>OX451736.1:644790721-645460721 GCA_948472305.1 Vicia faba | reverse complement strand
CACTGATATAAATTATTAAAGATAAATTATCCTTAATTTTATAAATAATAGGTTAGACATCACCTTTAAAATATTGTTTCTTATAAGAGAAAGATAAAAAGAAATAAAAAAAAGGAAAGTGCTGATTAAGTATGAAAATACTAAAATACCATTAATTAAAAAATTATGTATTAAAAATTTAATTTAATTTATTTTAATTAATGTTAATTAAAATGATTAATCAAATATTTATTTCAAGTAATGATAGAAAGAAGAATGTAGATATTTGCAATATGTTATAAATATAGATATTTCATTGTGCTATAATTATAGCTAGATTTGCTTGATATTTACATTTGTGGTAGATATTTGTTTAAAAGAATTTTGTTTTCTATTATGATCTTTTCTAATTTGAAAAATTAATCTACATAATTAGACATGAAAAATACACCGTTTTAATAAAAAAACTTTTAATTACTTAATATATCTAATTTTAATTTTGTGTTCCAGCAATGGAAGATAGGTACAGAAAAAAAAAAGACATTGAAAAAGATTTTGATACTTCATTAAATTATGTTCATATTAATTTTATTTTATAGTTTGCTATAATATGATTTTTATCCCTTAATAATAAGTTATGAGTTGGAATATGTTATTAAAAAAATTATTATTATATTTCAAAATTTTATATTTTATTTTGATCATATATACTTATTTAATTATATGAATTATTTTTTTATAGAAAAAAAGGGTTTAAAGGCTCGAGAAATGAAAAAGATTAACGAGACACTCTAACACGTTTAAGAAGAGGGATGATGATATTATTATTATTCAGAGTAAGATTATAATTCGTTATCTAATCTGCACAACGATTTCCTTCTCGCAAAATATAATTGAACTTGATGTGTCAATTTTTACGAGTCATCCTTTTGATTTTACGGACTAAATTTGAAAAGTTGTGATTGCCTTTAGTCTCTTGGTTTACCACTCTCGATTACTAGATTTATACTTATATCCTGCCAAGCTAGCTCAATCCCATGTATCATCGCTCACATTTGTGTCGTAAGAGCATCACACAAACTAATTTTTTGAGCATATTCTCTCATTAAATTATCTGAGGAGTCAGTGAACACGCCACTGCATCCTGCAGTAGAAGTAGACTTCTTGTAGGCCCCATCATAATTAAGCTTGATCCAACCGCCCTCTAGGTGGTCCATTGCACATATTTTCTCTTTGACTATGGGATCCTAACTTTGTTCTGCACACGACTACTCATCTCGATCTCCTTAATCAGATGCATTACTGTTCCAGTTGGGTTGCAAGATCATTGAAAGCCTTCTTCAAACAATGCTTTATTCACCCACTTCCATAAATACCAACAATATATCATAAATATTGACCTCCAATGGTCTTTATGCGAATCTGTAACATTTCCTTTTAGATTGTAAGAGATCCAATCCCTACAAGACAAAGAGTAAAGTTGAGTCATTTTATTAGAAGGAACAAGTATAATCCATATGTGTTGCATATCAACAGTTTCGAAGCATATAAATTAAGTTTTCCTCATTATTTATATACCAGTTACAATCCCAAGTTATAGTTGGATTCCACTTATGACACCGAGAGTTAGTCACGAGTCTCTCATGACCCATAAGCCATGTGAAAGTCAAAAGTCTCTTCCATTTCTACATGATATTCCAGCCAAAATTTGTTTCCACGATACCAGTATAAGAAGAAAGATACTTATAGATATTACCCACATAAATTTGTTTTCTCTACACTCCCCCTCCCTAACTTATCCATATCCTCTTCAGGGAGAGAAGAATGGATAGCCATGATAAAATTGACCATCTCGATATTGAACCAGTTTTGAAGCAACTATAAATTCCACTTCCCTTATACATTAACCATGTCTTTAACCGTGATGGTGGTATCCATAATCATATCATATTGCACCAATTTTAAGAAAAGAGGTTTCTCAGTTGGAGTCCAATGATCCAACCAAAAATTAACCCTTCTTCCAACTCCAAGCTTTCATATAATCTTTAGAAACTTGTTCCACACCTTTTCCAAAGCTTTCCATAAAGGGGAGTCATTTAGCTTGTTGATCATATTCTCCAAAAGATTTTTCTTCCTGAAATCATAAATCACTAGGATTAGTAAATAAACTTCAAATAGTTTTAAGCAGAAAAACATCATTCATTAGCTGAGTTTGTTTGATGCCTAAGCCACTCTAACCTTTAGGTGTACAACAAACCTCCCAACTGATCAGATGATTCTCCCCAAATAAACCTTCTTTGTAAATTTTCAAAATCATGATAAATAGTGATGGGGATTTTAGCATACTTCATATGAAAATAAGTGATATAACTTAGCAATACTTGATATAGTGTAATTCTTTCTGTTAGGCTCAACCACTAATGCTTTCATCCACTCAGTCGTCATTGCACTTGCTTAGTAATACGCCAAAATATGTTCTTGTAGCTTATACCATGGGTAATATATGGTAATGACAGCGTTTGAAAGTTTGGTACATTTGCAAGGTACATGTTTATCGCTTTCTAGAACATAACATAAATTCAAAACTTGATATTTGTACAATTACCATGTCATTCATTTTTTTGCATTACTTATTTTTTATTGAATCACTTTAGATCTTTCCCAAATGTGAGGAAGCTTTCCATTGTTCACTATATGCAAGAGACCAACATTCTTGTTTTAACTAGTTTTTATTATGTTTAATATTTTATTTGTGTTGATTGTATGAAAGCATGAAAAGGATCAAAGTATTTTTTTGTTTTAAGCACAACCACTTGACCAAAAAGTAACTTACCTTATGAATTAGTGAGAATTTTAAACCCTTTTGACCCTTTTGTCAGGATCCATTTAGATGATTAACTTTTGGAACTTATAAATAACTAATTAGTTCATTGTTGATTTTAGATTGGATTCTGAACTTTTTTCTTGAACCCTCAACCACTTGTGGTTTGAATTTTTACCTTGCCTTAGAAAGTTGGGAGCATTCGTCATTTGTGTGGTAGTATTCTAGTTGGGGAGAGAAATGGTTGTTTGCTTATAGGTTGGTTGCTAAGAGGTTGAGAAGAAAAAAAGATTGAAAAAGAAAAGAAAGAAACTTTAGTAACTACCCTTGGATTTTAAGATCATTTTTACCGAGGCAACACCGAGAGGGTCATTGAGGGACTTATGATCTTTAAACCAGAGGGTAGCCACTAAAATCTCTCATGTTTCGAGAGTTGTGACTGTTTTTCCGAAGGAAACCAAAGTGGGGTACCCTAGAGGTGCACATGTGAAATTGTGTTATATTCAGTTATTTATCTTTGCATTAGGTTTTCTAGCGATTCGTTTTATCTTGCCATACAATCCTATTACACATACATCTAATAGTTAATAGTTTGCAGAAATTAAAAATGCGGAAATGTAAATCCTAAACTATTACAAGGCTTCGGGGAGAGGGATTAATTACATGTCTAAAACTAGGAGGGAAATAAAGAAAACGGTAAATGTAAAGTCCTAATTAATTCTATTACATCCAATAGGAAATTATAAAAATATGAAAATAAAATACGAAAGATAATTAACGTGTACGAATTGAAAATACGTCTAAAAATCCTAAGGTATAAGAAAAAATCTTTTTGTTGTTTTTTGTTTTAATTAAGAAATGAAATTAATCCCAAGTCTATTTAATTTTTTAAAAAAATGTTAAAGTGATTAGTTAATTAATTTACAAAAATTAAAATTTAATTAAGAAAAATCCTAAATCTATGTTATGTGATTTTTATATTTGTTTTTACAATGTTATAAAAAAATAAAATAATTAAAAGCAAAAATAAGTGGGCCAGGATAGCAAAACTAACAAGGGGTGTGAATTGGAATTTTGTTTAGCCCAGATGAAACTAAGCCCAGGCCACATTGGGATCCTGTGCTGCTGGCCATTGAGGGTCCATCATGAGGTGATACTCCTGGGGCATTGGATCTGATCTCCTTGTCATCCATTGGCTGGAGCTTGAAGGCGCATGGGAAGTGTTTGAAATATAGCACACTGGATCTGCAAGATAATTATTAGAAAAAACATAATACACGACCTGGGTATCGAACCAAGCCTCTTTCCACTACACACGTTCCCCTTTACTATCTGAGCTGCTCGTTCATTCGTTTATACAAATAAAATCATAACATTATATTAGTAAAACAAATCAGAAATCAACACATGCGCGCTGGACAAGCCAAAAGAAAAGAGACGCCTGGATTTTGAGATTCGAAGGAACCAGTTTCAAATTACCTAATAATGGTAGGTCATTATCCTGACATTAGGACTCGCATGTGAGGACGATAACCTGTCTAACACTTCATCATAAACACACACAAACACATTATAACCCACAAATACACTTAGATCAAAAGATTGAATCTCAAAATTATACCTATGGCCAATATGCTTTGATCTGCAGTTTTGAGATGCTTTAAGCGTAGAGGAGGGCTGATATTCGTTTGGTCTGGAGGAGCCTGCAAAGTGTGTTTCAAATGTTGATCCCTTCGTGAGATTTTGAGAATTTGATCTGTTTTTTGAGGCAACTTCTTGTGTGTGGAACTTTGATTGGCAATCTCTTGTGTATAGGCAATGTGTGTGTGTTGATGGGCAATGGCTGTCTTATATTTATAGGGGTGTGGTGGTGAACGAAAATGGCATGAATCAACCATTAATCATGGCTTTGAAAGCAAAATCAAAAAATTTAAAAAGTTGCCATTTTAAATTATTTTCTACCATTTTGGGCTTTGAGTGAACCTGGATAGGTTTCATCCCATTAGGTGTTCGTTTCAACTTTTCACATCTTGATTCTTTCAAATGCTCCTAAGCTTTGTTCTTCGATGGCTCTAAGTTTCAATTTGAACTGCTCAAGGCCTCATCATTATGGCTTCTTCGATTGATTCACTATCTGCCTTAGTTGCTTGATCTGAAAAACTATCCAATCAGCCTAATTGAACTCAGTTCTTGTTCCTTTCGATCTCCTTTCACTCAATTCAACCAATCGAAGTATCACCTCTTCCTTTTGACCGGTCAAAGCTTCTTTATGCTCCTTTCGATCTCGTTCCACTCAATTCGACCAATCGAAGCATCACCTTTTCATCTTAGCCTGTCGAAGCTTCATTTTGTTCTTTCCATTGAACACAACTGTCACTGTGTCTTCGACTCCCATTTCAAACTTTTATTTTGTCTACAAGAATACCTTTATTTCTCACTAGTTCACCTTCGATTGGTAAATATAGCTTGTATGCACCAATAGAAGGATAACATATGAGCACTAAGACTTTACTTTCGATTACCCAACTCCTTCCTTGTATGTTCATGCACATTCCTGAAACACATTGATCCCAAAACTCTAAGATGACTCATATTTATCTGATTCATCTCTAACTGTCCTTCGATCATGTCATGTTTGAAGGTTGTATGTCCTTCAAACCATAAGATCAAAGCTTTCGAATTCAACATCTTCTTCTTTTCGAAGCGTCAATTCAACCAACGTGTTAGTTGAAGTGTGTCTTCCTTGTAATGATTCGAATAGCTTACATTTCCATGGTTCAAAAACAAACCCTTTGATGACGCTCTTTACTAGCTCTTCATCAATCTAAGACTTAACAAAATCCTCCTCACGCTTTCTTTCAAATTATCCCTCTTTCGATCCTAATGCTTCACTGGGCATCAAATTAGATTGCATACTGCTGTCGAAGCTGCTTCGACCCAAAAATCCCTTAGGCATATTTTCAACTTTCGACCTACACCTTGTTATGTACACTTCTTTTTTTTCTTTCAGCTGTGCCATTATGCTGAGGCATATAGGGTGCCATGGAAATCATTTGAAGCTTCTTGAGCAATTGAGGACCTCAATGAGCATGTCTTGAGTAAAAATGGGAGGACAAATTTTGGGGTACAACAGGTCCACAAACCAAATTTTGTATCATGCTACAAACAATGCTGTCCAGGCCTGCTGTGTTACCCACATAACAACACAAAATCATGTCAAAAGATAGTCTGCTATGCTGCTATAAAAACAGCCTTGCACCAAGCTGCCATAACACTCCAAAACTGCTGCAAAAACAGCTCTGCTATGCTACTACCAACCCAGTCCAAGCCTACATTATCTCAACCCCATGTTTGCATCAAATTTGCATATGAGAGCTGCATCTAAAAGGCAATGATGCACCATACCCAAATTGTTCAAATTTTTATTTGTTTCCCACCCAAAATCCCAGCAAGACTTCCTCTATAAATGGACTGTTTTCACAACACACAAGGGGTTGGGTTTTAGAGAGAAATAACAGAATTCTTGTTATACTCTGCTCATTCATAAAACTCTGCTCATATTCAACTCTGTTTTCACTCACAAAACAGAAAAATCCCCTATCCATTATTGTACAAACTTGCAAGCTTTCCCCTAAATTAACTACCCAAACACCTCATATACATCACACAGAGATTGTTTAAACAAAAGAATAATTTCTGTAACACCCCTATCATCACCTTCCAAATATAAATGGAAAAACAATATTTTTGAAACTTTTTCTGGGTCGGAGAGATTCTGGAACTTTGCGGCACAGAGCAAGGATTGGAGCAGCTCCAAAGAGGAGCTTGGTCAATCATCACTTTGCATCCGGAGACATCCATACATACTCCAAAGTTTCGCTTCAAGAGGTATACCTTTTTTTCCAAACTGTAATATGTTTATCCATACATCATTTGTTTCTTGTGTGTAAAATATATATAAAAGATATAGATAAAAAGAAGGCAACTAAGTGAAAAAGTCCAAGACAGGGGGCTGAAACGGGTGCCTGTGCCACGTGACGCGGCCCGTGTCAGCTCATTTGTTTAAAAATCTAACAAAAATGTAGGACATGGTGCTGCCATGGGTGACCATGTCACCGGATACGACCCGTGTCAGGTCTACTGGAACTATAAGCTAACAAAACTTGCGGGTCAGAATGCTGACACGGGCACCCGTGTCAGGTCTATTGGAGCTAGAAACGTGAAAAGTGGCAAGTCAGGGTGATGACACGGGTGCCCGTGTCACAGAACACGGCCCGTGTCAGCTTAGATGGTGCAGAAAGGAAAAAACATGCATGGATCATTACAAGGAGATGACACGCGTGCCCGTGTCATAGGACACGACCCCTGTTAGACCAGACAACATGAATCTTAATTTTTTTGACTTTTTTTAATTATTTTCGGTCAATTTGGTTGTAATAGTAAAATTGGGTTTTATTTGCTTTTTATCTCCCCATTTGTGAACTTATACCCCCATCCCCTAAAGTGATGTAATAGCCTAGGATTTTAATTTTCGTAAATTTATCGTTTTTCATATAATTGTTAGTAATTAGGGTGTGTATGTCAAGATAAAAGAAACCGCTAGAAAACCCTAATCTCAAAGATAAAAATGCATGCAATCAAACACACTATTCACACGTGCACCTCTAGGGTAATCTCGTTTGTTGCCTCAGAAAATAGTCATGTCCCTCGAATATGGGCATTTTAGCAAAGACCCTCAATAAAAAAATATCGTAGTCCCTCGATGTTGCCTTCGGTAAAACGATCTAGTCCCTTATGAAAAATTGCAAAAACGTCCCATAAGTTGCCTTCTATGACTATATGATTGACCCACGCCCGTCCCTTCACATCCAATAATGGGATTTCTTACCAATCAATGGTAAGATAGAAACATCTAAAGGAGGAGGAAAAGAACAAAGACCTTTTGAGTAGGTAGGACGCTCTAAGTTTCTTGCTCAGAAATTAAAACCATTTCCATACTTACACTTTCAAAACATCTTTCAAAAACAAACATCTCTTTGAACTATTTTCAAAACCAACACTTTGTATACATTCTTATAGAGACGAGAATCATCACAAAGTTTTCTGAAACAAAGGCATTTTCAAAATATTTTCAAACTTGCACCCATCACAAACACATTTTCAAATAAAGCATTTTCAAGTGATCTAGCAAGCAACTAAGAGCCCGTAGATAACTACGGATGAAAAGGGTTCTAACACCTTCACTTTTCATAACCTACCCCCCGAACTCAAGAAAATATCTCAAAAGGTCTTTCCTGTTCTTTTCACCCTTTCCTTTATTGGATAAAAGAAAATTCGGTGGCGACTCTTGCTATCCGCAACATTTTGCGATTAAACATAAAACGCCCGAGTCAGTTCTCCTACCGTATGAAAGAACTGGCGACTCTGTTGGGGATGATACTTAAAAGTGGGGTTACCTTAGAGCTAGATCACATTTAATTGCTTTCATTGTTTGACTTGCTTGCTTTACAATATGGGTTCTTGTTTGGGTTTGTATTGATCCTCTACCCGGATCGGGGAACATTATTAGGTAAGTAGCAATAGATCGTGGGGATTGTGCGGGGTATACCGACATGGTTGAAGCGATGGCTACATTAGTGTAACACATTTGTTGGTACCGGTAGCCCTTGATTTTAGCCAAGGAGAATAAAGGGCCGTTGTATGGTATCATGAAGCACTAACTAACCTTAGAACCTTTAATTGAACAACTTGGCCATTAGGAAGTAGTGAGATAGCCGGCTTTGGTGCAGTTTGAAGTTGGTTGATACTCGACACTACGATTATTGAGATCAAACTTTCGAGATATTTTGGTCGCCAATAAAGAGGCTTGTGCTAAAATAATTCCCAATGAAGAAAGACCAGTGATATTGAGATTCCCTAGAACCCGATTATTTTCTAGGACAGGTTGAACCAACTAAACTTCAAGAAGGTACTTACCTATGAATCTCATGCAAGTCTAAACCCGAGACTTGTTTTCTTCGTATGTATATGTTTGTTTATACATAACATCATGACATCATACCATGGAATTTTGCACTAACCATTTCAAAGACCTAGAGATTTATCTTTGTCTTGTTTTATAGGACATGGCTCCCACTCGCAGGAATACTGTCCAAATCAACCTCGTCAAAATGCATCCTCAACTTAAGGAATTGGCATCAAGGGTCCCCAATGATTCTCCTTTCACCAAGAAATACGGTCGTCTCATCAACTTGGTTACAACAAGCTTTGAAGAGGATATGGTGAAAGTGTTATTCCAATTCTTTGACCCTAAACACCATTGCTTTACCTTTCCTGATTACCAACTTGTGCCTACTATGGAAGAATTCTCTTAACTCTTGGGAATTCCTATTCTCGATCAACTACCCTTCAACGGTATTGAAAGAGACCCAAAACTTGAGGATATTTCTCGAGCTCTACATTTACAACGGTCCAATGTTGTGGCAAATTGGGAAACAAGAAGTGGTGTCAAAGGGTTTCTAACCAAGTTTTTGTTTGAGAAGGCTCAATATTTTTGGGATGCTCTAGATTTACAAGCCTTTGAAGAAGTGTTGGCTCTTCTCATCTATGGGATGGTCCTATTTCCCAATCCTGACCAACTCATAGATGTGAATGCATTAAAAAAATTTCTATCTCGCAATCTGGTGCCTATCTTACTTGGAGACATTTTGCACTCTCTTCACACTCACACCATGAAGAGAAGAGGACTTCTTATGCGTTGCACTCTTCTATTGGCTAGGTGGTTTATTTCTCACCTACCCCGATCTATTGCGAAGAACGAGTAAGACTTAAGATGGTCTAATAGGTTTATGTCGCTCACACATTCAGATATTCATTGGTGTCCTTGATCTTTAGAGGATGTTACCATCATTGATCACTGTGGGGAATTACCTAATGTCCCTCTCCTAGGCATTAGGGGAGGAATAACCTATAACCCTTGTTTGGATTTACGACAGTTTGGATATGCTAGGAGGGATGGCCCTCATGATGCACTTGTCAAAGGAATTGCATTCGACTACGAGAATGATGTCCCAGGTTATCGTCAGAGATTCATACGAGCTTAGGGCATGGTTAATAAGGTTGATAGCAAGACGTTAGGGCATAAGAACTCCATTCCTTTGGAGCCTTATCTCAAGTGGGTGCGAGCTTGTGCTCAAAGCCTTATGATGCCTTACCCCGCCATCTTATCAATCATCATGGAGCTTGTTTCCGAAGGAGATGTTCCATATACTGTCCTTTATCCTGATATGCGTACTTCTCTAGAAGATTTGCAAAGAGCTTGGATTCAACTAAAATGGGAGCGAGACACCTTCAAAACTCAGTTTTACACAAGAGAGAAGTAGTTTTTGGAGCTTACGAGGCAACTTCATGAAGAGCGAAATTTGAACGCCTACATTGCACCAAAGAGGATGCGCTCATGGGAAGCTTCATTTCTTTTTGTTTTAGGAAGTTTATTTTGTTTCTTCCACTGTAAGCCCAAGAGGCATTGTTCTAACCGTTTAAACCTATTAATGAAATTAATTTTTTGTTCTCTCTTTGACTAAGCAAATTTAAATCTTAAAAATCCTTGAAAACATTGCATAAGCATATCATGCATATCATCACATAAACATGTTTCAAGACCGGTTTCATATCTTTTCTCTGTTTATTAGAGTAAAAAGAAATGGATCTCAATAGAATATTAAGGATCTTCAAGCACAAAATGCTCAATTCCAGCAGATGTTCCTGGCTCTGGCTAAGGGACAAGAGGACCTGAAGGCACTCATCCTCAAGGATAAGAAGAAAAAGACAAAGAAACCAGTGGGTGTCCTGAATATGGGAAGGAGATTCAGAGGACCAGCAAAGTGAGCTCTAGAATTCACAACTCCGTCAAATGAAGGGGACAATCAGGAAGAGAAGACAAAATAAGAGGACCACAGTCAAGGGTATGATGAAGAAGAGGCTGACTACGCTGAAGAACAATATCCTCCTGCTGATGACAAATATAAATAGCTGGAGGATCGTCTCAATTCCATGGAAATTCAGAGATTACCTGATCTAGATTTTGAAGAATTAAGGTTGGTTTCTGGGGTGGTCATTCCACAGAAGTTCAAGGTTCCCGCATTTTCTAAATATGACGAAGTTTCATGTCCTAAGCTGCATCTGAGGTCTTATGTCAGGAAGATCCAACCTCACACCGCTGATAGGAATTTGTGGGTGCATTTCTTCTAGGAAAGTTTATTGGGGACTCAATTGGAATGGTTCTATCAGCTGGAGGTAACCAACATCCGCAATTGGGAGGATCTGTCTGCTACTTTCTACAGGCAGTACCAATACAATGCTAACCTCGCTCCAATGCCCAGAAGTGGAGAGATCTTGCAGGAAGAGTCAAACCTCCTCTGTCTGATAGAGAGCTGGTAGATATGTTCTTAAGTACTTTGTCAGGCCCATTTTTCAACCATTTGATCGGAAGCTCTTCAGCTGGGTCCACTGAGCTGATATTGACATGTAAGAGTAGAAGATGGCATCAAAAGTGGAAAAATTCAAGGGGTTGCATCTTCGAGTGCTGTAAAGAAGCCTTTCAGTGGGAAGAAGGAAGTTAGTGCTGCCTATGGCCAGAGAAATCGGGGTAAAGATGAACGCCGTCCAATGGTAGGACCTGTAATGATCTCCAACCCTGTATCAACTCAATGACAAAATAATCAGCGTAGGCAGGAGGCGCCTAGAAGATAATTCACCAGACTCAACATGCCCTTATCTCAAGTATTGCAACATCTAATGAAGGCTAGCTTGGTCACTCTGAGGGAGCCTCCTCAAAATCCAAACACTACATCTCCCCATTATAATCCTAATGCTCGATGTGCCTACCACTCCAAAAGTCCAGGGCATGATACAAATGACTGTTGGGCTCTGAAGAATAAGGTTCAAGATCTTATTGAGGCAAAGGAGATTGAATTTGACCCTCTTGAAACTCACAATGTAATAACTACACCAATTCCCAAGCATGGCCAGGGTATTAATGCCGTTGATGATGTTCTATTTGTTTCTTCTGTGGATGATTTGACTACCCCTCTACCAACTGTTAAAAAGAATCTATTGCAAGCCGGTTTATTTCCGGGCTGTGGTGAAGGTTGCCACCTATTTGCGTCTCTGCCCAATGGTTGTTTATTGTTGAAGATAGGTGTCTGTGATCGGTGGATCTGGAACTGACTGTTTTAAAGCTGGTTCGCGAAAATGTCGCGGAAGCAAGAGTCGCCACCGTCTTTTATTTTCTCCAAATGGAAAGGACAAAAGCACAGAAAAATTCCTTTAAAGAGATTGCTCTCGGTTCGGGAGGTAGGTTATAGAAAGGGAAGGTGTTAGCACCCTTTCTATCCATGGTTATCCATGGGCTCTTAGGTACTTGCTCAATGTGTTTTCAAAATTGTTTGTTTGCTTTTCAATGTGGGTTTCAAAAATATTCTTTGAAAAGTTTCAGTTCAACTCGTACGTCAGAGTGTTTGAAAAGTTTGCTTTGGAAGTTTTTGAAAGTGTGTTGGTGAAAAAGTATTTTGATTTGTTTGAAATTAGAGCAAGTATCCTTGAGAACCTACCTACCCTAAGGAATTCGTCTGTGTAAAAGTCCTTGAAAGTAGTGCCATCCCACCATTGAGAGGTAGGTAGCACCACCGTTGGAGGTGTTCGGGTCAATTCGAGTTTTAGGGACGTGGTGATCACCAGAGCAATGGGAAGACACCTTAGAAGCTACCCTTATGCCATTGATCTTTTATTCCGAGGCAACTTATTCGAGGCAACTTTGTTTTAGGCAACTAGATCAATGGACACAAGGACTTACTAAAACATCCTCTACTCGACGATCACCTTTCGAAAGGCAACAGTGAGGCGTACCCTAGGGGTGGTGTGTGCGAATTGTGTGTCATTTTCAGTTTATTGTTTGTCTTGTCATGCATTGGTGATCTAACGATTCGATTTTATTTTTGGGCATTCATTCTTTCATGTTATTGTTTAACAGTTAAAAGTGCGGGAATTTAAAGTGCGGAAAAGATAAAAGTCCTACGCTATTACAAAGGGCGAGGGTCTACAACGCCAAATTAATCTAGACCCGTTTTAAAATAAATTGCAGAAAAGAAATGTCTAATAGCTATTACATGGCTTTGGTACAGGTACATTATATTCACAAAAGAAATAAATGAAACGCGCGAAAAAGAAAATAATCAAATGCGAGGGCGTTGAACCCTTTAAAGGAATTAAAATAATTAAGTTATCTAAAATTAAAATTAAATGAAAAATGGTATTTTTGTGTTTTTTAGATTTAATGAGAAAAAGAAAAATTAACTAAAATTGAAATGCTAAACCCTAGTTCTAATGTTTTTTTTTTTAAGTTTATTATGAAAAAGATTTAATTTCTAACCTAATTTAATTCTAAATTAATTTATGTACAATTTTTAATTTATGAAAATAAATAAATAATATTATTATTTTGAAAAAAAGGAAAATAAAAAAAAGAAAATAAAAGTTATTAAACCTAAATTCTATGTTTGGATTTTTATTATGAAAAATATTTAATAAACCTAAATTAAAGCTAAATAATTATAAGCATTTTTTATGAAAATAATTATAATATAAAAATTATTATTTTTGGTCTTTTTCTGATTTTTGAATGTTTTTGCATTTTGTTAAAATTAATTAATTAAATAAATAGCCAATAAAAGGAATAAAAAAGAAAGAATGAAAAATAGTAAGGCAAACCAGGGGGGGGGGGTAACCCCCAATTTGGAGGGTCCAGGCCTGGAATTTCTGGCCCATTAGCTTTGAAGTCCATTGACTTTTTGGCTCAGGTGTGATGCCTTTGACCAAGTGCAGCGTGTCTCTCAAATCTAAGCCTTTAATTTGATCTCCAGGAAGACGTGTCAAGGCTTGGTCCTGGGTGTATGGTGCATCTTCATTCCAGCATTGCATGGGATTCACTTGTGAAAAATAATATTGAACTTTTGCCAGACCTGGGATTTGAACCCAGGTCATGAGAGTCATACGCGTTGGTACCTGCCAGCTGAGCCACTTGATTTCAATTAACATAATATGGTTAACAAATAATAAATATTAAAACCAACGCATAATAGTCAAACGCGCGCAAATTTGAATTCCTCCAATCCACTTGTGCCACGCCATCATCCCTTCCATTTTCCTGAAACAAAAACATATTGGCAACGGTTTTGCAACCATGGCGTTAGGGTGGCTATGGAAAAATAACGAATAGGGCTATGGTGCATATAAATTGTTCGCGAGGTATGCTTCTTCTTCGTCTCTAAACGCTGAGTATGACCATGGTAGTCTCAAAGGCCAATTTTGCTTTATGGTGAAAGCCCTAATTTTTTCTTCTGAAAACCCTAAATAACAACCATGGTATCTTGGCCAAAAGTGCACGAAAATTCAATTAAAAGTTATGGTCAGCTTGCAAACTTCACATTGAATAAGAATGCATGAATAAAATTGCACAAAGATGCGTAAATGATGATATGCGATTTGAATTTTTTTGCTTCACAGTTTGACTTGTAGCTACCGTTTCAGGGTGTTTCTGTTGATGTTAGTGATTGAGATGCGTTCAGAAATCTTTCAGGATGCTAATAGAAAAAGAATTAAGGCTTGAAAAGATCCTCTAGCACTGATTTCAGATTTGTGTTTTAAGGAGAAATTTTCAATCTTCCAAAGCTTGTTTGGGCGCAGCTTGTCATGTCTTAGGCCTAGGGTTTGACTCAGTGATGATCATGGAATGGAATTGGCTTACTCTTTGACCTAGATTCAAGCTCATGAAGGAATTAGTCTTAGGGTTTTCACTCTTAACCATTTTTCCTCCTTTTTAGCCAAAACCTAGACCTAGTGTGCAAATGAACCCTAGCCTGATTTCTTGAGTTGGTTCATGATACATAGAAATTGTCCAAGTTCACATGACACTATTCCATTGGTTTTTAAATTTTATTTGAATTTTCAAAGAATTAAAATGAATTAAATCATCAAAAATTAAATAAAATAAAAAAATCAATATTTGGTCTTGAAATTAACCATGGGACACGTGTGTGGCATGACAAGGATGAACCAAGTGGAAAAAATGGGGCCCTTTTGTCAAAAATTGGATTTTCAAGGATAGTTGACTTTTGCCATTTCACAAAAATTTCCCAACTTCTACAAGGCATAACTTGCTCAATTTTTAAGCTTTTCACATGTTCTTGGACATTTTGGAAAGGTCTCTGAGTCCTTTAACCAATGCCTTTGGTCCCATGTCATTTTGATTTACCAATCTCAAGTTATGGCCTTTGACTTAAAGTCCCCTTTTGTTGACTTTTGAAAATGACCTGTAATGTTGAAATTGATAACTTTTTGTGAGAGCATTTCTTGGACTTGAAGTATGAAGATGAGTTGTAGGAAATGTCTTTCTCTTCAAAATGAGCTTTGGATGGAATTTTTCTGATAATCCATGTGAAAGTTATGCCCTGGTCAATTTCAGTTGACTTTTTCAACTGTCCAAATATAGCAACTTTTGCATCTTTGATGATTTCTGAGCCAAATTTTGAGAATCATGATCAAGCATTGATCAAATGATGTTTGTGGCTTCAAAATGATATGTTGACCAAAAATTTGAACTTTTGACTGCCAAATGACCATTTTGCCCCTACAGTTGACTGTAGTGCAATTTAGGGTTTTGACTGTGCAATCTTGAGCTGAATGCCTTGAAACTTGATATGAGGATGCTTGACCATGTTTGTAAGCATATGAGACTTGATTGGGCCTTTGAAAACTTCCTTTTCTTGATCAGACTCAAAACCCTAATTTTGACTGTATGGGAGACTGTTGCACTGCACCACCCTTGGGGAATTTTCTAGCTTGGCTTGGCAATTTCTTGAAGAATATGGGAGGGCAAATTTTGGGGTATAACAGTTGCCCCTGTTCAATCTTCTTAGACCTGAGGATGCAGATTGGCTGACGTGCCTTTCGTAATCCGAGGGTAAAAGATGATTGGACACTAGAGTGCCCGGAAATTTGCGCTCACATGTTAGCAATGAGGGTGGAATGGGCTTATAGATGCCATTTGGAGATCGCTGGATCGGATGATGGGCTTATAGATGCCATCTGGATGTTGATCGCGTAGGAGATTCCTTAGCGAGAACCTGCATACCTGCAAAACAGAAAAATGAGTACCTGACACGTTGCAGGAGCTGACTTTTAGATGCTTGGTATTGATGTGTCCTGACCGGTTACAGGAGCTGAGTCTGGAGCTTCAAACGGCGATGAAAGAACCAGGGGTGATTACTCCCTTAGCATGAATGGTAAGAGAGCCTTGGGTGACTTTAACTTCAACAACGCTCGTTGAGAAAAATCTGGGGTGTCTTCAACTGGGATAAGCATCAGGGAGATCTTAAGGTCGATCTGACTGAACCAGAGAAGGCCTTTGACTGGATAAGCATCAGGAAAATCTTGGGACGATTTAACTGAACCGGTCTAGGTCTTGTAATGTCTTCAACTGGGATAAGTATCAGGGAGATCTTAAGGTCGATCTGACTGAACCAGAGAAGGCCTTTGACTGGATAAGCATCAGAAAAATCTTGGGACGATTTAACTGAACCGGTCTAGGTCTTGAAATGTCTTCAACTGGGATAAGCATCAGGGAGATCTTAAGGTCGATCTGACTGAACCAGAGAAGGCCTTTGACTGGATAAGCATCAGGAAAATCTTGGGACGATTTAGCTGAACCGGTCTAGGTCTTGAAATGTCTTCAACTGGGATAAGCATCAGGGAGATCTTAAGGTCGATCTGACTGAACCAGAGAAGGCCTTTGACTGGGTAAGAATCAGGAAAATCTTGGGACGATTTAACTGAACCGGTCTAGGTCTTGAAATGTCTTCTACTGGGATAAGAATCAGGGAGATCTTAAGGTTGATCTGACTGAACCAGAGAGGCCTTTGACTGGGTAAGAATCAGGAAAATCTTGGGACGATTTAACTGAACCGGTCTAGGTCTTGAAATGTCTTCTACTGGGATAAGAATCAGGGAGATCTTAAGGTCGATCTGACTGAACCAGAGAGGCCTTTGACTGGGTAAGAATCAGGAAAATCTTGGGACGATTTAACCGAACCGGTCTAGGTCTTGAAGTGTCTTCAACTGGATAAGCATCAGGGAGATCTTAAGGTCGATCTGACTGAACCAGAGAAGGCCTTTGACTGGATAAGCATCGGGAAAATCTTGGGACGATTTAACCGAACCGGTCTAGGTCTTGAAGTGTAGCTTGAGAACTTAACTGGATCTTTCCTGAAAGGTAAAACTCAGTCATATGCAATGCATGATATGGATCAAGCAATGATGTTCTCAACATAAACGAGATTTGTATGATGCAGTGCGTTATGCATGCTATAATGATGTATGTGATGTTTTATGTATGTTTTCGTCTAGGAAAGTAAATCCTTGACGGGTGCCGGGAAGTCGTATCCTGGGCTGATGTCGAAGAATAGATTTTGCTTCCGCTGGGGATGATAATTGCAAGGATACCAGTAGGAGAAGATGACTCCGTTGCGGAATAACTTGGCGAATGGAAGATTCTGCGGGGAGAAAAGATACTCTAGCGATCATGCTGGAAAGCAATACTCTGTGGGGATAGAGATGCTTTGCTGAGTATTGATAGCAGTAATTTGCTGAGGATGTCTTTGTTGTTGGAAGTGTTAATGGACTTCGCTGGGGATAGGAAAGAACTATGTTGACGATGACCTTTCCGTGGCTTTTGGCTGAGGATAACCCAGTTATATCCTGTTAAGGAAATAACTCTTTGAATAAAGCCGGACGGCGCGTTCGTGTTCTGCGAAGGATAAGCTTCCAGAATTTACTGGGGATAAGCTTACTGCTTGGGGAGATGAATTCCATCTTTCCTAGAGAACTTGGATGGGACTCTCCTGGGGAAATTTTGATATGCTGGGGAAGTGATCCCTTTGAACGTTGATGTACTGCCGGGGAACAATCTTTAGACCAAGACTGCCGGGGATGCTTGTTAAGAATATATGCTGCTGGGGAATATTGGGATCTACTGGAGGATACCCAATTTCCTTGAGGCTTGTTAATTTTGTTTGGGGAAGAATGCACTGACTTGCTGTCTCACTCTCTGGGGAATTTAAGATGCCTGGTTAGGTTCTTTAGCTAAACCTACCTTGGTACCTTGGAGGATAAAACAATTAGACTACTCAGACAACTCTTTATTGCCCCTGTTTCTAGTGTCACCTGCAATTAATTCTTTGTTTCGTATGCAAATATTTATGAGCTAGCAAATTATTGTCAATGCATATATCACAAATTGAACCTTGGACGTTCTTCGCAAAACAAAACAGAAAAGAAAAATAGTTGGCACGTTTAACTGAAAAGTATATTTGCATTGATTTTGAATAGCCTGTGAATAGGCGTTTTGTGTACAAGAGGCTGACGTCCTGGTAAGCGGAACGTCGCTGAACAAGAGAGTTTATACTAGTTTTGTGCAAAAGAAAATAAACAGCTGTGTGAAATATGAATGATCCACTGGATTTCAACTCTGCTATCGCCTTTATAACTCTGAGCGTCTCATCACTTGATGACCTTGGTTGAAGGTGAAGCTGACTGATCGATGCCGTCTGAACTTGATGTAGGTACCGGATTCTGGATGCAAAGTGATCCAATGAGACATAGTATTACGCTTTTATCCCTAATTTTTGCCTGGACCGCCCCTTCGGGTTTTCAGTCCACCGGGATACCCATTTTTGCCCAAGCCGCCTTTTCAGGTTTTCGACTTGCCGGGCGTACAGATTTTCATTTTCATCCCTTCATTTTGCCCGAACCCTTTTGGTTCGACGGGAAGCCCTAATTTTTGCCTAGGCATGCCAGCCTAGCGGGTCATTTTTCATGCGTAGTATTTTTTAACTATGTCTGCATTGGCGGGGTGAGGAAGGTCGTCACCATCCATGTTGGTTAATATCATTGCTCCTCCTGAGAACACATGCTTAACCACAAATGGCCCTTCGTACGTAGGGGTCCATTTGCCCCTTGGATCACTCTGAGGAAGGATGATTCGCTTGATCACCAGATCCCCGACTTGATACTCCTGTGGTCTGACCTTTTTGTTAAATGCCCTGATCATTCGTTTCTGATACGTCTGACCATGACAGATAGCAGCAAGTCTCTTTTCGTCGATAAGGTTGAGCTGATCAAGTCGTGTCTGGATCCAATCATCTTCATTCAGCTTTGCGTCCTTCATTATCCGGAGAGAAGGAATTTGTACTTCGATTGGCAATACTGCCTCCATGCCATAAACCAGAGAGAAGGGAGTTGTCCCGGTTGACGTCCTAGCTGAGGTACGATACCCATGCAGAGCGAACGGTAACATCTCGTGCCAATCTTTATACGTTACTGTCATCTTCTGCACGATCTTCTTGATGTTTTTATTAGCTGCTTCTACAGCCCCATTCATCTTCGGTCTGTAAGGAGAAGAATTGTGGTGCTGTATCTTGAACTGTTCGCAGAGCTCAGCGATCATCTTATTGTTCAGATTGGTACCGTTATCTGTAATAATCCGCTCAGGGACACCGTACCGACAGATCAGATTGTGCCGAATGAACCGCGCCACAACGGTCTTGGTTACCGTAGCATAGGATGCTGCCTCAACCCACTTCGTAAAATAATCAATTGCCACTAGGATGAAGCGATGTCCATTAGATGCCGTAGGTTTAATCTCGCCGATCATGTCTATGCCCCACATTGCAAACGGCCAAGGCGCAGTCAGAACATTCAGGGGAACCGGAGGAACATGCACCTTGTCTGCATAGATCTGGCATTTATGGCATGTCCTAGAATGTTGGTAACAGTCAGCTTCCATTGTAGACCAGTAATACCCTGCCCGTAGGATCTTCTTTGCCATGGTATGTCCACTGGAGTGTGTACCAAAGGTCCCTTCATGTAGCTCTTCCATGATTCTATCTGCTTCAGTCTTATCTACACAACGCAGTAGGGTTGAATCCTGGTTTCGCTTGTACAAGATGCCGTTGCTAAGAAAGAACTTGGCTGCAAACCTCCTCAGGAATTTCTTATCATTGACAGATGCTCCTTCAGGGTATTCCTGAGCTTCTAGGTATCTTTTCACTTCGTGGTACCAAGGCTTCTCAGTCACCAATTCGACTTCGAGATCACAACAGTATGCCGGTTCGTCCAGTTTCCAGATGATGATCCGGGGAGCTTCATTATCCCATTTAACCTTGAACATTGAAGACATTGTAGCTAACGCGTCCGCCAGCTGATTCTCTTCTCTTGGAAAGTGCTCAAACGTTATCTCTGTGAAGTGGGGAATCAAAGCCAACACACATTCTCTGTAAGGAATCAAGTTTGGATGTTTCGTATCCCACTCTCCTTTGATCTGATTGATCACGAGAGCGGAATCTCCGAAGACACTCAGAAATTTGATCCTCAGGTCGATCGCAGCTTGAAGACCCATAATACACGCTTCATACTCCGCCATGTTGTTGGTACAGTTGAAACACAGCCGGGCGGTGAGTGGAGTATGAATACCTTGTGGAGATACGATTATGGCGCCGATACCATTTCCCAAAGCATTGGAGGCTCCGTCAAAGTGCATAGACCATCGGGATCCTGGTTCAGGTCCTTCATCCGGTCCAGGTATTTCACAGTCAGTTACTATCATAATGCTTTCATCTGGAAACTCGAAGTTCATTGACTGGTAGTCATCCACAACTTGATGTGCTAGGTGGTCTGCCAATACACTTCCCTTGATGGCTTTTTGGGTCGTGTACTGAATGTCGTATTCCGTCAAGATCATCTGCCATCTTGCAATTCTCCCAGACAGAGCAGGCTTTTCGAATATGTACTTTATAGGATCCATTTTTGAGATCAACAAGGTAGTGTGAGTCAGCATATACTGTCTCAGCCGGCGAGCAGCCCATACCAAAGCGCAGCAAGTTTTCTCAAGCAGTGAGTATCGGGTCTCACAGTCGGTAAACTTTTTGCTAAGGTAATAAATGGCATGCTCTTTTCGGCCAGACTCGTCATGCTGCCCCAGCACACACCCCATTGCATTATCAAGCACTGTCAGGTAAAGTATCAAAGGTCTCCCTTCAACTGGTGGCATAAGGATGGGTGGTTCTTGGAGATATTCTTTGATTCTGTCAAAAGCAGCCTGACATTCATCATTCCAACGTACTACCTGATCTTTCTTCAGCAGCTTGAAGATTGGTTCACAGGTAGCAGTCAGATGAGAGATGAACCGAGCAATGTAATTCAGACGTCCTAGAAAGCCTCTGACTTCCTTCTCTGTCTTAGGAACTGGCATCTCTTGAATGGCTTTGACCTTAGCAGGGTCCACTTGAATTCCCTTGTCACTCACCACGAAGCCTAGCAACTTTCCAGATCTTACCCCGAAGGTGCACTTGTTAGGGTTCAATCTTAGTCTGTATAGTTTCAATCGGTCAAATAATTTCTGCAGATGATCAAGGTGTTCTTCCTCAGTCTGGGACCTAGCGATCATGTCGTCAACATACACTTCTATCTCATGATGGATCATGTCATGAAATAGAGTAACCATGGCACGTTGGTAGGTTGCCCCAGCGTTCTTTAGTCCGAAAGGCATGACTTTGTAGCAGAAGGTGCCCCACTGAGTAACAAATGTAGTCTTTTCCATGTCTTCAGGTGCCATCTTAATCTGATTGTAACCTGAAAAGCCATCCATGAAAGAGAACACTTTATGCTGAGCTGTATTATCAACAAGGACATCAATGTGGGGTAGAGGGAAGTCATCCTTGGGGCTGGCCCTGTTCAGATCCCTATAATCGACACACATCCTGACCTTGCCGTCCTTCTTAGGTACCGGCACCACATTAGCAACCCACTGAGGGTAAGAAGTCACTGCAAGAAACTCGGCATCAAACTGCTTCATAACCTCGGCTTTAATCTTCTCAGACATCTCTGGACGCATACGGCGGACCTTTTGCTTAACCGGAGGGCAATCTTCTTTAGTTGGTAAGTGATGGACCACAATGTCGGTATCTAATCCGGGCATATCTTCGTAGGACCAGGCAAAGATTTCTTTATAGTCATGCAGCATCTGAGTCAACCGTTGCTTCAAGCTGAGTTCTAGGTTGGCACCAATCTTCACCTCTTTCTTGTCTTCCTCAGTACCCAAGTTTATTATTTCCACTGGCTCTTCATGGGGTTGAATTGCCCTCTCCTCCTGTTGTAACAGTCTTGCAAGTTCACCAGGCACTTCGCAATCATCTTCACCTTCGTCTTCGGCTAAGTTGATCGGATTTTCGAAGTCATAACTGGCAGTAGCAGAGTCGTTACCAGTGAGATCCAGAGTGGATTGAAACCTGTATGAGTGAGTGTGTGTGTAAATACAGCTGTTTTGCAATATGTAAAGAAAGGAAAGAAAAGGAGCGCAGAATTTGAATTGTGAAAAACGTCCAATGCTTTTATTCATGATATATGATAGTGACAAACAAAATCCCTCATAAATAAAACCACGGTGCCCCGGGTAAGACACCGGGCCATATAGTCTCAAATTATTGTTTATTACAAATCAAAAACAAAGAAATTCATTACTGGGGAACAAAAGTTATGGGTGTAAAATCTTTAGCAGTCCAATTGGTCAATCCACCGTCGGCCGTCGGGTAGATCCAGCTATCGAACTCTGACTCTTCTATTTCATCTTCCTCTCCAATAGCATTCACTTCTGAGTGAGTGATGAGCACCGGAGGTCTTCCAATTCTTGCCTTGCGCACCGCTTTCTGAGCTTCTGTGGTGAAACCCAGCCCAAACTTGTTAATCTTAGGAGTAAGATCAGGGAGCTTGCCCCAGTTTGCACATTCGCCTTTTTCGATCACAGCCCGGGCGTCCTTTAAGGAGGCCATCTTCATAGGAGAAACCTCTTCATCTGCTTCTGCTGCTGCCAAGGTTTGTGGTACTTCCTCAAAATGTTGAAAGGGGGTTTCAATGAACTCCCCATCCATTTCTACATATCTGAAAGAGTTGAGGTGGCTGACCATGTATTCCTCCTCCCCTTGCACTGTTACGATCTTCCCCCTGACCGGGTACTTGAGCTTCTGATGCAATGTGGAGGTCACAGCTCCAGCCTTGTGGATCCATGGGCGACCCAGCAAACAAGAATAGGACGGATGGATGTCCATCACATAGAATTTTGAATCAAATACTTGTGACCCAACCCTGATTGGGATGTCCACTTCACCATGCACCATTCTTTTGGACCCGTCAAAGGCCCGGACAACAATGCTACTTGGTTTGAGCTCTAGACCCTCACAATCCAGCCTATCCAGAGCCTTCTTGGGCAGCACATTTAATGAGGAACCTGTATCAACCAGCACATGAGCAAGAGTAGTGCCCCTGCATTTAATGGAGACATGCAGGGCATCATTATGGTTCTTCCCCTTTGCTGTCAGATCGGCATCAGAGAAACCCAGGCCATTATCAGCAGTTAGGTTGGCCACACAATCGGTGAACTGGTCAGCAGTCGTCTCTTGGGGTACGTGGGCATTCTTTAAGAAAGCAATCAGAGCCTTTGCATGGGCCTCTGAACACAGCAGCAGTGACAACATGGAGATTTTAGAGGGGGTGTGCCCCAGCTGTTCTACAACGTTGAAATCACTTTTCTTTATTATCTTGAGTATTTCTTCCATTTCCTGCTTGGAAGCTTCAACAATGGTCTTTGGTGCCTCCGTCCTGGCAGGCACATCAGCAGCAATCCTCTTGCCCCGAGTATCAGATGACTCAGTAGCAGGGGTGGATACTTGGTCAGAGGGAGAAACAGACACTCTGGCAGGTGTGAAGATCAAAGGCCTATGAATTGTCGGAGGAGCAATGTCTGGCGAGAACAGTCTTCCACTACGAGTGACCTTAGCAGGCCCAGTGATGTTGGAGACACCAGTATCAATGTTGCACTCTTGTTTCACACCCAGGACATAAACATCCGCCCCATAGTGCCATGGGACAGACTTATCAGATTTGTAGGGCATAGGCCCCGGAACAGTAATGGTGATGGGAGCACTCTTGTGAACTGACAAAATTTGGACAGGCTTCTTTGAAGGAGCCTCAGAATAGTTGTTGAAGATGGTAACGATCGACACTTCTTCAACAGGAGCAGCAGGAACAATAGTCTTTTCGAACAAAATCTCTCTACTATCTATCAGGTTTTGGATGCCTGACTTCAACAGAGAACAACCAGCAGGGGAAGCAACACATAGAGGACAACCTTCGCTACATCCCGGAAATAAACCGGCTAGCAACAGATTCCTCTTGACCATCAGCAACGGAGTAGCAACATCATCCACCGAAGCTACATACAAATTCTCCTCAACAGCATTCACTCCATGCTGGGGCATGGGAGCAGTTACAACATTCGGCCTCTCGGGCGCCTCAAACTGTATCTCCTTTGCATCAATGAGGTCTTGAACCTTATTCCTTAGGGCCCAACAGTCATCTGTGTTATGCCCCGGGCTATCAGAGTGATAAGCACAACGAGCATTTGGATTGAACTTGGGGGATGCAGTATTGGGAAACTTTGGAGCCTCCCTGACAGTCACTAAATTGGTGGATAGCAACTGTGGCAGGATCTGTGATAAGGTCATGCTTAACCGGGTAAACTCTCTCCGGGGTCTTTCAAACTTTTGAGGATTAGTTGGCCGAGGAGCGGCAGCAGGTTTGGCAATCATTACCGCACTGACAGATTGGCGGTGTTCAGGTCGCTCTGTTCTCCGGGAGCTATATACAGCACCAGCCTCCTTTTTGAAGGGTTTCTTCTCAGTACTGGAGGAGGCAACTTTCTGTATCTTCCCCGATTTTATACCGGCCTCAATCCTTTCACCAGTCAGGATTAGATCGGTAAACCCAGCAGAGGAGTTACCAATGAGATGATTGAAAAATGGACCAGATAGGGTCCCCAAGAACATATCTACCAGCTCCCGATCCGTCAACGGTGGCTGCACCCTGCCAGCCAGGTCTCTCCATTTCTGGGCGTACTCCTTAAAACCTTCACCCGACCCTAGCGACATACCCTGGAGTTGGGTACGCGTAGGAGCGAGGTCGGCATTATACTGATACTGCTTGTAAAAAGCAGTGGCCAGATCCTCCCAGTTACGAATGCTGATTCCATCCAATTGATAGAACCAGTCGAGGTGAGTCCCTGAAAGACTCTCCTGGAAGAAGTGGATCCAAAGGTTCTTGTCTGCTGTGTAAGGCTGGATCTTCCTTACATAAGAACGGAGGTGCATCTTGGGACAGGAAGCCCCATCATACTTCACGAAGGCAGGTGTTTTGAACTTGTGGGGGATCACCACTCCAGTAGATAACCCCAAGTCTCCGAAATCCAATCCAGGCACCCGCTGAACTTCCACAGCCTTTAATCTGTCTTCCAGCTGTTTGTACCGGTCTTCAGCAGGAGGGTACTGTTCGTCGTTGAAGTCTGTTTCAGTATCAGAGCCCACAGGAGTAGTGACCTCCCTTTCTTGGTGACTACCTTCCGTCACAGATGGAGGAGTCCTTTCAGCTTCAACCAAAGTGTTCCCGAGTCTGCGCCCAGTGTTAAATAGCACAGTCCTCCTCTTCTTCTTAGTCTTCTTCAGAAGCATGGTCTTCAACTCTTGTTGACCCTGAGCCAAGCCCTTGATCAGCTCCTGAAATTGGGCGTTTTGCGCCTGAAACTGGACGTTCTGCGCCTGAAGAGCCTTGATAGACGCCTCGGTTGATGATTCAGGATTCATGATGCTGAAATAAACAGCGAAGAACGGTAAACAACCTGAAAAGAAGAGTACCTATGATGCACATGATGAATGATATGTGTTTATGCAATGCATTCAAGAGTTCGAAAATTCAAATTTGTTGTAGACCAAAAGGAACACACGTTTTTATTAAGAAAATCATTGTTTAATACACCAAAGCCTCATGGGCAAAAGTACAAAAAGATCAAATCAATCCCAAAATATGTTGCGCATTTTCTTTGGAGCTATGTAAGTGTTGAGATTTCTTTCCTCGTGCAACAGGCGGGTGAGCTCCAAGACCTTCCTTTCACTGGCATGCAAACTAGTTTCAAGAGAATTCCGCTCTTCCTTAAGCTGGATCCAGCTCTTCTGCATCTCTTCCCAGGATGTGGGCATATCAGGGTGCTGAATAACATGAGACACTTCTCCTTCCAAAGGAGGCTCTTTGATTACTGGGAGCATGTGAGGATAAGGCATTACTAATTTCTGAGAGCGGGCTCGTACCCATTTGAGGTAAGGCTCCAAAGGGATGGAGTTCCTGTGCCCCAGTGTCTTGCTGTCTATCCTACTAGGCATCCTCCAAGCTCTGATAAATCTCTGGCGAAGTCCTTGAGTATCGTTGTCGAAGTCAAAAACTATGTCAGGAATCAACATGTCATGAGGACCATCCCTCCGAGCATAACCAAATTGTCTCCAAGCCAGGCATGGACTATAAGTAATACCCCCTCTGATTCCAAGTAAAGGAACATTAGGATACTCCCCGCAACGATCAATGATAGTGACATCTTCTCTGGACCTAGGGCACCAGTGTATATCTGCATGTGTAAGAGTCATCAACCGTTGTGACCATCTCAAACCCCGCTCATTCTTCAGGACTGATTGTGGAAGGTGCGAAATAAACCACTTTCCCAGGAGAGGAGTGCAACACATAAGGACACCTCTTTTTTTCATGGTTCGAGTGTAACATGAGTGAAGGATGTCCCCCAGCAACGTAGGTATAGGATTCCTGGACATAAAGATCTGGACAGCACTGATATCAATGAGCTGATCTGGGTTAGGGAACAACACCAAACCATAAACAAGGAGGGCCACAACCTCTTCAAAAGCTTGCAAGTCAAGGGAATTCCAACATTCATAGGCCTTTTCAAACAGAAACCTGGCTAAGAACCCTTTGATACCACTTCTAACTTCCCAATGTCCCTTGAGGTCAGATGACTGTAGGTGCAAGGCTTTAGCAATCTCTTCAAGCTTAGGTTCCTTTTCTGTACCGTTGAAGGGTAGCTGATTAAGGATAGGGATCTTCAGGAGTCGGGAGAACTCCTCCAATGTAGGTACCAATTGATAGTCCAAGAAGGTGAAACAGTGATGCAGAGGGTCAAAGAATTGGAACAGGACCTTCATCATATCTTCCTCAATGTTGGTATTGACCAAGCTGATGAGGCTTCCATGCCTTTCACTGAATGAAGAGTTCTCGGGAATCCTGGATATAAGCTCCTTAAGCTGAGGAGGGATCCTTACAAGACTGATTGGAATTGTCTTTCTACGAACAGTTTCCATGTCCTACAAAACAGGAACAAAGATGAAAATTCGAACCCCTGAAACGATTAGTTAATGCATATGATGCTGGATGATGTCATGATGCTATGATTAAACACACCACAGATATTTACAAAGACAAACATGTAAGGCACACAAGGCACGCAAGACAGGCCCTTAAGGTTTAAGGCCAGCATGGGGTCTGGGTAGTACCCTCTTGAAGTTGGTGGGTTCAACCTGTCCTAATCAAAGTAACCGGGTTCTAAGGTTCCCAATATCACGGGATTGCTTTCATTGTTCATCGTTTCGATTTAGCCACTGAACTGGCGACCGAAATATTCCAGGAAAGCAACCCTCAATTGAGTGTAGTATCGAGTATCAACCAACCTCGGACTGCACCAAAGTCAGTTATCTCACTACCCTAAAGAGGCCAAGATGGTTCAATTAAGGTTCCTAAGGTCTGTTGATGCTTCATGACACTACATGGAGGCCCCGTACTCTCCTTGACTGACTCAAGGGTTACCGGTACACACCAAAGTGCCACATCAACGTAGCAGACTGCTTCAACCATGTCGGTATACCCCGCACAGTTCCCTCACAGCCTTGTTGCTACTTTCTAAGAAGGTATCCCCCAGATCCGGGTTAGGATCTATAGAACTCCCAAGACAGTCCCACAATAATAAAGCAAACAAGGAAAGCAATTGAAAACATAATGAACTAGCCCTAAGGTACACCTCACTTTAAGTTTGTCCCCAGCAGAGTCGCCAGTTCTGTGATCGGTGGATCTGGAACTGACTGTTTTAAAGCTGGTTCGCGAAAATGTCGCGGAAGCAAGAGTCGCCACCGTCTTTTATTTTCTCCAAATGGAAAGGACAAAAGCACAGAAAAATTCCTTTAAAGAGATTGCTCTCGGTTCGGGAGGTAGGTTATATAAAGGGAAGGTGTTAGCACCCTTTCTATCCATGGTTATCCATGGGCTCTTAGGTACTTGCTCAATGTGTTTTCAAAATTGTTTGTTTGCTTTTCAATGTGGGTTTCAAAAATATTCTTTGAAAAGTTTCAGTTCAACTCGTACGTCAGAGTGTTTGAAAAGTTTGCTTTGGAAGTTTTTGAAAGTGTGTTGGTGAAAAAGTATTTTGATTTGTTTGAAATTAGAGCAAGTATCCTTGAGAACCTACCTACCCTAAGGAATTCGTCTGTGTAAAAGTCCTTGAAAGTAGTGCCATCCCACCATTGAGAGGTAGGTAGCACCACCGTTGGAGGTGTTCGGGTCAATTCGAGTTTTAGGGACGTGGTGATCACCAGAGCAATGGGAAGACACCTTAGAAGCTACCCTTATGCCATTGATCTTTTATTCCGAGGCAACTTATTCGAGGCAACTTTGTTTTAGGCAACTAGATCAATGGACACAAGGACTTACTAAAACATCCTCTACTCGACGATCACCTTTCGAAAGGCAACAGTGAGGCGTACCCTAGGGGTGGTGTGTGCGAATTGTGTGTCATTTTCAGTTTATTGTTTGTCTTGTCATGCATTGGTGATCTAACGATTCGATTTTATTTTTGGGCATTCATTCTTTCATGTTATTGTTTAACAGTTAAAAGTGCGGGAATTTAAAGTGCGGAAAAGATAAAAGTCCTACGCTATTACAAAGGGCGAGGGTCTACAACGCCAAATTAATCCAGACCCGTTTTAAAATAAATTGCAGAAAAGAAATGTCTAATAGCTATTACATGGCTTTGGTACAGGTACATTATATTCACAAAAGAAATAAATGAAACGCGCGAAAAAGAAAATAATCAAATGCGAGGGCGTTGAACCCTTTAAAGGAATTAAAATAATTAAGTTATCTAAAATTAAAATTAAATGAAAAATGGTATTTTTGTGTTTTTTAGATTTAATGAGAAAAAGAAAAATTAACTAAAATTGAAATGCTAAACCCTAGTTCTAATGTTTTTTTTTTAAGTTTATTATGAAAAAGATTTAATTTCTAACCTAATTTAATTCTAAATTAATTTATGTACAATTTTTAATTTATGAAAATAAATAAATAATATTATTATTTTGAAAAAAAGGAAAATAAAAAAAAGAAAATAAAAGTTATTAAACCTAAATTCTATGTTTGGATTTTTATTATGAAAAATATTTAATAAACCTAAATTAAAGCTAAATAATTATAAGCATTTTTTATGAAAATAATTATAATATAAAAATTATTATTTT
Organism: Vicia faba; assembly: GCA_948472305.1. Lineage (NCBI taxonomy): Eukaryota > Viridiplantae > Streptophyta > Magnoliopsida > Fabales > Fabaceae > Vicia > Vicia faba. The sequence continues at coordinate 645,431,366 of OX451736.1, read as the reverse complement.
TGGTCTTTTTCTGATTTTTGAATGTTTTTGCATTTTGTTAAAAATAATTAATTAAATAAATAGCCAATAAAAGGAATAAAAAAGAAAGAATGAAAAATAGTAAGGCAAACCAGGGGGGGGGGGGGGGGGGGTAACCCCCAATTTGGAGGGTCCAGGCCTGGAATTTCTGGCCCATTAGCTTTGAAGTCCATTGACTTTTTGGCTCAGGTGTGATGCCTTTGACCAAGTGCAGCGTGTCTCTCAAATCTAAGCCTTTAATTTGATCTCCAGGAAGACGTGTCAAGGCTTGGTCCTGGGTGTATGGTGCATCTTCATTCCAGCATTGCATGGGATTCACTTGTGAAAAATAATATTGAACTTTTGCCAGACCTGGGATTTGAACCCAGGTCATGAGAGTCATACGCGTTGGTACCTGCCAGCTGAGCCACTTGATTTCAATTAACATAATATGGTTAACAAATAATAAATATTAAAACCAACGCATAATAGTCAAACGCGCGCAAATTTGAATTCCTCCAATCCACTTGTGCCACGCCATCATCCCTTCCATTTTCCTGAAACAAAAACATATTGGCAACGGTTTTGCAACCATGGCGTTAGGGTGGCTATGGAAAAATAACGAATAGGGCTATGGTGCATATAAATTGTTCGCGAGGTATGCTTCTTCTTCGTCTCTAAACGCTGAGTATGACCATGGTAGTCTCAAAGGCCAATTTTGCTTTATGGTGAAAGCCCTAATTTTTTCTTCTGAAAACCCTAAATAACAACCATGGTATCTTGGCCAAAAGTGCACGAAAATTCAATTAAAAGTTATGGTCAGCTTGCAAACTTCACATTGAATAAGAATGCATGAATAAAATTGCACAAAGATGCGTAAATGATGATATGCGATTTGAATTTTTTTGCTTCACAGTTTGACTTGTAGCTACCGTTTCAGGGTGTTTCTGTTGATGTTAGTGATTGAGATGCGTTCAGAAATCTTTCAGGATGCTAATAGAAAAAGAATTAAGGCTTGAAAAGATCCTCTAGCACTGATTTCAGATTTGTGTTTTAAGGAGAAATTTTCAATCTTCCAAAGCTTGTTTGGGCGCAGCTTGTCATGTCTTAGGCCTAGGGTTTGACTCAGTGATGATCATGGAATGGAATTGGCTTACTCTTTGACCTAGATTCAAGCTCATGAAGGAATTAGTCTTAGGGTTTTCACTCTTAACCATTTTTCCTCCTTTTTAGCCAAAACCTAGACCTAGTGTGCAAATGAACCCTAGCCTGATTTCTTGAGTTGGTTCATGATACATAGAAATTGTCCAAGTTCACATGACACTATTCCATTGGTTTTTAAATTTTATTTGAATTTTCAAAGAATTAAAATGAATTAAATCATCAAAAATTAAATAAAATAAAAAAATCAATATTTGGTCTTGAAATTAACCATGGGACACGTGTGTGGCATGACAAGGATGAACCAAGTGGAAAAAATGGGGCCCTTTTGTCAAAAATTGGATTTTCAAGGATAGTTGACTTTTGCCATTTCACAAAAATTTCCCAACTTCTACAAGGCATAACTTGCTCAATTTTTAAGCTTTTCACATGTTCTTGGACATTTTGGAAAGGTCTCTGAGTCCTTTAACCAATGCCTTTGGTCCCATGTCATTTTGATTTACCAATCTCAAGTTATGGCCTTTGACTTAAAGTCCCCTTTTGTTGACTTTTGAAAATGACCTGTAATGTTGAAATTGATAACTTTTTGTGAGAGCATTTCTTGGACTTGAAGTATGAAGATGAGTTGTAGGAAATGTCTTTCTCTTCAAAATGAGCTTTGGATGGAATTTTTCTGATAATCCATGTGAAAGTTATGCCCTGGTCAATTTCAGTTGACTTTTTCAACTGTCCAAATATAGCAACTTTTGCATCTTTGATGATTTCTGAGCCAAATTTTGAGAATCATGATCAAGCATTGATAAAATGATGTTTGTGGCTTCAAAATGATATGTTGACCAAAAATTTGAACTTTTGACTGCCAAATGACCATTTTGCCCCTACAGTTGACTGTAGTGCAATTTAGGGTTTTGACTGTGCAATCTTGAGCTGAATGCCTTGAAACTTGATATGAGGATGCTTGACCATGTTTGTAAGCATATGAGACTTGATTGGGCCTTTGAAAACTTCCTTTTCTTGATCAGACTCAAAACCCTAATTTTGACTGTATGGGAGACTGTTGCACTGCACCACCCTTGGGGAATTTTCTAGCTTGGCTTGGCAATTTCTTGAAGAATATGGGAGGGCAAATTTTGGGGTATAACAGTGTCCAATGCCTGATGAACAACAGGGAAATTCTATTTCAGAAGACTCCCTCTATAAAAGGTCTATATGACGATGCAAGATGTGGAGATGTTTCAATTATTACCGTTTACGACAATCCTCCCAGGGTCTCCTCTAAAAGACCTGTCAAGATTACATCCAATCCTAAGGTTTCTCCTTTAATTATCACTTTTCCAGGGCCCATACCATATTCCTCCGACAAAGTTGTTCCTTGGAATTATGAAGCTGATGTTTATTATCATGGCGTCAAGAAGGACTTCCTGGCCATTAAGAATGAAGTTACTGATCCTAACATCGACAACATTATTGGGACCAGTAATTTACAAGAAGCAGAAGGATTTTCTCTCCTGAAATATCTCCAAAGACTGTTGCCACTCCTTTGGTTATTCCTGCTAAAACACCTATTGCTCATGTTGTTATTCTTGCTACTGAGTCAGCTGAGACTCGGGGAAAAGAAGTATTCGTTGAACCTGCCTGGACAGAGGCACCCAAAGAAGCCATTCCTGAAGCCTCCAAACGAGAAATGAAGGAAATTTTGAAAATCATACGGAAGAGTGACTATGATGTTGTGGAATAATTGGGGCAGACACCCTCAAAAATTTCAATGCTGGCCTTGTTATTTTGCCCCGAAGCCCATACTAAGGCTTTGGTAAAGTTCTTGAAGTTGGCTCATGTGCCGTAAGAGACTTCTGCTGACCAATTCGAGAACTATGTTGCTAATCTGACTGTTGACAATGGACTTGGTTTCTCCGATGCTGATTTAACGTCTAAAGGAAGAAAGCATAATGATGCCCTGCATGTCTCTATTGAGTGCAGGGGAACTACCCTAGCTCATGTTCTAGTTGATACGGGTTCGTTGCTAAATGTTCTACCCAAGGGTGATTTAGATAGATTGGACTGTGAAGGACTGACTTTGAAGCCCAGTAATATTATGGTAAGGGCTTTTGATGATTCCAAGAGAATGGTACACATGGAGGTGGACATTCCTATTAAAGTTGGTTCCCAAACTTTTGGCTCCACTTTCTATGTGATGGACATTCGCCCGTCTTACTCTTGTTTGTTGGGACGTCCTTGGATTCATGAGGCTGGTGCTGTCACTTCCACCTTGCATCAGATGTTAAAGTATTCGGTTAATGGAAAGATTATTATAGTCCATGGAGAAGAAGAGTATATTGTGAGCCATCTGAACTCTTTCTGATATGTCGAGTTGGACGGCGAGTTCATCGAGACCCCCTGCCAGAATTTTGAAGAGGTTCCTCAGACAATTGTTGTTACCAAAGCTGCCACCGCTGTTCTATAGATTACCAGACCTCCACTGAAGATGGCTTCTCTAAAGGATGCTAGGGTTGCAATTGAAGAAGGTGGGTGCACTATTTGGGGCCAACTACCTGACATCCCCTATAAGTCTGACAAGTTTTGTTTGGGTTTCACTTCAGGAGCTCAAAAAGTTGTTCGTCGTGCTCGCGCCGGAGGACCACCAATATGAATCAGTAACCATGGAGTCAATGCTATAGAAGACGCTGACAGTGACAGTGACCTCGACAATTAGATCTTCCCTACTACCAACAATGGACTCAACAATTGGACGACTAGAGACTTTATTCCCATTACTTTCATCCAGGAGTAATTGTCTTTTTGTTTTTGGGATATGTAATATTTGAACAATTTAAACTTTAAAGCCTTGTGTCTTACCCGAGGCACAATGGTTTATTTGTGAGGGTTATCATTTCACTTTCATATGTCATAAATAAATCATTGGACATTTTGCATACAAATTTTGTGCTCTTTGTCTTTCTTTTCTGCTTTTACTTTATCAAAATAGCTATGCTCTCTTACACACACCCACATATCAAATTGCAGATCCACATCCACTCTGGATCCCATTGATAACGGTTCTGCTATTTCCAATTATGACTTTGAAAATTTGATCTACCAAGCTGAGGACGAAGGTGAAGAAGATTGTGAAGTACCAGGAGAACTTGCTAGACTATTACAACAGGAGGAAAGAGAAATACAGCCTCATGAAGAGCCAGTTGAGACGGTAAACTTGGGTACTGAAGAGGATAAGAAGGAATTCAAGATAGGTGCAAACTTGGAGCATAGTGTCAAAGAGCGGTTAATCCAGATGTTACATGACTACATAGATCTTTGCCTGGTCATATGAAGACATGCTGTGGCTGGACACTGATATTGTGGTTCATCGTCTACCAACAAAAGAAGACTGTACTCCAGTGAAAAAAGGTTCTTCGTATGCGTCCTGAGATGTCAGAAAAGATCAGGGCTGAAGTTATGAAATAGTTCAACACCGGGTCTTAGCTGTTACTTCTTATCCATAATGGGTTGCAAACATGGTATCGGTACCTAAAAAGGACGACAAGGTGCATATGTGTGTGGATTATAGAGATTTGAATAGGGAGAGCCCCAAGGGTGACTTTCCGCTTCCCCATATTGATGTTCTGGTTGACAACACTGCACAACATAAGATATTCTCCTTCATGGACAGTTTCTCTGGGTATAACCAGATTAAAATGGCACCTGAAGATATGGATAAAACGACATTCGTCATGTAGTGGGGCACCTTCTTCTACAAAGTTATGCCATTTGGGTTGAAGAACGCTGGGGCAACCTATCAGCATGCTATGGTAGCCTTGTTCCATGATATGATCCATCAAGAGATAGAGGTCTACGTCGATGATATGATAGCTAGGTATCAGACATAAGAGGAGAACTTGGATCACTTGCAGAAACTGTTTGAAAGACTTAACAAATACAAGTTAATACTGAATCCAAACAAGTGCACCTTAAGAGTAAGCTCGGGTAAGCTCCTAGGTTTCATTGTCAGCGGCAAAGACATTGAAGTAGATCCTGTGAAGGTTAAAGCTATTCAAGAAATGCCAACTCCCTGCACCGAAAAAGAGGTTAGGGGATTCTTGGGACGTCTAAACTACATTGCCAGATTCATTTCCCACCTAACCGCTACTTGTGAGCCAATTTTCAAATTACTAAAGAAAGATCAAGTAGTGAAGTGGAATGACGACTGCTAGACTGCCTTTGACAGAATCAAGGAGTACCTTTAAGAACCTCTAATTTTGATGTCGCCGGTTGAAGGAATACCTCTGATCATGTACTTAATAGTATTATAAAATTCAATGGAGTGTGTGCTAGGGAAGCATAACAAGTCTGGTCGAAAAGAGCATGCAATATACTACCTTAGCAAAAAGTTTAACGACTGTGAAACAAGATACTCATTGCTCGAGAAAACTTGTTGTGCTTTGGCATGGGCTGCTCACTGGCTAAGACAGTATATGTTGACCCACACCACTTTATTGATATCTAAAATGGATCCTATCAAATACTTATTCGAGAAGCCCTCTCTCCCTGGAAGAATAGCAAGAAGGCAAATGGTCCTAACTGAATATGACATTCAGTACACTACCCAAAAAGTAATAAAAGGAAGTGTACTAGCTGATCATTTGGCTCATCAGGCTGTGGATGACTATCAATCCATGAATTTTGAATTCCCGGATGAGAACATCATGTTAGTGACTGATTATGAAGAAATTGGACCGGATGAAGGACCTGAAAAAGGTTCCTGATGGACTATGTTTTTTTACGGAGCTTCCAACGCACTTGGAAATGGCATCAATGTTGTGATCATATCTCCCGAAGGATGTCATACCCCTTTCACTACCAGGCTATGTTTCAGCTGTACCAACGATATGGCTGAATAAGAAGCATGCATTATGGGTCTCAAAGCTGCTATCAACTTGAGAATCAAATACTTGAGTTTATTCGGAGACTCGGCCTTGGTAATCAATCGAATCATAGGAGAATGTGACATAAAGCATCCTAATATCATCCCTTACCGAGAGCATGTGTTGACACTAATTCCACACTTTAAAGAAGTTACTTTTGAGCATTTTCCTCCAGAAGAAAGTCAATGAGCTGACGCGCTAGTCACTATGTCATCCATGTATAAAGTCCGATGGGATAACAAAGCTCCTCAGATAAATATTGAGATATTGGACGAACCAATATACTGTTATGAGGTTGATACTGAAGAAGTAGTTGACAAACCCTGGTTCCACAAAGTGAAAAGATACCTCGAAGCCAAAGAGTATCCTAAGGGAGCTTCCGTTAATGATAAGAAGTTCCTAAGAAGGTTGTCTACCAAGTTTTTCCTCAATAATAGAATCCTATACAAGCACAACCAAGATTCTACTTTGCTTCGGTGTGTAGACAAGAGTGAAGCAGAGAGGATTATGGAAGATATACACGAAGGTACCTTTCGCACCCATTCTAGTGGGCATACAATGGCTACGAAGATTCTGAGGGCAGGATACTACTGGTCCACTATGGAAGTAGACTGTTATCAGCATTCCCAAACTTGTCACAAGTGCCATATCTATGCCGATAAAGTACACGTGCCTCTGGTTCCCTTGAATGTCTTGACTGCTCCCTGGCCTTTTGCAATGTGGTGCATTGATATGATTGGAGAGATTAGACCTACCGCTTCTAATGGGAACCGCTTCATCCTGGTTGCCATTGATTACTTCACAAAATGGGTCGAGACAGCCTCATTTGCTTCTGTTACCAAGAACGTCGTGGCCCGGTTCATCATACATAACCTTATCTGTCGGTATGGTGTTCCATAAAGACTCATCACAGATAATGGTACCAATCTCAATAATACTATGATCACCTAGCTCTACGCACAATTCAAGATTCAGCATCATAACTCTTCTCCTTACCGGCCGAAGATGAATGGCGCTGTAGAGGCCGCTAATAAAAACATTAAGAAGATCATATAGAAGATAACAGTGACATACAAAGACTGACACAAGATGTTAACATTCAATCTTCATGGTTACCGTACCTCAGTACGCACGTCAACAAGGGAACCCCCTTTCTCTCTAGTATACGGTATGGAAGCTGTCCTACTCATCGAAGTCCAAATCCCTTCCTTGAGAATAATGAAGGATGCAGGTTCAAATGAAGACGAATGGTTTCAGACTCGACTTGACCAATTGAACCTGATTAACGTGAAAAGGCTTGCGGCTGTTTGTCATGGTCAGATGTACCCAAAACATATGATCAAAGCTTTTAACAAGAAGGTAAGACGTCAGGAATATAAAGTTGGAGACCTAGTAATCAAGCGCATTATCCTTCCACAAGGTGATCCCAGGTGAAAATGGACTCCCACATACAAAGGACCAATTGTGATCAAGAACATATTTTCTGGTGGAGCCATGATATTAACCACTTTGGACGGTGACAACCTTCTGCATCCTATAAACGTGGACATAGTTAAAAGATACTACAGATAAACAGAGACCCGCTAGTTTGACTGGCCTAGGCAAAAATAAGGGCATCCTGGAGAACCAAAAGGGTTCGAGAAAAAGTTAGGGATATATATGAATAAAATATGTACACCCGGCAAGTCGAAAACCTGAAAAGGCAACTTGGGCAAAAAAGGGTATCCCGGTGGACTGAAAACCCGAAAGGGCGGTCCATGAAAAAGTTAGGTATTAAAGGCGTACAACTATGTCCCATTGGATCACCTCACAGACAGACTTCAATATCAAGTGTAAAATTCAAACAGTACTAATCAATCCAGTCATCTTCGATCAATCAGCAAAGTAATGAGACACTTAAAGATATAAAGGCAATAGCATAATAGAAACCCAATGGGATCATTTCACATAGCTATTTTTCTTTGTATACTGCTTTGTATAGTTTTCATTCTTAAGACAACATTCTCTTATTAGGATGTCTGTTTCCTTGTACAAAAACGCCTGTTATAGGAAGAATTCTTCAAATTAATACAAAAAGCTATCTCTTTGAAAGTGCATAAAATATTTGTTTTTATTTTTCAGTTTTGTCTTGTAAAAACATCCAGTGATTATTTTTATAATATGCATTCAAATATAATCACCATTTACAAATGCACGCATAAAAAACAGAAAGACAATTATTAATGGCTTTAAGAAATGGGAAACTGTCTAAAAATCCATCCGTAAATCCCCATAGATATATCCCACAATAGAAACAGAGACAAAGACGTCCTCCTGCGAAGTCACTACCATATCTTTAGCATACAACCTATTGATGTCAGAGATTCCAATATCCACCATAGAGCAAGAGTCTCCAATCATCTCCTTAACATCTTGAAGAATTCCAGAACATGGTTCATAAATTCTTGGGTTCCCAAACAGGGCTTCATAAATATCCCCAAGCAGTTTACAAAGTTTTCTTTCCCCAGTAGAGTTTATTTCTCTAGCCACTGAAGTCCATCTCCTAGAAATTCAATTTCAACAAATAATGAAGAATCACATTCTTCATCCCCAGCTGAGCTGGTCTTAAAAAAGAGCCGTGTGGATTTCTCCCTAAAGAAAACACCTCTCCAGCAGGTCGTCAAAACATCCTCTTCAACATGGTTTATTTCCCCAAAAAACTGTAAATTCCTCAACTTGAGTTTGCTTCTTAGACGATTACAAATCAACAGACGAAACCCCTTAACCCCCGATAGAGTCATTGCAATCTCCAATGGAGTTGTTACTATCACCAGAGGTTACTGTAAATCCAGGAACCCAACCAGATAACAGTTGACTCCATTATTCCAAAGCAAGTTACTATGAAGTCTGGACCTGACCAGATAATAGTTTAACTTCTTCGAATCCCTAGCAAAACTCCTCCCCCCAGTAGAGTTTGCCACTATCCCCAGTGAGTTGCTGCAAAGCCTGGAATCTGACTAGATAACAGTTAACTTTTTTATACCCAAATAGTTGTTAACTTCCATTCTATCCAATCAAAAGATAACTCTCCAGTAGAGCAACAGATAACTAAAACTCCTGAACTCTTTTCCCCAAGAAGAAATCAACACTCTCCATAGAGTTTCCCTTGAACAAAATCAATGTCCCCTAAAGGATTTCTCCTCAAACAACAAAACAGGAATCCCTAATGGAAAAATTCTAAACAAATAATTAAGAATCACATTTTTCATCCCCAACAACAGTCAGGGATTTATTTTCCCTCGATTCAACAACGCTACAATGAATAACTGATTAGTTCATATATTTAATTCATACATTAATTTACAAACATCATAGCATATGCATACAAAATACATATAACACAATCTCATTTATTTTGATAACATCATTACACAATGTATGTCATGCATCATGACATTGCACACAACTAATTCTTTACCTTTTCAGGAAAGATCAACAAACAAATATCATAATAAATTTTCAACAAGTTCCAGATTAATACCTGAAACAAGACAAGACAACTATCTGTGAACAACTAATTATAGATTAATACCTGACACAAGACAAGACAACTATCTACATGAGCAGATTGAAGATTAACTCCCGAAACAAGATGGGGAAACTATCTTCCTTTCTCTAAGGTCAGAGACTAATTCCTGAAACAAGCCAGGGAAACTATATCTACGATCAACAAAAAGAAGGTTCAGGATTAATACCTGAAACAAGACATGACAACTATCTGTGAACAACTGATTGTAGATTAACACCTGAAACAAGACAAGATAACTATCTATATGAGCATATTGAAGATTAAATCCTGAAACAGGACGGAGAAACTATCTTTCTTTCTCTTTGGTTATATAAAGATCAATTCCCAAAATAGGACGGAGTGACTATCTTTATCACCAATGGCATGAAATCTCGAAACAAGACGGGTTTACCAACAAATTGATTGTAGATCAAATCCCGAAATAAGAAGGAGCGACTATCTACATGACAAACACTTCCTTCAAGACATCTACTGTTTCAGTATGAATCGACCAAAGATTTATTCTGATACTTATTCCAATTTCCACCAACAGGAACTCTGGATGACATCTATAAGCCCATTCTCGACACAATCAACCACCACATCATTGAGTGTAAATTTCTGGGTACTCTAGTATTCAATCATCTTCTACCTTCAAGTCACGAATGGCGGACTCGCCAATCTAACTCTTCAGGTTTAAGAAGATTGAACAGGGGCAGCTGTTGTACCCCAAAATTTCCCCTCTCGTTTCTCAAGATATTTCCTACAAAGATCTTCAATGACTCAAGTTTGCGCAAGTATCGATTAGGTCAAACAATCTCCTCAGCACTGATGCATCAAATTAGGGGTTTGAGTTTTGTACAAGGACAATTGGACTTCTAATATTTTAAATGACTTCCACGGACCATTATGGGCCCTCAGGATTGTTCCTGTCAAGTTTCAAGTCTTGGATTACGGTCTTCCAAGAAAGTCATTCAAATTATCAGAAGGGAAAAATGGGCAAAATTAGGGTTTTGACTGAAAATGACCGAACTTTGATTTTTGACCTAATACCTGACTTATTGGTTTGAAGCATGATCTCGAGGAATCTGAGAGCATCATTTTGACCTAATCGCATATTTCAATTCATCTCCAGAGATCAGTGGATTGATAGACAAAATTCGGTGAACTGGTGAAAAAAGTCAATTGTGCACTAAAAAGTCAAACTTTGACTTTTTAACCAAAATTGAGTCCTAAAAATCACATTTCATCAAGACATCCAAAATATGAAATTTGATCATCAAAAGTCAAGAGATTCAAAAATCCAACTTTGCAAGACTTGGAAATTTTTTTTTAGTATTTTCTATACTTGTTAATTTCATTACTTCATGACATCTTTTCACTATAATTCAAAATAACTCAAGATGTTACAAATAATTCAAGATGTTACAAATAATTCAAGATGTTACAAATAACTCAAGTTATTACAAAGTGGCATTTTTGCAAGATTACAAATCCTAAGTTTGGTCTTGTTTGAACTCTTTCCCTTTGACAATAACCTTGCCACTGTGCTTCCCGCAAACATGCTTTGTCTTTGTTACAATCTGCATAAATTGGTCCACAAACCAGATTTTGTATCATGCTACAAACTATGTTGTCCAAGCCTGTTGTGTTGCCCACATAACAACACAAAACCATGTCAAAAGACAGTCTGCTATGCTGCTATAAAAACTTCCCTGCACCAAGCTGCCACAACACTCCAAAACTACTGCAAAAACAGCCCTACTATGCTACTGCCAACCCAGTCCAAGCCTGCATTCTCTCAGCCCCATGTTTGCATCAAATTTGCATATTGGAGCTGCATCTAAAAGGCAATGATGTAGCATACCCAAATTGTTCAAATTTTTATTTGTTTCCCTCCCAAAATCCCAGCAAGACTTCCTCTATAAATGGACTGTTTTCACAACACACAAGGGGTTGGATTTTGGAGAGAAAAAAAGGGAGAAGAGAAAAAGTAGAATTTTTGTTAATCTCTACTCGTTCATAAAACTCTGCTCATATTCAACTTTGTTTTCACTCACAAAACAAAAAAAAATCCTCAATCCATTATTGTACAACCTTGCAAGATTTCCCCTAAATCAACTACCCAAACACCTCATATACATCACACATAGATTGTTCAAACAAAAGAATAATTTTTGTAACACCCATATCATCACCTTCCAAACATAAATGGAAAAATAATATTTTTGCAACTTTGACTGGTCGGAGCGATTCTGGAACTTTGCGGCACAAAGCAAGGATTGGAGCAGCTCCAAAGAGGAGCTCGACTAATCATCACTTCACATCCGGAGACATCCATACATACTCCAAAGTTTCTCTTCAAGAGGTATACATTTTTTTTTCAAACTGTAATATCTTTATCCATACATCATTTGTTGTTTATGTGTAACATATATATAAAAAAGATAGATCAAAAGAAGGAAATTCAGTGAAAAAAACCAAGACAGGGGGTTGACACAGGTGCCTGTGCCACGCGGCATGGCCCATGTCAGCTCAACTGCTTAAATATCTAACAAAAATGCAAGACAAAGTGTTGACACAGGTGCCCGTGTCACAGGAAACGACCCGTGTCAGGTCTATTAGAACTATAAGCTAACAAAAAATGTAGGTCAGGGTCCTGACACAGCACCCGTGTCATAAGACACAACCCGTGTCAGGTCTACTGGAGCCAGAAACGTGCAAAGTGGCAAGTTAGGGTGCTGACACGAGTGCCCGTGTCACAGGACACAACCCATGTCAGCTTAGTTGGTGCAGAAAGAAAAAAAAGTGCATGGATCATTACAGGGAGCTGACGCGGGTGGCCGTGTCATAGGACACGACCCGTGTTAGACCAGACAACATAAATCTTGATTTTGTTTTACTTTTTATTTTTTATTTTCATTCGATTTAGTTGTAATAGTAAAATTAGGTTTTATTTGCTTTTTATCTCCCCATTTGTGAACTTATACCCTCATCCCCTAAAGTGATGTAATAACGTAGGATTTTAATTTCCGCAAATTTATCGTTTTTTCATATAATTGTTAGTAATTAGGGTGTGTATGTCAAGATAAAAGCAACCGCTAGAAAACCCTAATCTCAAAGATAAAAATGCATGCAATCAAACATATTATTCACACGTGCACCTCTAGGGTAATCTCGCTTGTTGCCTCGGAAATAGTCATGTCCCTCGAATATGGGCGTTTTAGCAAATACCCTCAATAAAAAAAGATCATAGTCCCTCGATGTCCCTCGATGTTGCCTTCGAGAAAATGATCTAGTCCCTTACGAAAAATTTCTAAAACATCCCATAAGTTGCCTTCTATGACTATATGATTGACCCACGCCCGTCCCTTGACATCTAATGGTGGGGTTTCTTACCAATCAATGGTAAGATAGCAAAATCTAAAGGAGGATGAAAATAACAAAGACCTTTTGAGTAGGTAGGACGCTCGAAGTTTCTTGCTCACAAATTAAAACCATTTCCACACTCACACTTTCAAAATATCTTTCAAAAACAAACATCTCTTTGAACTATTTTCAAAACCAACACTTTGTATACATTCCTACAGAGACGAGAATCATCTCAAAGTTTATTGAAACAAAGGTGTTTTCAAAATATTTTCAAACTTGCACCCATCATAAACACATTTTCTAATAAAGCATTTTCAAGTGATCTAGCAAGCAACTAAGAGCTCGTAGATAACTACAGATGAAAAGGGTGCTAACACCTTCCCTTTTCATAACCTACCCCCCAAACTCAAGAAAATATCTCGAAAGGTCTTTCCTGTTCTTTTCACCCTTTCCTTTATTGGATAAAAGAAAAGTCGGTGGCGACTCTTGCTATCCGTAACATTTTGCGATAAAACGCAAAATGCCCGAGTCAGTTCTCCCGCCGTTTGACAGCGTGTGTAAGTTGTTGTGTTGGCGTTGCTAATTATTGAAGTTGCAGGTGATGAATTTTGTTGTGTTGCCTCTATTGATTGGCAATTATTGAGTTGTAGGCTAATGCCAATGTTGTTATATGTTGTTGTTGTTGATGTTGCATTTAATTATGTTGTCGCATATATGGCATATCATACTGGAGCTGATGCTCGTTAAGTTGGCCTGAATTGGAAAAATATTAAGTTGAAGGCTTATGCCTTGTTGCTGCCTCTATTAATTGGCAAGATTTCTTAGTTGGGAGTTCTGATCCATTGGTACCACATGCATGTGTATAGTAATAAGTTGCATTCCACGTTGCATATTTGAGTTGTTGTGATGATAAATTAATTGTTATGTTTCGTTGAAGTTTTGTTGTGATTGATGTCGTTTAAAGTTACAAAGTGGTGATTTTGCATGAACTGATTCTAATATATTGTTTATCATACGTTCGATTATATTATTAGATATTTCACCCCTTCTACTTGAATGTTACCCCGATGTTCGTAACGTGCAGGTAATCTAGAGTGAAGACGTTTTACCTTCAGTAGTTCGAGTTTGTGTCATTACTTTGATACGTAACACTCGGGGGGGATGAACACTTATTGTTTTATTGTTGATTATTCCATTTGATTGAACTTTAAGTTGTGGTTCATTAAATATTTGTTATTTGAAGTTGTTTCAGTTGGATAATGATGTTATATTCTTTTTAAATCAAATATTATGATTCCACTGCGTGGTTATGACATTGCTGGTTTAAAAGATTAAACTATGTTACTGTTGGTTCATTCCAATTTAATGTGTTATGTATCTGTAATGAATGTCGTTGTTTTAAGTTGAAATTGTAGCATCCTAATTTAGTTGTTAAATTTTATAACTCTGATTCTTATAATTATTGTCGGGTAGAATTGGGGTGTTACAAGTTGGTATCAGAGAAAGTCAGTCCATCTGACCAATCGAGTATTGTTAACTTGAGTTATAGCCATTGTTTATGTTATAGAAATAAGTTGATATGGATGGAAGGAATGATGCTACACTTGTTGCTTCTTTAGAAGCAATGGCGCATGCTATGGAGAATCAGCTGAACGTTGATGAGAATGCTAGATCTCGTAGTTTGGCGACTTTCCAAAGGGAGAATCCGCCTACGTTCAAGAGTAAATATGATCTTGACAGAGCGTTGGAATGGTTGAAGGATATTGAGAGAATCTTCTGTATGATGGACTACACTCGAGCGCATAAGGTTCGATATGGAACTCATATGCTAGCAGTCGAAGTTGATGACAGGTGGCTAGAGACGTGTCAGAGGTTGGAAGCTGTAGGTGAAAATGTCACTTGGGCTGTGTTCCATAGAGAATATCTGAGGAATCATTTCCCTGAAGATTTTTGTGGCAAGAAGGAAATTAAATTCCTTGAGCTGAAGCAAGGGAGTATATTAGTTGTCGAATATGCTGTAAAGTTTGCAGAGTTGGCTAAGTTCTATCTGCACTATAGCGAGACAATTGCTGAGTTTTCGAAGTGCATCAAGTTTGAGAATGGGTTGCGCCTAGAGATCATGAAGGTAGTTGGATACCAGAAGATTCGTGTCTTTGCCGATTTGATTGATAGTTGCAGGATCTATGAAGAAGATAATAATGCTTACTATAAGATTATCAATGTGAAGTGGGGTAAGCACCAACAGAACCGTGGTAAGCCTTACGATGCCCCAACTGGTAAAGGTAAACAGAAAGTTGCTCAGGGTCAGAGAACTAATGAGGGAGATGCTCCTGCTGGTGTGGTTTGTTTCAAATGTGGAAAATCTGGTCATAAGAGCAACATGTGTACTGCTGATGTGAAGAGGTGTTTCCGTTGTGGTAAGACTGGACATGTTGTATCTGAGTGCAAGCATAAGGGGATGATTTGTTTCAATTATGGTGAATAAGGACACATTGGTAGTCAGTTTCAGAAGCTAAAAAAGGCACAAAACAATGGTAAAGTGTTCGCTTTGGCTGAGAATCAGACGGCTAATGAGGACAGACTCATCAAAGTTACATGTTTCATTAATAGTGCCCCTTTAATTACTATTATTGATACCAATGCTACTCATTGCTTTATTGCTGCTGATTGTGTTGAAAGATTGGGTCTTATGTTGTCTTCTATGAATAAAGAGACGATCGTCGATACTCTAGCCAAGGGATCGGTGACTACTTCTTTTGGGTGTTTAAAGTGTCCTTTGTCGATCTTTTACAGAGACTTTGCTATTGATTTTGTTTGTTTGCCTTTAAGTGGTGCATGAATTTCCTGATGTTTTCCCTGATAGAATTCCTGATGTACCGCCAGAAAGAGAATTCAATATTTCTATTGATCTTATACCTGGTACCATACCTGTTTCTATGGCACAATACAAGATGTCTGCATCTGAATTGTCAGAATTAAAGAAACAATTGGAAGAGTTACTTGAAAAGAAATTTGTAAGGCCAAGTGTATCACCGTGGGGAGCTCCAGTGTTGCTAATAAAGTAGAAAGATGGAAGTATGAGACTTTGTGTTGATTATAGACAATTGAATAAAGTGACGATTAAGAAAAAGTATCCATTTCCAAGAATAGATGACTTGATGAATCAATTGGTGGGTGCTCGTGTGTTTAGAAAGATTGATTTGAGGTCGGAATATCATCAGATTAAAGTGAAGGATGAGGATATCCAGAAGATGGATTTCAGAACGCGTTATGGACATTATGAGTATTCGGTGATGGCTTTCAGTGTTACTAATGCGCCAGGAGTATTCATGGAGTATATGAACCGTGTCTTTCATACTTATTTGGATTGATTTGTAGTGGTGTTCATTGATGACATTTTGATTTACTCTAAATCAGAGGAAGAGCATGCATAACACTTAAGAATATTATTGTTAGTCTTGAAAGAGAAGAAGTTGTACGGAAAGCTGTCTAAGTGTGAATTTTGGTTAAAGGAGATTAGTTTTCTTGGTCATGTTATCTTAGGTAGTGGCATTGCTGTAGATCCATCTAAAGTAGATGTTGTGTTACAATGGGAAACTCCAAAGTTGGCTACCGAGATTAGAAGCTTTTTGGGATTACCTGGTTATTATAGAAGGTTTATCGAAGGTTATCTAAGTTGGAACTTCCGTTGACTAAGTTGACTTGTAAAGGTAGAGCTTTTGTATGGCACATTCAACGTGAAGAAAGTTTTACGGAATTGAAGAAGAGATTGACGTCGGCTCCAATTTTGACATTACCTAATCCAAGAGAACCTTTTATGGTATATTATGATGCTTCAAGATGGGTTTAGGAGGCGTGCTTATGTAGAATGAAAAGGTAGTTGCTTATGCGTCAAGGCAGTTGAGGACTCATGAAAGGAACTATCCTACGCATGATTTGGAACTTGATGCAATTGTTTTTGTATTGAAGATTTGGAGGAATTATCACTATGGTTCTAGATTTGAAGTATTTAGTGACCATAAGAGCTTAAAGTATCTATTTGATCAGAAGGAATTGAATATGAGACAATGAAGATGGTTGGAGTTGTTAAAGGATTACGATTTCGGTTTGAAGTATCATCTAACAAAAGCGAATGTGGTAGCTGATGCGTTAAGCAGAAAGACTTTACATATGTCAGTAATGATGGTTAAAGAGTTTGAATTAATTGAACAGTTCAGATATATGAGCTTAGTTTGCGAGGTGACATCACAGAGTGTTATGTTGGGGATGTTAAAGATTAATAATGATTTTCTAGATGATATCAGAGAAGCTCAAAAGTTAGACGTGAAACTGGTAGATTTGATGGTTGGAATCGATCAATCTGAGAATAGTGATTTTAAGTTGGATGCACAAGGTGTGTTGAGATTTCATAATCAAATTTGTATTCCTGATGATGCAGAGATGAAGAAAGTGATTCTCGAGGAAAGTCATAGAAGCAAGTTAAGCATTCATCCGGGAGCTACAAAAATGTATCAAGATTTGAAGAATTTGTTTTAGTGGCCTGGAATGAAGAGTGATGTGGCTCGCTTTGTGTATGCATGTTTAACTTGTCAGAAGTTAAACGTTGAACATCAGAAGCCTGTAGGGTTGATGCAACCGTTAAAAGTCCCAAAATGGAAATGAGATAGAATTTTGATGGACTTTGTAACAGGACTACCTAATACTTCAAGAGGATATGATTCGATTTGGGTGATTGTTGATAGGCTTACGAAGTTGACTCATTTTATTCCTATTAACATCAGTTTTCTAATATCAAAGTTGGCAGAGATTTACACTAGTATAATTGTCAAACTGCATGGTGTTCCTTTGTGCATTGTGTCAGATAGAGATCTGAGGTTTACGTCTGATTTTTGGAAGATTTTACAAGAGGCGTTGGGTTCTAAGTTGAGGTTGAGTTCGGAGTATCATCCTCATATGGATGGTCAGACGGAAAGAACTATTTAGTCATTAGAGGATTTGTTGAGAGCATGTGTTCTTGAGCAAGGAGGTTCGTGGGACACTTATCTTCCATTAATAGAGTTCACTTATAATAACAGTTACTATTCTAGTATTGGAATTGCACCTTTTGAAGCATTGTATGGTCGAAGATGTAGAACTCATTTATGTTGGCATGAATATGGGGAAAGCGTAGTACTTGGACCTGAACTTGTTCGAGAAACTACCGAGAAGGTGAAGTTAATTCGAGAAAATATGAAAGCTTCCCAAAGTAGACATAAGAGTTATCATGACAAGCGAAGAAAAGATTTATAATTTCAAGCAGGTGACCATGTGTTTCTGAGAGTTACACCTATGACTGGTGTTGGGCGATCGTTGAAGTCTAAGAAGCTCACTTCTCATTTTATTGGTCCGTATCAGATTTTGGAAAAAGTTGAGAATGTTGCTTATAGGGTGGCTTTACCGCCTAATCTTTCGAACTTGCATGATGTGTTCCATGTGTCACAAACTCCGGAAGTATATTTCAGATCTATCTCATATAATTCATATGGATGATGTGCAAGTAAGGGATAATCTTACTGTGGAGACAATGTCTGTACGAATCGCGAATCGTGAAATGAAGACTCTATGAGGCAAGGAGATTGCTTTGGTGAAAGTAGTCTGGCTAGGAGCTTTTAGAGAAAGTATGACTTGGGAGTTGAAAAGCAAGATGCGGGACTCCTATCCTGAGTTATTTGAATAAGGTAAATTTTCGAGGATGAAAATATTCTAGTGGGGAGAGTTGTAACACCCATTTATTTAATTAATTATTTAATTAAATTATTTTTGAGTTATTTGTTAAAGTTGTGAGATGTTGAGAATTGTTGGTATAAGTTGTTAGATTATTATTAATTAATTAATTAATTAGTTGATAATAATTATAATGTTGGAATTAATGGAGTAGTTATGTTGGGCCTAATTTTGATGGTTAGAAGTAGTAATAGGTGGGGTGTGTAAGCTGAACCCAATAGACATAATTCTATTATTATTGAGTTTAGTTATAATAACTGAAAAATAGGTTTTATCAAGAATAAGAGGAATAAGGGTGGAAGAGAGAAAGAGAAGGTAGAAGTTGTAGAGCAAAGAAGAAAAGAGACAAAGCAGGATTCAATCGGAAAATCTTAGAGCGACCTTTAATCCAAGGTAAGGGTGGAGTTCTGACTCTATAATTAGGTATATGATGCATGTTACGTAGGAATTGAGTTGTGTAAAACGGTTGCTGTGTGTGATTGTTGTATGAGTAAATTGTTGTTTGGTATCTGTGGTAATTGTGTTAACGTTATAGTGATTCAATCGATGAATCGAGTGTTGAAAATTACCATGTAATGATATGGGTATAATTGTTATTTTGCTGTGAATACATTTTGCATTGGTCTGAGATCATGGGAAGGAAAGGAATTACTGATGCAGGAAATCTGGACGAAGTTCTGTTCTGGAATTATGGACGTGTGCCGAGCGACACACATATGTGGGTGGAGGGTGCCAATCGGCACCATGTTTTATGCCGAAGGGAAAGATTATGCATGTCGAGCGGCATAAACCACCAGCCAATATTTTCTTTAATTGTTTTCTGTGTCTGTCATGCATGTCTGTTACTTAGCATTTTGTTATAGAAAAAGGTGTAGCAGAGTAAGAAAGGAATGAATCAACGTAGAGTTCATTTATTAGTAACAGAAGGGAATAATCAGTAGATTAGCATAATTATTGTAGGAAAGATTAATGAGTAACAGAGTTAGTAAATGTTAATAGGAAGTTAATAATGGTAGGAAATAACAGAAAAGCTGTTATAAGTTAGAATAGCAGTAGAGATAATTTAAGTAGCAGAATAATAATGGTTTCATTAATTTAGCCGAAAGCTATTAATAAGGCTTATCCGCAGAATAATTAGTGGAAGTACGTTAGTAGGAACATGTTAATAACATTATTGGCGTGTGTAAGTTGTTGTGTTGGCGTTGCTCATTATTGAAGTTGCAGGTGATGAATTTTGTTGTGTTGCCTCTATTGATTGGCAATTATTGAGTTGTAGGCTTATGCCAATGTTGTTATATGTTGTTGTTGTTGTTTATGATGTTGAATTTAATTATGCTTTCGCGTACATGGCATATAATGTTGGAGCTGATGCTCATTAAGTTGGCCTAGATTGACAAAATATTAAGTTGAAGGCTTATGCCTTGTTGTGGCCTCTATTAATTGGAAAGATTTCTAAGTTGGGAGTTCTGCTCCATTGGTATCACATGCATGTGCATAGTAATAAGTTACATTCCACGTTGCATATTTGAGTTGTTGTGTTGATATATTAATTGTTGTGTTTCGTTGAAGTTTTGTTGTGATTGATGTCGTTTAAAGTTGCGAAGTGGTGATTTTGTATGAACTGATTCTAATATAGTGTTTATCATACATTCAATTATATTGTTAGATATCTCACTATTGTACCCCAAAATTTTCCCTCTCATTTTTCAAGATATTTGCTACAAATATCTTCAATGACTCAAGTTTGCGCAAGCATCGACTAGGTCAAATAATCTCCTCGGCACTGATGCCTCAAAGGCAGTTGGATTTCTAATGTTTCAAATGACTTTCATGGATCATTATGGACCCTCAGGATTATTTCTGTCAAGTTTCGAGTCTTGGATCACAATTTTCCAAGAAAGTCATTCAAATTATCAAAAGGGCAAAATAGGCAAAATAAGGATTTTGACTGAAAATGACTGAACTTTGATTTTTGACCTAATACCTGGATTATTGGTTGGAAGCATGATCTCAAGGATCCGAGTGCGTCATTTTGACCTAATTGCATATTTCAATTCATCTCTTGAGATCAGGGGATTGATAGACAAAATTCCGTCAACTGGTGGAAAAAGTTAACTGTACACTAAAAAGTTAAACTTTGACTTTTTGACCAAAATTGAGTCCCAAAAATCATATTTCATCAAGACATCCAAAATATGAAATTTGATCATCAAAAATCAAGAAAGTCAAAAATCTAACTTTTGTAAGACTTGGAAAATTTTCTAAGTTAAGTTCATTGCTTTATGACATCTTTTCACTACAATTCAAAATTGTTCAAGATGTTACAAATGATTCAAGTTATTACAAAGTGGAATTTTAGCAAGTTTACAAATCCTAAACTCTGTCTTGTTTGGACTGTTTCCTTTGACTCAAAACCTTACCACAATGCTTTGTCTTTGATACAATTTGCATAAATTGCTCCACAAACCAAACTTGTTTCATGCTGCAAACTATGATGTACAAGTTATTGTTGAACAAAGTATGATATGCTACTTCTATACATTGCCACAACACTCCAAAACCCTGCTCCATTGTTGTCCTACAAAAAACCTTGTGCTATGCTGCACCACAAACCTGTCACAAAACCTGCATATGCTGTCCTATACAGTCCAAAATCTGTTCAAAAAAACCAGTCCAAAATTGCTCTATGCAGTCTGCTCCAACCTGTATCATAACAGCCACAAAATCGCACCAAAATGGAAAAAGAAAATTGTGTGAAAAAAGTATCAAAACAGTAGGCAAAAACAGTTCAAAATAATTTATTTTGTTTCCCTCCTAAACCTCAGTTAAGGATCTATAAAAGGGACTGTTTCATAAGACATAAGAGAGGATTTTTTGGAGAGGAAAAGAGAGGAGAAAAAAACAGAACTTTTGTTAAACTCAGCTCATTCATAAAACTCAGCTCATTCATAAAACTCAACTCATTCATCAAAATCTGCTGATCTTCAACTCTATTTTCACTCACAAAACAGAAAAATCCTCAACCCATTATTGTACAAACTTGCAAACTTTCCCCTAAACCAACTACCCAAACACCTCATATACATCACATAGAGATTGTTCTAACATAAGAACAGTTTATGTAACACCTTTATCATCACCTTCCAAACAAAAACAAAAAAACAGTACTTTGCACCATTGACTGGGTTGAAGCAATTCTGGAAATCTGTGGCACAAAGCAAGGATTGGAGTAGCTCCAAAGAGGAGCTCGCTCATTCATCGCTTCACATCCGGAGATATCCGTACATATTCTAAAGTTTCGCTTCAAGAGGTATACTTTTTTTCCAAACTGTAATATCTTTTTCCATACATCATTTTCTATTTGTGTTCAAAAGATATGTAAAATATAAATAAAAAAAAGAAAACTCAGTAAAAAAGGCCAATACAAGGGGATGACACGGGTGCCCGTGTCACACGACACAGTAGTGTCAGCTCATCTGTTTGAAAAAATCTAACAAAATTGCAGGACAGGGTGCTGACACGGGTGCCTGTGTCACAGGACACGGCCCGTGTCAGACATACTGGAACTACCAGCTAACAAAAATGCAGGTCAGGGTGCTGACACGGGTGCCCGTGTCATAGGACATAGCCCGTGTCAGGTTTACTGGAATCAGAAACGTGCAAAAGTGGCAAGTCAGGGTGCTGACACGGGTGCCCGTGTTACAGGACACGACCCGTGTCAGCTTAGCTGGTACAAAAAGGAAAACACGCATGGATCATTACAGGGTGCTGACACGGGTGCTCGTGTCATAGGAAACGGCCCGTGTCAGACCAGACAGCATAAATCTTGATTTTTTTTTTGCTTTTAATTTCATTCGATTTGGTTGTAATAGTAAAATTAGGTTTTATTTGTTTTTATCTCCCCATTTGTAAACTTACACTCCCTCCCTTAAAGTGATGTAATAGCCTAGGATTTTAATTTCCGCAAATTTATCGCTTTTCATATAATTGTTAGAAATTAGAGTGTGTATGGAAATATAAAATCAACCGTTAGAAAACCTAATCTCAAAGACAATGCATGCAATCAAACACACTTCACACACGTGCACCTTTAAGGTAATCTCGCTTTGTTACCTCGGAAAATAGTCATGTCCCACGAATATGGGAGTTTTAGCAAAGACCCTCGATAAAAAAGATCGTAGTCCCTCGATGTCCCTTGATGTTGCCTTCGGTAAACGATTTAGTCCCATACGAAAATTGCTAAAACGTCTCATAAGTTGCCTTATATGACTATATGATTGACCCGCGCCTGTATCTTCACATCCAATGATGGAGCTTCTTACCAATCAATGGTAAGATAACAACATCTAACGGAGGAGGAAAAGAACAAAGACCTTTTGAGTAGGTAGGACGTTCGTAGTTGCTTGCTCACAAATCAAAGCTATTTTCACACTTACACTTTCAAAGCATCTTCAAAAAACAAACACCTCTTTGAACTATTTTCAAAACCAACACTTTGTATACATTCTTATAGAGAAGAGAATCATTACAAAGTTTGTCGCAACAAAGGCGTTTTCAAAATACTTTCAAAACTCACCACAAACACATTTCAAACAAACCAATTTCAAAAGTGATTTAGCAAGCAGCTAAGAGACTGTAGATAACTACGGATGAAAATAGTGCTAACACATTCCCTTTTCATAACCTACCCCCCGAACTCAAGAAAATATCTCGAAAGGCCTTTCCTGTTCTTTTCACCCTTTCCTTTGTTGGATAAAAGAAAATTTGATAGCGACTCTTGCTATCCGTGATATATTGCAATCAAACGCAAAACACCCAAGTCAGTTCTCCTTCCGTATGACACTCACCTCTTCTATTTGAATGTTACCCTAATGTTGGTAACGTGCAGGTAATCCAGAGTGAAGGCGGTTTACCTTCAGTAGTTCTATTAGGTGTCATTGCTCTGATACGTAACACTCAGGGGGATGAACGCTTATCGTTTTATTGTTGATTATTCCAGTTGATTGAACTTTAAGTTGTTGTTCGTTAAACATTAGTTATTTGAAGTTGTTTTAGTTGGATAAAGATGCTATATTATTTCTGCGTCGAATATTATAATTCTGTTACGTAGTTATTACATTGCTGGTTTAAAAGGTTAAACTATGTTACTGTTGGTTCATTCCAGTTTAATGTGTTATGTATCTGCAATAAATGCCGTTGTTTTAAGTTGAAATTGTAGTATCCTGATTTAGTTGTTGAATTTTATAACTCTGATTCTTATAATTATTGTCGGGTATAATTGAGGTGTTACACAGTACACACCCCATTGAATTCTCTAGCACTGTTAGGTACATGATTAGAGGCCTTCCTTCAACCGGTGACATCAGAATCAGAGGTTCTTGTAAGTACTCCTTGATTTTATCAAAATCTATTTGACAGTCGTCATTCCATTTTACTACTTGATCTTTCTTCAGCAGCTTGAAGATTGGCTCACAGGTAGTAGTCAAATGAGAAATGAATCGGGCAACATAATTCAGTCGTCCTAAGAAACCTTTGACTTCCTTCTCGGTGCGGGGAGCTGGAATTTCTTGAATAAATTTAACCTTTGTGGGATCAACTTCAATGGCTTTACCACTGACGATGAAGCCTAGGAGCTTTCCTAACCTCACCCCAAAAATGCATTTGTTCGGGTTTAACCTCAGCTGATACTTCTTTAGCCTCTCAAAAAACTTGTGCAGATGATCGAGATACTCTTCTTCAGTTTGTGACCTTGCTATCATGTCGTCGACGTAGACTTCTATCTCGTGATGAATCATGTCATGAAATAAAGATACCATGGCACATTGATAAGTTGCCCCGGCGTTCTTCAACCCAAAAGGCATGACCTTGTAACAGAAAGTGTCCCACTGTGTGACAAAGCACTACGCCAAAACAAAGCTTAGGCAGCGCAGTTTAGACAACGCTTGTAAATCAAAGCGCTGCTATATGTCACAATATAATTTTAAAATTTAAATTATATATATTAGACAGCGCTTTTGAAAAAAACGATGCCTAAAGTTAAGAAAAATTGCTGCCTAAGCCTCACTTTAGGCAGCGCTGCTAAATATCAGGTTAAAATTTTAAATCATAAATATTAGACAGCGCTTTGAAATAAAGCGCTGCCTAAAGGTAAGAAAAAGCCCTGCCTAATCCTCACTTTAGTCAGCGCTTTACAAAAAGCGCTGCCGAAAGTCAATTAAAATTGAAATAAAAAATAAAGTCTAGAAGCGCCGCCTAAACTCAAAGTGCTGCTATAGGACCAATAGTAGGAAGCGCTGTTATAGGCCCAAAGCACTTCTAAAGGCTTATTTTAGAAAGCGCTGCTATAGCATAATAAGAAATTTGAGATAAAGCGCTGCTAAAAGGCGTACTTTAGAAAGTGCTTTTAAGAAGTGCTGCTTAAAGCCATAAGCGCTGCTATACGACATACATCAGAAAGCGCTGCTAAAGGTAATACATCAGGTAACACTTTATAAAAAGAGCTTCCTAAGGTCTTATTTCTAAATTAAAATAAATAAAACCCTAAAACACAGTATTCATTCTCATAAGAGGAAGAACCTCCAACGATGCTCTGCAACTGATTTTGAACAGCTTTTTCCACGCGATTCTCCAACTATTATCCAACAATGATTCTCCAACGACGCTCTATTTTTGTTTTCAATTTTCTTTTCTTCGCGATTCTCCAACGACGATTCTATTTTCTTTTCTCCACGAATCTGTTTTGATTTTCTCGATTCCGTAAGTTCTTAAATGCCCGTTTTGTTTTCTTCTCTACGATTCTGCTTTTATATGCTTCATATTTTTTAGTTTCAATCCCTATAAAAAGTTTGTTAAGGTTTGTGTTCATATTCATATAACATAGGAAAACTTCTTTTTATTCTCTTTTGATGGTCATATTATGGATGTTGGAATTAGTGTAAGAGAAAACATGAACAAATATTAGATAAACTAAAATATGAACATGAACAAGCTAACTTCTTGAAGGACAAGAAGTGAAAATGGTAAGCATATAAGAATTTTCTTCAACTATTATTATCCTTTATCTTGTATGAACTTGTTTAATTATTTCATCTTGTTTATGCAAAATGTATATAAGTATAATAATGTGAAATTCATGCAGCAAGAAAGAAAGTTTGTTTTTCTAAGATATGAAGTTGACTATTTCTTTTCTCTATTTTGGTTGTAATGTTAAATCTCATTAATTCTTTATTCGGATACATATTGTTTGAATGATTTGGTATGGTTATATAATTTTCTTAGATATATATATATATATATATATAAGTAGATAAATAGTACTTAACATTGTGACATCTCATGTTTTATCACTATATGGTCGAATCTTAGATATATACATGCATTGTTATAGTGAAAATGTTTGCAGTGCCTACTAACAAATCTAATACTGAAAATTATAATTAAAAAGATATGATTGTAATATCATATTTAGTGTCTTTTATTTTATCAAATGCAACAGGGAAATCCACATAGATATATCTTAGATTATTCAATTGTTCTATTTGTTTAACTTTGTTGAGATGGGGTCACGAGACTTAGGTTTTTGAATAAGTTAGATCTCTTTCTCTCAACTTTATTCTTTGCGGTTTAATATTTGTTTGTCTTAGTTGTTATGGACAAGACTGATGAGTGAGGACTTCATAGTATAATTTTCTAGTCCCACACTTCTAGTGAGTGAAATTAGATGAATTTGAAGTTATATATAAAAGGAAGTTTATTCAGTGCTAAAGTTCTTCAATGCCATTTTGTTTTTCTTTTGTTATTAGGACAGAGATAAAGTTGTGAGTTGTGATATTCAACAACTTGACTTTCTAAAATGTCAGCATCTCAGGTAAGGAGTTTACAAATTTGCTGCTCGATTTTATAGCCACTTTCACAATCTTACGTTGTGTGGTTCCAGAAGTTGCTGACTTCTCTACAGGTAATTAGTTGTTCTTTTGTTATAGGTACGTGATTAATTATAGTGTTTTTGTTTAGGCTACTTAGTAGTAAAACCATGGATAAAAAATGGATGTCTTCCAATCGATTATCAAAAGAGTACGAGAATGGGGTATTAGAATTCGTTAAGTTTGCTGTTGAACATGCCGAAAACCCCAGTCGAATGAAATGTCCTTGCTTGGGTTGTTGTTATGGGAATCGGGTCGACGCAGTTGGATTGGAATCACATTTACCAAGGAATGGAATTGATCGAAGTTATACATCTTGAATATTTCATGGTGAGAAAAGTAACGGGAATGTTGAACCGGGGGATAATACGACATATGCTTCAGACGATAATGGCAGAGATACATACGATTGTGATCGTGTCGAAGAGATTGCAGAATCACTTGAAGAATATCTTTAGGATTGTTCTAAAATGTTTGAGAGGTTGGTAAGCGATGCAGAGAAACCGTTGTATAAAGGTTGCACTAAATTCATAAGACTGTTCGCAGTATTAAAGTTGTACAACTTAAAGGCAGGCAACGGATGGTCGGATAAAAGTTTCACAGAGTTATTAGTCCTTATGAAAGATATGCTTCCGAAGGACATTGTTCTTCCTGATCGAACATATGCGGCCAAAAAAATGTTGTACTCTATTGGCATGAGCTATGATAAGATACATGCTTGTCCAAAGGATTGCATTTTGTTTCGAAATGAATATGCATCGTTAAATGAGTGTCCTAAATGCAGTTTACCTCAATATAAGAAAAAATTGTCTCCAACAAAAGTCTTATGATATTTTCCTATAATTCCGAGATTTAGACGCATGTTTCATAGTGAAACTGATGCAAGACACTTGACTTGGCATACATATGAAAGAATTATTGATGGAAAGTTTCGACATCCGGCAGATTCACCATAGTGGTCGAAAATTGATAATGATTATCCTGATTTTGCAGGAGAAGCAAGAAACCTTCGTTTGGCATTATCTACAGATGGAATGAACCCGCGTGGTCTTCAAAGTATCTCACATTCCACATGGCCTGTAATTATGATGATTTATAACCTACCTCCATGGCTATGTATGAAGCGTAAGTACATGATGTTATCTATGTTAATTTATGGACCTAAAAAACCAGGGAATGACATAGATGTATACTTGACACCGTTAATCGAAGATTTAAAGATTTTGTGGGAGAACGGTGTGGAGGTTTATGATGGATATAGGAAAGAAATTTTCAATTTGAGAGCGATGTTGTTTGGCACAATTAATGATTTTCCGGCATACAAAAATCTATCAGGGTATAGCATTAAAGGTCAAAAAGCGTGTCCTATTTGTGAAGAACACACAAATTGGAAGCGATTGGAATTTTGATGAAAGAATGTATTTCTCGGTCATCGTAGATTCTTAAATTCTAATCATCACTATTATGGATGGAGAAAGGCATTCAATGGAAATCCAGAACATGATAGAGCTCCACCTATGTTGATAGGTGACCATGATTTTGAGAAGGTGAAAGATATGGGTACTCAGTTTGGCAAGCCTTTTGCAAATATGCTTGTCAAAGGTGGGTGGAAGAAGAGGTCAATTTTTTTTTGAATTTTCATATTGAAAGTCGTTGTATGTAGTACATTTTCTCGATGTTATACATATTGAAAAAATGTATTTGAAAGTGTTATTGGTACGTTACTCAATATACAAGGAAAGTCTAAGGATGACCTTAAAGCAAGAAAAGACTTGATAAATATGGGAATAAGAACTAAATTAGGACCCATGAAGAAAGGAACACGAACATATCTGCCGCCTGCTGCTTATACTTTATCTAGAAAGGAGAAAAAAATATTGTGTAAGTTTCTAAGTGAAGTTAAAGTTCCAGAAGGTTACTCTTCAGATATTAGAAGAATTATGTCTATGAAAGACCTCAAGTTAAAGAGTTTAAAGACACATGATTTCCATCTTATAATGGAGCATTTTCTACCAATAGGTATACGTTCTATTTTGCCAAAAAAAGTAAGAAGATCCATAACTAAATTGTGTTTTTTCTTCCAGTAAATTTGTAGTAAGGTGATCGATCCTGAGATCTTACCAATATTGCAAAAAGAAATATTTATTACTTTGTGTGATCTTGAAATATATTTTCCTCCCTCATTTTTTGACATTATGGTACATCTTGTTGTTCATATTGTGAAAGAGACACAATTGTGTGGACCAGAATATATGAGATGAATGTACCCTATTGAGCGTTATATGAAAATATTAAAAGGGTAAGTGAAAAATCGAAGTTGGCCAGAAGGTTGTATGGTTGAACGATACATTGTTGAAGAAGCAATTGAGTTTTGTACTTAATATTTGACTAATATTCAATCTATTGGACTACCCAAATCTCATATTTTAGAGAGGAAGGAAGGAATAAATTTAATCAAAAATAAAATTGTGACAGTATCAAGGGTTGAACAAGATCAAGTGCATTTATATGTTCTACACAATGACAATGAGGTTGAGTCGTGTGTTGAAATGCACAAGGATGTAATCCAGGGTTTAAATCCGAATAGAAATGAAAATTGGATTGTACGAGAGCACAATCAAAGTTTTATACAATGGTTCAAAGATCATATTTATTCAAAGTTTGATTTAGATCCCGCTTCAATAACAGAAAGGTTGAGATGTTTAGCATATGGTCCAAGTTTGCTTGTATTTTCTTATAGCACATACGTAATTAATGGATACACGTTTTATACCAAAGAACAAGATGATAAAAGCACTATGCAGAATAGTGGTGTCACTGTTGTAGCTAAAGCAATGCACATTTCAAATATGAATGACTTAAACCCCAAATATGAAAATTTGTCATATTTTGGGGTTATCGAGCATATTTGGGTGTTTGATTATGAGAAGCTTCAGATTCCTATCTTGGTTGCAAGTGGGTACATAATAGTGGCATACGAATGGATAAGTCGGGATTTTTACAAGTGGATCTTAATAGGGTGGGGTACAAAGATGAGCCTTTTATTCTAGCCTCTTAAGCTAAACAAGTGTTCTATGTCACTGATACGACAAGTATGAAATGGTCTATAGTGCTTTTATCTAACAAAGTGATTGATGATAACAGTGTAAATCAAAGTGATGTTGATGTTGAGAATGAGTCATATGTTAGAGGGAATGAGTCGTATGTACGAAATGATCAAGATGAGAATATTATAGCGGATGAAACATATATTAGAAATGATTATAATGAGGGAATTTGGATCGATCCATCCGTCCAAGTTGTTAAGAGCCAAATAATTCATATTCCAACCAAGAAATGAAAGAGATGTTAGTGAAAAAGGTACTAGTAATTCATATTGTGTTTATGTTTTTATATTGTGTTTATTAATTCAATGCTACTTGAATTTTAGATGGTGTTTATATTTTTATATTGTGTTTATTAATTCAATGTTACTTGAATTTTATATGGTGTTTATGTTTTTATATTATGTTTATTAATTCAATGCTACTTGAATTTTATATGGTGTTTATGTTTTTCTTTAATATTATAGGTCAAATGACTACCAATGAGGAAAAATCACATCCCGCTTCTAATAATGATGGAAGCGAAAGAGATGTTAATGAAATAGGTACTAATAATTCATATTGTGTTTATGTTTTTAAATTTTGTTTATTTTACTTGAATTTTATACGGTGTTTATGTTCTTTAATATTACAGGTCAAATGGCTTCTAATAATGATGGAAAAGAATCAGCTTGTGATATGGAGAATGATATTAGACGAGGTATAATAATTATGAAGTCAATCATTCGTGCAAGAGATAAATGTATCAAATTTGAGGTACATTGGAATAAAGACAAACAACTAATTGAGCCTAACGGTTCAATGTTAACAAGTTACATTGGTTCCATTGTGAGGAGAGAAGTTCCAATCACTTGTGATTATTGGAGAAGGCGTGAGTTGAAACCCATTAAAGAAAAATTATGGACTGAAATATAGGTGCCATATGTGATGTCTTTCATTTTTTTTCCGCTTATGTCTTTAAATTACTAACGCTTTTTATATTGTGTTTTTTGTAGAGGTCTTTTAATATTGATGATGATCGAAAATCATATTGTCTTCAATTGGCCGGAAAAAGACTAAGAGGGTTTCGATCTTTTTTAACAAAAAAGTTTCTTAGGAATGCTAATAACAATTTTATCGATGCGGAGCATCCACAAGCGTATGCAGGCTTGATTTCGCTTGAATAATGGGCAACCTTCAAAGAAAAAAGAAGAACCTCCGATTTTCAGGATGTGAGTGGCGTGAATCACCAACGAGCATCAAGTCCCCTGTATCCATATAGAAAAGGGCGTATGGGATATGCATGCTTACAACAAAGATTGGTAAGTATATATAAATGCTATGATATAATTGTTCATCATGTGTTATTATTGATTTTATTATTTTTCTTAATGTGTAGTTAGAAGAGGAGAAAAGTCAAGAAACATCTCTTCCGGAACATGTTCTATGGAAGGCTGCCCGGGTGGGTAAGGATGTAGTTGTTAAGGAAGATATGCAGCAAATTTATGAGCAATGTGTAAGTATATCAATATTCCTTTAATTAAATATCAAGCTTATTAAAATAAAGAAATTATGAGTTTAATCACCACTAATTTATTTCGCTATGCATATGAATTTCAGGAGAGTCTATCTCAACCTTTAACTCAAGCTGAAGACCATGATTGTAGGAGCATACTTAGTCAGGTATTAAATGTTCCTGAGTATACCGATCGTGTGAGGGGTAAGGGATTCAGAGTGACTCAAACATCTTTGGGTAACCACCAAAAGAGGAAAGGTCATAGAAATAAAGAAGTGATGGAAGAGTTAGAAAAATTAAAAGCTAAAGTTCGTGAGCTGGAAAAGGACAAAGAAAAATACATGTCAGAAAGGCAAGGTACAAGGTTCAAGGATACTAGTGACAAAGATAGTATCAATTGTGATTTCCAATAGAAAATTCCCGAGGTAATATATATATATATATATATATATATATATATATATATATATATATATATATATATATATATATATATATATATATATATATATATATATATATATATATATATATATATATATATATATATATATATATATATATATATATATATATATATATATATATATATATATATATATATATATATATATATATATATATATATATATATATATATATATATATTATGAATTAGCATAATTTTTTTAATTGACATATATACACATTAACAATTTCATATTTATTATTGTGTTTAGGGCATTTCACCTTGTCAGCTATATTTATCGTCACTGACTTATCACATGGTTGGCAAGGGAAAAGTGCATAAAACCTTGAGAGAAGTACTTCACCATAAACCGCTCCCTGCTGTATTTTGGAAAGTATCAATTGATATTTCTTTAGAGAGGGATGCACCATTACCTTTGCCTGACGATATTTCAGATGCAACATTCCTGGGAGAGGCAATAGGATCGTATGTTGCATGACCATCAAACCTCATTTGCATAGATGAGGAGGTATGTTTTAAACTGTGATCGGTGGAAATAGAACTGACTGTTTTTAGCTGGTTTCGCGAAATGTCGCGGAAGCAAGAGTCACCACCGTCTTTTATTTTCTCCAACATGGACATGACAAAAGCACAGCAAAATTCCTTATGAGATTGTTTCTCGGTTTGGGAGGTAGATTTATAGAAAGGGAAGGTGTTAGCACCCTTTATATCCATGGTTATCCATGGGCTCTTAGATACTTGCTCTTATGTTTTCAAAATGTTTGCTTTTCAAATGTGAGTGGGTTTGAAAAAGTTTCTTTGAAAACTTCTAGGTAACTCTTGTATCAGTCCTCAAGAGTGTATGAAGTATTGTTTGAAGAAACTTTTTGAAAGTGTAAGGTGTGAAAAGTATTTTGTTTGTTTTGAAAAGAGCAAGTACCCATGAGTCATCTACCTACCCTAAGGAATTAAGCTGTGTAAGAGTCATTTAGATAGTGCTATCCCACCATTGAGAGGTAGGTAGCACCATCGTTGGAGGTGTTCGGATCAATTCGATTAAGGGATATGTGTGGTCACCAAAGCAATGGTAGGACACCTTAGAAGTAACCCTAATGTCCTAGATCCTTTTTAATCCGAGGCAACCGTTTCGAGGCAACTGTTTCGAGGCAACTGGATCTTTAGACTAAGGGTGACCTCTAAAACGTCCTATATTTGATGACCACGTTTCGAAGGCAACGAGTGAGGTGTACCCTAGAAGTGGTGTGTGTATTGTGTGTTGTTTTCATGTTATGTTTGTCTTTGTAATTAGTGAGCTACGAGTTATTTTTATTTACCATACATTCTTGCATGCAAGTTAACAGTTAGGGGGTGCGGAAAGTAAATTGTGGAAACATAAATCCTATGTTATTACAGGGCGCGGGTCTATACATCGCCAAAAATACAAAGACCCGTTTTTTGGTAAATAAGTACGGAAAGTAAATAAAAACAGTAAAATCCTAATTACTATTACATCCGGAGAACAGTTACATAATAATCAAAAATAAGGAATTAAAACTAAAATGCGCGCGAAGAAAAGAATCGGGAATGTTCTGAGGGTTTTGACCCTTTTTTTAGAAAAGAAATTGATTTTTTGGTCTTTTTGGGATTAAATGCAATTAATTAAATAAACCTAATCTAATTAATTAATTTATTAAAGGAAAATATTTTTTTGTGTTTTTATGTTTTTATGAAATAAAATAAAAAGGAATGAAATTAAAAGTTAATTTTACCTAATTCTAAATCTATTTTAATTATTAAGAAAAGAAGTTAAAATTGCCTATTTAAACTATTTATTTGTTAATATTTTATTTACAAAATAAAATAATAATAATAATAATAATAATAATGATGTTAGTTCTATTTTTTTGATTTTTTATGAAAATATTAGTTAAGTTAATAAGTGATAAAATAAAAAAGGTTAGAAATTAAATTGGAAAATAAAAATGAAAAGAAAAGAAATAAACCCATGGAAGGGGGTATTGGGCCAGGAAGGAGGGGGTGAGATTGAAATTTGAGGCCCATTTGAGCAAGCCACGTTTGACTTTCCTTGATTGCCTGCAGCATGCTTGACTCCAGAGTATGGTGTTCTACACTTTTTGTCCTTTGGATCTGCACTGATGACACATGGCACATTGGATGTGTGATGCTTATGGTGTCCAGCGCTTGGAATGCTACACAGGAAAGCTTTTGGAAAAATAATATGGAAATTATAAGGGGACCTAGGAATCGAACCCAGGTCCCAACGTTTACCAAACACACTGCCAGCCACTACACCAAACGCATTTAGTTGTAAACTTAATAAGCAGCGAATATTATATAGTACAAACACATTATATGCTAAAACGCGCGCGTGAATTTGAATGCACCTATGCCTGGCTGCCACACAGTCATCTTCAAGCTTTTTCTGCAAACACAAAACATATAGCGGGGGTTTTAAACCCCGACAAAATACAAGCATATTGAAAATAGCGATTAGCAATTCATGAAGCATAAATTAGGCGCGAGGTGTCCATCAAAATCGTCTTGAGCTTCTGAGTTCGACCATGCCTGTTTGGGGTTCCAATTTTACAGCATATAAAAAAGCCCAATTCTAAAGCTCTGAAAACCTAGAAATTGCTAATAGTAACTTTCAATCCAGGGTGCCATTCTTAAATTAAATCATGTGGAACGCTTTGTATTGATCCTGTAAACATGATGCTATCAACAAAAAGTGTTAAAAATGCATGAAATGTGATATGTAAATTTGAGAAAAAATGAAAACCGTGTGGGTGGTATGGCGTGATTCCTTGAGGTTCTGCGCTTGATTTTGATTGCCAAAGGTTGCTGGTGATGCAAGGAGTGTATTGGAATCAAAATGGAAGCTTGAATTGTACTGCAACTAGGTTTTCAGTTTGTGATTTTTTCTTTCAAAATTTGGAAATGGCTTATGCCCTTGATGGCTCTCTAGGTCGTGAATCTGTATTGGGAAGCTTGCATATATGTTATGTAATGAGTATCCATCCAAATAATGATCATCGAAGCCTTGCAATAATGTTTTGGATTATGCCATGAACTCCATTGAAACAACTTTCCATTCTTGTGAAAATTTGAATTTTTGTGCCCATAATAGGCCTTGCATGAATTTGGAAGGTATTTCAAGGTGTATCAAAGTTATTCAACACAAAATATCTCCCTCCATTAATTTCTTTACTTTTTATTTGAATTTTAAAGATTTAAAATGAATTAAATCAAATAAAATTAAATAAAAATGAAAAAAATTAATTTTAAATCTTGAAATAAATTGTGGGACACGTGGGAGGCATGGCTAAGCTGAAACAAGTGGAAAAAGTGGGCCCCTTTTGTCAAAAATGAAGTTTCAAGGATAATTGACTTTGGCCATTTCACAAAAATTTCCCAACTTCTCCAATGCATATCTTGCTCAATTTTGAAGCTATGAACATGTTCTTGGACATTTTGGAAAGGTCTTGAAGTCCTCTAACCAATGTCTTTGGTCCCATGCCATTTTGATTTACCAATCTAAAGTTATGGTCTTTGACTTAAAGTGCCTTTTTGTTGACTTTTGAAAATGACCTATAATGTTGAAATTGATAACTTTTTGTGAGAGCATTTCTTGGATTTGGAATGTGAAGATGAATTGTAGGAAATGTCCTCCCCTTCAAGATGAGAATTGGATGGGATTTTTCTGATGAACCATGAAAAAGTTATGCCTTGGTCAAGTTGCAGTTGACTTTTCAGCTGTCCAAAAATAGAAACTTTTGACACCTTGATGATTTTTGAGCCATTCTTGTGAAATCATGGTCAAGATTTGACCAAATGATGATTGTGGCTTCAAAATAAGATGTTGACCAAAAATTTTGACTTTTGACTGCCAAATGACCATTTTGCCCCTACAGTTGACTGTTGAGCAAATGAGACTTTTGACTGTGCAACTTGACCTTGTGAGCCTTGAAACTTGACATGTGGATGCTTGACAAAGTGTATGAGCATATGGGACTTGATTGGGCCCTTGAAAACCTCAACTTCCTTGTAAGAGCCAAAACCCTAATTGGACTGGCTTAGGAGGATGGTTGACTGTGTAGCCCTTGAGTAGACTTTGGACCATTTGAGGTGATGCTTGTCAAAACCTTGAAGAATATGGGAGGGCAAATTTTGGGGTACAACATAAACCATTATGAACCTTTGAGTATTCAAATTTTTTACAACCATTTAACGTACATTTTTTTCATGGTAATGTTAGACTCCCCCAAAATCTAAATCAAAAGATAAGGGGATTAAGAAGCAAACTGAGTCAGTTGCATCAAAAAAAGAGGTATAACATAATTATATGATATTTATGAATAGAATAATCTTATTCTTCACCTAACTAATTAAATGATATTTAGATGCATGCTAAAGAGACTGAGCAAGTCAGTAGGGGTAAGAAGACCGCGACTAGCAAAAAACCTACTTCTCAGTATAGGTCGTGCCTTCGGACATATATAGGTATAACATATATTCCAGTTGGTGGTAATCGTCTTATACCTATAAAGACAAACATTTTTGGTTATGAATACATGGAAGCAATTAGTAGAGAAGATATTGATCAAGTTTTACAACATTCTACTTTAGGCCTCAGTGTTATCGATACATACATCAAGTATACTCCAATCAACTTTGTTTAATTAAATGAATAATTTATTTACTCATTTCAATGAATATAGTCTAATTTTAATGATGTTTTTATTTAAGGTTTTTGTATGACAAAGTGATGCGCCCGCGTGGATTGGAAGAAAGGTTCTCTTTCTTAGCTTCCAACACCGTCAACATAGGGTTAATTGTAACAAAACCAGATGATGTCATATTGTATGTACTCGGTTTATTAACGACCAGCAAAGATACATAAAATTTGTTCTTTTTACCATATAATACTGGAAACGGGTTAGATTTTCATCCTAACTTCATATATTATAATTTTTCAATTTTTTACGCTGTGTAGAAACTTTCCATCAAACATTTGTTTAATTTTACAGTGGAAATTGGTTTTTGCTTGCGATTAATCTTGTTAGAGAGATTGTATACTATCTGGATTCGTTATACAATGATTAGACAACATACCCAGATTTAAAGAAGGCGATTGATACGTAAGTGAGATTGTTCTAAATATTTGTGTGTATATTTATTTATCTATGTGAGATTGTTCTAAATAGTCGTTTATATTTTATTATAGTGTTCTATAAGCTTTTCGATCACAAAGAGGTATTCAAGTACTAAAGAGTAGAGCCAACAACATTACGTGGATCAGAGTGCAGGTATATTTTCACAATTTTGATTATATTAGTGATGATACTTGATAAAACAAGTTAAGGGGTATATCCTGATATATATATATATATATATATATATATATATATATATATATATATATATATATATATATATATATATATATATATATATATATATATATATATATATATATATATATATATATATATATATATATATATATATATATATATATATTTTCTTTCCATGCGTAGCGTCCTCGTCAACATAATGGTATAGATTGTGGTTATTTAATGTTGAGGTTTATGAAAGAAACAATTCTTTTGGACCAAATAGAGATTCCATCCACGGTATGAATTTCTAACTTATGAATTATTTTAATATTTCTCATAAAATGACATAGTGTTTTAACTAAATCACATACTATGTTATTTTACTATGTAGTACTTTGACAAATTCAATTGCGCTCATTACTCAAAAGATCAATTGGATGAACTTATGGAGGAATGGTGTCAATTCATTATGGAGTTGAGAATTTTATAAGGTATATTGTCTTTCTTTCATTTATGAGAATTTTGAGTACAACTTTTGAGTTTTAAGTATAAATTGGAATAAATTTTTGTTTTATCATGGTATGAATTTCGATCTTTTGGTTTTGTTTCAGGTTATAGGTGCAGATGTAGAAGATAGAGCTAACAAGTTCTTTGTTGTTGTTTTTTAGAAATTCTCGAAGATAGTAATGTGTAGATTAAACATCAATTTAGAATTTTTAGAATTTTCAAGTTGTATCATCAATTTTAAAGTTGTTGTAAATATCATAATTTATATATATGTAGATTTTTTGTATATGCAAATTTGATGCATATATATTGGATTTGAGCTACCAAATCTGGTGCAAAATATGGTGAAAACCTGGTGCAAAAAATGGAGAAAATATTTGACAACGCTTAAGGAGAAAATATGTCTAATATTTTAAAAAAAATTGTTAACATTAGACAGCGCTTCATGAGAAAAGCGTTGTCTAAAGTAGGGAGAAGCGCTGCCTAAGATGGATAACAGACAACACTTTTAAAGAAAAGCGCTGTCTAAAGTAGGGAGAAAGCGCTACCTAAAATGGGAAAGTGTTGCCTAAGGTGGGGAACAGACATCGCTTTTAAAGAAAAGCGCTGTCTAAAGAGATGCAAAAAGCGCTGTCTAAAGTGCTATCTAAAATGAGAAAGCGCTGCTAAAGGTGTACTTACCAAAGCGCTCTCTGAAGTAAAAGTGCTGCTAAAGGTGTTCATAAGAAAGCACTCTTAAAGTAAAAGCGTTGCTAAAGGGGACATATAGCAACACTTTTACATTAATCCAAAGTGTTGCCTTTTCTTATAGCATCGCTGGTTTAGGCAGCGCTTTAAAGCGCTGTCTATGGCCAAAAAAAGCGCTGTCTATGCGCTTGTTTGGTAGAGTGAAGGTAGTTTTCTCCATGTCTTCAGGCGCCATCTTGATCTAATTATAACCTAAAAAAACATCCATGAAAGCAAAAACCTTGTGCGGAGCAGTGTTGTCGACCAAGACATCAATATGTGGAAATGGGAAGTCATCCTTAAGGCTTTCCCTGTTCAGCTTCCTGTAATCTACACACATACGTGCCTTGCCATATGTTGTACCCCAAAATTTTCCCTCTCATTTCTCAAGCATTCTCTCACAAGATCTTCTATGACGTCAATTTTGCAGCACTGATACATCAATTTAGGCTTGGATTTGGCACAAGGAAAAAATGGTCAATTGCATACTGGAAAGTGAAACTTTGACTTTTTGGTCAACATTACATTCCAAAGATAAAATTTCATCAAGACATTCAAGAATATCAAGCTTGATCATCAAGAAGTCAAGAAAGTCAAAAGTCAACTTGAAAAGTCAAAATTTCCAAGACTTAGAAATTTTCTAAGTGTTTTTATACATGATAATTTCATCACTTCATGCCATTCTTTCACCAAGATGCAAGACGGTTCAGGGAAAACTTTCAACATGAAAGGTGTAGATCTCGATGAGATCTACAACTTTGCTTTGCTAATCAAATCCTAGAAGTGCTTGGATTTTTAGTTATAAATTCATGAAGTCATGACATTTTCATTTAACACTTAGTGAAATTTTCAACAGATTTTGTTCAGGATTTCATCCCAACTTCTTGGCATTTTTTCACATAATTATAAGATGATTTTGTCAAAATTGCCAACATAAAAGTTATAGAGGATGTTTCAAGCTTTCCAAAACATTCAAGAGCATGAATTTATCATATTTGAACTAGGATTCTCAAGAGAATGAAGTTGAGCATATCAATTATTGAATTGCAAGTCATTTTAGTGAAGAACACATAACAAAACTCTTATGATTTAATGCATAATCTTATGTTGCAGGCTTCCTTGCTTGCAAATATCATCTTAATTTAATGCTTACACCCACTCTTGATCTATTACCCAAGTGTTTAAACCATTGTCCAAAAGATCTTTCCATTTATGGCATAAAGGCACCATTGCTATTCTTGAAAAGCAAGCTTTTTGTACAAAGTTTGTCTTGAGCCCATACCTTGATGGTTGTTGATTATACTCCACCATAAATCATAGGAAGTAGCTCCTCAATACCAGAAACTTTGGTACTTCATCTTGGGACTATATAGTACTTGACTTAGTTTGATCTTTGTAATCCAACCAAACCATAACATGCTGTTTTGAAAACCTAATCAACTCATATGCACAAACCCCTTGCCTATAAATAGAAGAAGCATTTGCAAGAGGAGAAATATAGAAAATATAGAGAGAAAAGCCAGAAGTTTTGTTGTAATCTAGCCATCAAGAGCCCATACTCTCCCAAAATCCATAACTGTCCAAAAAAAAGCTTCCACTCTTGAGTTTTAAAGTCCAAATATTTGGAACTCTCACACCTTTCAAGCTTTGTCTAAACATCAAAGCACCTCACATACATCACCTAAAAATTGTTCAAACACAAGAACAACCTTCTACAACATCTCTATTTTCTTTTCCAAGTTCAAGAATAGTCGAGACAACAACTCAAGCTCAGAGTATAAGATCCAGCTCCAAGGTAAGTTTCTTGACTTTAGTTCTTCCTTTCAAGCATCATTAGTAATTCATTTTTTGAAGAAAAAATGTAGTAACCATTGCCCTTGAAGATAACCTTTTGTTTGTCTTCCATTCTTTTCATTTATGTGTTGAGAACTAACCCATGTATGCAGCAAAACAATGTTGAAGTAAAAAATGATAGTATGAGTCGACACATACCTATATGAGTCGACTCATCTTAGTGAAAAATGATAGTATGAGTCGACACATAGCCTTATGAGTCGATACATACGGTTATACAGGCCCAAAATAGAAGGAAAAAAGAGTGTATGAGTCGACACAAAGCACGTATGAGTCGACACATGCAGTGTATGAGTCGACACATACCATTATGTATCGACTCATACTGAGTTGATTTGGCAATACATGGGTAAGGAAAGTTATGTGTCGATGCATAGGAGCTTGTGTCGACACATAATAGTTCAAAATGCAATTTTTCCTTCTTTTTACACTGTTTTTACATTTCCTTCATTGTTATTTGATATGGTTGTAATCTTTAGGTTCCTATTTCATCCCCATTTGTAAATTGTACCCCCATCCTCTAAGCGATGTAATAGCATAAGACTTTATTTTCTGCAATTTAACGCTTCCAAATACAAATGTTAGTAACTAGGGTGTGTATGGAAAGATAAAAATCAATCTTAGACAATCCTAATCCAAGACGAAATAATGCATGAAAAATAAACACTTGCACAATTGCACCTCTAGGGTTAACTCCACTTGTTTCCTTGAGAAAATGGTCATGTTATGCATATGAGATGCTTTAGAAAAAAAAAAACAAACAAAATAAAAAATCAAAGTCCCTCGATGATGCTATGAGTGTTGCCTTACAAATGATCTTAGTCCCTTAAGAAATATTCTAAGATATCTCACAACATTGCATCTTATGACTATACGATGACCCGCGCCCGCCCCTTTTACATCCAAAAATAGGGTTACTTACTAAATCAATGGTAAGGTAACAATGTAAAAGGAAAGAGGAAATAAACATGAAATACTTTTGAGTAGGTAGAATGTTTCTAGTTGCTTGCACATTTTCGAAACCAAAACATCCTTCCTATTTTCAAAACAAACACCAACATTTTCAAAACATATTTCAAACTTGAAAACATTTTCAAAAGATCAACACTTCTGTATACATTCTTATGAACGAGAATCATTACAAAGTTTGCCTAAACGATGGCACATTTTCAAAATACTTTCAAAAACCACACAAAGCACATTTTCAAACAAAAGCAAATGATCTAGCAAGTAACTAAGAGCCCATGGAAAACCATGGATGAAAAGGGTGCTAATACCTTCCCTTTTCATAATCTACCCTCCGAACTCAAGAAAACATATCAAAGGTCTTTCCTGTGCTTTTTTCATCTTTCCTTTTGGATAAAAGAAAAGTCGGTGGCGACTCTTGCTAACCGCAACATTTGCGATCAAACGCAAAACACCCAAGTCAGTTCTCTCACCGTATCACAGAACTGGCGACTCTGCTGGGGATCATTTTGAAAGTGGGGTTACCTTAGGGATAAATCACCTTTATTTTCTTTCATTATTTGACTTGTATGCTTTACATTTTGGTTCTTTGTTTGGGATTAAATCCTCTACCCGGACTTGGGATACCTTATAGGTAAGTAGAAATACATTGTGGAAACTGTGCGGGGCATACCGACATGGTCTAAGCAATAGCTACGTTAGTGTGACATATTTGTAGGTACCGGTAGCCCATGAGTAGTCAAGGAGAATACGGGGCCGCTGAGTGATGTCATAAATCACTAACTGACTTTAGAACCTTTACTTGACCAACTTGGCCATTAGGACGTAGTGATATGACCGACTTTGGTATAGTCCGAAATTGGTAGATCCTCGATACTACACTCATTGAGGTTTAGTTTTTTGGGATATTTTGGTCGCCATTAAAGAGGCTTACGTTGAAATAATGCTCGAGAAGACAAACCAGTGATATTGAGCTCCTTTAGGACTTGGTTACTATTTCTAAGACAGGTTTGAGCAAACTAAACTTCAAGAGGGTATTTACCTATGAGACTCCATGCAAGCCTGAACCTAAGGATTTGGTTGCCTTGTTTGCATATACTTACTTGTACATAACATCATAAACATCATGACATCATACTCATACTCACTAACCATTTCAATGATTTTTGGGATTTATCTTTGTTCTGTTTTGTAGGACATGGATTCTATTCGCAGGAAAACCATTCAAGTCAATCTCGTAAGGATCCCTCCTCAACTTAAAGAGCTAGCATCAAGGATTCTTGAAAATTCTCCATTTACTGAAAGACATGGTCGCCTACTAACCTTGGTTACCTCCAACACTAATGAAGACATGATAAATGTGCTCTTCCAGTTCTTTGATCCTCTACACCATTGCTTTACTTTTCCCGACTATCAACTTATGCCAACTTTAGAAGAATTATCCCAACTCTTGAGGATCCCCATTCTCAATCAACTACACTTAAACGGTACGAAAAGAGATCCAAAACCTGGAGAGATTGCTCAAGCCCTACACTTGCAACAATCTAATGTCACAAGTAATTGGGAAATAAGGAGTGGTGTGAAAGGTTTCTTGGCCAAATTCCTGTTTGAGAAAGCTCAAGATTGTTGGTACTCCTTGGACTTGCAAGCTCTTGAGGAAATTGTGGCCTTTCTCGTCTATGGTATGGTTTTGTTCCCAAATCCTGACCAAATCATAGATGTAAACACCGTAAAAATCTTCATGTCTCGTAACCCGGTGCCTACTTTTTTAGGAGACATCCTACATTCTTTTCACTCTCGCACTGTGAGGAAGAGAGGTATCCTCATGTGTTGTACTCCTATTTTGGCAAGATGGTTTATTTCGCATCTTCCCCAATCTGTGTTGAAAAATGAGCAAGGTTCAAGATGGTCCCATAGGTTGATGACGTTTAGACATTCAGATATTCATTGGTGTTTCCACTCTTTGGAGAATGTTACTATCATCGACTGTTGTGGAGAATTCCCTAATTTCCCTTTGCTTGGCATTAGAGGAGGTATCACTTACAACCCCTGCTTATCCCTACGAAAGTTTGGTTATGCCCGGAGGGATGGTCCCCACGAAATTCTTATCCAAGGAATGGTATTTAACTACGAGAATGACGATCAAGGTTACCGTTAGTGGTTTATCCGAGCCTGGAGGATGTTAAACAAGGTGGATAGCAAGAAACTGGGACACAAGAATTCCATTCCCCTCGAGCCTTACCTTAAATGGGTGTGAGCTCATGCTCAGAAGCTTATGATTCCTTATCCTTATATCTTACCAGTCATCATGGAGGTTGTGGTCAAATGAGATGTTCCCTACACTATCCTCCATCCCGACATGCCTACCTCTCTCGAAGACTTGAAAAAGGGTTGGATTCATCTTAAGGAAGAATGAGATACTTTCGAAGCTCAATTCTATGCTAGTGAGAAGAGGGTCTTGGAGCTTACGAAGCAGCTATAAGAAGAGAAAAGTGTGAACGCTTATCTCGCGCCAAAGAGGATGCACTTGGTCTCTTTATCTTAGAAAGTTATTTTGTAAGCCCAAGAGGCATGATGTAATCTCTCTTGTTTTGTCTATTGAAAATTAACGTTTGTTCTTTTGTCTATACAAATTTAAATCTCATTAATATTTGAAATCATTTGCATACGCATATTCATGCATCATAACATGACAGGTTTTCGCATAACAGGTTTCCTTATCTCTCTGTTGTTTATTTCAGCAAGATGGATCTAGAGAAAATTGTTAAGGATCTCCAAGCCCAGAATTCTCAGTTTCAGGAGACTCTAGTAGCCCTAGCCAAGGGGCAACAAGATATGGTAGCTTTGCTGGCTGTTAAGAAGAAGCCAAAGAAGAAAGCTCTACTCAACATGGGTATAAGGTTCAAGGAGACAGCCCGTCAAATCCCAGTAGGAGGAGATTCATCTGAAGAGGACGAGAACCAGATTGGTGAGGTCAAGAGTACTCAGACTGACTATGTTAATGATTAAGTATCAGATAATGATTATTTCGACGAGCAATATCCACTCGCCGATATCAAATACAAGAAGTTAGAAGACAAATTGAAAGCTGTTGAAATCCAAGCCATCCTCGATTTAGATTTTTATGATTTGGGATTGATCTCTGGGGTATTCATTCCCCACAAATTCAAAATACCAATCTTTACAAAGTACGACGGGGTTTCTTGTCCAAAACTCCATTTGAAATCTTATGTGCGTAAGATACAGCCGCACACTGCTGATAAGAAGCTCTGGGTTCACTTTTTCTAAGAGAGCTTGGCTGGAACGCAACATGAATGGTTTTATCAGTTAGATGGTTCTCGTATCAATACTTTGGAGGATTTAGATACTGCCTTCTACCATCAGTATCAGTATAATGTTGACTTGGCGCCAACGAGGGTTCAGTTGCAAGATATGACCATGGGAAAGAATGAAGGATTTAAGGAATATGCGCAAAAGTGGAGAGACCTCGCCAGTAGGGTTCAACCACCCTTGACCGATCGGGAACACATT
The DNA here is from genome assembly GCA_948472305.1 of Vicia faba. Taxonomy (NCBI): domain Eukaryota; kingdom Viridiplantae; phylum Streptophyta; class Magnoliopsida; order Fabales; family Fabaceae; genus Vicia; species Vicia faba. The sequence goes on along the minus strand of OX451736.1, from coordinate 645,386,700 downwards.
GACATGTTCATGGGCACTTTGTTTGGTCCCTTCATTAATCTATTGGTTGGTTTCTCTTCTTCTGGTTTCACCGAATTAATCTTAACCGGTGAAAGAGTTGAAAGTGGCATCAAAAGTGGGAAGATCTCTGTGGCATCTACCTCCACCCCCAATCCTCTCAAGAAACCTTTTGCTGTAAAGAAGGAATTAATGTTGTGTACGGGGAAAGGGCCCATACTAAGAAGAATGATCACCCGTCTGTCTATGCTGTCCAAATTTCCAATCCAACTCCTACTCCAAAACCATATGCAAATCATCAACGTTTTGAAACTCCAAGAAGACAATTTACGAGGTTATGCATGTCATTATCTCAAGCTTTACAACATTTGCTCAAGGCTAATTTAGTGACATTGCACGATCCTCCTGCCAATCCTGATACCTCGTCACCAAAGTATAATCCGAATGCTAAGTGTTCTTACTATTCAAGCAGCCCCGGGCACGAGACTGACCAGTGCTGGGCCTTGAAGAACAAAACCCAGGATTTGATTGATAACAAAACTATTGAATTCAATCCTCCTCCAACGCCGAATGTAATTATGACTCCAATGCCGAAGCACGACAAGAGTGTTAATGCTGTTGAAAATACAATTTTTGTTGCCTCAATTGAAGAATTGACTACTCCGCTGAATATAAAAAAAAAATCTGTTGAAAGTCGGGATTTTCCCTGGCTGCGTAAAGAACTGTGTGTGTTGTACAAGACAACTCAATGGATGTGAAGGGCTGAAGAAAGGCATACAACGCCTAATGGATAGCCACGAAATTATATTCGAGAAAACTCCACTTGCCAAAAGTTTAACTAAAAAATGTAAAGACCTCTCCATTATTACCATCTCAAACAAACCTCTTAGGATCACCTCCAAAGGTCCTATTAGGATTTCAAATGAACCCACTTTTGCTCCCTTAATAATTACCAATCCCGGACTGATTCCCTACTCTTCAAATAAGGCGGTACCATGGAATTATGGTGTTGAAGTGTTATATCATGGGATTAAACAAGACGCGTGGATAGAAGAAGGAAAATATGGTGATGCCGGTAACATAGCTGGTTCAAGCAAAGCAACTAGAACTGGGAGAATATTTTAACCCAATATCTCACCACCAGTTGTTACAGGACGCCCATCCGCATTACTGCTGCCAAGCCAAACACAAATACAAGGGGGGAAGGAAAAGGTTGTTGAACCAGTTGTAACTGAAATACCCTCCAAGAATGTTGCTGATGGAGAACCCTCCGCTCGTGAGATGGACGAGATTTTGAAGATAGTAAAAAGAAGCGACTTCAAGATTGTGGAGCAGTTGGGGCAAACCCCTTCTAAGATTTCAATGTTGTCATTACTGCTTTGTTCCGATGCCCATGCTCGGAGATTAATCAAATTCCTAAAAAAAGCTCATGTCCTCCATGAGACAACAACGAACCAATTTGAGAACTGCGTGGCTAGCCTGACAGCTGATAATGGCTTGGGATTTTCAGATGCTGACTTAACACCTCTTGGGAAGAATCACAATAAAGCTTTACATATTTCTGTCGAGTGCAAAGGGACTACATTAGTATATGTGCTAGTCGACACTGGTTCTTCTCTGAATATATTACCCAAGGGACTACCTTAGTATATGAAGATTTAGTCTTGAAGCCAAGTGATATCATTGTAAGGGCGTTTGATGGATCAAAGAGGACTGTTCATGGGGAAGTAGATCTTCCGATCAAAGTGGGCTCTCAAATATTTAACTCCACCTTCTACATTATGGATATTCGTCCTGCCTATTCTTGTATGTTAGGTCGCCCGTGGATCCATAAAGCTGGGGTAGTAACCTCAACTCTCCATCAGAAACTTAAATATCCAGTCAAGGGCATAATAGTCACCGTCTATGGAGAAGAAGAGTTTATGGTGAGCCAACTTAACTCTTTCAAGTACGTAGAGATGGATGGAGAATTCATTGAGACCCTGTGTCAAGTCTTTGAGGTTGTACCACCAATGGTTGCTGCTACCAAATGTTCTTCTCATGAATCCGAAGATGTTAAAGTCACGCCAAAGATGGTTTCAGTCAAGGATGCCCGTGTGACAATTGAAGAAGGAAACTGTGATACTTGGGGGAAACTCCTCGATATCCCATTTAAAGTAGAAAAGTTTGGTTTGGGCTTCACCGTTAAAGCTCAGAAGGAAGTGAGGCGTGCTCGTGCTGGAAAGCCACCTCTCCGCATTGGAAGCCATGAAGTTAACGCCGTGGGTGATTCTGAAGAAGGAGTTTCATTTGAAGATTGGGTATATCTAACTACAACGAAGCTAAAGAATTGGCATGCAAAGGACTTTGTGCCCATCTCCTTCATTGAGGAGTAATCTACTTGTTATTGCTTTTATTTCAATTCAAGAACATGTTGTTTGTAATATTTTAATGACTTTTAAGCCATGTGCCTGGCCCGGGGCACTTTGGTAATTTGTCAAGGGTTTTATTTATGTTCATCTAATCATATGATCATTCAGTACATTGGACTCTTTTGCATTCAAATATTTGTGTTCATTGTCTTTCCTTTCCTTCAAATACATTTTTCAAAAAAATATAGCCATGTATCTTACATGCACACACACACACACTCTTGCAGGTCCTCATCCACTCTGGATCCTATTGCCAATGACTCTACTATCACTGACTATGACTTCAAATGTCCAATTAACCAAGCCTAAGACGAAGGCGAGGAAGATTGTGAAATACCGGGAGAATCAACAAGACTTATATTACAAGAGGAAAAAACTATTCATCCACACGAAGAGTCTGTTGAAGTCATCAATCTGGGTACTGAGACAGACAAGAAGGAAATCAATATCGGTGCTAACTTGGAAAGAAGTGTCAAGAGAAGGTTTGTTCAGATGTTGCATGATTATATGGAATTGTTTGCTTGGTCTTATGAAGCTATTCCAGTGTTGGATACCGACATCGTAGTTCATCGTCTTCCGACAAAAGAAGACTGCCCTCCTGTCAAACAAAAAGTTCGTCGCATGAGGCCTGATATGTCTGAAAAGATAAAAGCTGAAGTGATGAAAAAATTTGATGCAAGGTTCTTAGTTGTGACATCTTATCCCCAATGGGTTGCTAATGTGGTGCCAGTGCCGAAGAAAGACGAAAAAGTTCGCATGTGCGTAGACTATATGGATCTGAATAGGGAAATTGCCAAGGATGATTTCCCTCTACCACACATTGATGTCTTAGTCGATAATACTGCTCAGCATAAAGTCTTTTCTTTTATGGATGGCTTCTCAGGCTATAATCAAATAAGGATGGCTCCCTAAGACATGGAGAAGACTACTTTTGTTACGCAATGGGGAACCTTATGCTACAAGGTCATGTCGTTCAGATTAAAGAATGCAGGGGCAACATATCAAAGGGATATGGTAGCTTTATTTCATGACATGATTCATCATGAGATAGAGGTATATGTGGATGATATGATTTCCAGATCAAAAACAGAAGAAGAACATCTCGATCATCTGTACAAATTATTCAAGAGGCTGAATAAGTATAAGTCGAGGTTAAACCCTAACAAGTGCACGTTTGGAGTACAATCTGGAAAGCTTCTAGGTTTTGTTGTCAGCAATAAAGGCATTGAAGTTGATCCTGCCAAGGTAAAGGCCATCCAAGAAATACCAGTCCCTCATTCTGAAAAAGAAGTCAGAGGATTCTTAGGTCGTCTCAATTACATTGCTCGCTTCATATCACACTTGACTGCTACTTGTGAACCTTTCTTCAAACTCTTGAAGAAAGATCAGGTAGTCATATGGAATGATGAGTGCCAGTTTTCCTTTGACAAAATCAAAGAATACCTACAAGAACCTCATATTCTCATGCCTCCAGTTGAAGGAAGACCCTTGATCATGTACTTGACAGTATTAGAGAACTCTATGGGGTGTGTTTTGGGCCAACATGACGAGTCTGGGTGAAAAGAGAATGCTATTTATTACCCGAGCAAAAAGTTTACCGACTGTGAAACCAAATATTCACTACTAGAGAAAACTTGCTGTGCTATGGCATGGGCTGCTCGCCGACTAAGACAATATATGTTAACTCATACCACTCTGTTGATTTCTAATATGGACCTTATCAAGTACATCTTCGAGAAACCTGCCATTTCCGGACGGATAGCTAGAAGGCAAATGATTCTGACTGAGTACGATATTCAATACACTATGCAAAGGGACATCAAAGGAAGCGTGCTAGCTGATCATTTGGCCCATCAAGCTGTGGATGATTATCAGTCAATGAACTTTGACTTCCCTGATGAGAACAACATGCTGATAACCGACTGTGCAAAACCTGGACCGTATGACGGACCTGAACAAGGATCCCGATGGACTATGGTCTTTGATGGGGCTTCCAACGCCTTAGGTAACGAAATTGGTGTTGTGATCATCTCTCCTGAAGGTTGCCACACTCCTTTCACTGCCATACTATGCTTCGATTGTACGAACAATATGGCCGAGTATGAAGCATGCATCTTAGGTCTGAAAGATGCTATGTACTTGAGGATCAAGCATTTGGATATGTTCGGGGATTCCACCCTAGTGATCAGCCAAGTAAGAGGATATTGGGACACTAAACACCCTAATCTTATCCCTTACAAGGAACATGTGCTATCCCTGATTCCCTACTTCGAAGAGATCACCTTTGAGCACTTCCCTAGGGAGGAAAACCAGTTGGCTGACGCTTTGGCAACCATGTCTTCAATGTTCATGGTCAGATGGGACAACGAAGCCCCTACGATTACAATTGAAAGATTCAACGAACCTGCACATTGTTGTGAGCTTGACACCGATGTGGAAAAGCCTTGGTACCATTAGGTGATGAGATATCTTGAAGAACAAGAGTATCCCGAGGGAGCATCCATCAATGACAGAAAATTCTTACGAATATTTGCAGCCGAATTCTTCCTAAGTAACGGGATATTGTACAAGCGCAACCATGATTCAACCCTACTCCGATGTGTGGACAAGAAGGAGGCATAGGAAATCATGGAAGACATGCATGATGGTCTCTTCGGTACTCACTCAAGTGGACATACGATGGATAAGAAAATCTTAAGAGCCAGTTACTATTGGTCAACGATGGAGACTGATTGCCATCAACATTCAAGAACTTGTCACAAATGCCAAATCTACGCTGACAAGGTCCAGGTGCCTCCTATCCTTTTGAACGTCATGACTGCTCCGTGGCCATTCGCAATGTGGGGTATTGACATGATTGGAGAGATCAAGACCACCGCTTCCAATGGACATCACTTCATTCTTGTTGCTATCGACTATTTTACCAAATGGGTCAAAGCCGCCTCGTTTGCCTCAGTCACCAAGAATGTGGTAGCCAGATTCATCAGACACAACCTCATCTGCCATTATGGTATCCCCGAAAGGATCATCACCGACAATGGGACTAACCTCAACAATTCTATGATCACTGAGCTTTGCGCTCAGTTTAAGATCAAGCATCATAATTCTTCTCAGTATAGACCGGAAATGAATGGCGCAGTCGAAGTGGCCAACAAAAATATCAAGAAGATTGTGCAGAAAATGGTAGTAACCTATAAGGTTTGGGATGAGATGTTGTCGTTTGCTCTACATGGCTACCGTACTTCAGCTAGAACATTAACTGGGGCAACTCCATTTTCTCTAGTCTATGGCATGGAAGCTGTTTTGCAAGTGGAAGTTAAGATTCCCTCGTTGAGGATTATGAATGAGGAAGGCCTAGGCGAAGACGAATGGATTCAAACGAGATTGGATCAGCTGGAATTGATTGACGAAAAACGGTTAGCTACTGTTTGCCATGGTCATACGTACCAAAAACGAATGATTAAGGCTTTCAACAAAAAGACCAAGCCTCAAGTATATCAAGTTGGTGACTTGGTGATAAAACACATCATTCTACCACAAGGCAACCCCAGAGGCAAATGGACTCCCACCTATGAAGGGTCATTTGTTGTCAAGAGAGTGTTCTCTGGCGGTGCCATGATGTTGACTACCATGGATGGTGAAGACTTTCCATATCCTATAAACGCGAACATATTTAAAAAATACTACACATAAAAGACCCGCTAGGTTGACACACTTAGGAAAAATAAGGGCATCCCGACAAACCAAAGGTTTGGGAAAAAATTAGGGATATATGCAAAAGATTTGCACACCCGGCAAGTTGAAAACCCGAAAGGGCGACTTGGGCAAAAAAGGGTATCCTGGTGGGCTGAAAACCCAAAAGGGCAGTCCATGCAAAAATTAAGGAATGAAAGTGTATGACTATGTCCCGCAGAATCACCACAGTCAATTTTATTACCAAGGTCCAAGTTCAAACGGTCCAAGATCAATCCAATCAACTTCTATCAATGGCAAGGGACATTCGAAGACATTGGAACAATAATAGAATTGGAAGGCAATGAGATCGTTTCACATGGCTATTTGTTTTTGTTCTCAATTTTGTTTTCCTTTCGAAGATTTCCTCTTACTAGGATCTCCGTCTCTCTGTACAAATTTATCCAATGACCAAAATTGAATGAACATATGCATATTGTTGTACCCCAAAATTTTCCCTCTCATTTATCAAAAGTTTTCTCACAAGATCTCTTTGACTCAAGACTGGATTAGGGTTTGGTCAACCCAGGATATCTCATCTTGCACTGATAACCCAAAATTAGGATTTGAGTTTGCACAAGTATTTTTGGATTATAAATGCTTCATATTACTTTCAAACATCATTATGGACCCCTAAGATCACTCATGACAAGTTTCAAGCCTTGAACCACATTTTGATCAGTCAATTGGACAGTTGACCTAAAAATCAACTGTATTAGGAAAAAGTCAAGCATGGCCAATTTACAGTCAAACTTCATAATTTTTGATCAACATCAACATTTTAGACTCACATGTGTCATTTGGTCAAGTTTGGATCATAATTCCTCAAGAAATTTGGTCAAATCACCAAAAGGACAAAATGGTCAAAATTAGGGTTTTGATTGAGGAAGGGCAATTTCTGATTTTTTAACCTAGAAAATGACCAATTGAGTTAAAGTATGATTCCAAGGATTCAATGGAATCATCTTGACCTAATTACATGGCTCAAAACATCACAAATTCATTGGATTGACACATGAAATTTGCAGTCAACTGATCAAAAGTCAACTGTATACTGAAAAGTCAAACTTTGACTTTTTGGTCAAAATCAAGTGCCAAGGGTCATAATTCATCAAAACATGTCAAAATGTGAAACTTGTTTATCAAGAAAACCAAATTTGAAAATTAGGGTTTGAATTTGAAAATTTTCCTCTTAGAAATTTTCTAAGTATAGAAAATTTTCTTATTTTTTCTCAACTTTAGGCCATTTTTTCACTAGGATGCATAATGATTTAAGGAAAGTTCCCAACATGAAAGTTTTAGACCTCCATGAAATATACAACTTTGCTTCAAACACTTTTCCATAAAGATGCTTCGATCTCAAGATATAAGTTTATGAATACATGGTCATGAACTAAATAACTTAGTGAAATTTTGCCCTAATTTAGGCAGGTTTTAGACCCAACTTCATGGCAATTTTTCACCTAGTTCCAAGAGGTATCTCAAAATTCATTTCAAAGATAAGTTATAGAGCACATTGCAAGCTTTCCAAAATGTCTAAGAACTCCTCAAGATCATTTTTGAGTAGGGAGAATCGAAGAGATGAAGTTGTCAATTTCTCACTTTTTGTCCAAGCCATTTCATGAAGAACAAAGTTGCAATCAATACCTATGCTGCCTAATCCATGCTTTACAGGTCCCAAAATTATTCCTCACTCCTTAATTTAATGCTTACTCAGTTGACAAAGCTTTGATCCATGCCTTAGAACCATTATCTAAGTTGCAATTCCATAAATGGCATAAAGTGACCATTGCCATTTTTGAAAAGCACAACTTTTGCCACTTTCCAATTCGTGAGCATTGCACCTGTCTCCATTGTAGACACAAGTATCACAGGTATAAAGTAAATTTTACAAGCTGATACCAACCCTAAGAGAGCAAGTACAAGCATGACAAGCCTTGTCCCTTCACTTTGCTTCAAAAGCAAGAAAGGTGGCCAAAAGGCTAGAACTGACACATCTGTTGAAGGCAGGATAAGAAACTGATCTTATACTAATATACAAACATAACACAATACAAAACACAATGAGTCAAGGCCTGAAACACTCCCAATCAGAAAAAGACCAAAAATTTGTCCAAACTTGCAGTTTTGGCATAAGCACACCAATCTCTCATTCGGCTCGTGCGTTTCCATTCTTGATCATCAAAACATCTTACATACTTGATACCTAGCCAATCCAGACCTTCATCCATGTTCTGTAACCACTTTTCCACCATCTGCCATTGTTTCTCTCAAAGCTTGCAGTTTGACTTGGCCAAGGAGTTTGAGGTACTTTTAGAGCAAGGCAAGGTTTGGAATACATTCAGGGAAGTTCAAGGAAGCTCAAGCAAGCATCAGGCCTCCGTCAAACTCACTCCAGTTCCATCCATGATTCCAACTGAAGGAGGTAAAATCTCAAACTCTATCTCCTTATACAGGCAACCATAGGCCACGATTTATGAATAAAAATGTAGTCCTCATTACAACGAAACTGTACATATCTTTATCTTGCATTGATTTTACTTGAGTTGAAAGAATTTGGAATTTGAAATTTATGAAAATATTAGGTTAAAATTTAGGGCTGTTAAAATTCTCTTTGATCTTTGATTGATAGTTCACATAACTTATATGGTTGGAATCATGAGTTCAAATACTACAACTTTCATGTTATAAGTTTTCATTTTCATGGAAGTATGAGAGAGTTACAGGATGTCTGGCCAAACTTGAGGAAGAAGATGAAGTACAGGGCAAGGACTTGTTACATGTTATCTTATTTTTGTTTCCCTTAAGACAATGGATGTATAGCCACCCCAGTGGCAAAGTAGCGCACTGGTAAGACCCATGATATCTCTAATCTGCTACATCACCCCCTTGCCAACTTTTTATATTTTTATTTTATTTTCATTTTTAATATATATTAAATATTTTCTTTGATATATAAAAATCCTAAAAAATGTAAATTTCATAATATTGCATTTTATTTTATTTTAGTTTATTTTTTCACATAGAAATATATTTTATTCTTAACATATATCATGTATTTTCTTAATAACTTATAAAATATAATCAAAATATATTTAGTTTAATTAATTAATATTTATTTTTTGCATATATAAATTTTTTATACTTTTATACAATATTATTTATCATTTTAATACAAGAAATACATAAAATAATACATATAAGAACTTTATTTTCTTAAAAAAAATAGATATTAGGGTTAAGACCCCTTCTAAAAAATTAATTTCTTTTGCTTATGTTTTTAGGCTTAGATTTATAATTTTCTTTTACATAAAAAATAAAACAAAAAAAATCTTGTCTTACATGTACATTGCATTGCATTCTTAAATATTGTATTGTATTTATTCTAATTCGTACAAATTCGATTTGGTTGTAATAATTTATTTAGGTTTATATTTTTGTAAATCCCCATTCAAATTTGTATTCCCCCTCCCATAAATTGTTGTAATAGCTTAGAAATATTTACATTACACAATTTATCGCTTTATATGCCATGATTAGTAATTAGGGTTTGTATGACAAGAAAAAAACAAAGCAAAATAGAAAACCCTAAATACAAGACAAAATCAAAGCATGAAAATGATACACTTGCACACAAGCATCCTTAGGGTTTCTCCACTTGGTTGCCTAAAACAAAAATGGCCATATTACGCATGCGAAGTATCTTGGCAAAACAAACAAATATAAAGATCATAGTCCCTCGATGACGCTATTCAAAAAGTTGCCTTACAAGATGATCTTGGTCCCTCAAAAAATGCTAAGATACTTTGAAACATTGCTAATCATGTTTATACGATGACCCACGCCCGTCCCTTTTACATCCAAAGATTGGGTTGCTTACCAAATAAATGGTAAGACAACAATGTCAAAGGAATAGAAAATACATAAGAAAGATATTTGAGTAGGTAGATTGCTTCTAGTTACTTGCTCTATTTCAAAACAACAATCATTGCTATTTTCAAAACAAACACACACATTTCAAAAACATCTTACAAATATTGAAAACATTTTCAAAAAGACAAACATCTTTGTATACATTCTTACGAACGAGAATCATTACAAAGATTGCCTAAACGAATGGCCTCTTTTCAAAATAGTTTCAAAGCCACACCAAACACAATTTCAAGCAAACAAAAGCAAGTGATCTAAGCAAGTAACTAAGAGCCCATGGAAAACCATGGATGAAAAGGGTGCTAATACCTTCCCTTTTCATAATCTACCCCCCTAACTCAAGAAAACATCTCAAAGGTCTTTCCTGTGATTTTTCTCCTTTCCTTTTGGATAAAAGAAAAGTCAGTGGCGACTCTTGCTAACCGCGACATTTGCGATAAAACGCAAAACACCAAGTCAGTTCTCCCACCGTATCACAGAACTGGCGACTCTGCTAGGGATTTAAATGAAAGTGGTGTTACCTTAAGGTTTAGATCACATTTACTTGCTTACATTTGTTTGACTTATTTGCTTTACATTATGGTTCTTTGTTTGGGTTTGAATCCTCCACCCGGATTTGGGAAACATTATAGGTAAATAGAAATACATTGTGGAAATTGTGCGGGGTATATCGACATGGTCTAAGCAATAGCTATATTAGTGTGACATATTTGTGGGTACCGGTAGCTTTTGAGTTAATCAAAGAGAATACGGGGCCGCTGAGTGATGTCATGAAGCACTAATGAACTTCTAGAACCCTTTACTTGACCAACTTGGCCTTTAGGATGTAGTGAGATGAACGACTTTGGTGCAGTCCGAAGTTGGTAGATACTCGATACTACACTCATTGAGGTTTGGTTTCTTGGGATATTTCGGTCGCCATTAAAGAGGCTTGAGCTAAAACAATGACCAAGGAAACAATCCAGTGATATTGAGCTCCTTAGAACCCGATTACTATTGTTAGGACATGTTGAGTCAACTAAACTTCAAGAGGGTACTTGCCTATAAAACCCCATGCAAGCCTAAACTAAGGACTTATTTGATTTTCTTGTATATGCATACTTGCACATAACATCATGGACATCATGAACATCATATGCATTCACTAACCATTTCAAGGATTTTGGAGACTCATCTTTGTTCTTGTTTTGTAGGATATGGATTCACTCCGCAGGAAAACTATCCAAATCAACCTTGTAAGAATTCCTCCACAACTCAAGGAGCTAGATTCAAATATCACTGAGAACTCTCCATTCACCGAGAGACATGGTCGTCTACTCAACTTGGTCACCTCTAACACAGGAGGATATGATGAAAGTGTGTGATCTGTGGGAATGAGAACTGAATGTTTTGGAATGCTGGTTCGCGTTTGCGTTTGTTTTCGCAAAATGTCGCGGTAAGCAAGAGTCGCCACCGTATTTTATTTTATCCAACAAGGAAAGGACAAAAGCACAGAAAAATTCCTTTTTGAGATATTTCTCGGGTTCAGGAGGTAGATTATAGAAAGGAAATGTGTTAGCACCCTTTCTATCCGTGGTTATCCACGGGCTCTTAGGTACTTCCTCATTGTGTTTTCAAAAGTTTGCTTTTCTTTGTGTTTGTGGATTTGAAAAGAGTTTTTGTTTTAAAGAGAGTGTAAGTGCGAAAAGTTTTGTTTTGTTTTTAAAAGGAGCAAGTACTTAAGAACCACCTACCTACTCGAAAAAGGAATTAAACTGTGCTAATGTCCTTTAGACAATGCTATCCCACTATTGATGAGTAGGTAGCATCGTCGTTGGAGTTTTAAGGGTCAATTCGATTAAGGGACATGTGGTCACTAAAGCAATGTTAGGATGCCTTAGCGGTAACCCTAATGTCTTAGATCATTTTATCCGAGGCAACCGTTTCGAGGCAACTTTGATCTTTGGACAGGAGGGCGACCTCTAAAACATCCTATACTCAATGACCACGTTCGAGGCAACCCAAGTGAGGCGTACCCTAAGAGTGGCATGTGCGAGTGTGTCAATTTTCAGTTTATATTATCTTTGCACATGTTATGGTGAGCTACGGTTGATTTTAAATTAAAGGTTAATCTTGTCATGCATAGCCTATTATTCATACATCTAGCAGTTAATGGTTGCAGAAAATAAAACTAAGCTATTACAAGGCGTCGGGTATTTACATCGCCAAAAACAAACCCTTGAAAATTAAATGCAAAAAAGTAAATAAAAGCGGTAAATAAAATCCTAAGTTAAAACTATTACATCCTCGGAGCAATTACAATATATAGATAAAAAATAATATGCGCGAGAAAATTGAATCGGATTGTCCTTTAGGGTTTTAACCCTTTTTTCAAATAAAGCATATTTTGGTCTTTTTTGAATTAAGAATTAAAGCTAATTAGTAATGGAATTAAAGAAAATATTTTTGAGTTTTATTTTAATTGAGGGAATAAAATCAGAAATAAAAAACCTAATTCTAAGTCAATTTTAATTTAGTGCAAAAATCTGTTAAAAATTAAACCTAATTAAAAACTAAATTAATTGGTTACAATTTATTTACAAAAATAAGTAATAAAATTAAAATAAAAATATTTTTGTTGTTTCTGATTTTTTTTATGAAAAAGAGTTAATTAGTTAATTAATTATGATAATAAAATAAAAATAGTGAAAAGAAAAATAAAGAAACAAACTCAGGGGTGCTGGGCTCGTAAAGGGAGTATGAATTGTAGTTTTCAGGCCCAACTGTCCAGCCTGTTGGATTTTCAGATTGCCTGGGCGTTTGTAGATCAAGGTTCATGGTGAACCTCATCCTGGACCACTGGATCTGAATCTGGAACCACCTGGCGCATGAGATCTGGAGGTATATGATGCTCCCTGCCTGGAGCGCTGCATCTGAGTACGTGGAGAAAAAATGTAACAAAGTTTTGGGGGACCTGGGATTCGAATCCAGGTCCCAGGGGGTTCTGCAACACACCCTTCACCAATCCAACTACACTGCATTATTGTTATTGAATTAAGAAACAAATATTATATAAACAAACAAAACGCTAAGCCTGCAAACAAAACAAATGCGCTAATGGTTTGAATGGACCAATAGCACAAGGACACGCCATCGTCTTCTTCAAACGACCCTGGTTTTTTACCTGCGGATTTTTATCCGCAGGAAGTTTCGTAGGGTATCTCAAAAACCCTCTCCAGACCATGTAAATGAAATACAAGAGTATCAACGTACTCGTATCTTCCCCCTGGTCATCCCTGTACCAATTATGTGAATTGATTTTTCCTGCAATTAAAAACCCCAAAAACAAGGTATACGAACCCTAGAACTGGGCATGGCGTTATAGGCTATGAAAATAAAATTCAGGGATGCCAACAGTTTCAAAATGCAACGCAAAGCATGAATATGTAATTATTTCAATGAAACGATGCAAAAAAATGATTTCACGATATCATGTCCAAAGCAAGATTCGTAGATACTTACAGGGAGTTCTAGGCAATGAAAAGACCTGGTGTTGATTGGTATAGCTCCACTAGATGTCAAGGAGGAGAGCTACGTTTTGCTTTTGGTCTGAATTCGCCTCCAAGGTTGTTTTTGATCTCTCACTTTTCAAGCTTTTTTTCTCAAGGTTGTGGCGCCGTTTCTGCAGAGTTTGTGTATGTGTTCTTCACGTGTGTGTTTGATTTGTGAGGCTTGCTGGTATATAATGGAATGAATTAGGTCAACATTTGTGTATCAAATCTTGGTCCATTATGATGAAGAGATTTGATTTGATTTCTTCATAAAGACTTGCTATATTTGATTCAATCATGTTCCAATCTATTTCCATGCGTTACTGCCAGCCTGTTATGAGCTGTTTGGGCCTCCAACATGATGAAAATCGAAAGCTGACTTGCCCTTTCGAATTTGCTCTCTTCGATTGCTTCAAAGTCCCCATTCGAACTAATCCAGTCACAGCCCCTTCGATTGAGACTCCCCCTGCTTCGATTGCATATTTGCAAGGGACACATGCCATTGTGAACTTTGGGTATTCTGGACAGGTTAGGATATGTGTTTTTGTTTAGTCATGCCAGCCTACTTCATTCCTTCGAATCTGCCTTCTTTGCCAGCTTCAAAGTCCAATTCGAATCTATTTAGAACATTCCCTATTATACAACTTCGCCCAGCCATTGGCCTTGTGATGAGTCTGAGTTCTGATTCGAAGTGTCCAGAGCTTCCTTCGTCAGAGCATCTTAGATTAAGAGAAACTCTGCACTGAAATGCCATTCGAAGGTCATTTCGTTCTGATGTTCTGATTGAGGTAAAGTATGAAGTTCTAGTCGAAGGACCCTCTGAAGTACTAGTCGAAGCATTGTGAAATTGACTTGGTCGAAGGGGTCCAACGCTCAATCGAAGACTTGCACACCAAGACTTGATCGAAGGAGGTCCATCGCTCAATCGAAGACTTGCACACCAAGGCTTGATCGAAGGAGGTCCAGCGCTCAATCAAAGTGTTTGTCCATAATGCCAATCGAAGTGTTGCACACCAAATTTTGATTGAAGGGTTCCAAACACCTAATCGAAGCTTGTTAATCAAAGCCTGATCGAAGAGTGCCAAATGCCCAATCGAAGACTGGTGAGTCAAGCCTGTATCAAAGGATTTTGGATACCCAATTGAAGACATTTCCCAGATGCCAATCGAAAGACACTTTGTTCATCTTCAAAAATTTTATTTTCCTTAGGCAAGGGTTTGTGACCAACCATGTAAGGGAAGACCTTTGAAAACATGAGAGGGCGAATTTTGGGGTACAACAGTTGCCCCTGTTCAATCTTCTTAAACCTGAGGATGTAGATTGGCTTGCGTGTCTTTCGTGATCCGAAGGTAGAAGATGATTGAACACTAGAGTGCCCAGAAATTTGCACTCGTATGGGGTATTATCAGCAATGTGATGTCGGGAATGGGCTTACAGATGCCATTTGGAGATTGTTGGTAGGTGGTTTTATCTTTGTTGACGGGTTGTCTCTTCTGACGGGGCGTCTCCTTTGACGAGTTGTCTCCATTGACAGGTTGTCTCTATTGACAGGTTGTCTCTTTTGACGGGGCGTCTCCTTTGACGAGTTGTCTCCATTGACAGGTTGTCTCTATTGACAGGTTTGGCCACAGAAAAATATTTAGGAGTCGACTAAACTGATTTTGTCTCCATTGACTGGCTTTGCCTCAGAAAAATCTTTAGGAATCGATTTAACTGACTTTGTCTCCATTGACATGCTTCGCCTTAGAAAAATCTTTAGGAGTCGATTTAACTGATTTTGTCTCCATTGACATGCTTCGCCTCAGAAAAATATTTAGGAATCGATTTAACTGACTTTGTCTCCATTGACTGAATTGGCCTCAGAAAAATCTTTAGGAATCGATTTAACTGGTTTTGTCTCCATTGACTGAATTGGCCTCAGAAAAATCTTTAGGAATCGATTTAACTGACTTTGTCTCCATTGACATGCTTCGCTTCAGGAAAATATTTAGGAATCGATTTAACTGATTTTGTCTCCATTGACATGCTCCGCCTCAGAAAAATCTTTAGGAATCGATTTAACTGACTTTGTCTCCATTGACTGGATTGGCCTCAGAAAAATCTTTAGGAATCGATTTAACTGGTTTTGTCTCCATTGACTGAATTGGCCTCAGAAAAATCTTTAGGAATCTATTTAACTGACTTTGTTTCCATTGACATGCTTCACTTCAGGAAAATCTTTAGGAATCGATTTAACTGATTTTGTCTCCTTTGACATAATTGAGAATTTAACTGCATCTTTCCTGAAAGGTAAAGGTCAGTCATATGCAATGCATGATATGACTCAAGCAATGATGTTCTCAACATAAATGAGATTGTATGATATGATGTGTATATGCATGTATCATGATGTATGAAAATGTGATGTTTTAGCTGGGGAAAATAAATCCCAGATAGATGCTAGAGAATAGAGTTGAATTCTTTGTTTCCACTGGGGATGATGAACGAAGATGATAAACTTGCAGGGGAGGATAACTCCGTTGGGGAATTACTCTGTGGGGAAGAGATACTTTGTTGAGATTTTTAATGATAAACTCTGCTGGGGATTCCGTTGATAAGCTCTGTTGGGGATAGAAAGAACTTCGCTGGGGATGATCTTTGAGTTGCAACTTGCTGAGGATAACCCAGTTAGACTCTTGTGAGGATAACCTTCTGAATTTGGCTGAGGAGACTTATTTGTGCTTCGCAGGGGATAAGCTTCCAGAATCTACTGGGGAAGATGAATCAACTCCATTGGGGAAACCTTTTTTAGACCGCGTTGGGGAAATGGCTCCGCTGGGGGTATCTTGCATTATGTCGGGGAACATTCTTATATTCCATTGAGGAATATTAAGACTTCCAGGGATACTCTTATGCTTGCTGGGGAAATATCCTTACACTCCGCTGGGGAATATTAAGACCTTCTGGGGATACCCAACTTTTTTAGGGCTGATGGTAGACCAACTCTGCTTGGGGAGAGTATTGCTGATTTGTACATAGCTGCAAGTCTCAGCCGGGAGAGCCACCATTACTGCCTTACTCTGCGGGGAGTGAAAGTATCTTAGCCATATTCTTCAGCTGAATATATACCTTGGTACCTGGTGGACAGAGCAACTTGTACAGTTCAGACAATTCTTATTTGCCCCTGTTTTTGCGGGAGAAGGTGCCTGCAGAGGCCCTGTGGATCGAGTATTATCCCCACCTATGAGGTGCTTAGTATCTTTCAGTCAAAATGACAAGTCTTCTTCTGGAAGGCCAGTTACGAGATGACAGGACATAGTCGTACGCTTTGATCCCTAATTTTTGCCTGGACCGCCCTTTCGGGTTTTCAGTCCACCGGGATACCCTTTTTTGCCCAAGCCGCCTTTTCAGGTTTTCGACTTGCCGGGTGTACAGATTTTTTATTTTCATCCCTTATTTTTTTCCCGAACCCTTTTGGTTCGCCGGGAAGCCCTTATTTTTGCCTAGGCCAGTCAACCTAGCGGGTCTTTGATTATGCGTAGTACTTTTTGACTATGTCCATGCTCTTAGGATGTAGAGAGGTGTCACTGTCAGTAGTGTTGTGTTGCCATACTACCAGAAGATCTTCGTTTGATCATGCAAGATTCGTTACTGGAATTCATGTCCAATGCCCCAAGTGATTCAGATGGAGATCTGCCCCTGGCTATTTGGCATTTTTGAGAGACTCCTTGAATCTTGAATTGACTGCCCCAGATGATGGACAATGATCATGCCGTGCCCCTTGATTGGAAGTGTTTTCCCACTTGAGGTGATCCTTTTTATTGAGAAGGTTTTTTGTTCACTAGATATTCGTCGTGCAAATTTCTTTGCTGTTGAACAAATAGTCATATGCAAACAATGTTATTTTAAGAATGCAAAGCTTATGTCTGTCTTGAAGTTTTTGAAAATGCATTTTTTCAGTAAAACAGGCAAATTTTGTAAAATGTGATGTCAACTCAGGATTTACAGCAAGCCCTACAGGAGTCAGGATACCTTTTGTAACAGTATGCTTTCGAACTAACCTGTGCTTCAGTTAGGAATTTTGAAGGGTTGTAACGTGGCTTGGTTCACGGTTTAAGAAACAAAGGATAAAGGCTCAAATTTTATTTGTACCCACCCGTTCTTCGTGATGTTCTTCGATCCTAAACTCAACTAACCATGCATTTAGATCCTGTTTGAGTCTTTGCTCTGATATACCGGTGATGGTTCGGATACTGACAATTTATTTTGAATAGGCAATCATTTTTTTGTTGAGAGTTTTTAGGACCTCTTTTTATTTTATTATCCCTGACTTTTGCCTGAACTGTTTCTTTTTGTATTTACAGTCAGCGGGATGCCCCAATTTTTGTAAGTCTCCTTCATAGGTTTTGACTTAATGGGCTTTTATTTCTGAGAGATAATGACTGCCTGTCCTTACGATTATACGGAACCAACACCGTCTTTTGTCACGGAAGGATTTCTTTGATTCCATTCATTGTGCACCTGGATTAACTGAGAAAACTACCCTGCCCCAGGTTATAATTAAGCGTTTTAATTTGTGAAAAGAAAAACTCTAACTTCTTTGGCTCAAAGGGGTTGACGAGGGATTATCTTCCTTATAACTCCAGTGTTTAGGATTTGAAAGAAACGCCTGTACATCGTCAGCAAGGTCTTTCCAAAAGCATACTGTATGAGATTATGGCATTGTTTCGTCATCCTCCCTCAAAAGGCTTAGAATTTTTTAATCGAGAGTTGAACATCACAAAAAATGAAAGCAATTTGAATATAGTGAATACGAATGGACTGATTCAAAACAGACATATGCAATGCATTGATAAAGTAATAAAGTTTGACATGAATAAATGTTTGAACAATCAAAAGAAAATTACAACTTGAAAATTATAATGAACAAAAAGCCCTCTCTTGTCAGAACTTGTCACTTCAAATTGTGAGCCTTAGAGGGATGGTAGAATAACTCATCCTGACCATCTTGTGTGAATTCCAATGCTCCTTCATCAATCAGGTTTTGAATTTTGTACTTCAACTTCCAACAGTCGTCAGTATCGTGCCCCAGGCTGTTGGAGTGATATGCACACCTTGCATCAGGATTGTACCTTGGGGAGGCTATGTTGGGATTCTTAGGAGGGTCCCTTAATGTCACCAGATTCAATCTCAACAGGTGTTGTAAAGCTTGAGACAACGACATGTCGAACTTGGTAAACTGCCTCTTGGGTGTATCCGGCTTACTCTGATTAACCCGTTGTTTATGGCAAGGTTGTTGTTGGACCTGTGAGATAGTAGCAACTTGGAGAGGTCTATTCTTCATCAAACCAAACCTTTGACTTCTCGGAAGTTGATTAATGACTTGGCCTCCGGCCCCGACTGTTTGCTTTATGTTGTTGTATCTGTCTTGATGAAGCTGGTTGATAATGGTTCTCAACTCTTCTTGTTCCCGAGCTAAGCCTTGGATAAGAGCCATCTGCCCCAGCATTTGGGTTTTCATGTCACTGAACTCAGCTTGCAGCTATTCCAGCCGTTCGTCCTTGTTGTCTTCAGGACTTTTCTTGACCAAGTTCCCGACGAGGAGTGTTTTCAACTCTTCCTGCCCCTTGGATAGGTTTAGGAATAGGTCCCTGAACTGAGCTTCTCGAGTTTGAAGATCTTGGTTGTCTAGTTGGAAAGCCATTGCTGAAATAAACAACGAGAACATGAGAGACCTGTATTGGGAGACCTGTTATGCAATGATATGTATGATATATGTATGCAATGTTTTCAAGGATCTCGCGGGGTAAACAAGAAACTTGTTAGAATTTGAATTTTGCAGCTTTGATTGAAGAAACTTCGTGTTGTTAAGAGTCCTTCTTCAAGAGTCAAGCTCACCATATCGAGTGGGTCATAGCCACTGACTCAAGTTATCGTGTTTTGATAACTAGATGACATTGGCTAGAGGAAAATAAATCCCCTTTGCCCCTTGCTAGTCGTTTGATTTACCATAACCTGCATCACAAACCCTTGAGATCCTTGAAATGGTTAAGGAAATGTTAAGGCATGATGTTATGATGTGTATGCTATGTGTTTAAGCAAAAGTGTGAGGTGCTGTAAGTAAACCCTGCAATAAATCCAATTTATTGGATAAGGACTGTAAACAAAACCTACAAGGAAACCATGTTGTCAGATAACAAGAATGTGCAAGTAGTTCAAGTTTGAAGGCACACAAGTCACACATATAGCCTTAAGTTTAGGCTGGCATGGAGTTTAGGAATTACCCTCTTTCAATTCAGTTGGTTAAAACCTGTCCTAAAAATAGTAACCGGGTTCTAGAGGATCTCAATATCACTGACTACCCTCAATCGGTCATAATTCCAGTTTAGAAACCTTTTCTTGCGGCCGGAATCATCGCGAGAGTTTAGTCTCAATGAGTGTAGCATACTGCAACTGTTCTATGGCCAAGTTGGTCAATTTAAGGTTCTAAGGTCAGTTGGTGCTTAATGACTCCTTAGAAGACCCATATTCTCCTCGTTCGAACACAAGGGATATCGGTACAGACTAAGATGCCATACTAACGTAGCTACTGCTTCATCCGTATCGGTCTACGCTGTACAGATCCCTCACAGTTTATTTCTACTTACCTAAAGGGTATCCCCAGATCCGGGTTTGGATCTATAGAACTCCGATACAAGCCCACAAAATTAAAGCATACAAAGCATACAATTGAAAACACAAGTGATCTATTCCTAAGGTACACCTCACTTATTATATCTCCCCAACAGAGTCGCCAGTTCTGTGATCGGTGGGAATGAGAACTGAATGTTTTGGAATGATGGTTCACGTTTGCGTTTGTTTTCGCAAAATGTCGCGGTAAGCAAGAGTCGCCACCGTCTTTTATTTTATCCAACAAGGAAAGGACAAAAGCACAGAAAAATTCCTTTTTGAGATATTTCTCGGGTTCGGGAGGTAGATTATAGAAAGGAAAGGTGTTACACCCTTTCTATCCGTGGTTATCCACGGGCTCTTAGGTACTTCCTCATTGTGTTTTCAAAAGTTTGCTTTTCTTTGTGTTTGTGGATTTGAAAAGAGTTTTTGTTTTAAAGAGAGTGTAAGTGCGAAAAGTTTTGTTTTGTTTTTAAAAGGAGCAAGTACTTAAGAACCACCTACCTACTCGAAAAAGGAATTAAACTGTGCTAATGTCCTTTAGACAATGCTATCCCATTATTGATGAGTAGGTAGCATCGTCGTTGGAGTTTTAAGGGTCAATTCGATTAAGGGACATGTGGTCACTAAAGCAATGTTAGGATGCCTTAGCGGTAACCCTAATGTCTTAGATCATTTTATCCGAGGCAACCGTTTCGAGGCAACTTTGATCTTTAGACAGGAGGGCGACCTCTAAAACATCCTATACTCAATGACCACGTTCGAGGCAACCCAAGTGAGGCGTACCCTAAGAGTGGCATGTGCGAGTGTGTCAATTTTCAGTTTATATTATCTTCGCACATGTTATGGTGAGCTACGGTTGATTTTAAATTAAAGGTTAATCTTGTCATGCATAGCCTATTATTCATACATCTAGCAGTTAATGGTTGCAGAAAATAAAACTAAGCTATTACAAGGCGTCGGGTATTTACATCGCCAAAAACAAACCCTTGAAAATTAAATGCAAAAAAGTAAATAAAAGCGGTTGTGATCGGTGGATCTGGAACTGACTGTTTAACGCTGGTTCGCGAAATGTCGCGGAAGCAAGAGTCGCCACCGTCTTTTATTTTCTCCAAATGGAAAGGACAAAAGCACAGAAAAATTCCTTATAGAGATTGCTCTCGGTTCGGGAGGTAGATTATAGAAAGGGAAGGTGTTAGCACCCTTTCTATCCATGGTTATCCATGGGCTCTTAGATACTTGCTCATTTGTGTTTTCAAAATGTTTGTTTGCTTTTCAACTGTGGGTTTTAAAAAGTTTCTTTGAAAATTCTAGTTCGACTCTTGTATCGGTCCTCAAGAGTGTTTGAAAAATTGCTTTCGAAAGCTTTTTGAAAAGGTGTCGGTGTGAAAAGTCTTTTTGAATTTGTTTTGAGATTAGAGCAAGTATCTAGAGTCGTCTACCTACCCTAAGGAATTAGTCTGTGTAAATGTCCTTAAGTAGTGCCATCCCACCATAGAGAGGTAGGTAGCACCACCGTTGGAGGTATTCGGGTCAATTCGAGGTTCGGGACATGGTGATCACCAGAGCAACGGGAAGACACCTTAGAAGCTACCCTCATGCCAGGTTCCCGGATCATTAGGACTTACTAAGATATCCTCTACTCGACGATCACCTTTCGAGGCAAGGCAACAGTGAGGCGTACCCTAGGGGTGGTGTGTGCGATTTGTGTGTCGTTTTCATTTGCATTTATCTTGTCATGTTATTGGTGTTCTACGCTCGTTTTTATTTTTGTCATACATTCTTTCATGCCTTTGATTAACAGTTAAAAAAGTTGCGAGAAAAGTAAATTCTAAGCTATTACAAATGGCGCGGGTCCACATCGCCAAAATTAAACCAGGACCCGATTTGACAGAAAATAAATAAAGAAGGTAAAGAACAGTGCGAGAAAGTTAATTACAAGGCTTCGGGAGAGATACATAAATATTTAAACGAAATAAAATAAATATGCGAATAAAAAATTAAATCGAAACGAGGGCGTTGGACCCTTTTTGCAAAATTAAACTAATGAGGAATTAATTAATTAAAAAAGAAAGAATTTGTTTTTTGGTATTTTTTAGTATTTTAGGATTTAATATGAAAAAAGAATTAATTAAAATTAAAATAAGGTGCAAACCCTAATTCTAGTGGCTTTTAATTTATTAAAAAAATATTGAAGTTTTTTAACCTAAAATTAACCCTAATTTTTATATACAAAGTTAATTATAAAATAAATATTTAACTATTTAATTATTTATGAAAGAAAAGAAAAGAATGAAAATTTATTAATTAAACTTAATTCTATGTTTTTTAGATTTTATTATGAAAAGAATTAAAATTAACCTAATTTAAAACTAAATTTAATTATATGCATTTATTTATGAAAGTACTAAAAAATAAAATATTTATTTTTTTTCTCTTTTTTCTGATTTTTATGGGTATTTTTTATATTTATGAAAATATTAAATCTAATTAATAAATAATAATTAAAAGAAAATAGAATCAAAATAAAACTAAAAAATATGGCAAACCTAGGGGGGTTGTAGTCCCCAACATGGAGGTGAAATTATGGAAATTCTGGCCCAATAACCTTGGTCCGTTTGACCTTTTCCAGGTAGCGTGCTGCAGCATTGACCATGTTTATGGTGTTCCTCCAATCTATGCCTTTGATCTGATGCTCCAAGACGCGTGGATGGTTTGATCTTGAGGATGCATGATGCGCTTTGATATTGAACCTGCACGTGAATTCTTATTGAAAAATAATATGGAAGTAATGTAGACCTGGGGCTCGAACCCAGGTCATGAGGATTAACACCACTACGCCTTGCCAGTTGTTCTAGACGCGCACTTTGTATATTAAATAAACCAAGAATAATATAATAAGAACACAATGGTTAGTGGTTCAAAACGCGCGAAATTTAAACCTTCCAATCAGCGCTTCACACGTTATCGTCTTCCTCGCGTGGTTTTTATTTCCTGAAACATAGAAAACATTGGCAACGGTTTTGTAGATGTTGCCATAGGTAAGATACAAGAAAATAGCGAATGGCCCTATGACGCTCATAAATTGAGCGCGAGGGTGGGTTTAAGATCGTCCAGATGCGCTGAAGTGAATGGTCAAGGTCCCAAGTCTCAATTTTTTCTTATTTAAAAAGCCCTAATCCAAGGTCCTGTAAACCCTAGAAATTGACAATGGTAGAATCGTCTATAGCTTGCAAAAACTCAATCAAACGCATGGGTTAGTTTCAGAATAGTATAAGGAATACGAATCAATAATTAAAATGCCATGAAAATGCATAGATTTTAAACCACGATTATGAATTTTTCATGAGATATTTCAGGTTCTGTATACCAATTCTTGAGGTTTTGATGAGTGTTCTTGATTGAGAATCGTTCAATGAACCTCCAGGAAGGTGTTTGAACAGCTATTAAGCCTTGAATCAACCTGCAAAAGGGTTTTCAGTTTTTGAGTTTCTTGCCAAAATTCAAGTTTGTCAATGGTTTCTAGCGCAGCTTCAATCGTTCTCAGCATTAGGGTTGTGTTTTGGCTTTTGTATTGAGTCAATTAGGTCAACAATTCTGAGCAAAATCTCATTCATTGATGGTTTTGAAGATTTGATTTTCAAGCTTTGTTTTTTCAATCTTTTTCATACAATTTTGTACCAATCATGATCCAATCAAACCAAATCCTTCCATATTGAATTATGCACGAATTATTGAGTAGATTACATGTGCAAAAAGATTGAAAAAATTAGGTTAAGCATTTTTCATATATTTATTTTAATTTAAATGAATTATTATTAATAAAAATCCAAATAAATAAATAAAAAATGAATAAAAACTTCCCTTTGGGCCAGGTGGTCGTGCACATGCCATGGATGAAGAATTATGGAAGAAAAATGGGCCCATTAGCACTTTTAGGTCATTTGAATCAATGTTGACTTTTCAAAATATCCAAATATTTCCCAATTTCCACAAGGCATAACATGCTCAATTTTTAAGCTTTTCTCATGTTCTTGGACATTTTGGAAAGGTCTTTGAGTCCTCTAACCAATGTCTTTGGTCCCATGTCATTTTGATTTACCAATCTCAAGTTATGGCCTTTGACTTAAAGTCCCTTTTTGTTGACTTTTGAAAATGACCTATAATGTTGAAATTGATAACTTTTTGTGAGAGCATTTCTTGGACTTGAAGTATGAAGATGAGTTGTAGGAAATGTATTTCTCTTCAAAATGAGCTTTGGATGGAATTTTTCTGATAATCCATGTGAAAGTTATGCCCTGGTCAATTTACAGTTGACTTTTTCAGCTGCCCAAATAAGGAAACTTTTGCATTTGGTGATTTTTGAGCCAAGCTTTGAGAATCATGATCAAGCATTGATCAAATGATATTTGTGGCTTCAAAATGATATGTTGATCAAAAATTTGAACTTTTGACTGTCAAATGACCATTTTGCCCCTACAGTTGACTGTAGTGCAATTTGGGTTTTTGACTGTGCAATTTTGTGCCGAATGCCTTGAAACTTGATATGAGGATGCTTGACCATGTTTGTAGGCATGTGAGACTTGATTGGACCTTTGGAAACTTCATTTCCTTGACCAGAATACAAACCCTAATTTTGACTGTTAGGAGACCCTTGCACTGTGCAACCCTTGGGGAACTTTGAAGCTTGACTTGGCAATTTCTTGAAGAATATGGGAGGGAAAATTTTGGGGTACAACAGCGGTAAATAAAATCCTAAGTTAAAACTATTACATCCTCGGAGCAATTACAATATATAGATAAAAAATAATATGCGCGAGAAAATTGAATCAGATTGTCCTTTAGGGTTTTAACCCTTTTTTCAAATAAAGCATATTTTGGTCTTTTTTGAATTAAGAATTAAAGCTAATTAGTAATGGAATTAAAGAAAATATTTTTGAGTTTTATTTTAATTGAGGGAATAAAATCAGAAATAAAAAACCTAATTCTAAGTCAATTTTAATTTAATGCAAAAATCTGTTAAAAATTAAACTAATTAAAAACTAAATTAATTGGTTACAATTTATTTACAAAAATAAGTAATAAAATTAAAATAAAAATATTTTTGTTGTTTCTGATTTTTTTATGAAAAAGAGTTAATTAGTTAATTAATTATGATAATAAATTAAAAATAGTGAAAAGAAAAATAAAGAAACAAACTCAGGGGTGCTGGGCTCGTAAAGGGAGTATGAATTGTAGTTTTCAGGCCCAACCGTCCAGCCTGTTGGATTTTCAGATTGCCTGGGCGTTTGCAGATCAAGGTTCATGGTGAACCTCATCCTGGACCACTGGATCTGAATCTGGAACCACCTGGCGCATGAGATCTGGAGGTATATGATGCTCCCTGCCTGGAGCGCTGCATCTGAGTACCTGGAGAAAAAACGTAACAAAGTTTTGGGGGACCTGGGATTCGAATCCAGGTCCCAGGGGGTTCTGCAACGCACCCTTCACCAATCCAACTACACTGCATTATTGTTATTGAATTAAGAAACAAATATTATATAAACAAACAAAATGCTAAGCCTACAAATAAAACAAACGCGCTAATGGTTTGAATGGACCAATAGCACAAGGACACGCCATCGTCTTCTTCAAACGACCCTGGTTTTTTACCTGCGGATTTTTATCCGCAGGAAGTTTCGTAGGGTATCTCAAAAACCCTCTCCAGGCCATGTAAATGAAATCCAAGAGTATCAACGTACTCGTATCTTCCCCCTGGTCATCCCTGTACCAATTATGTGAATTGATTTTTCCTGCAATTAAAAACCCCAAAAACAAGGTATACGAACCCTAGAACTGGGCATGGTGTTATAGGCTATGAAAATAAAATTCAGGGATGCCAACAGTTTCAAAATGCAACGCAAAGCATGAATATGTAATTATTTCAATGAAAGGATGCAAAAAAATGATTTCACGATATCATGTCCAGAGCAAGATTCATAGATACTTACAGGGAGTTCTAGGCAATGAAGAGACCTGGTGTTGATTGGTATAGCTCCACTAGATGTCAAGGAGGAGAGATATGTTTTGCTTTTGGTCTGAATTTGCCTCCAAGGTTGTTTTTGATCTCTCACTTTTCAAGCTTTTTTTCTCAAGGTTGTGGCGCCGTTTCTGCAGAATTTGTGTATGTGTTCTTCACGTGTGTGTTTGATTTGTGAGGCTTGCTGGTATATAATGGAATGAATTAGGTCAACATTTGTGTATCAAATCTTGGTCCATTATGATGAAGAGATTTGATTTGATTTCTTCATAAAGACTTGCTATATTTGATTCAATCATGTTCCAATCTATTTCCATGCGTTACTGCTAGCCTGTTATGAGCTGTTTGGGCTTCCAACATGATGAAAATCGAAAGCTGACTTGCCCTTTCAAATTTGCTCTCTTCGATTGCTTCAAAGTCCCCATTCGAACTACTCCAGCCACAACCCCTTCGATTGAGACTCCCCCTGCTTCGATTGCATGTTTGCAAGGGACACATGCCATTGTGAACTTTGGGTATTCTGGACAGGTTAGGATATGTGTTTTTGTTTAGTCATGCCAGCCTACTTCATTCCTTCGAATCTGCCTTCTTTGCCAGCTTCAAAGTCCAATTCGAATCTATTTAGAACATTCCCTATTAGACAACTTCGCCCAACGATTGGCCTTGTGATGAGTCTGTGTTCTGATTCGAAGTGTCCAGAGCTTCCTTCGTCAGAGCATCTTAGATTAAGAGAAACTCTGCACTGAAATGCCATTCGAAGGTCATTTAGTTCTGATGTTCTGATTGAGGTAAATTATGAAGTTCTAGTCGAAGGACCCTCTGAAGTACTAGTCGAAGCATTGTGAAATTGACTTGGTCGAAGGGGTCCAGCGCTCAATCGAAGACTTGCACACCAAGTCTTGATCGAAGGAGGTCCAGCGCTCAATCGAAGACTTGCACATCAAGGCTTGATCGAAGGAGGTCCAGCGCTCAATCGAAGTGTTTGTCCATAATGCCAATCGAAGTGTTGCACACCAAAGTTTGATTGAAGTGTTCCAAACACCTAATCGAAGCTTGTTAATCAAAGCCTGATCAAAGAGTGCCAAATGCCCAATCGAAGACTGGTGAGTCAAGCCTGTATCGAAGGATTTTGGATACCCAATCGAAGACTTTTCCCAGATGCCAATCGAAAGACACTTTGTTCATCTTCAAAAATTTTATTTTCCTTAGGCAAGGGTTTGTGACAAACCATGTAAGGGAAGACCTTTGAAAACATGAGAGGGCGAATTTTGGGGTACAACAGTTGCCCCTGTTCAATCTTCTTAAACCTGAGGATGTAGATTGGCTTGCGTGCCTTTCGTGATCCGAAGGTAGAAGATGATTGAACACTAGAGTGCCCAGAAATTTGCACTCGCATGGTGTATTATCAGCATTGTGATGTCGGGAATGGGCTTACAGATGCCATTTGGAGATTGTTGGTAGGTGGTTTTATCTTTGTTGACGGGTTGTCTCTTCTGACGAGGCGTCTCCTTTGACGAGTTGTCTCCATTGACAGGTTGTCTCTATTGACAGGTTGTCTCTTTTGACGGGGCATCTCCTTTGACGAGTTGTCTCCATTGACAGGTTGTCTCTATTGACAGGTTTGGCCACAGAAAAATATTTAGGAGTCGACTTAACTGATTTTGTCTCCATTGACTGGCTTTGCCTCAGAAAATTTTTTAGGAATCTATTTAACTGACTTTGTCTCCATTGACATGCTTCGCCTCAGAAAAATCTTTAGGAGTCGATTTAACTGATTTTGTCTCCATTGACATGCTTCGCCTCAGAAAAATCTTTAGGAATCGATTTAACTGACTTTGTCTCCATTGACTGAATTGGCCTCAGAAAAATATTTAGGAATCAATTTAACTGGTTTTGTCTCCATTGACTGAATTGGCCTCAGAAAAATCTTTAGGAATCGATTTAACTGACTTTGTCTCCATTGACATGCTTCGCTTCAGGAAAATATTTAGGAATCGATTTAACTGATTTTGTCTCCATTGACATGCTTCGCCTTAGAAAAATCTTTAGGAATCGATTTAACTGACTTTGTCTCCATTGACTGGATTGGCCTCAGAAAAATCTTTAGGAATCGATTTAACTGGTTTTGTCTCCATTGACTGAATTGGCCTCAGAAAAATCTTTAGGAATCTATTTAACTGACTTTGTTTCCATTGACATGCTTCGCTTCAGGAAAATCTTTAGGAATCGATTTAACTGATTTTGTCTCCTTTGACATAATTGAGAATTTAACTGCATCTTTCCTGAAAGGTAAAGGTCAGTCATATGAAATGCATGATATGGCTCAAGCAATGATGTTCTCAACATAAATGAGATTGTATGATATGATGCGTATATGCATGTATCATGATGTATGAAAATGTGATGTTTTAGCTGGGGAAAATAAATCCCAGATAGATGCTAGAGAATAGAGTTGAATTCTTTGTTTCCACTGGGGATGATGAACGAAGATGATAAACTTGCAGGAGAGGAGGACTCCGTTGGGGAATTACTCTGTGGGGAAGAGATACTTTGCTGAGATTTTTAATGATAAACTCTGCTGGGGATTCCGTTGATAAGCTCTGTTGGGGATAGAAAGAACTTCGCTGGGGATGATCTTTGAGTTGCAACTTGCTGAGGATAACCCAGTTAGACTCTTGTGAGGATAACCTTCTGAATTTGGCCGAGGAGACTTATTTGTGCTTCGCAGGGGATAAGCTTCCAGAATCTACTGGGGAAGATGAATCAACTCCATTGGGGAAACCTTTTTTAGACCGCGTTGGGGAAATGGCTCCACTGGGGGTATCTTGCATTCTGTCGGGGAACATTCTTATATTCCGTTGAGGAATATTAAGACTTCCAGGGATACTCTTATGCTTGCTGGGGAAATATCCTTACACTCCGCTGGGGAATATTAAGACCTTCTGGGGATACCCAACTTTTTTAGGGCTGATGGTAGACCAACTCTGCTTGGGGAGAGTATTGCTGATTTGTACATAGCTGCAAGTCTCAGCCGGGAGAGCCACCATTACTGCCTTACTCTGCGGGGAGTGAAAGTATCTTAGCCATATTCTTCAGCTGAATATATACCTTGGTACCTGGTGGACAGAGCAACTTGTACAGTTCAGACAATTCTTATTTGCCCCTGTTTTTGCGGGAGAAGGTGCCTGCAGAGGCCCTGTGGATCGAGTATTATCCCCACCTATGAGGTGCTTGGTATCTTTCAGTCAAAATGACAAGTCTTCTTCTGGAAGGCCAGTTACGAGATGACAGGACATAGTCGTACGCTTTGATCCCTAATTTTTGCCTGGACCGCCCTTTCGGGTTTTCAGTCCACCGGGATACCCTTTTTTGCCCAAGCCGCATTTTCAGGTTTTCGACTTGCCGGGTGTACAGATTTTTTATTTTCATCCCTTATTTTTGCCCGAACCCTTTTGGTTCGCCGGGAAGCCCTTATTTTTGCCTAGGCCAGTCAACCTAGCGGGTCTTTGATTATGCGTAGTACTTTTTTGACTATGTCCATGCTCTCAGGATGTAGAGAGGTGTCACTGTCAGTAGTGTTGTGTTGCCATACTACCAGAAGATCTTCATTTGATCATGCAAGATTCGTTGCTGGAATTCATGTCCAATGCCCCAAGTGATTCAGATGGAGATCTGCCCCTGGCTATTTGGCATTTTTGAGAGACTCCTTGAATCTTGACTTGACTGCCCCAGATGATGGACAATGATTAAGCCGTGCCCCTTGATTGGAAGTGTTTTCTCACTTGAGGTGATCCTTTTTATTGAGAAGGTTTTTTGTTCACTAGATATTCGTCGTGCGAATTTCTCTGCTGTTGAACAAATAGTCATATGCAAACAATGTTATTTTAAGAATGCAAAGCTTATGTCTGTCTTGAAGTTTTTGAAAATGCATTTTTTCAGTAAAACAGGCAAATTTTGTAAAATGTGATGTCAACTCAGGATTTACAACAAGCCCTACAGGAGTCAGGATACCTTTTGTAACAGTATGCTTTTGAACTAACCCGTGCTTCAGTTAGGACTTTTGAAGGGTTGTAACGTGGCTTGGTTCACGGTTTAAGAAACAAAGGATAAAGGCTCAAATTTTATTTGTACCCACCCGTTCTTCGTGATGTTCTTCGATCCTAAACTCAACTAACCATGCATTTAGATCCTGTTTGAGTCTTTGCTCTGATATACCGGTGATGGTTCGGATACTGACAATTTATTTTGAATAGGCAGTCATTTTTTTGTTGAGAGTTTTTAGGACCTCTTTTTATTTTATTATCCCTGTCTTTTTCCTGAACTGTTTCTTTTTGTATTTACAGTCAGCAGGATGCCCCAATTTTTGTAAGTCTCCTTCATAGGTTTTGACTTAATGGGCTTTTATTTCTGAGAGATAATGACTGTCTGTCCTTACGATTATACGGAACCAACACCGTCTTTTGTCACAGAAGGATTTCTTTGATTCCATTCATTGTGCACCTGGATTAACTGAGAAAACTACCCTGCCCCAGGTTATAATTAAGCGTTTTAATTTGTGAAAATAAAAACTCTAACTTCTTTGGCTCAAAGGGGTTGACGAGGGATTATCTTCCTTATAACTCCAGTGTTTAGGATTTGAAAGAAACGCCTGTACATCGTCAGCAAGGTCTGTCCAAAAGCATACTGTATGAGATTATGGCATTGTTTCGTCATCCTCCCTCAAAAGGCTTAGAATTTTTTAATCGAGAGTTGAACATCACAAAAAATGAAAGCAATTTGAATATAGTGAATACGAATGGGCTGATTCAAAACAGACATATGCAATGCATTGATAAAGTAATAAAGTTTGACATGAATAAATGTTTGAACAATCAAAAGAAAATTACAACTTGAAAATTATAATGAACAAAAAGCCCTCTCTTGTCAGAACTTGTCACTTCAAATTGTGAGCCTTAGAGGGATGGTAGAAGAACTCATCCTGACCATCTTGTGTGAATTCCAATGCTCCTTCATCAATCAGGTTTTGAATTTTGTACTTCAACTTCCAACAGTCGTCAGTATCGTACCCCGGGCTGTTGGAGTGATATGCACACCTTGCATCAGGATTGTACCTTGGGGAGGCTATGTTGGGATTCTTAGGAGGGTCCCTTAACGTCACCAGATTCAATCTCAACAGGTGTTGTAAAGCTTGAGACAACGACATGTCGAACTTGGTAAACTGCCTCTTGGGTGTATCCGGCTTACTCTGATTAACCCGTTGTTTATGGCAAGGTTGTTGTTGGACCTGTGAGGTAGTAGCAACTTGGAGAGGTCTATTCTTCATCAAACCAAACCTTTGACTTCTCGGAAGTTGATTAATGACTTGGCCTCCGGCCCCGACTGTTTGCTTCATGTTGTTTTATCTGTCTTGATGAAGCTGGTTGATAATGGTTCTCAGCTCTTCTTGTTCCCGAGCTAAGCCTTGGATAAGAGCCATCTGCCCTAGCATCTAGGTTTTCATGTCACTGAACTCAGCTTGCAGCTATTCCAGCCGTTCGTCCTTGTTGTCTTCAGGACTTTTCTTGACCAAGTTCCCGACGAGGAGTGTTTTCAACTCTTCCTGCCCCTTGGATAGGTTTAGGAATACGTCCCTGAACTGAGCGTCTCGAGTTTGAAGATCTTGGTTGTCTAGTTGGAAAGCCATTGCTGAAATAAACAGCGAGAACATGAGAGACCTGTATTGGGAGACCTGTTATGCAATGATATGTATGATATATGTATGCAATGTTTTCAAGGATCTCGCGGGGTAAACAAGAAACTTGTTAGAATTTGAATTTTGCAGCTTTGATTGAAGAAAATTCGTGTTGTTAAGAGTCCTTCTTCAAGAGTCAAGCTCACCATATCGAGTGGGTCATAGCCACTGACTCAAGTTATCGTGTTTTGATATCTAGATGACATTGGCTAGAGGAAAATAAATCCCCTTTTCCCCTTGCTAGACGTTTGATTTACCATAACCTGCATCACAAACCCTTGAGATCCTTGAAATGGTTAAGGAAATGTTAAGGCATGATGTTATGATGTGTATGCTATGCGTTTAAGCAAAAGTGTGAGGTGCTGTAAGTAAACCCTGCAATAAATCCAATTTATTGGATAAGGACTGTAAACAAAACCTACAAGGAAACCATGTTTTCAGATAACAAGAATGTGCAAGTAGTTCAAGTTTGAAGGCACACAAGTCACACATATAGCCTTAAGTTTAGGCTGGCATGGAGTTTAGGAATTACCCTCTTTCAATTCAGTTGGTTAAAACCTGTCCTAAAAATAGTAACCGGGTTCTAGAGGATCTCAATATCACTGACTACCCTCAATCGGTCATAATTCCAGTTTAGAAACCTTTTCTTGCGGCCGGAATCATCGCGAGAGTTTAGTCTCAATGAGTGTAGCATACTGCAACTGTTCTATGGCCAAGTTGGTCAATTTAAGGTTCTAAGGTCAGTTGGTGCTTAATGACTCCTTAGAAGACCCATATTCTCCTCGTTCGAACACAAGGGATATCGGTACAGACTAAGATGCCACACCAACGTAGCTACTGCTTCATCCGTATCGGTCTACGCCGTACAGATCCCTCACAGTTTATTTCTACTTACCTAAAGGGTATCCCCAGATCCGGGTTTGGATCTATAGAACTCCGATACAAGCCCACAAAATTAAAGCATACAAAGCATACAATTGAAAACACAAGTGATCTATTCCTAAGGTACACCTCACTTATTATATCTCCCCAGCAGAGTCGCCAGTTCTGTGATCGGTGGGAATGAGAACTGAATGTTTTCGAATGCTGGTTCGCGTTTGCGTTTGTTTTTGCAAAATGTCGCGGTAAGCAAGAGTCACCACCGTCTTTTATTTTATCCAACAAGGAAAGGACAAAAGCACAGAAAAATTCCTTTTTGAGATATTTCTCGGGTTCGGGAGGTAGATTATAGAAAGGGAAGGTGTTAGCACCCTTTCTATCCGTGGTTATCCACGGGCTCTTAGGTACTTGCTCATTGTGTTTTCAAAAGTTTGCTTTTCTTTGTGTTTATGGATTTGAAAAGAGTTTTTGTTTTAAAGAGAGTGTAAGTGCGAAAAGTTTTGTTTTGTTTTTAAAAGGAGCAAGTACTTA
Source organism: Vicia faba (assembly GCA_948472305.1). Taxonomy (NCBI): domain Eukaryota; kingdom Viridiplantae; phylum Streptophyta; class Magnoliopsida; order Fabales; family Fabaceae; genus Vicia; species Vicia faba. The sequence continues at coordinate 645,353,292 of OX451736.1, read as the reverse complement.
AGAACCACCTTCCTACTCGAAAAAGGAATTAAACTGTGCTAATGTCCTTTAGACAATGCTAGCCCACTATTGATGAGTAGGTAGCATCGTCGTTAGAGTTTTAAGGGTTAATTCGATTAAGGGACATGTGGTCACTAAAGCAATGTTAGGATGCCTTAGCGGTAACCCTAATGTCTTAGATCATTTTATCCGAGGCAACCGTTTCGAGGCAACTTTGATCTTTGGACAGGAGGGTGACCTCTAAAACATCCTATACTCAATGACCATGTTCGAGGCAACCCAAGTGAGGCGTACCCTAAGAGTGGCATGTGCGAGTGTGTCAATTTTCAGTTTATATAATCTTTGCACATGTTATGGTGATCTACAGTTGATTTTAAATTAAAGGTTAATCTTGTCATGCATAGCCTATTATTCATACATCTAGCAGTTAATGGTTGCGGAAAATAAAACTAAGCTATTACAAGGCGTCAGGTATTTACATCGCCAAAAACAAACCCTTGAAAATTAAATGCAAAAAAGTAAATAAAAGCGGTAAATAAAATCCTAAGTTAAAACTATTACATCCTCGGAGCAATTACAATATATAGATCAAAAATAATATGCGCGAGAAAATTGAATCGGATTGTCCTTTAGGGTTTTGACCCTTTTTTCAAATAAAGCATATTTTGGTCTTTTTTGAATTAAGAATTAAAGCTAATTAGTAATGGAATTAAAGAAAATATTTTTGAGTTTTATTTTAATTGAGGGAATAAAATCAGAAATAAAAAACCTAATTCTAAGTCAATTTTAATTTAATGCAAAAATCTGTTAAAAATTAAACCTAATTAAAAACTAAATTAATTGGTTACAATTTATTTACAAAAATAAGTAATAAAATTAAAATAAAAATATTTTTGTTGTTTCTGATTTTTTTATGAAAAAGAGTTAATTAGTTAATTAATTAATTATGATAATAAAATAAAAACAGTGAAAAGAAAAATAAAGAAACAAACTCAGGGGTGCTGGGCTCGTAAAGGGAGTATGAATTGTAGTTTCCAGGCCCAACCGTCCAGCCTGTTGGATTTTCAGATTGCCTGGGCGTTTGCAGATCAAGGTTCATGGTGAACCTCATCATGGACCACTGGATCTGAATCTGGAACCACCTGGCGCATGAGATCTGGAGGTATATGATGCTCCCTGCCTGGAGCGCTGCATCTGAGTACCTAGAGAAAAAACGTAACAAAGTTTTGGGGGACCTGGGATTCGAATCCAGGTCCCAGGGGGTTCTGCAACGCACGCTTCACCAATCCAACTACACTGCATTATTGTTATTGAATTAAGAAACAAATATTATATAAACAAACAAAATGCTAAGCCTGCAAATAAAACAAACACGCTAATGGTTTGAATGGACCAATAGCACAAGGACACGCCATCGTCTTCTTCAAACGACCCTGGTTTTTTACCTGCGGATTTTTATCCGCAGGAAGTTTCGTAGGGTATCTCAAAAACCCTCTCCAGGCCATGTAAATGAAATCCAAGAGTATCAACGTACTCGTATCTTCCCCCTGGTCATCCCTGTACCAATTATGTGAATTGATTTTTCCTGCAATTAAAAACCCCAAAAACAAGGTATACGAACCCTAGAACTGGGCATGGCGTTATAGGCTATGAAAATAAAATTCAGGGATGCCAACAGTTTCAAAATGCAACGCAAAGCATGAATATGTAATTATTTCAATGAAAGGATGCAAAAAAATGATTTCACGATATCATGTCCAGAGCAAGATTCATAGATACTTACAGGGAGTTCTAGGCAATGAAGAGACCTGGTGTTGATTGGTATAGCTCCACTAGATGTCAAGGAGGAGAGCTACGTTTTGCTTTTGGTCTGAATTTGCCTCCAAGGTTGTTTTTGATCTCTCACTTTTCAAGCTTTTTTTCTCAAGGTTGTGGCGTCGTTTCTGCAGAGTTTGTGTATGTGTTCTTCATGTGTGTGTTTGATTTGTGAGGCTTGCTGGTATATAATGGAATGAATTAGGTCAACATTTGTGTATCAAATCTTGGTCCATTATGATGAAGAGATTTGATTTGATTTCTTCATAAAGACTTGCTATATTTGATTCAATCATGTTCCAATCTATTTCCATGCGTTACTGCCATCCTGTTATGAGCTGTTTGGGCCTCCAACATGATGAAAATCGAAAGCTGACTTGCCCTTTCGAATTTGCTCTCTTCGATTGCTTCAAATTCCCCATTCTAACTACTCCAGCCACAACCCCTTCGATTGAGACTCCCCCTGCTTCGATTGCATGTTTGCAAGGGACACATGCCATTGTGAACTTTGGGTATTCTGGACAGGTTAGGATATGTGTTTTTGCTTAGTCATGCCAGCCTACTTCATTCCTTCGAATCTTCCTTCTTTGCCAGCTTCAAAGTCCAATTCGAATCTATTTAGAACATTCCCTATTAGACAACTTCGCCCAACCATTGGCCTTGTGATGAGTCTGAGTTCTTATTCGAAGTGTCCAGAGCTTCCTTCGTCAGAGCATCTTAGATTAAGAGAAACTCTGCACTGAAATGCCATTCGAAGGTCATTTCGTTCTGATGTTCTGATTGAGGTAAAGTATGAAGTTCTAGTCAAAGGACCTTCTGAAGTACTAGTCGAAGCATTGTGAAATTAACTTGGTCGAAGGGGTCCAGCGCTCAATCGAAGACTTGCACACCAAGGCTTGATCGAAGGAGGTCCAGCGCTCAATCGAAGACTTGCACATCAAGGCTTGATCGAAGGAGGTCCAGCGCTCAATCGAAGTGTTTGTCCATAATTCCAATCGAAGTGTTTCACACCAAAGCTTGATCGAAGGGTTCCAAACACCTAATCAAAGCTTGCTAATCAAATCCTGATCGAAGAGTGCCAAATGCCCAATCGAAGACTGGTGAGTCAAGCCTGTATCGAAGGATTTTGGATACCCAATCGAAGACTTTTCCTAGATTCCAATCGAAAGACACTTTGTTAATCTTCAAAAAAATTTATTTTCCTTAGGCAAGGGTTTGTGACCAACCATGTAAGGGAAGACCTTTGAAAACATGAGAGGGCGAATTTTGGGGTACAACAAAGTGCTCTTCCAGTTCTTTGATCCTTTGCATCATTGCTTCACATTTCCTGACTATCAACTTGTTCCTACTTTGGAAGAATTCTCTCAACTATTGAGGATTCCTATTCTCAATCAACTACCTTTCAACGGTACGGAAAGAGATCCAAAGCCATAAGAAATTGCTCAAACTCTGAACTTGCACTCATCAGATGTCACAACTCATTGGGAAACTAGAAGTGGTGTCAAAGGCTTCTTAGAAAAGTTTCTGTTTGAGAAGGCCCAAAGCTATTGGAATTCCCTAGACTTGCAAGCTTTTGAGGAGATTTTGGCTCTTCTTATCTATGGGATGGTCTTGTTCCCCAATCCTGACCAGCTCATAGATGTGAGTGCCGTCAAAATCTTCATGTCACACAATCCAGTGCCTACATTGCTAGGGGATATCCTACACTCTTTTCACACTCGTACAATGAGGAAAAGTGATGTCCTTATGTGTTGCACTCCTCTCCTGGAAAGATGATTTATTTCTCATCTTCCACAATCAGTCTTAAAGAATGAGCAAGGATTAAGGTGGTCACAAAGGTTAATGACGCTCAAACATTCAGATATTCATTGGTGCTCTCGATCCAAAGAGAATGTTATCATTGTTGACCGTTGTGGGGAATTCCCTAATGTCCCTCTACTTGGCATTAGGGGAGGCATCACCTACAACCCATGCTTAGCTCTAAGACAGTTTGGTTATGCCCGAAGGGATGGCCCACATGAGATGCTGATTCAAGGATTGGTATTCGACTACGACAACGACGATCAAGGTCTTCGCCAGAGATTCATCTGAGCTTGGACGATGCTAAACAAGGTGGATAGCAAGACTTTGGGACACAAGAATTCAATACCTCTTGAGCCTTACCTCAAGTGGGTATGAACCCGCGCTCAAAGTCTTATGATGCCTTATCCTTCCATTCTCCCAGTGATTATTGAGCCTGTTAAGGAAGGAGAAGTTCCATACACTATCCTACATCCTGACATGCCCATATCTTTTGAAGACCTACAAATGGATTGGATACAACTCAAAGGAGAGTGAGATACTTTCGAAGCCCAATTCTACGCAAGCGAGAAGAAGGTTTTGGAACTCACTAGGCTACTTCTTGAGGAGCAGACTCTAAATGCCTACATAGCACCAAAGAGGATGCACACTACTTTTTTATCTTAGAGTGTTGTATTATTTTCCCAAGGGGCATTGGTGTACTCAAACTCTGTTTGATTAATATAACGTGTGTTTCTTTTTGTTTAAAACAAATTTTAATTTCTTTAAATCCTTGAAAGCATTGCATGTATACATATTATTCATCATGACATAAACAGGTCTTTTGCAACAAGTTTCCTCATCTCTCTACTATTTATTTCAGTAGGATGGATCTCGAACAGACGGTCAAAGATCTTCAGGCTCAAAACATGCAGTTTCAACAGTTACTCATGACCCTAGCCAAGGGGCAAGATGAGTTGAAGAATCTGTTAGCTGAAGAAAGAAAGAAGAAAACAAAGAAGGCCACTGGGGTCTTGAACATGGGGAGAATGTTTCAGGGACAAACTAGAAGAACATTGGATTTTGCAACCACTTCCGAGGAAGGAGAAGGGAAAGGAAAAGAAACAGCGGTTCCGTCAGAATCTGAAGAGGAGGAAGAAGAGGAAGACTACTATGAGGAACAGTACCCTCCGACTGATGATAAGTACAAACATCTTGAAGAGCGTTTAAGCGCTATGGAAATATAAAGGGTACCCGGTCTAGACTTTGAAGAATTGGGGCTAGTATCAGGAATTATGATCCCACCGAAGTTCAAAGTGCCGTTGTTTGCAAAATATGATGGGGTGTCATGTCCTAAAATGCACCTCCGATCATACGTGAGAAAGATTCAACCACACTCTACCGATAAAGACCTATGGGTGCATTTTTTCCAAGATAGTTTATCCGGAACACAACTCGATTGTTTTACCAATTAGAAAGGGCCGATGTCCACAACTGGGAAGACCTTGCCGCAACTTTCTATAAACAATACCAGTATAATGCAGATTTGGCGCCTACCCGTACTCAACTTCAGAGTATGGCTATGGCTTCAAATGAGGGTTTTAAAGATTACGCGCAGAAATAGAGAGATCTAGCTGGGAGAGTACAATCCCCTCTATTTGAAAGGGAGTTGGTGGATATGTTCTTAGGCACTCTATCAGGCCCTTTCTTCAACCATTTGATTGGGAGCTCATCTGCTGGGTTTACTGAGTTAATACTAACCGGAGAGAGGGTGGAACCTGACATAAAAAGTGGAAAGATTTAAAAGGATTCATCTGCCTCTACAGTTGTGAGAAAACCTTTCACCGGGAAGAAGGAGGTATCTGCTGTTTATCCACAAAGGAATTAAGGGAGAGCTGAGCGCCGACCAATGGTAGGGGCCATTATGATCCCAAAGCTTACATCTGATCAACCAAAGAGTAATCAACCGAGGGTGGAAAGGCCGGTCCGACAATTCACCATAATTAATATGACTATAGCTCAGGTCTTACCACATCTTATGAAATCTAATTTGGAAACTTTGAAGGAAGCTCCAAAGAATCCCAACACGGCGTCCCCTCATTATCACCTGAATGCCAGATGCGCATACCATTCCGAAAGTCCGGGTCACGACACCAACAACTGCTGGGCTTTGAAAAACAAAATTCAACACCTTATAGATGCAAAAGATATTGAGTTTGAGGCGCCCTAGAAACCAAATGTCATTTCCGCTCCTATGGCTAGGCATGGCCACAACACCAATGCTATCGAAGAAGATTTGTTTGTTTCTACAGTGGATAAACTCTTGACTCCTCTCCCGATCATTAAGATAAACTTGTTGAAAGCTGGTATATTCCCAGGTTGTAATAAAGACTGTCATCTTTGCTTATCCTCACCAACTGATTGCCCTCTGTTGAAGACATGCATTCAACGCTTGATAGACAACCAAGAGATTCTGTTTGAAAATGCTCCTGTTTCACCTATTCCTGTTGAAGACGTTTCAATAATAACCATCTCCGCCAATCCTTCCAGGGTCCCCGAAAGACCCCTTAGGATTACATCGGTTCCAAAGACTACTCCCCTTATAATTACAATGCCCGGGCCGGTCCCATATGAATCAGAGAAAACAGTACCGTGGAATTACGGTGGAGAAATCTACTACCATGGTATCAAACAAGATGGGCTGACCGCTGAAGAAGTAAGCTCCGAAGAAGAAGATTCAGACATTAGCAATATTGCTGGAACTAGTAATATTACCCGTAGCGGTAGAATCTTCTCTCCAGAGATTGTCCCTCCAAAGGCAGTTTTTGGACCCGTGGTTGTTCCAAAGATTACCTCTGTACCAATAATCATAGCTGCAAGTATTCCTACCGACAAAGATGAAACGATCCCTGCTGTTATCCCTACCAACACTTCTACTACTGAAAATCGAGGAAAAAGTATTCAAGAAGAGCCTGTCCGGACGAAGGATCAACCACTCGCTATCCCTGAAACCTCCAAGAAGGAAATGGAGGAGATATCGAGGATAATAAAGAAGAGTGACTATGACGTGGTTGAACAGTTGGGGCAAACCCCCTCCAAGATCTCCATGCTAGCATTGTTGCTATGCTCTGAGGCACATGCGAAAGCTCTGGTGAAATTTCTGAAGACAACCCATGTGCCACAGGAGACGTCTGCTGACCAATTCCAAGATTGTGTGGCCAGTTTGACAGCTGATAACGGCCTAGGCTTCTCTGATGCTGATTTGGCGCCACGACAGAGAAAGAACAACGAGGCATTACATGTCTCTGTGGAGTGTAGAAGAATGACTCTGGCCCATGTCTTGGTGGACACAGGTTCATCTTTGAACATCTTATCGAAGAAAGCTCTTGACAGATTGGATTGCGAAGGGCTGACATTGAAACCCAATAACATAGTTGTGAGAGCTTTTGATGGCTCAAAGAGGATGGTCCACGGGGAGGTGGATATCCCTATAAAGGTGGGAACTCAGACTTTCAACTCAACCTTCTATGTGATGGACATCCGCCCATCTTACTCCTTTCTGTTAGGACGACTCTGGATCCATAATGCCGGTGCTGTTACCTCCACACTACACCAGATGCTGAAATACCCGGTCCATGGAAAGATTATCACTGTCCACGGAGAGGAAGAGTACATGATTAGCCATCTAAATTATTTCCGATATGTGGAGTTGGATGGCGAGTTCATTGAAACTCCTTTTCAACATTTGGAAGAGGTCTCTCAAGAGGTAGCGATAACCAAGGCGGTATCCCCGATCCCCAATATCACAAGACCTCCGCTTCGGATGTCATCTCTAAAGGACGCCAAGGCAGTAGTAGAAGAGGGTGGATGCACCATCTGGGGGAAACTTCCAGACATTTCGTATAAATCTAATAAGTTTGGCTTAGGGTTTACTTCAAGTACTCAGAAGGCTGTGCGCCGTGCCCGTGCTGGAGGGCCACCTTTAAAGATTAGTAACCGGGAGGTCAGTACAGTGGAAGATGGTGAGGAAGATGGAAGCTTAGAAGATTGGATATTTTCTACTGTCAACGGAGGACTTCACAATTGGGAAGCCAGAGACTTTGTCCCAATAACTTTCATATCTCATTAATTTATCTTTTACATTTCTGTTGGACTTGTAATATTCACAAACAATTCGCACATTAAAAACCTTGTGTCTTACCCGAGGCACAATGGTCCATTTGTAAGGGTTTTTATTTCATCTTCATGTGACATTCAATGAATCATGGACGTTTCTCCACATACAAACCTTTTGTGCTCATTGTCTTTCTTTTACATTTTATTGTTTAAAGATGGTTATACCCTTACACACACCCACACTCACAAATGCAGGTACCCCTCCATTCCGGATCCCATGGGTAACGATACTGCTATGGCCTTTAGTGACTCTGAAGATCTAATCTACCAAGCCGAATACGAAGGTGAGGAAGATTGTGAAGTACCAGGGGAATTGGCCAGACTACTACAACAAGAGGAAAGAGCTATTCAACCTCATGAGGAACCGTTGGATACAATCAACTTGGTTACCAAGGAAGATAAAAAGGAAATCAAGGTGGGTGCCAACCTAGAGCCGAGTGTCAAGGAGCGTCTAATTAAGCTATTGCATGATTATGTTGAGATCTTTGCCTGTTCGTATAAAGACATGCCAGGACTTGATACATACATCGTGGTACATCGTCTTCCCACAAGAGAAGACTATCTACCAGTGAAACAAAAGGTTCATCGTATGAGACCTGACATTTCAGAGAAGATCAAAGAGGAAGTCATGAAACAATTCAATGTTGGATTCTTGGCGGTCACTTCCTATCCTTAATGGGTTGCCAACATTATTCCCGTCCCTAAAAAGGACGGCAAAGTACGAATGTGTGTGGATTATAGAGATTTAAACAGGGCCAGCCCCAAAGGTGATTTTCCACTTCCCCACATCGATATCCAGGTTGACAATACAGCCCAGCACAAAGTATTTTCTTTCATGGACGGATTCTCAGGTTATAACCAAATCAAAATGGCACCTGAGAACATGGAGAAAACTACATTTGTCACACAATCGGGTACGTTCTGCTACAAAGTGATTCTATTCGGACTGAAGAATGCTGGGGCAACCTATCAACGCGCCATGGTAGCCTTATTTCATGATATGATACATCATGAGATAGAGGTCTATGTAGATGACATTATAGCCCGATCACAAACTGAATAGGAGCACCTTGATCACTTGCAAAAGTTGTTTGTGAGATTGAAGGAGTACAAGTTAAGATTGAATCCAAACAAGTGTACATTCGGAGTCTGGTCCAGTAAACTCCTAGGTTTCGTTGTCAGCAACAAAGGCATCGAGGTTGATCCTGCCAAGGGTAAAGCGATACAAGAAATGCCTGCTCCTTGTACTGAGAAGGAAGTCGGAGGATTCTTGGGACGCCTGAACTATATTGCCATATTCATTTCTCACCTAACGGCTACTTGTAAGCAAATCTTCAAACTATTGAAGAAAGATCAAGTAGTCAGATGGAACGACGAATGCCAGGTCGCTTTTGACAAAATCAAAGAGTACTTACAAGAGCCTCATGTTTTGATGCCACCGATCGAGGGAAGACCATTGATCATGTATCTGACCGTTTTAGAGAACTCAATGGGGTGCGTATTGGGGCAGCATGACGAGTCTGGCCGAAAAGAGCATGTTATTTACTACCTGAGCAAAAAGTTTACCGACTGTGAAACCAAATATTCACTGCTCGAGAAAACTTGCTGCGCTCTAGCATGGGCTGCTCGCCGGCTAAGACACTATATGTTGACTCATACCATTTTGTTAATATCTAAGATGGATCCGATAAAGTACATATTCGAAAAGCCTGCTCTGTCTGGGAGGATAGCTAGATGATCCTAACAGAATATGACATACAATACACTACCCAGAAAGCTATAAAGGGTAGTGTGCTAGCTGATCATCTTGCTCATCAAGCTGTAGAAGATTATCACTCCATGAAATTTGAATTCCCGGATGAAGACATCATGACATTAGACAACTGTGAAGAAATCAGGCCATATGAAGGACCTGAACATGGATCCCGATGGACCATGTTCTTTGATGGGGCATCTAATGCACTTGGTATTGGTATCGGCGTTGTACTCATATCTCCGGAAGGGTGTCATACTCCCTTTACTACCAGACTTTGCTTCAACTGTACGAACAACATGGCGGAATACGAAGCATGCATCTTTGGTCTCAAGGCTGCCATAGACTTGGGAATCAAATCCTTAGATGTATTCAGAGATTCAGCTTTGGTCATCATTATGATCAAAGGAGAATGAGAAACTAAACACCCAAATCTCATCCCTTACAAAGAACATGTCTTGACATTGCTACCACATTTTGAGCAGATCACCTTCGAGAATTTCCCGCGAGAAGAAAATCAGCTAGCAGATGCTCTAGCCACAATGTCATCTATGTTTAAAATTAATTGGGATAACGAGGCTCCCCAGATCACCATTGAACGAATGGACGAACCAGCACACTGTCACGAGATTAATACTGAAGAAGTAGTGGATCGGCCTTGGTTTCATGAAGTCAAGAGGTATCTCGAGGCTCAGGAGTATCCAGAAGGAGCTTCAATCAATGATAAAAAGTTCTTAAGGAGATTCTCTGCTAAGTTCCCCCTGAGTAATGGCATCCTGTACAAACACAATCATGACTCCATTCTACTCCGGTGTATGGATAATATTGAAGCTGAAATGATCATGGGTGAATTACATGAAGGTACCTTTGGCACTCACTCCAGTGGGCATACGATGGCGAAGGAAATCCTACGGGCAGGCTATTATTGGTCTACCATGGAAGCAGACTGCTATTAACACTCTCGGACCTGTCATAAGTGTCAAATCTATGCGGACAAGGTGCTTGTACCTCCGGTTCCTCTAAATGTCTTGACGGCTCCTTGGCCCTTTGCTATGTGGGGAATCAATATGATTGGGGAGATCAAGCCTACAACCACCAATGGACACCGTTTTATTCTAGTGGCCATTGACTATTTTACAAAATGGGTCGAAGCAGCTTCCTTCGCATCTGTTACTAAGAATTTTGTTGCCCGCTTCATCAAGCAGAATCTCATTTGCCGATACGGTATCTCAGAAAGGATCATCACTGATAATGGTACAAACCTTAATAATACTATGATCACCGCCTTGTGCGAGCAGTTCAAAATTCAGCATCACAATTCATCCCCCTATCGGCCAAAGATGAATGGTGTCGTTGAAGCTGCAAATAAAAACATTAAAAAGATCATACAGAAAATGACAGTCACCTACAAGGACTGGCATGAGATTCTTCCATTTTCTCTCCACGGGTATCGTACCACGGCTCTCACATCAACTGGGGCAACACCCTATTCTTTGGTTTATGGCATGGAGGCTATCTTGCCTATTGAGGTTCAGATCCCCTCTTTGAGAATTATGAAGGATGCAGGTTTAAATGACGAAGATTGGATCCAAACTCGACTTGATCAACTAAACTTAATTGATGAAAAGAGACTTACTGCTGTTTGCCATGGTCAGATGTATCAAAAACGGATGATCAAGGCTTTCAACAAGAAAGTCAGACGCCAAGTATATCAAGTTGGAGATCTGGTGATCAAACGCATTATCTTTCCATAAAGTGATCCTAAGGGAAAATGGACTCCTACCTATGAGGGACCATTTGTAATCAAGAACATATTCTCTGGTGGGGCAATGATCTTAACCACCATGGACGGTGACGACTTGTCAGACCCTGCGAACACGGACATAGTCAAAAGATACTATGCATAAGAGACCCGCTAGGTTGACACACCTAGGAAAAAAAGGGCATCCCGGCGAACCAAAAGGTTCGGGCAAAAATTAGGGATAAAATAAAAAAATCTGTACACCCGGCAAGTTGAAAACCCAAAAGGGCGACTTGGGCAAAAAAGGGTTTCCCGATGGACTGAAAACCCGAAAGGGCGGTCCAAGCAAAAGTCAGGGAATTAAAGCGTATGACTGTGTCCCGTCAGATTACCTTGTGGACAAACTCTTGACTTCCACTGACAAACTCGGAGTTTCTGATCAATTCAATCATCTTCGGACGAAGCAACAAATAGACAAGATACTCGGAGATACGAAGGCAATAGCAGAATGGGAACCCCATGGGATTATAACACATAGCTATCTTTCTTTGTATAAAGTTTTTCTTGATTTTTATGGCATCATTCTCTTACTAGAATGAATGTCTCCTTTGTACAAATACTTATTCAAAGTTAAATACAAAGATATCTCTTTAAAGTACAGAAAACTATTTGCCTTTTTCCATACACTTGTGTTTTATTTGCAAAAACGTCCAATGATTTGTTAATGAACATATGCATTTAAACATAATTATTATTTACAAATAAACAAAATGAAAAAGACAATTACTGACAGGTTGAAAGAATAGGAAAACGTCTTCAGGCTATTCCATGAGCAATCCCCACAGTACGTCATTTAGATCCCCAACGGAACTAAAACTTCAAACTATTAATTCCCGGTGGAAACCGTCCAGTTTCTCCAAATTCCCCGGCAAGTTGTTTCGAAGCCTGAAATCCAACCAGATAACAGCTGACTTCTGATACTCCCCAACGGAACAAAGACTCCCATTTATTAATCCCCAGTAGAAGTCATCAAAATTCTCTGGATTCCCCAAGCAGATTCCTCAAGCAGTATACGACATCACTCTCACAATAGGATTTTGTCGATACTTCAATTTTAAGATATGAAGAATTCACATATCCTCAGCAGCGGTCAAGGATTTATTTTCCTCAATCATACATCATACATCAAATCAGATTACGTGCGCATACATTACATCCACATATCATAAACATTGATAAAACACATATATTGCATCATACATTTCATGCAACATAATTTTGTGTTCCAGCTAACATTTTACCCTTTTCAGGATGAGATTAACAGCTACCATTAACAATATGCAATCATGATACATTTCAGATATGCTCTAGACACGGATGCCATTCTGATACTTATTCAGATTTCAAGCTCAGATACAGTTCAGATACGCTCCAGATACGGATGCCATTCTAGTACTCATTCATATTCAGCTTTCAGATACAGCTCAGATACGCTCCAGATACGGATGCCATTCTGTTACTCATTCAAATTCAGCTTTCAGATACATTTCAGATACACCCCAGACACGGATGCCATCCTGATACTCATTCAGATTCAGCTTTTAGATACAGTTCAGATACGCTCCAGACACGGATACCATTCTGATACTCATTCAGATTTCAAGTTCAGATACAGCTCAGATACGTTCCAGACGCGGACACCATTCTGATACTCATTCTTTCAGCTTACAATTTACGATCCAACAAAAATTCTTGGATGGCATCTATAAGCCCATCTCCAACAAGATTCTATCACTTCTCCAAATGGCATCTTTCAGCCCATTCCCTCAACTACACATCGCCGAGTGCAAATTTATGGGCACTTTAGTGTCCAATCATCTTTCACCTTCGAGTCACGAATGGCAAAGCTCGCCAATCTAACTCTTCAGGTCTAAGAAGATTGAACAGGGGTAGCTGTTGTACCCCAAAATTTTCCATCTCATTTATCAAAACTTTTTTCACAAGATCTCTTTGACTCAAGACTGGATTAGGGTTTGGTCAGCTCAGGAAATCTCATCTTGCACTAATAACCCAAAATTAGGGTTTGAGTTTGCACAAGGATTTTTGGATTATCAATGCTTCATATGACTTTCAAACATCATTATGGACCCCTAAGATCACTCATGACAAGTTTCAAGCCTTGAACCACATTTTGATCAGTCAATTGGACAATTCACCTAAAAATCAATTGTATTGGGGAAAAAGTCAAGCATGGCCAATTTACAGTCAAACTTCGTAATTTTTTATCAACATCAACATTTTAGACTCACATGTGTCATTTGGTCAAGTTTAGATCACAATTCCTCAAGAAATTTGGTCAAATCACCAAAAGGGCAAAATGGTCAAAATTAGAGTTTTGACTGAGCAAGGGCAATTTCTGATTTTTTAACCTAGCAAATGACCAATTGAGTTAAATCACGATTCCAAGGATTCAATGGCATCATCTTGACCTAATTACAAGGCTCAAAACATCTCAAATTCATTGGATTGACACATGAAATTTGCAGTCAACTGATCAAAAGTCAACTGTATACTGAAAAGTCAAACTTTGACTTTTTGTTAAAAATCAAGTGCCAAGGGTCATAATTCATCAAAACATATCAAAATGTGAAACTTGTTTATCAAGAAAACCAAATTTGAAAATTAGGGTTTGAATTTGAAAATTTTCCTAACTTAGAAATTTTCGAAGTATAGAAAATTTTCTTATTTTTTCTCAACTTTAGGCTATTTTTTCACCAGGATGCATAATGATTCAAGGACAGTTCCCAACATGAAAGTTATAGACCTACATGAAACATACAACTTTTCTTCACACACTTTTCCCTAAAGATGCTTGGATCTCAAGATATAAATTTATGAATACATGGTCATGAACTAAATAACTTAGTGAAATTTTGCTCTAATTTAGGCAGGTTTTGGACCCAACTTCATGGAAATATTTCACCTAGTTCCAAGAGGGATCTCAAAATTCATTTCAAAGATGAGTTATAGAGCACATTGCAAGCTTTCCAAAATGTCCAAGAACTCCTCAAGATCATTTTTGAGTAGGGAGAATCTAAGAGATGAAGTTGGCAATTTCTCACTTTTTGTCCAAGCCATTTCATGAAGAAAAAAGTTGCAATCAATACCTATGCTGCCTAATACATGCTTTACAGGTCCCAAACTTGTTCCTCACTCATTAATTTAATGCTTACTCAGTTGACAAAGCTTTGATCCATGCCTTAGAACCATTATCCAAGTTGCAATTCCATAAATGGCATAAAGTGACCATTGCCATTTTGGAAAAGCACAACTTTTGCCACTTTCCAATTCTTGAGCATTGCACCTGTCTACATTGTACACACAAGTCTCACAGGTCTAAAGTAAATTGTACAAGCTGATACCAACCCTAAGAGAGCAAGTACAAGCATGGAAAGCCCTGTCCCTTCACTTTGCTTCAAAAGCAAGAAAGGTGGCCAAAAGGCTAGAACTGGAAGATCTGTTGAAGGGAGGATAGGAAACTGATCTTATACTAATATACAAACATAACACAATATAAAACACAATGAGTCAGGGCCTGAAACACTCCCAAGCAGAAAAACACCAAAAATCTGTCCAAACTTGCAGTTTTGGCATAAGCACACCAATCTCTCATTTGTCTCGTGCGTTTCCATTCTTGATCATCAAAACATCTTACATACTTGATACCTAGCCAATCCAGACCTTCATCCATGTTCTGTAACCACTTTTCCACCATATGCCATTGTTGCTCTCAAAGCTTGCAGTTTGACTTGGCCAAGGAGTTTCAGGTACTTTCAGAGCAAGGCAAGGGTTGGAATACATTCAGGGAAGTTCAAGGAAGCTCACGCAAGCATCAGGCCTCCATCAAACTCACTCCAGTTCCATCCACGATTCCAACTAAATGAGGTAAAATCTCAAACTCTATTTCCTTATACAGGCAACCATAAGCCACGATTTGAGAATAAAAAATGTAGTCCTCATCACAACGAAACTGTACATATCTTTATCTTGCATTGATTTTACTTGAGTTGAAAGAATTTGGAATTTGAAATTTCTGAAAATATTAGGTTAAAATTTAGGGCTGTTAAAATTCTCTTTGATCTTTAATTGATAGTTCACATAACTTATATGGTTTGAATCGTGAGTTCAAATACTACAACTTTCATGTTATGAGTTTTCATTTTCATGGAAGTATGCGAGAGTTACAGGATGTCTGGCCAAGCTTGAGGAAAAAGATAAAGTACAGGGCAAGGACTTGTTACATGTTATCTTATTTTTGTTTCCCTTAAGACAATGGATGTATAGCCACCCCAGTGGCAAAGTAGCACACTGGTAAGACCCTTGTTCTGAGTTCGAACCTGGGCGCTACTTTTATTTTTCACAATTTTCCCATTTTTCCAGTTTCTGGCTTTGTGCAGGTTTGGGCCTCCATAGTTGGGCCATGGACTTTTTTGCTTGCATGATATCTCTAATCTGCTACATCACCCCCTTGCAACTTTTTATATTTTTATTTTATTTTCATTTTTAATATATATTAAATATTTTCTTTGATATATAAAAATCCTAAAAAATGTAAATTCCATAATATTGCATTTTATTTTATTTTAGTTTATTTTTTCACATAAAAATATATTTTATTCTTAACATATATCATGTATTTTCTTAATAACTTGTAAAATATAATCAAAATATATTTAGTTTTATTTATTTATTTATTTTTCATTTCATACTTTAAATATTTATTTTTTGCATATATAAATTTTTTATACTTTTATACAATATTATTTATCATTTTAATACAAGAAATATATAAAATAATACATATAAGAACTTTATTTTATTAAAAAAAAATAGATATTAGGGTTAAGACCCCTTCTAAAAAATTAATTTCTTTTGCTTACGTTTTTAGGCTTAGATTTAAAATTTTCTTTTACATAAAAAATAAAACAAAAAAAAAATCTTTTCTTACATGTACATTGCATTGCATTCTTAAATATTGTATTGTATTTATTCTAATTCGTACAAATTCGATTTGGTTGTAATAATTTATTTAGGTTTATATTTTTGTAAATCCCCATTCAAATTTGTATTCCCCCCTCCCATAAATTGTTGTAATAGCTTAGAAATATTTACATTACACAATTTATCGCTTTATATGCCATGATTAGTAATTAGGGTTTGTATGACAAGAAAAAAACAAAGCAAAATAGAAAACCCTAAATACAATACAAAATCAAAGCATGAAAATGATACACTTGCGCACAAGCATCCTTAGGGTTTCTCCACTTGGTTGCCTAAAACAAAAATGGCCATATTACGCATGCGAAGTATCTTGGCAAAACAAACAAATATAAAGATCATATTCCCTCGATGACGCTATTCAAAAAGTTGCCTTACAAGATGATCTTGGTCCCTCAAAAAATGCTAAGATACTTTGCAACATTACTAATCATGGTTATACGATGACCCACGCCCGTCCCTTTTACATCCAAAGATATGATTTCTTACCAAATCAATGGTAAGACAACAATGTCAAAGGAATAGAAAATACATAAGAAAGAAATTTGAGTAGGTAGATTGCTTCTAGTTACTTGCTCTATTTCAAAACAACAATCCTTGCTATTTTCAAAACAAACACACACATTTCAAAAACATCTTACAAATATTGAAAACATTTTCAAAAAGACAAACATCTTAGCATACATTTTTATGAACGAGAATCATTACAAAGATTGCCTAAATGAATGACCTCTTTTCAAAATACTATCAAAACCACACCAAACACAATTTCAAGCAAACAAAAGCAAGTGATCTAAGCAAGTAACCAAGAGCCCATGGAAAACCTTGGATGAAAAGGGTGCTAATACCTTCCCTTTTCATAATCTACCCCCCGAACTCAAGAAAACATCTCAAAGGTCTTTCCTGTGCTTTTTCACCTTTCCTTTTGGATAAAAGAAAAGTCGGTGGCAACTCTTGCTAACCGCGACATTTGCGATAAAACGCAAAACACCAAGTCAGTTCTCCCACCGTATTACACATATGAACATAATTAAAACTGTTTGGACCATATGACCTAAGCAGTAACAAGCACCTCTTTAATGAATATGGAATACCCCAACCAGAGTCTCAATCTCTTGGCAGCTCTCTCTTCAGCTAAGTCGAATTTTACAAGTTGAAACCTCGTAGATTTATTCCTAAAAGAAACTTACCTACTCAACAAGGTTTATTTCCCCAACAGGTTTTATTTCCCCAACAACAATCGAGGAATCAAAAAATTCCCCAGTCGAGTACATCCTCCCCAATCGAGTGTGTATTCCCCCGACATAGTCTATCTTCCCCAGCTGAGCCTATTATCCCCAACTGTGTATATCCTCCCCAATTGAGTGTATCCTCCCCAAGCTGAGTCTGTCCTACCTGACAGAGGCTACACTATCTAGTTTGAATTTTCCTATCATATTATTGCAAATCATAGGGCCACAACCCCTGATCCCCAGTAAAGCCATCAGCAAAGCCTTTACTATTTCCAAAAAGATACTATGAAGCCTGGACCCGACCAGATATTAGCACAATTTTCAAGTTATTATCGTAGCCTAGACCCGACCAGATA
This sequence comes from Vicia faba, assembly GCA_948472305.1. Classification (NCBI taxonomy): domain Eukaryota; kingdom Viridiplantae; phylum Streptophyta; class Magnoliopsida; order Fabales; family Fabaceae; genus Vicia; species Vicia faba. Next base: position 645,335,382 of record OX451736.1, on the reverse strand, counting down.
ATAGTTTGACTTCTTCAATTGCCAAAGCCTGGGCCCGACCAGATAGCAGTTTAATTCCTACAAAATCATTAGCAAAGCTCCTCTTCTCCAGTAGAGTTTGCCACTATCCCTAGTGAATTACTGAAACCTGGACCCGACCAGATAACAGTTGATCTCAATTTCAAGATACTATGAAACCTGGACCCGACCAGATAATAGTCCAACTCTTCAAAGATATAGAAGAACTTTTACTCAACCCGACCAAGGTTTAACTTTTTTTCCCCCAATAGAGTTTGCCTCTGCCCCAACAAATTACTGTGAAACCTGGATCCGACCAGATATCAGTTTTCAATTTCATCTTTTCAAGCAAGTTATTGTGAAGGTTGGATCCGACCAGATATCAATCACCTCAGAGATTCATTGTGAAACCTGGAAACTGACCAGATAACAACTAAATCCCCAAATAGTTTATTGTGAAACCTGGACCCGACCAGATAGAAATTGACCTCATCAACCTCAGAAATCTGCAAAGCCTGGACCCGACCAGATAACAGTTTTTCAAATAGTTTATTAGGAAACCTGGAGCCCGACCAGATAAAAAATAACTATGATCCCCAGAGAGACACTATAAAGCCTAGACTTGACCAGATAGTAGTACAACTTTCCAAAAAAAACATGAAACCTGGAACCGACCAGATAGCAGTTACCAATTCAAGTTACTTTGAAGCCTGGATTCGACAAAATAACAGTTAACTTCCGTATCCGTAGCAAGTTGTTGTTAAGCCTGGATCCGACCAGATAACTATTCAATTTCAAGAGATTTTCTACAAATCCTGGAATCTGAACAGATAGCAGTTAATTCGTCTCTTCCCCCAGTAAGTTTCCGTGAAGCCTGGATCCGACCAGATAGTAGTTGACTACTTCATCCTCAGCAAATTGTGAAGCCTGAATTCAACTAGATAACAACTGACATTCAAGAGATATTCTCCAATGAAAGCATCCTTTCAAAAAAGTTTGAAGATATGCATATTCTTCATCCCCAACGGCAATCAGGGATTCAACCCCCCAGAATTTACTTAGCAGCAGTCAGGGTTTTATTTTCCCGGACAAAAACATACATATCACATTCATACATCATAGCATTTACATACCATATGCATTTAACATAATACAACATCTGGTGAACATCATGCATACATTTGCATTTTACTAACTCTTTTTCTCACAGGTAAAACATCAAGTTTTAGTATAAATCAACAAGAGATTTGTGATGATACTTCTTCCAGTGTTTACCAACATTCCTCCAAATGTAATCTATAAGCCCATTCACCATCCATCTTCGAGTGCAAATTTCTGGGCACTCTAGTGTTCAATCATCTTTCACCTTCAAGTCACGAATGGCGGATTCGCCAATCCAACTCTTCAGGTTTAAGAAGATTGAACATGGAAGCTGTTGTACCCCAAAATTTGTCCTCTCATTTCTCAAGGATTCTCTCACAATATCTTCTATGACGTCAAGTTTTCAGCACTGATACATCAACTTAGGCTTGGATTTGGCACAAGGGCAAAATGGTCAATTGCATACTGGAAAGTCAAACTTTGACTTTTTGGTCAACATTACATTCCAAAGATCAAATTTCATCAAGACATTAAAGAATATCAAGCTTGATCATCAAGAAGTCATGAAAGTCAAAAGTCAACTTGAAAAGTCAAAATTTCCAAGACTTAGAAATTTTCTAAGTGTTTTTATACATGATAATTTCATCACTTCATGCCATTCTTTCACCAAGATGCAAGACGCTTCAGGGAAAACTTTCAACATGAAAGTTATAGATCTCGATGAGATCTACAACTTTGCTTTGCTGATCAAATCCTAGAAGTGCTTGGATTTTGTTATAAATTCATGAAGTCATGACATTTTCATTTAACACTTAGAGAAATTTTCAACAGATTTTGTTCAGGATTTTATCCCAACTTCTTGGCATTTTTTCACATAATTACAAGATGATTTTGTCAAAATGGACAACATGAAAGTTATAGAGGATGTTTCAAGCTTTCCAAAAAATCCAAGAGCATGAATTTATCATATTTGAGCTATGAGATTCAAGAGCATGAAGTTGAGCATCCATTATTGAATTGCAAGTCATTTTAGTGAAGAACACATAACAAAACTCTTATGATTTGCTGCATAATCTTATGTTGCAGGCTTCCTTGCTTGCAAATCTCATCATAATTTAATTCTTACACCCACTCTTGAGCTATTACCCAAGTGTTTAAACCATTGTCCAAAAGATCTTTCCATTTATGGCATAAAGGCACCATTGCTATTCTTGAAAAGCAAGCTTTTTGTACAAAGTTTGTCTTGAATCCATACCTTGCTGGTTGCTGATTATACTCCACCATAAATCATGGGAAGTAGCTCCTCAATACCAACAACTTTGGTACTTCATCTTGGGACTATAGAGTACTTAACTTAGTTTGATCTTTGTAATCCAACCAAACCATAACATGCTGTTTTGAAAATCTAATCAGCTCATATGCACAAACCCCTTGCCTATAAATAGAAAAATCATTTGCAAGAGGAGAAAGTTAGAAAAAATAGAGAGAAAATCCAGAAGTTTTGTTGTAATCTAGCCATCAAGAGCCCATACTCTCCCAAAAGCCATAACTGTCCAAAAAAAAGCTTCCACTCTTGAGTTTTAAAGTCCAAATATTTGGAACTCTCACACCTTGCAAGCTCTGTCTAAACATCCAAGCACCTCACATATATCACCTAGAAATTGTTCAAACTCAAGAACAAGCTTCTACAACATCTATACTTTCTTTTACAAGTTTAAGAATAATCGAGACAACAACTCAAGCTCTGAGTATAAGATCCAACTCCAATGTAAGTTTCTTGACTTTAGTTCTTCTTTTCAAGCATCATTAGTAATTCATTTTTTGAAGACAAAATGTAGTAACCATTGCCCTTGAAGCTAACCTTTTGTTTGTCTTCCATTCTTTTCATTTATGTGTTGAGAACTAACCCATGTATGCAGCAAAACAATGTTGAAGTAAAAAATGACAGTATGAGTCGACACATACCTATATGGGTCGACTCATCTTAGTGAAAAATGACAGTATGAGTCGACACATAGCCTTATAAGTCGATACATACCGCTATACATGTCCAAAATAGAAGGAAAAAAGAGTGTATGAGTCGATACAAAGCACGTATGAGTCGACACATGCAGTGTATGAGTCAACACATACCATTATGTATCGACTCATACCGAGTTGATTTGGAAATACAGAGGCAAGGAAAGTTATGTGTCGATGCATAGGAGCTTGTGTCGACACATAATAGTTTGAAATGCAATTTTTCCTTCTTTTTACACTATTTGTACATTTCCTTCATTGTTATTCGATAGGGTTGTAATATTTAAGTTCCTATTTCATCCCCATTTGTAAATTGTACCCCCATCCCCTAAGCGATGTAATAGCGTAAGACTTTATTTCCCGCAATTTAACGCTTCCAAATACAAATGTTAGTAACTAGGGTGTGCATGGAAAGATAAAAATCAATCGTAGACAATCCTAATCCAAGACAAAATAATGCATGAAAAATAAACACTTGCACAATTGCACCTCTAGGGTTAACTCCACTTGTTGCCTTGAGAAAATGGTCATGTTATGAATATGAGATGCCTTAACAAAAACAAAACAAACAAAATAAAAGATCAAAGTCCCTCGATGATGCTACGAATGTTGCCTTACAAATGATCTTAGTCCCTTAAGAAAAATGCTAAGATATCTCACAACATTGAATCTTATGACTATATGATGACCCGCACCCGTCCCTTTTACATCCAAAGATAGGGTTACTTACCAAATCAATGGTAAGGCAACAATGTCAAAGGAAATAGGAAATAAACATGAAAGAATTTTGAGTAGGTAGAATGTTCCTAGTTGCTTACTCATTTTCAAAATCAAAACATCTTTGCTATTTTCAAAACAAACACCAACACTTTCAAAACATCTTTCAAACTTGAAAACATTTTCAAAAGATCAACACTTCTATATACATTCTTACAAACGAGAATCATTACAAAGTTTGCCTAAACGATGGCACATTTTCAAAATACTTTAAAAAACCACACAAAGCACATTTTCAAACAAAAGCAAATGATCTAGCAAGTAACTAAGAGCCCATGGAAAACCATGGATGAAAAGGGTGCTAATACCTTCCCTTTTCATAATCTACCCCCCGAACTCAAGAAAACATCTCAAAGTCTTTCATGTGCTTTTTCACCTTTCCTTTTGGATAAAAGAAAAGTCAGTGGCGACTCTTGCTAACCGCAACATTTGCGATCAAACACAAAACACCCAAGTCAGTTCTCCCACCGTATCACACCATCTTTCTTTGGTACTGGAACGACATTAGCAACCCATTGAGGATATGACGTCACTTCTAAGAACCTTGCATTGAATTGTTTCATAACCTCGGCCTTGATCTTCTCTGACATCTCAGGACGCATTCGATGAACCTTCTGCTTAATCAGAGAAACCCTCTTTCATTGGTAGACGGTGAACCACAATATCTATATTGAGCCCTCGCATGTCTTCGTATGACCAAAAAAATACCTCAACATAGCCTGCAACATCTGGATCAACTTGTCCTTGACACTGGCCTCTAAGTTGGCGCCTATCTTGACTTCTTTCTTGTCTGTCTCAGAACCCAAGTTTACCACTTCGACTGTCTCTTCGTGCAGTTGGATATCCTTTTCTTCTTATATTAAGAGTCTGGAAAGTTCTCTAGGTATTTCACAATCTTCGTCACCTTCGTCCTCAGCTTGGTAGATCGGATTTTCAAAGTCATAAGCGGAAATAACAGGATCATTATCAACGAGATCTAGAGTGGATGGGGATCTGCAATGTAGTGTGTGGTTGTGTGTAAGAAAAAACTATTTGAAAGTTAAATAAAGTAAAAGAAATACAGTGAGCACAAAATTTGAATGCAAAATGTCCAATGTTTTCATTAAATGAAAATATGACATATGAAATGACAACCCTTAACAAATGGACCATTGTTCCCCGGGCAAGACACATGGTTGAAAGTCATTGTTTTAAAAGAAATTACATAACCAAACTTCTTAAAGCGATAAAAACAGAAATAGATATTAATCCTGGCTAAAGGAGATGGAGATAATGTCTTCTGTTTTCCAATTGCTGAGTTTGTTGCCAATGGTGGGAAAGATCCAGCTGTCGAGATCACAATCACTGTTAGCATCTTCTATATCATTAATTCCATTGTTGCTGATACGGAATGGAGGTCTTCCAGCTCGAGTGTGATGAACAACCCTTTGACCCTCTACAATAAAGCCCAAACCAAACCTATCAGATTATTAGGGGATATAAGGAAGCTTACCCCAAACTGTACAACCACCTTCTTCTATAGTTGTTTTGGCATCTTTCAAAGAAGACACCTTGTGCGGAACCCTGGTAGTCTTTGGAATGGCAGAAACATCTCCAACAACAGTAGGGGAAATCACTTCAAAAGCTTGATAGGGAGTCTCGATGAATTCACCGTCCATCTCCATGTATCAGATTGAATTCAGATGGTTGACCATGTACTCCTCCTCTCCGCAGACAATAACAATCTTCCCTTTCACATGATACTTTAATTTCTGGTGCAAAGTGGAGGTAACAACAGCTGCCCCATGAATCCAGGGGCATCCTAATAGACAAGAATAAGTTGGCCGAATGTCCATTACATAGAAGGTGAATTCAAAGATTTGTTAACCTACTTTGATCGGGAGGTCCACTTATCCATGTACCATTATTTTTTATCCATCAAAGGCTCGAACTATGATATCGCTAAGTTTCAGCATGACCCCTTCATAATTCAGTCTGTCAAGAGCGCCCTTTGGCAGAACATTCAGAGAAGAGTCAGTATCAACTAACACATGAGATAACATAGTTCCCCTGCATTCAATGGAGACATACAGGGCCCTATTATGATTTCTCCCCTCTGGAGTCAGGTCAGCATCGGAGAAACCTAATCCATTTTCAGTCGTTAAGCTAGCAACATAAATTCCAAATTAATCGGCAAAAATCTCTTGTGGTACATGAGCAGTCTTTAAAATTTTCATTAAGGCTTGTGCATGAGATTTGAAACACAGTAGCAGGGATAACATGGAGATTTTGGACGGGGTCTTCCCCAGCTATTCAACAATTTTATAATTGCTTCTTTGAATGGTCTTCAAAACCTCTTCCATTTCTTGTCTAGAGGTATCTTTGACTGTAGCTTCTTTTGGTGCCTCCGTCTGGGAAGGCTCTATCATTGGCTCTTTACCTCGAGCTTCGACAGTTGTCTTGGTAACTGTAAATTGAACAGGTGGAGAGATTTCCATAGAGAAAATCCTTCCACTTCTAGTAATTTTGCTAGTCTACGCAATATTGTCAATGTTGGGATCAACCTCTCCATGATCTTCATCAAATAACTCTTGTTCAGACCCATAATTCCATGGAATAGCCTTCTCCGAGGAATATGGGATGGGCCCAGGTTTTGTAATTATTAAGGGAGCAGATTTTGGATTGGCAGTAATCCTTACAGGACCCTTGGAAGTGATCTTGAAAGGAATGCCAGATATAACAGATAAATCTTGGCACAAATTTTTATCATAATGAACTTTTTCAATCAAAATTACATGTTCATCCATTAGGCGTTGAATGCCTTCCTTCAGTAACCCGCAACCATTGGGTTGAACCGCACAATAATAACATTCTTTAACACAACCCAGAAATAAACCGACTTGTAGCAAATTCTTCTTGACTGTTGAGAGGGGAGTAACCACATCATTTATGGAGGTAACATACAAAACATCTTCAATAGCACTTATGCCTTTGTCATGCTTCGGCATAGGAACAATAATCACGTTCGGAGTCTCAGGAGGGTCGAACTCAATTTCCATATTATCAATAATGTCTTGAATTTTGTTTTTCAAGGTCCATCAATTGTTGGTGTCGTGCCCGGGACTGTTCAAATGATAGGCACACTTCGCATTTGGGTTGTACTTCAAAGAGGATGTGTTGGGATTAGGAGGAGGATCCCGAAGTGTTATGAGGTTAGCCTTTAATAAATGTTGGAATTATTGAGCCAATGGCATATTAATCTTGGTAAATTGCCTTCTCAGAGCGTCTGACCTACATTGGTTTCCTTGTTATTGTTATTGAATAGGCGTCGAATTAGAGATCAACACTGCTCCCTCAGACTGCTGGCGGTCATTTTTACTACGAATTTTCTGGCCATATACAACATTGGATTCTTTCTTACCAATGAAAGGCTTCTTCACAGCATTAGAAGTTGCAGCCACCGAAATCTTCCCGCTCTTAATACCACTTTTTGCCAGTCAGAATTAGCTCAGTAAAACCTGATCAAGAACTCCCAATTAGAAGATTAAAAAATGGACCCATCAGAGTGCCCATGAACATATCTACCATTTCTCGATCAGTCAAAGGAGGTTTCACCCTTCCAGCTAGGTCCCTCCATTTTTGCGCATACTCCTTGAAACCTTCATTCGAGCCCATGGACATGTTTTGCAATTGTACACAAGTCGGTGCCAAGTCAGCTTTATATTGATATTGTCTGTAGAAAGCAGAAGCCAAGTCTTCCCATGTGTGAATGTTGGTTCCTTCCAGCTGGTAAAACCATTCAAGTTGAGTACCAGAAAGACTTTCTTGGAAGAAATGGACCCATAATTTCCGGTCAGCAGTATGACGTTAGATTTTTCGAACATACAACCTCAAATGGAGTTTGAGACAAGAGACCCTGTCATATTTGGCCAAGATAGAGACCTTGAACATATGAGGGATGACCACCCCCGGTACCAGACCTAGCTCTCTAAAATCTAATCCAGGCACTTTCTAGATTTCCACAACTTTGAGACGATCTTCTAACTGCTTGTATTTGTCCTCTGCAGGAGGATACTGTTCGTCAGAGTAGTCTTCATCTTCGGAACTGTGATTTTTTCTATCTTCACCCTTGACACTTCTTCCATCATTCTCTTGGTTTTCGTCTTCCTCAGAGGAAACATCATTCACTCGAACTGGTTGAGCAGAAACTTTGAATCTTCTCCCCATGTTGAGAATAACAACCCGCTTCTTAGTCTTCTTTTTCATGGTGAGAAGCACTATCATATCTTGTTTCCCTTTGGTCAGATTCAGGAGAGTCTCTTGAAATTGTGCATGTTGAGTTTGGAGATCCTTGACAGTTTCTTCGAGAGCCATCTTATACTGAAATAAACAGTAAATGGATGAGGTGACCTGTATTGGAAAACCTTCTTATGAAACGAGGCATGATATGTGGATGCAATGTTTTCAAGGACCTTAGGAGATTTTAATTTTCTATCCAAAAGGAAACAGAAACAAAGATTTCATTAATAAGTTCAAAATTAAAATTTCCTCTTAGGCTTACAATGAAAAGCAAAAGAGTCTCAAGGAGACAACAATATAGATTTCTAAACCCTAAGACTCAAGTCTCCCACGGAAGCTTCCTCTTCATGTCAATGTATGCATTAAGATTCCGCTCTTCATGATGTTTCATTGTGAGCTCTAACACCTTCTTTTCACTTGTATAGAATTGAGCTTCAAAGTGTCCCGTTCTTCTTTGAGTTGGATCCAGAACTTCTGCAATTCTTCGAGGTCAGTGGGCATGTCAGGATGAAGAATGGTGCGAGAAACGTCTCTTTCGACAACAAGCTCTAAGATCATCAGTAGAACAACTAGATATGGCATCATAAGGTTTTGAGCACGAGTGCGTACCCATTTGAGGTATGGCTCTAAGGGGATATAATTCTTATGCCCTAAAGTCTTGCTATCAACCTTGTTTACCATTCCCCAAGCACGTATAAACCTTCAAAGATAACCTTGAAAAACATTCTCGTAGTCGAACACAATACCCTGGATAAGTGCGTCATGAGGACCATCTCTTAGAGCATAACCAAACTGTTGTAGAGCCAGAGAAGGGTCGTAATTAATACCACCCCTAATTCCAAGGAGTGGAACATTAGGGAATTCCCCATAATGGTCAATGATAGTAACATCTTCCAGAGATCAGGAACACTAATAGATATCTGAATGAGAAAGCGCCATCATCCTTTGAGACCAACTTAAACCTTGTTCATTCTTCAATACTAATCGGGGAAGGTGCGAAATAAACCACATGGATAGCAAAGGTATCCATCACAAAAGAGTCCATCGCTTCCTCGTAGTATGAGTGTGAAGAGAATGCAAAATGTCTCAGATCAAGGTAGGCACAGGGTTACGATAAAGAAATATTTTAATGGTGTTCACTTCTATGAGTTGGTCTGGATTAGGAAATAGTACCAAACCATAGATCAATAAAGCCAGTATTTCTTCAAAACTTGAAAACTCATAGCATCCAAAAACAGTCAAGCCTTCTCTAACAAAAATTTAGCTAGAAAACCCTTGACTCCATTCCTTGTTTCCTAATTTGATACGACGTCATACCGCTTTAGATGTAAGGTTGCTGCAATTTCTTCAGGTTGTGGATCTCTTTCTAAACTAGTGAAAGGTATTTGATTGAGAACATGTACTCCCAGTAATTGATAAAACTCCTCCATCGTGTGTACCAACTGATAATCGGGAAAGGTGAAGCATTGATGTGCAGGGTCAAAGAACTGGAATAGAACACTCATCATATCTTCTTCAAAACCCTAGGTAACCAAACTGAGTTGTCGACCATGCCTTTTAATGGATGGAGAACTTGCTGGAACCCTTGTGACTAACTCCTTAAGTTGAGAAGGTATCTTCACAATACTAATTTGGATAGTATTTCTGCGAGCGAAGGCCATAACCTACAAAATAGAACAAAGATAAATCCCTAGGTCCTTGAAATGGTTAGTGAAAATGATATGTATAATGATGTCATAATGTTATGATGTCATGTTCGAACAATTAATCAAAAAAAAAACATACAAGGTCTTAGGTTCAGACTTGCATGGAGTTTATAGGTAAGTACCCTCTTGAAGTTTTAGTTGGCTCAACCTGTCCTAAAAGAAGTAACCGGGTTCTCAGAGCCTCAATATCATTGATCTTTCTCTCAGGCATTGTTTCAGCACAAGCATCTAAATTGCGACTGAAATATCTCGAGAGTTTGATCTCAATGAGTGTAGTTTCGAGTATCTCACTACTTTCTAATGGATAAGTTGTGTCAACAAAGGTTCTATAGTCAGTTAGTGCTTATGACACCACATGGTAGTCCAGTATTCTCCTTGACTTACTTAAGGGACACCAGTACAAACCAATGTGTCTCAATAATGTAGGCATTATTTCAACCATATCGGTCTATGCCGTACAGTTTCCACAATCTATTGATACTTACCTAAAATGCCCCCGGATCCAGGTATAAGATCTATACAAGAAATAAACCCAAGTAACCCTTTAAAACTAAAGCAGATAAGTCAAACAATGAAAGCATTTAAATGTGAACTATCTCTAAGGTAACCCAACTTTTTTAGTAGTTTCCCCAGCAGAGTCACCAGTTCTATAATACGCTGGGAGAATTGGCTTGGGTTTTGCGTTTTATCACAAATGTTATAGATAATAAGAGTCACCACTGAATTTTCTTTTATCCAATAAAGGAAAGGGTGAAAAGAACAAGAAAGACCTTTGAGAATTTTCTTTAGTTCCTGGGGGAGGGGGGTAGGTAATGAAAAGGGAAGGTGTTAGCACCATTTTCATCTTCAGTTATCTACAGACTCTTAAATGCTAGCTCACTTTAAAAATGTTTTATATTTGTGTGTGCTTGCAAATATTTTGAAAATGCCTAAGTGCGGCAATTTTGTAATGATTCTCGTATTGTTGAAAATGTATACAAAATGTTTGTTTTGGAAAATATTTGTTTGAAAGGAAGTGTTTATTTTGTGGAAAGATTTTTTGAAAATGCCAATGTAAGGCAATTTGCTTTTATAATAACCCTTGTATCAGTCCTCAAGAGTGTTTATAAAGCGTTTTGAAAGTGTCAAGTGTGGAAATTGTTTTAGTTTGTGAGCAAGCGATTACGAGTGATCTACCTACTCAAAAAGTCTTTGTACTTTTACTCCTCATTTAGACAATGCTACCCTACCATTAGTTAGTAGGAAGTCCTATCATTGGATGTGAGGGACAAGCATGGGTCATCGGACAGTCATAGAACGCAACTTGTAGGACGCTTTAGAAATTTTCATAAGGGGCTAAGATCGTTTACCGAAGGCAGCATCAAAGGGTCATCGATGGACTACGATATTTTTAACCGAGGGTCTTTGCTAAGGCATCCCACGTTCGAGGGACATGACTAGTTTTTATCCGAGGCAACAAGTAAGGTTGCCCTAGAGGTGTGTGTGTGCGAAGTGTTTTGATTTCAGTTATTTTTGTCTTGAGATTAGGTTTTCTAATGTTTGCTTTTAGTCTTGCCATACAAACTCTAATTACTAACAATAATAAGGAAAACGGTAAATTGCAGAAATTAAATGTCCCACACTATTACAATGCTTCGGGAGTGGGGGTACAAGTTTTAGGAATGGGGGAGGAAAGCAATAAACCCTAATTATCTATTACAAACTTTTGACAGTTACATAATTGTATTAATGCGAAAAATAAACAAATGTGCGGAGATAGAAAGGGGAAAGATGAAAAAACCTAAAAATTCTAAGTATTTTAAGAAAATATTTTGTTGTTTCTTTGTTTAGAAAAAATTTGAAATGTGAAATACAAAGTTAGACCTAATTCTAATGCAATTTACAATTTAATTATTAAAAATAAAGTATGATTAAATTAATTAATTTTTAATTATAAGAATTAAATTAATCAATTAAAACCTAAACAAATCTAAGTGTCTAGAAAATATTTTTGTATTTGTTTTTTTGTTTAGAAAAATAATTGAAGTGTAAAAACCTAGTCTTAATAAAATAAAATCAAGGTGATTAAAATAAAATAATTTTTATTTGTCAAAAATTAAAAATAGATAATTAAAACCTAAATCTAGTTTTTTTAAATCAATTTTAAGATTTTTTCTGAATAAATAAAAAAAGAAATTGGAAAAGAAAATTAATTAAAGTAAAATAAAATAAAATAAAAGAAATAAAATGGGTCTACAGTAACAAGTAATAAAGGGGGTGAGAAATAGAAAAAATGGAAAGGCCCGAACACTTCAAGCGCAATGTCTGTTTGATTCAGTAGGGATGGCCTTCTGAAGTGCATCATGGTCATGCGTCTTGGTGCATTGGACCTGCCTTGGATTAGATTTAATAGTGATGAGATGAGGGCATATGATGGACTCATGGAAGCTTGGCACGCTGGATCTGCAAGAAATATGTGAAAAAACATAAAAAGGGTACGACTGGGACTCGAACCCAGGTCCCTATAGTAACAGGCACGCGCTTTAACCACTGTGGTGGTGATACATCCGTTAGTTTACACGCGAATCATTCAATATATTGTAAACTCGTTTCTGAGAGTTTTAAGATGCAACTTCATCTTCTTCACGCGACCAGCAACAACAACAAAAATTTTGAAAATGCTAACTCCTTCATTTCTCAATCTTTTCAAAAACTGTAAACACCATACTTGTTCTAAATATCAACACGAATTCAACCATGTAAGTAACGTAAGCTAAAACTCAAAGATTAAAGTGAATTTCTATTGGTACCAAACTGAACCCTAATTTCTCAAAAACTTCAAATGCAAAATTCACATCACACAGTCAACATAAATGAAAACTAAAGACATAGTTAGTTTCAGGGCATTGATATCTACATTTTTGCTTTAGAAAATAAATGCAAATGATACTTGTACAAAGATTTCAAAGTTTAGAAAACTTACCTTTGAAGTGAGAACCGAGTTTGGAGTTTGAGCACTTCTGGAGGTGTTAGGATGATCTGGATAGCTTCACCTAACTTGCAGGAAGCTTTTGCAATGCTTACTTTATGCTGAAAGTGTCTGAATCACTCCAACCAAGTCCAGTTGCAAAGATCTATTTTTGAGTTTGGAAGATGATGAACATGGTGTTACAATGATGAAACAGGTATTTGGATGAGTTCTATATGAGTTATAGAAGCTCTGTAAATGATTTAGAGTGAAAACACACAAGTGGATTGAGTGTTTGGTGTTCAAGGTCAGAAGTTGCAACAATGGAGTTTTATATGTAGCTTCTGATCTTTAGAGGTTTTTTTGAGGTTGTCAGTTTGTGTTTTAGCTTGCAAATGCTTCCTCTATTTATAGGCAAGAGGTTTGAGGGCCAGAAATGACCAGGTTTGAAAAATCACATGTTATGGCTAGGTTGCTTAGTTATGAAGAAAGCTTGAAGATCATGGTTTCAATGCCTTGTACCTTGTCTCATAGAGTTGTTAGACACTTTAAACATGTTACTCTGAGTTTTTTAGGTTGAGCGTGATCAGAACAAACAAGTTAGAGGCTCAAGAAGTTGACTTTGTGTTTAAAGTGATATTTATGCAAATGGATATGGAGCCTTTTGCAATTTCATCCAAAAATGGTATGATCAAATTGATAAATCTTCAAATCCTTATGTAATGCACCACAATTTCGTGTAAATCTCTGATTGTGTGGAGATTTAGAAGCAACATGGTCTGAAAAGTGAGATTGCATGGTAAGGTTATGAGATTTGGTTATGAACTTGTCACAAAATGACCTATAATTCAAGAATGGATACTCAACTTCATCCCTTCGAATATCCTAGCTCAAGCATGACAAAATTGTATTCTTGGACATTTTGGAAAGCTTGAAACATTGTCTACAACTTTCATGATGTGAGTTTTGGCTAAACCAAATGGGAACTTGGTGAAAAATGGTCATGAAGTTGGGACAAAAATCTAATCAAAACTTGTAAATTAAGAACTTTTTGAGGAACATCCCACATTAACAAAGTTGTAGAATTCATCAATCCCTACAACTTCCATGTTGAATGTTTTCCTTGAATCAACTTGCATCTCGAGGAAACTTGCTTGTGAAGTTAGGGTTTTTGTTAAGAACAAAAACACTTCGAATTTTTCTAAGTGTTAGAAAACTTTCCAAATTTGACTTTTGTTGACTTTTTGATTTCTTGATGATCAAGTTTGATAGTTTTGAATATCTTGATGGTTCTTGAATTTTGAATTTCAATGTTGACCAAAAAGTCAAAGTTTGACTTTTGAGTGACTGTTGACTTTTCATCAGTTGATTCAATTCTTTAAATATCAATCACTTGTATCTTTGGAAATGTTTTGAGCCATGTAATTAGGTCAAGATGTTGTATTTGAACTCTTAAGATCATGCCTCAAGCCATCAGGTCAGGCACCAGGCTAAAAGTCAATGATCAGTTATCTTCAGTCAAAACCATAATTTTGACAATTGTTGATCTTTGATGATTTGAGGGTCTTCCTTGAGGAATCTTGGCAAAAACTTGATAAAATTATGAAAATCACCTCAAGATATTGATGTTGACAAAAAAATCTTGAAATTTGACGGTATGTTTGACCACAATTGACTTTTTATCCAATATAGTTGATTTTCAATCATCTGAGTAATTGACTTGGAAAATTTGTGATGCAAGGCTTGAAACTTGACATGAGAATTGTTGAGGACCTATGATGAACCATGAAAGTCATTTGAGGAATTAGAATTCCAATTTCCCTTGAGAAAACCAAAACCCTAGTTATAGGCCAATGCTTAGGTGGTGAGTTTGTCTGATCAACTCTTTGAGAATCCTTGAGTATTTGAGAATCTTAGAAGAATGTATTGAAGAAAATGGGAGGGCCAATTTTGGGGTACAACAAGTGTACTTCTTCAAAATGGACCATCAAAATCTGAAGACCCATTGAGTTTTTCCTGAGGCTTGTTTATAGAAGGGGTGTATTTTTGTTTCACTTTTAGACAGGCCCATATCAGTTTTTTATACCCATCCATTAATAAATTACATTTTGGTTAAATAAGAGAGGGGGTTGAGGTTTTGATTCGTTGGCCCATTACATTCAGACCCGTTCAAAATAGAGAGGGGTGTATGTTTATTTAAGAACTTGTTACTTCATTTTTTCGGGTAGGTCTACTAAATTGCTGGCCCATTTGTTTTTCTTTTTGTTTTTGTGCATGTTTTTATCTAGGTTGGTCCATCAGCCTGTTCATTTGGATGGCCCATTAGCCTTTTGTTTTTACAAAGGGGTATGTTTTTGCTGCAGATGGGTCCATTGAAATGTCATGTCCAGTTGGGGAATGGTTGACTAAAGTTAACATTTCAGGATAATCATTTTTATATTATTATTAATTATTATTAATAGTATTATTATTTATTATTAATATAATAATTATTATTATTAATGTTATTTTTAATATTATTATTTCATTATTGATGTTGACCAAGTCAACCAAACAGGGACGAAACCCTAATTTTCTCCCAGCAGCGCCTTGTTCCTCTACACTAAGCAAGCCAAAAAGCCCAAGAAACAACTATTGTATAGATTAAGTAAAATCAAATCTCATCATATCAAATTAAGCTTTATAAATCAAATATTTACAAAAACAAGTACTGTACAAATCAAAGATTATAGTTTAAATCTTTACAGAATCCGAATCAATCGATTTACATCTAAGTCATCAATTACAAATCAATTGCAATGTAATTTCTAAACAATCAAATCCATAATTTCTTCAATAAAAAAAATTTTGTAATGACTAATCATATAATATTTCCTAATCTGCCACTAATCCTAACCTATAAATAACCATATATTCTAAGAAGAAAGGAGGGGGAGGGGAAAACTAAAAAAATTACAGAGATTAAGAAGAAGGAGAAGAAAGATCTGAGTTTCAATTTTTGAAACCCTAGATATGTTGACCCGTGCATTAGGTTCCGCCGCATCTACACCATTGTCATCATCTCTATTTCCGATCGTACTTGCACACCAAAGAAAATAAATAACATCAACATCAAAGAGAAATAGAGGAATCATTGAACAATTTCATGGAGAGGTAAGCCTAACACTTAGCTTAGGGCTTATAAATTAATGCCGTCAGTTGATGTTTTAAATTGGTTTTGATTTGAATAGATGGTTTCTGGGTTTTATTAGGGTTAGGGTTTGATAATTCAGGGTTAAGGTTAGATAAACAAGTTTAGGTTATTTAATCTGATTAGGGTTTAAAGGTAGGGTTAGGTTTGACTTAGGGTTCATTGTAGAACCCTAGGGTTCTTAGGGTTCTTGGGGTTAGATTAGCGTTCATAAAGGTTGGATGAAGTTGTTAGGGTTAATGAGAACCCAGATGAAGATCTATGATGGCTTAGATAAATATTTTAAGATTATGGTTGAACTTCAACCGAAAATTTGGGAGGGAAGATGTTCATATGAAGGCTAATGGTAGAGCTGTCGGAGGAAGCGATTTTCAGCTGGCGGAGTAATTTTCGATCTCCTAGAGAGAAGCGAGAGGTTCTCTCTCTAAAAAGTTTGGTGTAGAGAGAGGAAAAAAAGAAGAAAATGGGCCTCAAGCCCTGATATCCTTTTTATAAACCCACTCTGTGATTCCCTGCGATTCACTTACTATACAACCTCAATCCCCACCCTTGTGATCAAATCAGATGCTCTAGATAGCGCGCCCTCACCATAAACCATACGCGTGCACTCACATGATCCACCCGGGCCTCAAACAAATTATGTTTTGGGCCTGGTCCTTCCTAACCGCACCCCAACCAACTTATTTTGCTATTATTAAGCTAAAGTTCATACCACCCAAGCAATTGGGCTTAAAACCAATATCTGGATTTAAGACCCTAATATCCACAGCCCTAGTGTTTTACTAGCTAACTGATTTCACACCCCCATGTATTTTTAGTTATAATTAATTAATTTTTTTAAATTCTATTTATTTATTCATTTGTTTGTTTATTTATTACATATTAATAATTATTGAATGTTTTTAATATATTTATAAATTCTAAAATTGTCTTTTTTAATTCAAATTCTTTTTTAAATACTAACTCATTCAAATATTTTAATTGCATTAAAATTATTTTTCTCATGCATTAAAATTATTTATTTTCCTCATATTGCACAATATATTTGAAAACATCTAACCGAAAAATTACTAACAACTTTCAACTAACTTAATTCAAACTTATATATATTTTCAAAAAGGATTATGGAAATATCTTCTATCGACTGCAAACTTCGTCTAACAACTCCGCTATTCACAAATCCAAACTTGGTTCAAAGAGAATTCGAGATATTTCTATAATTCATAAAAATAAATAACCAAACACTTGTGAACTACGAATTGAGACTCTGATTCCTCATAAGAGGATACATAGGCATACGACTTAAAAATCATGGCGAGTTCCCCTAATTAAAATTAAAACCCTATTTCCTAAACTGTAAATCTAAACCCTAGTATCCTTGTGAACAAGGTAGATGCTGGGTGCCTAACACCTTCCATTTGTCTAAAACGAGTCAACAACTTAGAATCTCTAATCAAATTAGGGTTATCTGTTATATTCCCTTCCATATGATAAAAATTAATGGTGGCAACTTTTATTTTTAAACTGGTTATTACAACTGGTGACTCTGCTGGGGATACAACCCTAGGGTTTAGAAACCTCTCTTTAGAATTTAGGGTTTTTTAGGGTTCTTTATTTTTATTATTTATTTTTATTTATTTATTTGTTTGGTTTTATTTATTTGTCTTTATATCTTTATTGTCATATTATATTTATTTATGGTGGGGTTTTATTTCAAAAAAATTATTTTCTAAAACCTTAGAAAAAAGGTTCGTCTATTGGCCAAGGGGATACATTATCCCTATGAGTTTTTGTGATGACTTCTCCTAGAATCGGTGGAATTACAAAAAAGAAATTTTTCTCAAGAGATATCCTCTTGGGGGGTAGGACTTTGAAACTAAACCCATGGCTTTTCGTATAACCCTTAAACTAAAATCTCATGGTGAGACCTTTCACGACCTTAGAGACAAAAGTTTCGGTCTGCAAAGAGGCTCCACTCAAGGGAGGACCTTGTGCCTTTCCATCTAGTGTTATCCATGATACCCTTAAGGAAACCATATTATAGGGAGGGTAGAATATCCGTAGGCCAAAACTAGGATCCTACCAACTAAGGATACCTTTCATGAAATCCTGTTACTACGCCACACAATCATGCATTCATACATCTTGCATTTCATATACTCATTATTCTCCATCCTTTTTGCCTGTCTTATTCACATGATTAAAAAAAATAATCAAAGGTTTTTGGTGAATGTCTTAAAAATGAATACCAGAGGGAAACAACTTGTCCGTGTTAATTCCGTCAAGCCAAATATGACGAAGATCAAGACCATCGAAGGAAAACTATCTGAAAAAGCTTTGAAAATGTTTACTCGTTGTTATGGGGATACCCTTGAGTTGATAAAAGTGGATGTTCAATTGCATGTTATTTCTTCCTTGGTTCAGTTATACGATCCTCCATTGAGGTGCTTTACCTTCCAAGACTTTTAGCTAGCGCCGACTTTAGAAGAATTTGATAGAATTTTGAATTTTTCTAAGGGAAAATCGTATGTGAGAATTGGACAAACAATTGACATTAAGGACTTAGCAAATGGTTTAGGGGTCCCTTATCCTGAATTTTCACTTAATTACAAGAAAGAAGGTGATGTACAAGGGGTTAAAAGATTCTATTTGGAAGCTAACGCCCTTTATTTTGCCAATAACAAATAATGGGAGTCTTGTGTTGATTATTTAGGGCTACTTGTCTTTGGTGTAATTCTGTTTTTGCAGAATTTAGAATATATTGAAAATGAAACTATTAATGTATTTTGGGGCACAAAATCTTTGAATGCGGACCTAACTCATGCTTTTCTTGCGGATATTTACTATGCTCTTCACACTCTTCATAAAAAGGGGAGGGGTACGCTAAACTGTTGTATCCCGCTCTTATATTCTTGGTTTATGGCTCATCTTAATAAGGAAGACTACATGGTTCCAAGTATGACGAGATACGAGTGGCCTTAAAGATTAAGATCTCTTACTATTGATTTTGTGTTATGGTATGCGAGGAAGCTAAATATTGGAGATATTATTTATAGTTGTGAATATTTTCCGAATGTTCCGTTGATTGGGTCACGTGGTTGAATCAATTACAACCCTACTTTGGCTTTGCGACAACTTGGGTACCCTTTGGAGAATAACTCCTCTAATGAACAACTTCAATAACTAATCATTCACGACATGGGAAAAAATGACTGAGAGTTTCTCAACAAGATCATCTGAGCTTGGAATAAGGTTAACAAGAGAAAAGCTTAAAGGAAGAATGTTGTGGCAAAAGAACCATACACTCGATGGGTTTTGGATTGGGTACAAGTTGTTAAGTTGCCATTTGACACTGATCCTGAATACAAGCCAGATGTCTCAGATGCTATGCCTATGTCCTTAGAAGAAATAGACAACTTGAAGAAAGCTTTAAACCAAGATCAAAAGGAGAAAGAAGAATTGGAGTTTAGCCTTCATAACTTAGCTAAGGAGAAAAGAAAAATGCAATGCGAGCTTGAGTCCAAAGATCAACAGATTCAGAAAGATTGTGAAGTATTTGAAAAGGAGAGTCTTAAGCGGAAATGTTCAACTGAAGGGTTGTTGAGTTCTACCTTTAACTTGGATTCCCACAACCAACATTTGGAAGATTCTGCTGGTGAAATTGGGAAGCCAAGTAGGTGGTGTGAAAAGGCGTTACAAGATAAAAAGGAGATTAAAGAAAAATTGAGGGCTCAAATTCAAAGTTTGGCATAAGTTTTTTTAGATCAAGAAGAGAAAATGAAGTATCTTACTATGAGACTCCAAGATAGCCAATAATCAGATGTAGGGGAACGTCTCAAGAGGATGAGGGAAGAAAGACTTCTCGTCCAAAAGACTGATGAATACATGCAAGTGTGTCATGAGCTAGAAGATCTCTGAAAGAATTTCCTCATACAAAGGAAACTCTATACAGAGATGAGTGCTTAAAAATTATATTGGGAAGAGCAGTATGCAAAGATCACCAAAGCAGGAAAGGATAATCATAAGATAATTCCAGACCTCTACCAAGAATATCGTTTCTATAGGGACAAGCATTCAAAACTCATCTTCTTAGATAACAATCTCATCAGTGACATCCCTAGAAGTTTGATAGATGCGGAAAATGTGATGGTCCCTCTCCCGAAAGATGTTGAAGACTTATTCAATCTCATCAAGTGAATAAGACATTCAAAAAAATGAAACTCTTAGCATATTCATACGCATCCATGCATTCACAAACATTGCATTTCATAACTTCATACAAAAAACTTATCATTTTTCAAAATCCTTCTCCAATTAAATCATTGGTAAGAAAACACCACCCCTCCGACCACCATATCAAACAAGAGCCCATCAAAAGAAAGTGATGGAACATATCAAAGAGAACTAAGCCGCATTCAAGGAAGATTTGGAGCAGGTGAAAGGGAACATCAACTCGAAGAAGGGAGATATGAGCCAAGTTCTTCTAGATTTGAAGAACATTATTGAAAGGCAAGAACAAATTCCTAGGGCAGCCTTTGAAGAAGTAGCCCAAACTATTGGTTCATCAAGTGGTCACCAACCGAGAAAAGAGCCAGACTTAGGACCTTTAAAGTCAACCATAGCTCAACAAGAGGTCATACAAGCTAATATTGAAGGGCTTGTCCCACCTCTACCAAAAGTAGAGGCATCTCATACCCTGCAAATTCTGGTCAATAACACGGATAACTACATAGACTTGCGGTATGGAGACCATGACTTTGAAGACATCAACCAAATACCTCAAAGGATAACCCACACTCATGTCACTGAAAATCCATTGGCGCTCAATCAGTATAAAGCTCTTGAAGAAAGGTTGAAGGTCGTGGATGGTTACGATGCTTTCAATGTCGATGCTCTCGAAATGAGTCTAGTTCCAGATGTGGTGATCCCTCCAAAATTCAAAGTACCTGAATTTTGAAAATATAAGGGACTCACATGTCCAAGAAATTATCTATGCGTGTATTGCAGGAAGATGTGTGCTTACGCTCAAGATCATAAACTAATGATTCATTGCTTCCAAGACACCCTGAGTGGGGGCATCCTTAGATTGGTACATGCAATTGGAATGAATTCATATCCAGACATGGGTAAATCTTGCCAACGCTTTCTTGAGACAGTACAAGTACAAGTTGGACATGGCGCCCAACCACATACAACTCCAAAACTTGTCTCAAAAGAAGGAGGAGTCTTTCAAGGAGTATGCTCAAAGATGGAGAGAAATAGCAGCCCGTGTACAACCACTACTCTTGGAGAAAGAATTAGTCAATATGTTCCTGGGAACTTTACAAGGGTTGTACTATGATAAGATGGTAGGGAGCATCTCTTTCGGATTTTCTGTATTGGTGACTATTGGTGAAAGAATTGAAGCAGGTATAAAGAATGGGATTATACTGAGGGAATCATCCAGTACCCCTTATAATTCAAAGAGACATGTTCCTAACTTCTCAAAAAATAAGGAAGGAGAAATGAATGCAGTAGTGTCGCACCCAAGGGCACAAAAACCATTGTTAATTCCATGAGAACAACAACATAACAAGTTTGAAAGGCCCCCGAGAAGATTTGATCCTCTCCCCATGCCTCACAGTCAATTGTTGCAACACCTACTTAAAGCATCTTTGGTAGAGCAGAAGCCTCTAGCTCCTCCAATTGGGGCACTCCCACCAAAGTACGATGCAAATGACAGGTGTGAATATCATGCCAATTCTCCAGGGCATACCATAGAAAAATATTGGGCAGTCAGACATAAGGTTTAGGATTTTTTGGATTCCCAAGATATGACTTTTGATAAGCCAAACACCAAAACAAACCTCATGCCTCCGCATGGTGGACCAGTAGTGAATCCAATTGAGGTGGTCACTAACTTTGGGGAAGCCAGACATGTAAAGGCCCTGATAAACCTTTTAAAAGAATATCTCTTGGAGTGTGGGTTCCTCTTGCAACACAGTGAAGCTTTTGAGAAGTCTTTACGAAAATTGGTGTATCAGGGGATATTCCAATTCGGGCAATACCCTAAAGAAGAATACATAGTTGCGATCGATGGAAGTGCAAAGAAGCCATTGATAATTCCTTTCCAAGGGACGAACCTTAATAACAAGACTCTTGTGATTCCATGAGGAGAGTTAACAGAAGCACCAATGATGATACCACGCCAGACTCTAAGGATTCCAATAGTTCCAAAGACTACAATGGTGATTAGGGGGCCATCTTCTATCCCTTAGGAAAGCAATAAAGCGGTATCGTGGAGTTATGATTCTAATGTTTATGTCAATGGTTTAAAGCAAGAATGTGAGCCATCAACAAGTCAAGGACATGCGATCACAAATATAGCTATAACAAGGGGCATGACTCACAGTGGTCGAATCTATAGTCTCAAACCACTGAAGAAAAATGATGTTATAGTTAAAGATAAAGGGAAAGCTGTGGTGGAGGAAATCTAAGAACAAGAGCCTCCGAGAAAGAATTTTTCTAACCAAGAGGCGGAAGAATTCTTGAAAATAATCAAGAGGGGTGATTATAGGGTGGTGGATCAGTTACACCAAACCCGACCAAGATTTCAATACTTTCGTTGCTCCTTAACTCAAAAGCACATCGAGACTCTCAAATGAAGGTTCTAAGTTCTGCTCATGTCGCAGAAGAAATGACAGTAAATCAGTTTGACAATGTTGTAGCAAATCTAACATCTGGATTATACCTAGGTTTTAATGACAGGGAGTTGCCTCCACAAGGCAGGGCCCACAACAAGGCGTTGCATATTTCCATACAGATGGGTACTACAAGCATGTCCAAGGTACTCACCGATACGACTTCTGCTCTCAATGTGTTACCAAAATCCAGCTTGATGAAATTAACATTGGATGGTGTCATAATAAGGTCAAGTTCTATGATAGTCAAATCTTTCTATGGTTCTCAAAGTATAGTGTTTAGAGAAGTGCATCTTCCTATCAAGATCGGCCCGCATATGTTTTATATCACCTTTCAAGTAAAGGATGTAGAACCAACATATACATGTTTACTTGGAAGACCATAGATTCATGCAGCAGGGGCTGTTACTTCAACTCTACACCAGAAATTAAAGTTCTTCGTCGAAGGAAGATTGGTTATAATAGATGGTGAAGAGGACATCTTTGTGAGTCACATATAGTCCTACATATATATTAGTGTGGATGAGGACTTCATAGAAACACCATTTTAAGTCTTAGAGATTGCTTCAAAGGTAACCCTTATGGTGGAGAAAATCAAGAAACCTATTGTGACTTCATGGAGACATTTACAAATAGCTGTGGAATATGATACCTCATAAGGTTGGGGTAAACTTTTGGAGATAACTGAGAAAAAAAATTGTTTTGGTTTGGGCTATAAATCATCAAAGGATACCCTGAGAGGCAAGGTGCAGTTTCCTCCTATCCAGGAAAACTTCATCAACAAAGGAACAGAGCATGGTGGACAAGTGGTGATGATATCTAACAAAAGCAGCGCCAAAAGAGCATCTGACTTCATCCGAGAATGTGCTCCATGTGAAGAACTCAAAAATTAGACAGCCGTAGAGATTCCAGATATCTTTTTCTTTCCAAAGTAATTTTTCTTGTTTTTTGAAAGAACCTATGTCAATCCCGAGGCATAGGGGTAGCTTGTAAGGGTCCCCCAATTTACTTCTAACAATATTCTCAATTATTAAGAAATATATTTCACATTCAATCAAGGTCCATGTCCTTCTCTTGCATTAATCTCTTATATTTTAATATGGAAATACTTTTCTTCATATGTATTTTCAAATTCGCATACTAACAATTGCACCAAAACATGATAAATATGCGGATCCATGCCTAAAATTACCGATACTGTTATTGCTGCTATCTGATATAATTTTGATGCACGCATTAACCAAGTGGAAGAGGAAGATGATGAAGATCTTGAACTCTCCGAAGAATTAGCGATGGAATCAGAGCAAAAGGCTGACAATATACAAGCATACCAAGAGACTTGAGACCATCAACCTTGGCACAAAGAAGGATCCAAAAGAGATCAAGCTAGGGGAAACCTTAGAGGAAAGCGTTAAAGAAAGACTGATCAAGCTTTTACATGAATATGTGGATATATTTTCCTGGTCTTATAGAGATATTCCAGGATTGGATACAAATATTGTGGTGCATAGACTACCTCTCAAGGAAGGTTACTCTCCAGTTAGACAAAATCTCAGAAGAACTCGTCCAGTCATGTCTAGCAATATTTGAGAAGAAATCCTTAAACAATTTGATGCAGGGTTCTTAGCGGTGATAGATTATCAACCTTGGATAGCTAACATCATGCCAGTACCCCAGAAGAACAACAAAGTACACATGTGCTTAGATTATCGATATTTGAACAAAATAAGTCCTAAAGACAATTTCCTGTTACCTCACATAAATGTTTTTGTGGATAATACAGCTCAAGCTTTGGTATTCTCATTCATGGGCGGTTTCTCAGGTTATAATCAGATCAAAATGGAACTCGAGGATATGGAAAAGACTACTTTCATGACTCTTTGGGGCACTTTCTTTTACAAGGTGATGCCTTTCGGTCTAAAGAATGCTGGGGAAACTCATCAATAGGCTATGGTCACACTATTTCATGATATGATCAACAAAGAAGTTGAGGTATACTTAGACGATATGATTGCCAAATCTCACACAAAAGAGGATCACATCATACATTTACAAAAGCTATTTGAGCGTCTGCAAAAGATCAAACTGAGGTTGAATTTGAACAAATGTACATTTGGTGTCAGGTCATGCAAATTATTGGGTATTCATTTATCAGCTCAACCATATTGAAGAAAAACACTTAACAGCTCCGTGCCACAATCAGTTATACCAAAAGTGGATGGCGAAGGCACTTGATAATAAGGTTCGCCCTCGAGTGTTCAAAGAAGGATATTTGGTGCTCAATAAAGTGCTATCACCTCGCCTTGATTCACGTAGTAAATGGACACCCAACTACGAAGGTGCGTACGTTGTAAAAACAACATTCTTGGGTGGTGGTGTTATCCTCATAACAAAGGATGGGTGAAGAACTGCCACATTCAACAAATTTCAGCGCAGTAAAAAATATTATGTATAAAAAGCTCGCTAAAGTGCAAACCCTAAACAGGAGACTTAGGAAAAAAGGAGTGTCCCAGTGGATTGAAAACCCTAAAGGGCGATCCAGGAAAAAGTTAGGGACATAAGCAAAAAAATCATCCCTGGATTGAAAACCCAAAAGGGAGATCCAGGCAAAAGTTAGGGATCCTACTCAAAATAAAGAACAAATAAACTATGATCTATGAGACACGACTACGACCATGAAGGAGAAGGATTAATCCAAATCATTTGACTCAAAAGCAAAGGAGATTGGAGCTATCAAAAGGATATTGGAGAAGCAATAGTAGCAATTATCATTTTCATTGCCATTTTATAGTTTTTGTTAAAACTTTCTGTGATTACCTCTTTCTAGGAATTACATCTTGTGTTCTCGCCTATTCAGAGGCATATTTATCAATAAAACATTTACTTTTTCAATCTTTCAAACTTATGTTTTTCTTTTTGGACTTGTTTGCAAAATACTACGACTATTTCTTGTGAATACCGTGTTGAAATCATTTTGGGGATTTGAAAAACAAATAGAAGCATTTGATAAAACATCAAAAAGCATTTTGGTTAGGAAAACATCGAAAGAAAACTCACAACTATGTCCACGCCTGCGACTATAGCCACATTCATGCCTATGTCCAAAACTACGACCACGACTATGCCTACGCCTGCGCCTATGATACATATATCAAAATCTTTCTAACACCATTCATCTTGTTCAAAAAAACTCAAAGACACCACGACAATGCAACATACAACGTTGGAGAGTCTGTAACACAAAACCAATGGGTTTAAAAGGAGAGAATATTAAAACATTTACAACAAGCATTTCGTGCATATACAAATATTTGGGGCATATATTTGGTGCATATATAAACATTTGGGGCATATATAAAATACTCAATGCATATACACTTTGGGGTTCCATATCAACTTAGGGAATTATGCACGGCATTGTCTGAACACATTGGGTAAAACTACGAACTTTCTTGGGGCTCATCATTGGATTATCTGGTCCATAAAACAAACAAATACCTTAGTTGAGAACAGACACTACCGGTAAACTCTGATATTATCTTTGGTCTAGTTATATAAGATTCGATTACCAATTTTTTTTTATAAAAATTATCTATCCTTTAGGTTGTGGTAGGTATGCGAATTTTCAGGATTACGTTATTTATCCCCTAGGCCGTGATAAGTACGTAAAACTAATCCCATGTCATTTATCCTCTAGGTCGTGATAAACGCACAAACTTTTTAATCATCAACCCCTAGGTTGTGGTAGGTATGCGAATTATAGGGTTTATATTATTCATTCTCTAGGTCGTAATGAATAAATAAATATATCTTCATGTCGTTTATCCTCTAGTTCATGATAAATACACAAACTTTTTTAGTTATCTATCCTCTAGGTTGTGATAGGTATGAGAATTGCCAGGATTATACTATTCATCCTCTAGGCCATGATGAATACACAACCATACCCCTGTGTCATTTATCCTCTAGGTCGTGATAAATGCACAGGTTCATCCTCGTACTATTTACTCTCTAGTTTGTAGTAAATATATGAAATCTGCGATTTAATTCATTGTGTTAGTCTCCATGCATCAATGTATTATCAAGCTATGTTTTATTCATCCCCTAGGCTGTGATGAATAGACAAAATCTATGTATTAAGCTTACTATGTTAGTCTCGAAGCATTAGTAAGTCAATTTTCAAACTTTTATTATTTACCTCCTAGGGTATGGTAAATACATGAAAAATCTACGATCATTTTTTATATACCGAAGAGTTATCCACATCGTTGTATCTAAGTCGAATCAAAACTTTCTGTTCAAACTCTGGTAAGATAATACATCATCATCTGTGGCTACTTTCTCGGTACTCATAGGAACAATGTACAACGTATCCTTTTAATTTGTTGGTCAAATTTTGGGGTCTTTCATTATTTAATAACCCTCTGATTTGAATGTGCAAGACTTGCATGTTCTCACACCGTTCATTTGAAAAGTAATTAAATAGGGGAAGTTGTCATACCACAAATTTGCCCCATCAATTTTAGCGGTTAGTTTATTTAAATTTTAATATTACTATGTTATAGTCACATTATTGCTTAGGGGTATATATTCACAAGAGGGGTGTACTTCTTCGAAATGGACCATCAAAATCTGACGGGGCATTGAGTTTTTCCCGAGGTTTGTTTATAGAAGGGGGTGTATTTTTATTTCACTTTTAGACATGCCCATATCAGTTTGTTATACCGGTCCATTAAAAGATTACATTTTGGTTAAATAAGAGAGGGGGAGTTAGGGTTTTGATTCGTTGTCCCATTACCTTCAGGCCCGTTCAAAATAGAGAGTAGTGTATGTTTTTTAAGAACTTGTTGCTTCATTTTTTCGGGTAGGTCCACTAAATTGCTGGCCCATTTATTTTTGTTTTTGTACATGTTTTTATCCAGGCTGGTTCGTAAGGCTGTTCATTTGGATGGCCCATTAGCCTTTTGTTTTTACAAAGGGGTATGTTTTTGCTACAGACGGGCCCATTGAAATGCCAAGCCCAATAAGGGAATGGTTGACTAAAGTCAACATTTTAGGATTATCATTTTTATATTATTATTAATTATTATTAATAGTATTATTATTTATAATTAATATAATAATTATTATTAATGTTATTATTAATATTATTATTTCATTATTTTCATTATTGATGTTGACCAAGTCAACCAAATAGGGACGAAACCCTAATTTGCTCCCAGCAATGCCTTGATCCTCTACACTAAGCAAGCCAAAAAGCCCAAGAAACAACTACTGTACATATTAAATAAAATCAAATATCAAACAATCAAAATCGTATCAAATCAAGCTTTATAAATCAAATATTTACAAAAATAAGTATTGTACAAATCAAAGATTACAATTTAAATGTTTAAAGAATCTGAATTAATGGATTTACATCTAAGTCATCAATTACAAATAAATTGCAATCTAATTTTTAAACAATCAAATCCGTAATTTCTTCAATCAACAAAAATTTGTAACGACTAATCTTACAATATTTCATAATCTATCACTAATCCTAACATATAAATAACCCTAAATTCTAAGAATAAAGGAGGGAGGAGGGGAAAACTAAAAAAAGAACAGAGATTAAGAAGAAGGAGAAGAAAGATCTGGATTTCAATTTCTAAAACCCTAGATCTATTGACCCATGCATCAGGCTCCACCGCATCTCCACCATCATCATCATCGCCATCTCTGGCCGCACCTGTACATCAAAGAGAAGAAATAACATCAGCATCAAAGAGAAACAGAGGAATCATTGAGAAATTTCATGGAGAGGTAAGCCTAAAACTTAGCTCAGGGCTTATAAATTATTTTCTTCAGTTGATGTTTGAAATTGGTTTTTATTTGAATAAAAGGTTTCTGGTTTTGTTGGGGTTAGGGTTTGATGATTCAGGGTTAGGGTTAGATAAACAAGTTAGGGTTGTTTGATCCGATTAGGGCTTGGAGGTAGGGTTAGGTTTAACTTAGGGTTCATCTTAGAAACCTAGGGTTCTTAGGGTTCTTGGGGTTAGGTTATGGTTCATAAGGGATTGGTGAAGTTGTTAGGGTTCGTAAGAACCCAGATGAAGATCTACGTTGGAGTCGCCGACGGAATCAATTTCCGGCCAGTAGGGCGATTTCCGATCTCCTAGAGAGAAGAGGGAGCTTCCATCTCTAAAAAGTTTGTTCCATTTGGATCGTTTGGTGTAGAGAGAGTAAGAAAAGAATAAAATGGGCCTCAAGCCCTGATATCCTTTTTATAAACCTAATTCGTGATTCCCTGTGATTCGCTTACTACACACCCTCAATCCCCACCCTTGTGATCAAATCAGATGCTCCAGATAGTGCGTCCTCACCATAAACCATACATGTACGCTCACATGATCCACCCGGACCTCAAACAAATTCTGTTTTGGGCCTGGTCCTTCCTAACCACACCCCAACCCACTTATTTTTCTATTATTAAACTGTAGTTCATACCCCGCATGCGATTGGGCTTAAATCCAATATCTGGATTTAAGGCCCAAATACTCACACCCCTAGTGTTTTACTAGGTACCCCACTTATTACATATTAATAATTATTGAATATTTTTAATATTTAATATATTTATAGATTCTAAAATTGTCTTTATTAATTCAAATTCTTTTTTAAATACTAACTCATTCAAATATTTTAATTGCATTAAAATTATTTTTCTCATGCATTAAAAATATTTATTTTCCTCATATTGCACAATATATTTGAAAACATCTAACCTACAAATTACTAACAACTTTCTATTAACTTAATTCAAACTTATATATATTTTCAAAAAGGATTATGGAAATATCTTCTATTAACTGCGAACTTCGTCTAACAACTCTACTATTCACAAACCCAAACTTGGTTCAAGGAGAATTCGAGATATTTCTATAATCCATAAAAACAACTAATCAAATAACTACGAACTACAAATTGAGACTTTGATTCCTCATAAGAGGATACATAGGCACACAAATTAAAAATCGTGGCGAGTTCCCCTAATTAAAATTAAAGCCCTATTTCCTAAACCATAAATCTAAACCCTAGTATCCTTGGGAACAAGGTAGATGAAGGGTGCCTAACACCTTCCCTTCGTCTAAAACGAGTCAACAACTTAGAATCTCTGATCAAATTAGGGTTATGTGTTATATTCCCTTCCCTAGGATATAAATTAATAGTGGTGACTCTTATTGATGCATATATGTTTTGTTGATGATATGAAATATTGGGTTATTGATAAAAGAGGTTTGGGGATTTGGAGTTTGGTTGAAATTGAATTTAGAAACATAAAAATATGTTTTTTTGGTTCAAGTATAGTGGGAATCGGTTACCACCAAATGGGTAATCGGTAATCGTTCGAAAAATGGTGTTTCTAGGCGTTTTAACATGGTGGAATTGGTTACAACTATTGTGGGAATTGGGTACCATTGAGTCTGGCAGATTTTCTACAAAACTTCAAAAATTCATGACTTAAGTTTCGGGTATCCGTTTGATGTACTGTTTGAACCCGGGGAAAGTTAATATAATGTAATTTCTTGTAAAAGTGGTTTCATATTCTGGAAATAAATTTTAATTGGTGTTTAATGGAGTTTTGTGGTGTTAGTGTATGGTGGTTGGGTTTGCAATTTGTAAAAGCTTCAAAAAGTCATAACTTTTGAACTGTACCTCCGTTTGAGTCCTCGTTTGAAGCGTTAGAAAGTTAGTGTGATATTATTTTCAATAAAAATGGTCTTGTTGGTAGTAAGTGATTTAAAAATAACGTGATTATGTAAATGAATTATAATTGTATTGTTTAGTTTGTGAATTGGTGTTGGATGTGAATAACATTGTTTGGCTTTATTCACTATGTATTATTATGGTGTGTTGAATCGAGAATGCTATGAACATGACAATTGATTTTGTATATATGTATGATGTGAAGTGATGATGAATGTGAGTAACGTGGTTTGACATTGTTGCTATTTGTCATTATGATGTGTTGAATTGATGAATGCTATGAGAATGCCTTGTATGTGATTGATGACATGATTGATGTATGTTGTGTAATTTGGTAAATATAATTCAAATATGATGAATTATGTGAAATATGCTTGTATGATTAAGATTGAGGGATGATCTTAATTGCATATTATTGTTGAGATTGCATATGTACATGCATCATTTGTGTAAAGAGACAATGTTTGGTAATTCTGTGGGAATATTGACTTGTCCCAAACCTAATGTTGAATGGGGTTTGAAAGCTTAAGGCAGAATCGAGATTTTATTGGTGGTTCTGGTCCTATGGTGGGGATCTGGAACGGTGCATTATATGTTCATAATTAGTGGTTCTGATCCTATGGTGGGGATCTAGAACTAGGTGAACCTAGTTGTTCACAATTGGTACCACATGCATTTTGCACTAAGTTGCATTAGAGTCACATGTGTCGATGTGAATGTTGTGTTTTGGTGTGCAATATGTGATAATTGAATTAATTGTTACATTTATGGTATTGTGTTTGATTACTTTGGTATCTTGAGTTGTAGAGCAATGTTGTATATATCGATATATGAAAAGTATTGGAATATATGGAATATAATAATATGTGAAGTGTGATGAATGCTATTTGGTGAATGTGTGTTATACATTACTTATTATTACATATTTATATAATTATGTGAATTATCACCCTTCAGTTGGAACTATGTTTTATACGACATCGCTCAGGAACCAAAGATAGTGGTGCTTCTCACGAGGATTAGTCGGAGGAGTTAGCTTTGTTTATCCTTATTCTAGGTAATGAGTTAATGCTCTGGTCATGCAACACGGGGGTTTATTCAAAGTCATGTTTATTTTTATGAGATGTGATATACTCTCTTTATTTCTGGTGTATTTGAGATTATGTGATGGATGACCTTTAATGCCTAATGTCTTGAGACATGAATTATTTATGAGATGCGATGATTGGTATCATTTTGTTAAATCAAATATTCCGTTGTGATATGTATATGTATATGAAACATGAAGTTTAAATATGTTTTATAAATATGACCAGAAGTATGTTGCATTGTCTTTGTTGGTTTTTGAAATACATGTGACGCTATATTTTGATACGCAAGCTAATTTTACTATGATTATGCTATAATATTAGCTTCGGGTTTAGAGAGTGTTACAGTAGTGGTATGAGAGCATGCTCAGTCTGTCCGACCAGGTTGTCTAATGTTATTTGTTCCTTAGTATGCGACATGTGTGTGAAACATTGTCGGTACTTGCTTGTTTTCCTAACTACTTGGTTGTAGGAGTGAGTTTAAAACAAGTGGAGGAGAAGCTGTGTTTCCCTGAGATGTTTATGGTGTGAAGAGTTGGACCATGGTTCTTAGGTAATTTTGAGCTTAAGATATAGGATGTTATTGCAGTTGGGTAAGAATGGTTTATGCCACCATTATGGTTGTCGGCTACCTATTGACAAATTGAGGAATTGATCACCCTTAATCTCTTGTTAATAGTAGACGGGATCATATTAGATGGAATAGGCTTGTCTTTCCGGCTTGATAGTATGTAAAGTTAATGAGTCTGTGAAGGATGGTGTTGTGTTGTTTGATTTGATGGCAACATTGAATGTTTATGAGAAGATGGCGATGAGTGATTTACGAATCGTTCCTGGTTTTCCTGAGGTATTTCCTAGAGATGTAAGTGATTTATTGCCAGAACGTGAGATGGAGTTTACGATCAACTTAGTTCCTAGAACTAGTCCGGTATCGATGGCTCCATATCAAATATCATCATCTAAGTTGAAAGAGTTCAAGAGTCAACTTGAGGATTTTCTTGAGAATAGGTTTATTCGCCCTAGTGTGTCACCATGGGGTGCACCTGTTTTGTTGGTTAAGAAGAAAGAAGGTACTATGAGATTATGTGTGAATTATATACAACTGAACAAGGTGACTATCAATAATAAGTATCTACTTATGAGGATTGATGATTTAATGGATCAATTGGTTGGTGCAAGCATGTTTAGCAAGATATATTTGAGATCTGGGTATCATCAGATTCGTGTGAAGGCTGAAGATATTCAGAAGACTACTTTAGAATAAGGTATGGTCACTATGAGTATTTTTTGATGTCGTTAGGTGTGACCAATGCACCTGGTGTATTTATGGAATATATGAACAAGATTTTCATCAGTATTTGGATAAGTTTGTGGTTGTGTTCATTGATGATATTTTGATGTATTCGAAGAGTGAAGAAGATCATGCTGAGCATCTGAGGATTGTGTTATCTGTGTTGAAAGAGAAGCAATTATATTCTAAGTTTTATAAGTGTGAGGTTTGGTTGAAGGAAGTGAGTTTCCTTGGCCATATGATATCAAGAGGTTGTATTGCTATTGATCCGTCGAAGATTGAGGTTGTATCTCAATGGGAAGCTCTGAAATCTGTTTCTGTGATTAGAAGTTTTCTTGGTTTAGAAGATTATTATCGAAAGTCTATTGAAGGTTTTTCCCAGTTAGCTTTGGTGTTGACGTAGTTGACTAGGAAGGGTCAAGATTTTATTTGGACTTCACAGTGTGAAACTGGTTTCAAGAACTTAAGAGAAGGTTGACAACCACTCCTATTTTGATTTTTCTTGATCTGGCAGAACCATTTGTTGTGTATTGTGATGCTTTTGTGATGGGTTTAAGAGGCATTTTGATGCCGAATCAACAAATGGTAGCTTATGATTCAAGGAAACTTAAATTTCATGAGAGTAACTATCTGACAGATGATTTAGAGTTAGTTGTTGTTGTGTTTGTATTGAAACTTTGAGGCATTATTTATTTGGGTCAAGATTTGATGTGTTTAGTGATTACAAGAGTTTGAAATATCTATTTGATCAGAAATAGTTGAATATGAGGCAAAGGTGATTGGAATTCTTGAAGGATTATGATTTTGGTTTGAATTACCACCCGGGTACGACAAATGTTATAGCTGATGCATTAAGTAGGAGGTTATAATACGGCGAGAGAACCGACTTTTTGGTTTTATCGAAATGTGCGGATAGCTAGAGTAGCCACCAACTTTTCTTTTATCTAATATTTAGGAAAGGTTAAAATAACAGGAAAGACCTTTGATAGATTTTGAGTTCGGGGGGTAAGTTATGAAAAAGGGAAGATGTTAGCACCCTTTTCATCCGTAGTTATCTACGGGATCTTAATTGATTAACTCACTTTTGAAAATCTTGCTTTATAGTGTGATTTGTTTGAAAATATTTTGAAATCACTAATGTAAGGCTGACTTTGTAATGATTCTTGTATCAGTCCTCAAGAATGTATACAAAGTGTTATTTTTTGAAAATATTTGTTTGAAAGTGTAGTTTGAAAAAAAAGTTTTGAGAAAAGTTGTGAGTAAGCAGTTAGGAGTTTCTTACCCATTAAAGTCTTTCTTATTATTTTCCTTCTCCTTTAGAGATAGTACTATCAGTACCATAAGTTGATAGGTAGCCCTATCTATTGGATGTGAAGGGACATGCGTAAGGTCATTGAAGGCTACAAGTAAGGTTACTTTAGCAATTATGGTGAAGGGACTATCATCATTTTATAGGCAACTCGAAGGAACTATATCATTTTGTAGGAAGCTCGAAGGGTCATCGAGGGATTATGATCTTTATTCGAAAGGGACATGATGATTTGATTAAGGTCTTTTGCTAAAGTATCCCCACTTTCGAGGGACGTGACCAATATTTCGTAAGGCAATAAGAGAGGATACTCTAGAGGTGCAAGTGTGAAGAGTGTTTATTTTCAGTTTATTTTATCTTGAGAATTAGAGTTTTCTAGGTTCAATTATTAGTCTTGCCATACAAACCCTAGTTACTAATCATAGCATGAAAATATAAGTGTGAGAATAAAAATTTCCTATGCCATTACATCCTCGGAGCAAATACATAATAAGAAAAAAAGATGTGGAAAATAAATCTACGCTATCACAATAGAGAGTGCGTCCTATACATTTGATCTATGAACAAAAATAGAAATAAGAAAATGATTTAAGAAAAAAAGTTTGAAAGACCTAAAGTTCTAGGTATTAATATTTTGGTATTTTATGGAAAATAACTTAAGCGATAATAATTAATAAAACCTAAATTCTAATTGATTAAGAAAAAGGTTGATTAATTAATTAATTTGGTAAATAAAAAATATATCAAGAAAATTAAATATTAGTTAAAAAAACCTAATCTTAATTTATTTGTATTAAGAAAAAATGATAATTAGGGTTAGAAAAGCAAAAGAAAGGAAATTAGGTTAAAAGAAAAATAGGATAAAAGGATTTGCATAGGGTGCATGTTTAACCCACGCCCCCTGGCTTCAAGGATCTGCACTGCTAGCCACTAGGCCAAGCGCCTGTTGGTGTTTGAAAATAGGAACTGAATAATATATATGAAACCTGCGCGTTAGTTTGAAAAATAACAAAAAAAACATTGCGAGACGTAGGGATCGAACCCATGCCCTTCACATTACATGCCTCTGTCTCAACCAACTGCGTTGTGCTTCAATTATGTTTATACAATACAAACTAATAAATATATTATAAACAAGTGGACCGGAGAAGCGTCAGAGCCCTAGCTCCGATCGTCTTCTCCGGTGAGGTCATTCTTCAACCTGCAAATATAAAGCGCGTTAGAGATTAAGAAGGACCCTATCCCCTTAATTCGACCCTTGCGAATCCAATGGTGGCATTCTTTTTGGCTAATCCAACCTGTACAGTGAGATACGATCAAGACAAAGCTACACAGTGCAATAATGGTGATGGAGTATTCTGGCATCATGAGCCTCATGCAAGGGATAAAACCTGCGCTATTTTATCTCAGGAATATATTGAAACTGTTAGTTTAAATCAAATCCTCAAAAATATCAAAATATGAAATTCACAACATATGTAAAACCAATGATGTTTGGAATGCATGTTTTAGGCACCTTTGATCATCAAGAATGATTCGCACTTACTCTATGGCACCTCAGGGATCAATTTGAATGGTCACTTAGCCTTGAGGATGGCTGAAAGTTGGGTTTCAAATTTAACATTTTCCTTACAAATTTTGATCCCAAAACACTTGATTCTTGAGCAGCCTCCGTGTCTTTTTTGGTATGAATATGTAGTGTACTTATAGGAGAAAAGATTAAGTTAAGATGTGGGATTGGAAATCATGTGAAACATATCTTTGATTTTGTTTGAAAATAAGTTGAAACATTACAAAACCATGAAGATTTGATTCACAAATATGTCTACACGGTTTGTAGCATGACCTCGGGCCTCCAAAAGATTCAAATCACAAGCCTTTTATGCCTTATACATTTATTTAATATTTATTTGATTTAATTTTGAATTTAAATGAATAAAAATCAAAATAAATGAAATAAAAATTAAAATGATTCATTAATGGATTTAGGAGTCTATTATGAGACCAGGAACACGTTTGGACCTTAAAAGATAGGCCCATTATCCAAAAAAAAACAAATTTTCTCAAATTAAACTTCATGCATTTTCTCAAAATTTTCCAACTAGCATAAATCATATCTCACTCAATTTTTATCATATGAAGATGATATTTGACATTTTGAAAACCTCAAGATGTCCCCTACAATCTTCATGTTGATCACTTTTTCATTTGAATACTTTAACTTGATGTAAATTGCTTTGACAAAAAGTGTCTTTTTGTTGACTTTTAAAATGACATGTAATGTTTTGGTCCATATCTCTCAAATGAAGCAATTTTGGCCTTGAGCCTAGATAAACAAAGTTGTAAAGAATTGAGTTTACTTCAAAATGAGCTTTGGTTGAGAAATTTATGATGAATTATGTGAAAGTTACGCTTGGTCAAAGTTTAGTTTACTTCTCTTTAAGAAAACCCTAATTTAGTAACTTTTGATGAATCTTGAGTTTTCTTGATGAATCATGACCAACCATTGATTAAATGATGAATGTGACTTCAAAATGTTGATTTTGACCAAAAATCTTGAAGTTTGACTGTAAATTGGTCAAAGTTGACTCTTATCCCAATACAATTGATTTTCAATCATCTGACTAATTGATTGAACAAACTTATGCTGGAAGGCTTGAAATTTGGCATGTGGATTCTTTTATGCATATGAGAAACCATAAAATCCATTCGAGGCATTAGAAGTCCAATTTCCTTTGAGAAAACTTAAACCCTAATTGTAGGCCAACTGCTTAGAAGGAGAGTTTGTCTGGTCAACCCTTGAGTAGTCTTGAGCAATTGAGAACCCTAGGAGCATGAGGAGGTATCTTGAATCATTTTGTCTTGAAAAATGGGAGGGAAAATTTTGGGGTACAATATTTCCCCTATTCAATCTTCTTAAAGCAGAAGAGTTAGATTGACATGCTCGCCATTCGTGATCTGAAGGTGGAAGAGGATTAAACACGTAAGTGCCCAGAAATTTGCACTCACATGTGCACGAAGTAACACTATTGGTTAATTGTATTGCTTGAATGGGCTTAAAGATGCTATTTAGAGAGGTGATAGAATGTCCTCAGAGATGGGCTTATAGATGCCATCAAAAGTAATTGTTGATAGGAGTATCAGAATGAGTCTATGTTCAACTGTATCTGAGAAGTATACTAGAATGAGTCTGTGTCTAACTGTATCTAGCCGATGTGTTGGGGAGTGTCAAAATTAATCTTATGTCTCGATTGTATCTGAATGATGTTCTAGAATGAGTCTATGTCTTAACAATATCTATAAGAGGATCAGGATGAGTCTTCGCCTGAATGTATCTGAGATGCGTATTATAATGATTCTATGCCTGACTGTATATAAAAGATGCTTTTCAGAATGAATCTATTCGATCCTATCTGAGGTAAATTCTTTTCAGAATGAATCTCTGAAGGAAGTGCTTTTCAGAATAAATCTCTGAAGGGAATTCTCGTCAGAACCAGTCTCTGAAGGAAATTCTCATCATATTTAGTCTCTGAGGGGAATGCTCGTCAGATTTAGTCTCTGAGGTGAATGCAATTTAGAATGAATCTCTGAAGGAAATCATCTGGTCATGTAGATAGTCACCCCGTCTTGTTTCCGGGATTGTTCTACAACTTGTCTGTAGATGGATGATAATAATCATCTGTTTGGGAACTTAACATGAAAAAGACAAAGTTAGTCTTATGCAATGTCATGATGCATGAAATGCATTGCGTAATGGTGCTCTCAAAATAAATGAGAATACTATATACGTTTCGTATGCATATGCTATGAAATTCTGTAAATGATGTTTGGGTGTGATATGTCACTGGAACGTATCGGTAACTTCGTATAACATCTTTGACTAGGGAAATCAAATCCCTGATTGTTGCTAGGGATGACGAGAGTAGTTTATAAATTTTGTTTAGAACATCTTTGCTGGGGATTCCCTCTTTCTATTTGAGAACGCTCCGTCGGGGACGTTCGACTTCTGCTTGGGGATAGAATAATTCCTGGAAAATTAGTCGTTCATCGTTCTTTTGAAGGATTTATTTCTTATTTACCCTGACTGGGGACAAAAGAGATGGATAATCCTTTGATTTGTTGTCTGACCAAGTTTCAGATATGGATGTTGTGATACGGTGGTAGAACCGACTGGTATATTGGTTTGTGTTTTGTATTCACAAATGTGCGGTAAGCAAGAGTCGCCATCGACTTTTCTTTTATCCAACAAAGGAAAGGGTGAAAAGAATAGAAAAAGACCTTTTCGGGAATTTTCTGAGTAAGGGGGAGGATTATTGAAAGGGAAGGTGTTAGCACCCTTTCCATCTATAGTTATCTACGGGCTCTTAGAGATTTGCTCATTTTAAAATACCTTTGTGCTTTGTGTCTTTGAAAGTTTGTTTCAAAAATGCCTTAGTATGGCAAACTTTGTAATGTTTCTCGGGATAATGGAGAAAGCATACAAAGTGTTTTTTGAAATGTCTTTTGAAAAGCAATTTTTGTGTAAGTGCAAAATGTTTGAGCAAACTTCTAACAGCTATCTACTTTTATACCCGAAAAGGGTCGTTCTTTTCCTCATATCCTTTAGACAGTTCTATCCTACTATTAGTGAGTAGGTATCCTTGTCATTGGATGTTAGAGGGACAATCGAAGGCACGTTTACAATCATGAAGGCAACTTGGCAAGAGGCTTTAGTAACCACCCTAAAGTTCTAGATCATTTTTAAACCGAGGCAACATTGAGAGGGTCATCGAGGGACTATTGATCTTTAAAGTGGAGGGTAGCCACTAAAATCTCTCACGTTTCTAGATTTGTGACTGTTTTCCGAAGGCAACCGAAGTGGAGATACCCTAGAGGTGCATATGTGCATATGTGTTAAGTTCAGTTATTTATCTTGCATTGTTAAGTTTTCTAACATTTTAATTTTTCAGTCTTATCATATACGCCTAGTTACTAACAGTTAATATGTACAGAAAATAAAGTTAGGAAATCGTAAATCTAAATTATTACATGGCTTTCGGGGAGGGGGTATTTACAATGTACAAACAATTGGGGGAAGAAAAATAAAGAAAGCGATAAAAAGTCCTATTTATAACTATTACAACCCAAATAAAAGTTACATCAATAATGTAAAAATGCGAAAACAAAATAACGCGTGCGAAATAAAACGTCTAAGAAAACCTAAGAATTTAGCACAGTAAAATAATTTTTTTTTTGTTTATTTTAAGAAAATAATGAAATAAAATTTAATTTAATTTTAATTTAAAAAGGTAATTGCTAAATGAATTTAAAGCATAATGCTAATATTTTTGCATTTTTGTTAAGAAAGTATTTAAATTAAAATGAACCTAAGTCTAATTGATTTTAAGTTGATAAAATTAAAATTAAAATAATTAATTAATTAATTAAAATAATTTTGTAAAAAAAACCTAAATCTATTTATTTATTTATTTATTTTTATTATTAAGAAAAGAAATGATTAAAAAAAACAAATAAAACAAAACATAACGAAAAGGAATTGGGCCGGATGCAATCAGCAGATGGGGGTAAATGTTGGAATTTTTGTTAGGCCCAAATGAAGGCAAGCCCAAGCGTTGCAAACAAAAATCAGGGGGATGTATGGACTGAATGTGCTATGCCCAAATATGAAGCCCACGTTGCCTTGTGATCTAGTATGGATTGGTTATGAAGGTACACGGTGATCTGTGCGTCTGACACCCATGGATCTAAATCAATCAGGATCTAGTGGGTGAGATTTGGATGCATACGAGATGCTCTTGGAGACGCCACACATGTGATCTACAAAGATATGTTAAGAAAATGGAAAAAACGTTGGACTTGGGACTCGAACCCAGGTCCTCTCATTCACATATGCGCTTGCTTACCAACTGAGTTATCCTGATCATTCATACATATAATAACATCAATATATTATATATAAAACAAATAAAATGACCTGTAATGTTTTGGCTCATATCTCTCAAATGAAGCAATTTTAGCCTTGAGCCTAGATAAACAAAGTTGTAGAGAATTGAATTTACTTCAAAATGAGCTTTGGTTGAGAAATTTATGATTTTGATACGGTGGCAGAACCGACTGTTTAATACTGGTTTGCGTTTTGCATTTTTTTGTTTCCAAAATGTCGCGGTAAGCAAGAGTCACCACTGACTTTTATTTCATCCAACCGGAAAGGAAAAAAGTACAGAAAAAAATCCTTTTTCGAGATGTTTTGAGTACGGGGGGTAGATTATAGAAAGGGAAGGTGTTAGGACCCTTTCTATCCATGGTTTTCCATGGGCTCTTAGGTACTTGCTCATTTTTAAATTGCTTGTGTGTGCTTTGTTTTGAAAATGTTTTACTTCGTGGTAACCCTTGTATCAGTCCTCAAAGGTGTGACGAAGTTGTTTTGAAAAATTGTTTGAAAATGTGTAAGTGTGAAAAGTTTTGATTTGAGCAAGTACCTACTAGCATCTACTTACTTGAAAAAAAGATTGTTTCTATTCTTGTTTCCTTTAGACAGCGCTATCCTACTATTGAGAAGTAAGTAACACCGTCGTTGGAGTTGTAAGGGTCAAATCGAAAGGGACGTACGATCACTAAAGCAATATTAGGAATATCTTAGTAGTAACCCTAGAGTCTTAAGATCATATTCGAGGCAACATTTCCGAGGCAACATTCGAATGGGACATTTGATCTTTTTTAGACAGGAGGGTAACCACTAAGACATCCTATGCTTAATGATCGTTTATCGAAGGCAACCGAAGTGAGAGCATACCCTAGGAGTGATATGTGCGAGTGATCTGTTTTCAGTTATTTAATCTTTGCACATTAGGGTTTTCTAACCATTTTAATTTTATCATGCATTCTTGCCATACAATCCTATTAGCATATATCTAGACAGTTTAATATTTTCAGGAATTAAAAAAAAAGCGAGAAAATAAACCTACGCTATTACAAGGCTTCGGGGAGGGGGATTAATTACATTGCCAAAAACTTGGGGATTTAAACAGTAAACAAAAATCCTAAATTAACTATTACAAACCATGAACAGTTACAAAAATATTGGCAAAAATAAATAACAAGCGCGCGGCGAATTAAATGCGAAACGATTAAGGTTTTGACCCTTTGACAAATCCTATTTGCGATTGATTAAAAAAAGGATGTTTTTTGTCATGTTTTGTTATTTGAGAAATAATGAAATAATTGAATTAAAAATAAAGTCCTAAGTTCTAATTAATTTTAAATTAAGAAAAAATAAATTAATTCATTCTAAAAAACCTATTTTTATATTTTTATTTTATTTGAGAAAGAAAGAAAAATTAAATCAAGAGTTTAACCCTAATTTTTCTAATTGGTTTTAATTATATAAAAAAACAAGTTAAAATTTCCCTAAATTAAATTAAACTAAATTAAATTAAATTTGATAAAAAAATACCTAATTCTAATTTTTATGATTTTTGATTTTATGATTTTATAAAAAAAGTGATTAATTGTCAATTAAAATAATTAAAAGAAAATATTAAAAGAATTAAAAAAAGAAGAAGAAAATAAAAGAGTATAGAGATGGGCCTGATAGCATTAGCAAAAAAAGGGGTTTGAA
The DNA here is from genome assembly GCA_948472305.1 of Vicia faba. NCBI lineage: Eukaryota > Viridiplantae > Streptophyta > Magnoliopsida > Fabales > Fabaceae > Vicia > Vicia faba. The sequence goes on along the minus strand of OX451736.1, from coordinate 645,293,632 downwards.
TATGATTTTCTTGGCCCAAAACTCCAAGGCCTGTATTGACCACGCCTGATCTGGTGCGTGTGTTGACTTGAGAAGTATGGTGGTCCTCTCATGGTTGGCACGTTGGATCTGATTAGCTAGGCATGCAGTGGCCAGGCATAGAGGGTGTATGGAAGGCGTATGCTACTGTATTGCATGGGATCCACCTGAAACAATCAAGAAAATAATAAAATGCACACGCTTGGGATTAAACCTAAGACGTGTGCATCAAAGGCATTCCCTCCAACCATCTGTGCTAGTGTGTTAACTTGTAAGTATAATAAAAAAAAACATAATATTCTAAACAAGATAGTGGGGTCAGCCAAACGCGCAAAATTTCAAACAGGCCAGTCCCATGTTGCCACGCTATCATCTTCTTCACTAATTATGTCGTTTTAGAAAGAATACCTTTACCTACGGACGCTTACTGTAGGTACAAACCTGTTCATCTCAAAAATCACACACGAGCAAGGTAAATGAAAAATGATGGCACCAATCAACTCGTATCATCCTCACGAGCATCATGGTACCAGAATCAAAGCCTAATTTTTCCTGTATTGAAAACCCCTAAACAAGAACATAAAACCCTAACCAGGGCAATATCGTGTACAAACACCAAAAATTCAATTAAATGGCATGGTTAGCTTGCAAACATGATGACAAACATGAATATACCAATTAAAAGTGCTAATGATGCGTAAATTAGTGAAATCAAAATCAAGTTTTTAGGCAAACCGTGGGAGGCGTAGATCGCGATTCTGGGAGTTTCAAGGCCTGAGAGTGATTGGAATAGCTTCCTGAGATGTCTAGCAAACGATTGGGATAGCTAGCACACCATGAATTGGCCAGTGGAAGGAGATTCGTCCCACACTTTTCTTGGAAATTTTCAAGTTTGTTCTGGTTCTTGGAGGCAGGTTGTGCACGAAAATTCTTGTGTTTAGGGTTCCACAAATCTCAGTATATGTATTGAATCCAATTAGGTTAACAAACTTGGATCCAATCTTGAGAATTCATGAATTGAATATTTGATTTTTAAGCCATATGATATCTTTCTATTTTCATGCTAATCATGCTCTTTTTGTGCCAATTACCCTTGATTTGGTTTGATCATGCAAGCTCAGCATATCTTGATTGTCAATCTGTAAAAAAAAACAAATCATATCATATCTTTGATAGTTTTCATCATTTATTTGATTTAATTCACTTTTTAATTAATGAAAAATAAAAAAAATTGAAAAATGAAGAAAATAATGTGTTGATAAGTATTTGAGTCGTGGAACACATTATAATTGAAGTGCAAGCATAAAAAGTTGGGCCCATTTAGCAAAAAATGAAAATTTGAGCACAATTGTCTTTTGGCAATTTTGCAATAATGGTCAACTTGGCCAATACATAACTCTATAAATTTTGACCCTAGAGAGGTGTTCTTGGACTTTTTAGAAAGCTTAGGATGTCCTCTAAGAAACCCTTTTGGTCTCAACTCAATTGAGTATTCCATGTTCATGTATGAAACTTTGACCCAAAAGGTGTTTTTGTTGACTTTTCAAAAGGACCTGTAATGTCTAAATTAATATCTTTTGTGAGTACATATTATGAACTTGGGAGCTGAAGATGGATTGTAAGGAATTGTATCCTATTCAAAATGAGCTTTGGATGGGTCATTTCTGATAAAGTATGAGAAAGTTGTGTTTGGTCAAAGTTGAGTTGACTTTTCCTACAAAACCCTAATTTAGCAACTTTTAGGTTTTAATGAATTGTGAGAAATCATTGAGGAATCATGATCAACCCTTGATCAAATGATGAATAATACTTCAAAATGAGGATTTTGAACAAAAATCTTGAAGTTTGACTGTATGTGGGCCACAATTGACTTTTGACCTAGCACGGTTGATTTTTAGGCATTTGAGCAATTGACTGAGCAAACTTCTTCTGCAAGGCTTCAAACTTGACACGGATGATCTTGAGAACATATTAGGACAATGGTGAGAATTTGAGTCCTTTGTGGTTCACACATATTTATGAAAATAGAAACCCTAATTTGAGGTGTACTGCATTAGGAGAGAGTTTGTCTTGTCAACTCTTGAACTTCCTTGAGCAATTTGGGGATCTCACTTGCCATGTGTTGAGAAATATGGGAGGGAAAATTTTGGGGTACAACAGTTTCCCCTTTTCAATCTTCTTAAACCTGAGGATGTATATTGGCTCGTCTTCCTTTCGTGATCTGAAGGTGGAAGATGATTGAACATTAGAGTGCCCAGAAATTTGCACTCGCATGAAGTGATACTTGATTTATGATATCAGGAATGAGCTTATAGATGCCATTTGGTTGTTGCTAGAGAAGTGTCAGAGATGGGCTTAAAGATGCCATCCGAAGAAGTGTCGATCGCATAAGTGGTTCCTTTACGAGAACCCGTATACTTGTTGTTGAGGAAGACTTCACTGAGGAATGCTGGTCTCTGTCTTGAGAGAAATATAGTTTTAGGAGCTTCAGTTGTCCGTTACTTTACTGGGGAATAATTCCGATTTGGGAAGCAGAAGTGAACTGTGTGTTTGGTCAGGGTGTATGCTGCACCACGACTTTCTGGGGAAATATGAAATTAATTGTGTTTGATCGGGTCCCGGACTTATAGTGTTGTGGACTGTTTTCTGGGGGATAAGAGAGGCAGAACCCGGACAGTAAGGTTATGAGAAGGAACCTGGATAGTAGGGTTATTTCGACATGAAAGCCGGAACAGTAGGGCTGTGAGAAGGAACCTGGATAGTAGGGTTACTTCGATATGAAAGCCTGGATAATAGGGTTATGAGAAGGAACCTGGATAGTAAGGTTACTTCGATATGAAAGCCTGGATAGTAGGGCTGCGAGAAGGAACCTGGATAGTAGGGTTGCTTCGATATGAAAGCCTGGTTAGTAGGGCTGTGAGAAGGAACCTGGATAGTAGGGTTACTTCGATATGAAAGCCTGGATAGTAGGGCTGCAAGAAGGAACCTGGATAGTAGGGTTGCTTCGATATGAAAGCCTGGATAGTAGGGCTGTGAGAAGGAACCTGGATAGTAGGGTTACTTTGATATGAAATCCTTGATAATAGGGTTGTGAGAAGGAACTTGGATAGTTGGGTTACTTCGATATGAAAGACGGGATAGTAGGGCTTGAGAAGGAACCTGGATAGTAGGGTTACTTCGAGATAAGTTTGGGTAAAACTGCAGAGGGAACTTAGGTAAGGTTGCTTTATGATGGGTTTGGGTAAAACTTCAGGATGAACCGGGGTAAGGTTACTTTTGTCGCACCGATGATTACTCTTTTTAGCTTCGAGTGTTGATCATGGACCTGCTGGAAATTGTTGATAATAACTGTCTTTCCTGAAAAGATAATAGGGTTAGTTATATGCGATGCATGAAATGCGTTGTGAGATAATGTTCTCAATATAAACGAGATTATGCTATATGTAATGTATGCACATGTCATGATATATCAACATGAAATGCCGACGTAATAATCTGAGTCCGTGAAAATAAATCCCTGACTGCTGTTTGGAGAGTATGAGAAATGGTATTCTTGACTGCTACAAAACCATAACTCCTCTACTTCTGTTGGGGATGATGAACAAAGATGACTATGCTGGGGATTTTCCCCTTATTTGCGGACATTCTGCCGAGGAGAGACTCTGCTTTAGAGCAATTCTACGGGGAATAACTCTGTTGGAGAGGAGATACTCTGGTGATAGATCTGCTGATTTGGAGAAATAAACTCAACCGGGGATGAATTTCCGTTGCTGGTGATAATGAATTCTGTTAGAGATTGAATTTATGCTTGTGAGAGAAATAAACTCTGCTTGGGAAAAAAAATTTACTGACTCGCTTGTGATTGTGAACCTCAACTGGGGAGAGTTATGTCCTGTTCGGGAAAGCTAACATCATTGTCTTTGGATACTTTTTACTCTGTGGGGAGTGTATGTACCACTGCTCATGTTCTCGAGCTGGCCCTATCCCAGTACCTGATGGGTAGAGTAACTGTAAGGTTTGGGCACTTCTTGTTTTCCCTGTTCCTAGAATTACGAGTAATTGTCTTTTGTTTCTTATATAAATTTTTTATGAGCAACCATTATTTTCAAATGCATATATCAACAATGAATCATTGGACGTTCTTGCAAAACAAAACAGAAAAAGAAAAACAAATTGAAATTTCTTGTATTGTTTTTGAAGTTGGCATGTAATAAGCGTTTTGTACAAGAGGCTGACGTCCTAGTAAGAGAACGCCGCCGAAAGGAATTACAATTTGTGTAAAAGAAATAAAAACAGCTATGTGAAACAACCCCATTGGGTTCCTACTATGCTATTGCCTTTATATCTTCAAGCGTCTCATCACCTTGCTACTTGGCCAAAGGTGGATCAGATTGATTGGTGTCGTCTGAGCTTGATAGTCGATATCGACGTCTGGTTGCAAGATGATCCAATGAGACATAATGTTACTCTTTGATCCCTAATTTTTTCCTGGACCGCCCTTTCGGGTTTTTAGTCCATCGGGATACCCTTTTTTGCCCAAGTCACCTTTTCAGGTTTTCGACTTGCCGAGTGTATAGTTTTTTCCATTTTCATCCCTTACTTTTTCCCGAACCCTTTTGGTTCGCCGGGAAGCCCTTATTTTTTCCTAGGCCAATCAACCTAGCGAGTCTTTGATTATGCGTAATATCTTTTCACCATGTCTGCATTGACAGGGTGCGGAAGGTCGTCACCATCCATGGTGGTTAGAATTATAGATCCTCCCGAGAAAATGTTCTTAACCACAAATGGCCCTTCGTATGTGGGGGTCCATTTTCCCCTGGGATCACCTTGCGACAGTATGATGCGTTTGATCACTAGATCCCCGACTCGATATTCTTGACGTCTGAATTTCTTGTTAAAAGCCTTGATCATTCGCTTTTGATACGTCTGACCATGACAGATATCAGTAAGTCTCTTTTCATCGATTAGATTCAGCTGATCAAGTCGGGTTTGGATCCAGTCATCTTTGTTCAAACTCGCATCCTTCATAATTCTGAGAGATGGTATCTGGACTTTGATGGGTAGGACTGCCTCCATGCCATATACCAGAAAGTAGGGTGTTTCCCTTGTCGACGTCCGTGCTGAGATACGGTACCCATGAAGAGTGAATGGTAGCATCTCGTGCTAGTCTTTGTATGCCACCGTCATCTTTTGTATAACCTTCTTGATGTTCTTGTTAGCTACTTCAATAGCCCCATTCATCTTCGGCCGGTAGGGAGAAGAGTTATGATGCTGAATCTTGAACTATTTGCAGAGCTCGGTGACCATTGTGTTGTTGAGATTTTTACCATTGTTAGTAATAATTCTCTCTGGGACACCGTAACGACATATCAGATTATGTCGGATGAACCGCGCCATGATGTTCTTGGTTACTATAGCAAAGGAAGCTGCCTCAACCCACTTTGTAAAGTAATCAATGGCTACCAGAATGAAGCGATTCCCGTTAGGCGCAGTAGGTCTGATCTCGCCGATCATGTCGATGCACCACATTGCAAAGGGCCAAGGAGCCGTCAAAACATTCATGGGAACCGGAGGTACATGCACCTTATCAGCATAGACTTGGCACTTATGACAGGTTCGAGAGTGCTGTAACAATCAGCTTCCATAGTGGACCAGTAATATCCTGCCCGTATGATTTTCTTTGCCATGGTATGTCCACTGGAATGAGTTCCGAAGGTACCTTCATGTAACTCTGTCATGATCCTTTCTGCCTCGCTCTTGTCTACACACCGCAGTAAGGTTGAATCATGGTTATGCTTATAGAGGATTCCATTACTGATGAAGAACTTCGCAGCGAACCTTCTCAAAAACTTCTTATCATTAACAGATGCCCCCTCGGGGTATTTCTGAACCTCGAGATACCTTTTAACTTCGTGAAACCATGGTTTATCTGCTACTTCTTCAGTGTCGATCTCATAGCAGTGTGCGGGTTCATCCAACCTCTCAATGGTAATCTAGGGAGCTTCATTGTCCCACCTAAATTTGAACATAGAAGACATAGTAGCTAGCGCGTATGCCAATTGGTTCTCTTCTCGTGGGAAATGTTCAAAGGTTATCTCCTCAAAGTGTGGGAGCAATGTTAGTACATACTCTTTGTAAGGAACAAGATTCGGGTGCTTCGTATCCCACTCGCCTTTGATATGACTTATCACCAGAGAAGAATCTCTGTATACACTCAAGAACTTAATTCTCAGGTCAATAGCAGCTCGAAGACCCATAATGCATGCTTCATACTCCGCCATGTTATTGGTGCAGTTGAAACATAATCGGGCGGTGAACGGAGTATGACAGCCCTCGGGAGATATAATTACAGCACCAATGCCCTTACCCAATGCGTTTGAGGCTCCATGAAAATACGTAGACCATCGGGATCCTTTCTCAGGTCCTTCATCCGGTCCAGGTTCTTCGCAGTCGGTTACCAACATGATATTCTCATTCGGGAACTCGAAATTCATGGACTGGTAGTCATCCGCGGCCTGATGCGCCAAATGATCCGCCAATACACTCCCCTTGATTGCTTTTTGGGTGGTGTATTGGATGTCGTATTCGGTTAAGATCATCTGCCATCTTGCTATCCTTCCGGAGAGAGCGGGCTTCTAAAAAATATACTTGATCAGATCCATATTTAATATCAACAAGGTAGTGTGAGTCAGCATATACTGTCTCAGTCGGCGAGCAGCCCATGCCAAAGCGCAACAAGTTTTCTTGAGCAAAGAGTTATGGGTCTCACAGTCGGTAAACTTTTTGCTAAGGTAGTAAATTTCATGCTGTTGTACCCCAAAAGTTTCCCTATCTTTTCACAAGGGATCACCCTGGATCCTCAAGTTTGCTTCCAAGCCTTCAATTACATTTTTTTCCAAGCAAACCATTCACAAGGGAAAAATGGTCATTTGCACACTGAAAAGTTAAACTTTGAATTTTTGATCAACATCAAATCTCAAGAATCATATTTCACCAAAAATATGTTGGAGTATGAAGTTTGTTTCATCAAGAATTTCAAAAGTCAAATTTACTATGGAAAAGCCAAATTTCTAAATACTTGGGATTTTTCTAAGTATTTAAGAAAAAAATGACATTTTAGAACTTCTGAGCCAGCCTCCAGGCAAGTGCAGTCAGAAGTTGCAAAGTTGGTTCAGAATATGGCCTTCAGTCAGAACATGGCTCTTCAGCATCTATGCAAGTTCAGTCAGAGTTTGTCGGGGTTGCAAAGAAGGTTATAAAACGTTATACAAAGCCTGAAGGCTCCTTCAGAACATGTTGGAGCTATAAGATAAGAGGATCAGAAGATGGGATGCTACGCTGAAGCAAAACTTCTGATCCAGAACTAAGCAATGATACAAAGTTTCACATGGCAGGATTTCTGGTTGTGATAAGTCTCATCATCATTTAATACTCATTTAATGGTCACAACTACCTTCAGAGTCTTTATCCAAAGGATTCTCACCATGTGTACCTCTACTGTCTTGGGATAGTAACTTTGCTACTAAGCCCATGATTTGCTTTTTGCTTTTCCTTAATTCATGCTGACAACCACCATGCTTGCTTCAAAAACAAGGCAGCACTTCAGCACATGAAGGCTATTTCAACGCTTTGGTCAGAACTTGACCAAATCCCAAAACCTTGTTCATGCAACTTGCTGCAGACCTATAACCAATATCTAGCTCAGCCTACGCCTGCATCCCATGATTACACCAAACTAGCATACAAAAACTGTGATGAAAAAGCAAAGGAACAGGATGCCAAAACAGGTTCAAATCCTATTTGTTTTCCCCCCAAAATCACAACAAATTCATCTATAAATACTTGGATCCATCATACGTTCAAAGGGGCTTTTTTTTTGGACGAGAGGCTGAAGGTTAGAGAGAACTATCAAGAGAGAAAAGGAAATTGTAAAACCCTCATAAAAATCCAGACTTATCATATAAAAAAACAAACCTTTGTTCTCCCCTTTGAATCAAAGAACCAACCACTGTTCCGTCACTCTTGCTGACTCAGAACATCCAAAGGAAGCCACTCAAAACTCCAAGCACGCCCCAGGTAAGTCTTTCTGACTTTACTTGCTTTTCATTCTGAACATCATTAGCATGTAAATATCGTAGTATTAACATTGTATATATCATTGCATGAACTGAAAAACTATGGATCAGAACTTCTAGAATAATGCTAGACTCAGACAGGGTTAGAACTTCTATGAACTGCTGTGCTGTTATTCTTCTGATTTGTTTTTTGCCAAAAATGAATGAGTTGTTGACGTGCTGATTAATATGAGAAAAGAGTTGAAACGTAATATAGAACTTCTGATTTTCACATGCTGATAACACACAAAACTTTTATGATTTTTTCTCATTATTAACACACACTGAACTTTTGATTCTCACATGCTGATAGTACACTGAACTGTTAAAGTTCATTCATTGGCTCAACACAACACTGAACTTATAATGTTCACCCACTGGCTTAGCACAACACAAAACTTCTGATGTTAACTCACAATATTAACACAATACAGAACTTCTGAGTTCTCCTCACATGTCAAATACACTGAACTTCTGATGTTTCCATCAACTATTTTCAAACACCCTGAGTTTCTGATTTTCATATGCTGACAATACAGAACTTCTGACTTTTGGTTCACTGGCTGAACGTCATCCAGAACCTCTGTGTTTTCCTTCTAACGTTTTTTGCAGGATCTCAGAGAGTACCAACTTATAACTTCTGATGCCCATTAACGTCTCCTGCTGAGTCACAACGCTCTTAACTTCAGAACTTATGATCCCACTGACGTTTCCTGCTGAGTCACGCGCCTGACTTCAGAACTTTTGATCCTTGTTTCTTTGTTTTCAGCAACACACTGTTTCTATTTTTTACATTTATTTTCTTTTTCATCATTTCTAATATTAACTTGTTTTTAACATAAAAAATCATAAAAATATTTTCCTTTATTTTATTTCCTTAAGACAAAAACATTTTCTAAACAAATTCATTTCTTTCTTATATTTTATATATTCAATATGGTTGTAATAATAACTTAGGACTTATTTTTACTTGCAACCCCATTCATGAATTTGTATCCCCATCCCCTAAATATTGTAATAGCGTAGGACTTTACATTTCCGCAATTTATTGCTTTCAAATGTAAATGCTAGTAATTAGGCGTGTATGGCAAGATAAAACAAATAAGTAGATCACCAAAAATTAAAGACAAATGCATGCAATCAAACACACTTGCATACATGCACCCTTAGGGTAATTCCACTTGTTGCCTTATAAGAATGGCCATGTTATGCATGTGGGATGTCTTAGCACAAACGATCGAGATACAAGATCATAGTTCCTCGATGACGCTATCAAATTTTCCTTTCAAAATGATATTAGCCCCTAAAAGAAAAGTGCTAAGTCATCTCACAACATTGCTATCATGGTCATACGATGACCCAATGCCCGTCCCTTCACATCCAACGATGGGGCTTCTTACCAAAATAATGGTAAGATAGCAACATCTAAAGGAGGAGGAAAAACACATCTAAGACCTTTTGAGTAGGTAGGTTCGCTCCTAGTTGCTCGCTTTCTCACAACAAAAATGTTTTATACACCAACACTTACATTTGAAATATTTTCAAAAGACAACACTTTGTACGCGTTCTTATAGAGACGAGAGCCATTACAAAGAAAACCCTTTTCAAAATCACTTTCAAAAACACACACCACAAGCACATTCAAACAAAAGCAAGTGATCTAGCGAGTAACTAAGAGCCCATGGAAAACCATGGATGAAAAGGGTGCTAATACCTTCCCTTTTCATAATCTACCCCCGAACTCAAAAACATCTCTAAAGGTCTTTCCTGTGCTTTTTCACCCTTCCTTATTGGATAAAAGAAAAGTCAGTGGCGACTCTTGCTAAACCGCAACATTTATGATAAAATGCAAAACACCTCAAGTCAGTTCTCCCACCGTATCATAGAACTGGCGACTCTGCTGGGGAAAATTCTAAAATTGGGGTTACCTTAGGGCTAGATCACCTTTACTTGCTTACATTGCTTGATTTGTTTGCTTTACACTGTGGTTCCTTGTTTGGGTTTGTTTTAAAATCCTACACCCGGATTTGGGGATACCTTTTAGGTAAGTAGCAATAAACTATGAGGGAACTGTGTGGGGTATACCGACACAATTGAAGTAGTAGCTACGTTGATGTGGCACTTTGGTTGGTACCGGTAACCCTTGAGTCAGTCAAGGAGAGTACAAGGCCGCCGCGTGGTGTCATAAAGCATCAACCGACCTTAAAACCTTACTTGACCAACTTGGCCATTAGGACGTAGTGAGATGGCCGGCTTTGGTTCAGTCAGAAGTTGGTAGATACTCGATACTACACTCATTGAGGTTTGACTCTTGAATTTTTTTTGGTTGCGAGTCAATCGCTTATTGAACGAAACTTGGGGGAAAGATCAGTGATATTGAGATCCCTTAGAACCTGGTTACTATTAACTAGGGCAAGTTGAGCCAACTAAACTTCAAGAGGGTACTTACCTACAAACTCCATGGAAGCCTAAACCTAAGGACTTATCTGCTTTGTGTGAATATGATTATTTGTGTATAAATTTGCTTACTTCGCATACTTGTACATAACATCATAACATTACGCCTTAGCATTTTCAATAACCATTTCAAGGATCTCGAGGGTCTTTGATGCAGGTTGTGATGAACCAAACGTATATCAAGGGGTAGGGGGGTTTATTTTCCTCTGACCAAACGCCGTCAAAGATCAAGTACAATAACTTGAGTCAAGGGCTACGACCCACTTGACATGGTGTGCTTAATTCTCATGGAAGGACATCCGCCGATACAAGGTTCTCCAAACAAAGCTGTTGATCAAAGTTCAACTTCTAACATTTCCTGTATTTACCCTGCGAGATCCTTGAAAACATGCATCATATCATGACAGGTTTCTCCAATACAGGTCTCCTTATCTTCTTGTTGTTTATTTCAGTAAGATGGATATAGAACAAACAGTGAAGGCATCCAGGCTCAAAACACTCAACTTCAAGAGATGTTCTTGAACATATCCAAGGGATAAGAAGAGGTGAAAGCTCTCCTCACTAGGGGCATGATCATGGGGAATCCTGAGGGCAACAAGGATGATCAGTTGGAAAGGCTAAAAACTGAAATAGCCATAATGAGGGTCCAAATGATGGGACAGCTGGTGGGCCAGATGGCTCTTATTCCAAACCTGGCACAAGGACAAGAAGAGCTAAGGGTCCTCATCAACAAGCTTCGTCGGGATGGATGTAACCAAATGGGGAAAACATCTAGGGTTTGGGATCAAGTCATCATTTAGCCTCCCTTGAGACAAGAAGCCGAGAGAAGACCTCCCCAATTTGCTTCCGCATCACAAACCCAGAAACCACCTAATCAACAAGGACATGGTAACCGAGGTAAACAGGTCCCAGCCGTTAGGAAGTTCACGAAACTCAACATGCCTATATCTCAGGTCTTACAACACCTACTGAACTTGAATTTGGTCACATTAAGGGATCCTCCTCGGAATCCCAATACCTCTGCTCCTAGCTATCATCCCAATGCATTATGTGCATACCACTCCAATAATCCTGGGCATGATACAAATGACTGTTGGGTTTTGAAAAATAAGATCCAAGACTTGATTGACAGAGGAATGCTGGAGTTTACACAAGATGGTCAGACTGAGTTCTTCTGCCGTCCCTCAAAGGCTCGTCAGTTGTAATGAAAAATTCAAACAAAGAGGCTTTTGTTCCATTTGAATTTTCAAGTTGTAATTTCTTTTGTTATTCAAACAATTATCTATTAATGTCAAGATTTGTTTCATTAATGCATTGCATATGTTTGTCTTGATTTAATCCACTCATTTTCATTACATTTAAACTATGCTTCTTACTCATTTTTATGACATTCAACTCTTGCTAAAAGTTACAAGCCTTTAGACGGAGGATGACAAAAATAATGCCATAATCTCATACAATATGCTTTTGGACAGACCTTGCTGATGATGTACAGTCATTCCTTAAAATCCTAAACACTGGAGTTATAAGGAAGATAATCCCTAGTCAACCCCTTCGAGCCAAAGAAGTAGAAGTTTTCCTTTTTCACAAAAATTGAAACCTTTAATCAAAACCTGGGGCAGGGTAGTCTCTCAGTTAATTCAAACGCGTTTTAAGCCGCAAACTCTCATTTCGTGATACAACGAATGACATCAGAAACATTCCTCTAGAATCAAAAGACGATGATGGTTCCCTATCACGTAGGCAGTCATTATCTCTCAAAAATAAAAGCCCACTAAGTCAAAACCTACAAAGGAGACTTAAGAAAACTGGGGCATCCCGCTGACTGTAATCTCAAAACAAGAACGGTTACGCAAAAATCAGGGATAACAAATCAAAAGGAGGTCACTACTAATTCTCAACAACATAAAATGGTTGCAAAAAAATGATTGCCTTTCGATAAACTTAACTTGTCTGAACCATCACTAAAATGTCATTCCAGACTCAATTGGAGTTCAAACACACAATTAACTGAGCTTAGGACTGAAGAACATCACGAAGAACGAGTGGGTACAAATACATTTGAGCCTTTATCATTTGTTTCTTAAACCGTGAACCAAGCCACGTTACAACCCTTCAAAAGTCCTAATTGAAGCATGGGTTAGTTTGAAAGCATATTGTTACAAAAGGTATCCTGACTCCTGTAAGGCTTTACTCAAAATCCAGAGTTTAATTACAAACTTCTTTACTTGATAAAAACACATTTTTAAAAGCTTCAAGACAAACATAAACTTTGCATTACTTGAATATCAATGTTTGCATATGGCTATTTGTTTGACAGCGGAGAAATTCACACAATGAATATCCAGTGAACGAAAGCCCTCTCAGTGAACAAAATCAATTCAAGTAGGATGACACTTCCATTGACAAATCTCCTATCAACAGGGGGACATGACATGTCACTATCCATCACACCTGGGGCAGTCCGGTCAAGATTCCAAGAAATCTCTCAAGAATTACAGAGTAACCAGGGGCAGGTCTCCATCCCCGTCACTTGGGGCATTGAACGTCAATCTCAACAAAGGGTTATGTACAATCAAACATTTCCAGGAAGTTCTACAAACACTCGCTACTAGGGGCAATGACAAATCTCCCCAAAATCCTTCTCATAGGATGGATCCCCAGCCAGAGTTTAATCTCTGAAAACCTTTCCCCAACTGAGACAACCTCAAAAGTCCTCGAAGACTCTCCCCAACAAAGTTGTCACCTCTCTAGCTGACCGACAAAAGGGTTTATTTCCCCAACAAATTACAAATTCCCCAGCTCGATCTTGCCTCTCCAACTGCTATAAATTAAAGGACTACAACTCCTCTTCCCTAGTAGACTATTTTACAATCCTAACAAGTTACTGTGAAACCTGGACCCGACCAGATATAAGTTCAACTTCGACTCCCCAGTAGAGCGACGAACAACCGAGACTCCTGAACTCTTTTCCCAAGCAAGATCAAACATTATACCTATAAAGTTTTCAATATCCCCCAACGGAGTTCTCCTCAAACAACAAAACAGGAATCCCCGGTGGAAATATTATAAGAAAAGTTTGAAGGCACACATACTCTTCAACAGCAGTCCAGGATTTAACAAACTCCCTGATATTTGTCAAGGATTTATTTTCCCAGACAAAAATACATTCGTAAACATTTTACATTTCATACATCCTATCTACATACATGATAAAGTGCATACGACACAATCTCACTTATTTGGAGAACATCATGACATCATGCATTTCATACATCATGACATTGCATACAACTGACGTTTTACCTTTTTCAGGAAGAGGTCAATCAACATATGGCTACCATCAACCTTTTGAAGTTCCATATTAATACCTGTAACAAGCCAGGAAAACTATTTGCGGATGACTGATTGTAGATTAATACCTGTAACAAGCCAGGAAAGCTATCTACATGAAGAGATTGAATATTAACACATGTAACAAGCCAGGAAAACTATCTTTCTTTCTCAGGTCAAAGATTAATACCTGAAACCAGACAGGACAACTATCTACTTGACCAGCTGAAGAAACCCTACACTGGTTCCTTCTCCCTTCCAGATGCAGTTTTACATGGACTCATCATGAAGTAACCCTACACAGGTTCCTTCACAGGAAATTTTAGATGAAGTTTTACACGGACATCATCATGAAGCAACCCTACACTGGTTCCTTCTCTTTCCAAGATGCATTTTTACACGGACTTATCATTAGGAAACCCTACACCGGTTCTTTCCATTTCCAAGATGCAGTTTTACACGGACTCATCATGAAGCAACCCTACACAGGTTCCTTCTCAGGAAATTTCAGATGAAGTTTTACACAGACATCATCATGAAGCAAGCCTACACCGGTTCCTTCTCTTTCCAAGATGCAGTTTTACACACACATATCTTGAATCAACCCTACACAGGTTCCTTCTCAGGAAATTTAAGATGCAGTTTTACACAAACTCATCATAAGGCAACCCTACATCGGTTCCCTCTCTTTCCAAGATGTAGTTTTACACGGAATCATCATGAAGTAACCCTACACCGGTTCCTTCTCCCTTCCAGATGCAGTTTTACACGGACTCATCATGAAGTAACCCTACACAGGTTCCTTCACAGGAAATTTCAGATGAAGTTTTACATGGACTCATCATCAGGAAACCCTACACAGGTTTCTCCTTTCAGATGAAGTTTTACACAAACTCATCATGAAGTAAACCTACACATGCCTTCTCAATTCCAGATGCAGTTTTACACAAACTCATCATCAAACAACCCAACTTTCCAATACAGTTCATATGCGCTCCAGACACGGACGCCATGCTGGCAATCATCCAGTTCCAGCTTATAGATACAGTCCAGCAATCATGTCTGGATGGCATCTTTAAGCCATCTCCAACAACTATCCATTACCTCTCCAAATGGCATCTTTAAGCCCATTCTCTACATAATCAATCACAACAGCATCGAGTGCAAATTTCTAGGCACTCTAGTGTTCA
The DNA here is from genome assembly GCA_948472305.1 of Vicia faba. Taxonomy (NCBI): domain Eukaryota; kingdom Viridiplantae; phylum Streptophyta; class Magnoliopsida; order Fabales; family Fabaceae; genus Vicia; species Vicia faba. The sequence goes on along the minus strand of OX451736.1, from coordinate 645,278,520 downwards.
ATCATCTTCCACCTTCAAGTCACGAATGGCAGAATTACCAATCTAACTCTTCAGGTGTAAGAAGATTGAACAGGAGCAGCTGTTGTACCCCAAAGTTTTCCCTCTCTTTTCACAAGGGATCACCCTGGATCCTCAACTTTGCTTTCAAGCCTTGAATTACATATTTTTCCAAGCAAAACATTCACAAGGGCAAAATGGTCATTTGCACATTGAAAAGTCAAACTTTGACTTTTGGATCAACATCAAATCTCAAGAATCATATTTCATCAAAAACATGCTGGAGTATGAAGTTTGTTTCATCAAGAATTTTAAAAGTCAAATTTACTATGGAAAAGCCAAATTTCTAAATACTTGGGATTTTTCTAAGTATTTAAGAAAAAAATGACATTTCAGAACTTCTGAGCCAGTCTCCAGGAAAGTGCAGTAAGAAGTTGGAAACTTGGTTTAGAATATGGCCTTCAGTCAGAACATGGCTCTTCAGCATCTACACAAGTTCAGTTAGAGTTTGCCAGGGTAATGCAAAGAAGGTTATAAAACATGATACAAATCCTGAAGGCTCCTTCAGAATATGCTGGAGCTAGAAGATAAGAGGATCAGAAGATGGGATGCTATGCTGAAGCAGAACTTCTGATTCAGAACTAAGCAATGATACAGAGTTTCACATGGCAGGATTTCTGGTTGTGATAAGTCTCATCATCATTTAATGCTCATTTAATGCTCGCAACCACCTTCTGAGTCTTTATTCAAAGGATTCTCACCACGTGTACCTATACTGTGTTGGGATAGCAACTTTGCTACTAAGCTCATGCTTTGCTTTTCCTTAATTCCTGTTGACAACCACTATGCTTGCTTCAAAAACAAGGCAGCGCTTCAGCACATGAAGGCTATTTCAATGCTTTGGTCAGAACTTGACCAAATCCCAAAACCTTGTTCATGCAACTTGCTGCAGACCTATAACCAACAGCTAGCTTAGTCTACGCCTGCATCCCATGATTACACCAAACTAGCATACAAAAACTGTGATGAAAAAGAAAAGGAACAAGATGCCAAAATAGGTTCAAATCCTATTTGTTTTTCCCCCAAAAATCACAACAAATTCATCTATAAATACTTGGTTCCATCAAACGTTCAAAGGGGCTTTTTTTTGGACAAGAGGATGAAGGTTAGAGAGAACTATCAAGAGAGAAAAGGAAATTGTGAAACCCTCATAAAAATCTAGACTTCTCATATACAAAAAACAAAACTTTGTTCTCCCCTTTGAATCAAAGAACCAACCACTATTCCATCACTCTTGCTGACTCAGAACATCCAAAGGAAGCCACTCAAAACTCCAAGCACGCCCCAGGTAAGTCTTTTTGACTTTACTTGCTTTTCATTCTGAACATCATTAGCATTTAAATATAATAGTATTAATGTTGTATATATCATTGCATGAACTGAAAAACTATGGATCAGAACTTCTAGAATAATGCTAGACTCAGACTTAGGGTTAGAACTTTTATGAACTGTTGTGTTGTTATTCTTCTGATTTGTTGTTTTCCAAAAATGAATGAGTTGTTGACGTGCTGATTAATATGAGAAAAGAGTTGAAACGTAATATAGAATTTATGATTTTCACATGCTGATAACACACAAAACTTTTATGATTTTTCTCATTAGTAACACACACTGAACATCTGATTCTCACATGTTGATAGTACACTGAACTGTTAAAGTTCATTCACTGGATCAACACAACACTGAACATCTGATGTTCACCCACTAGCTCAGCACAACACAGAACTTCTGATGTTCACTCACAATCTTAACACAGTACAGAACTTGAGTTCTCCTCACATGTCAAATACACTAAACTTCTGATGTTTCCATCAATTGTTTTCAAACACCCTGAGTTTCTGATTTTCATATGCTGACAATACAGAACTTATGAATTTTGGTTCACTGGATGAATGTCATCCAGAACATGTATGTTTTCCTTCTAACGTTTTTTGCAGGACCTCAGAGTGTACAAACTCAGAACTTCTGATGCCCACTAACGTCTCATGCTGAGTCACAGCGCTCTTAACTTCAGACCTTCTGATCCCACTGACGTTTCCTGCTAAGTCACACGCCTGACTTCAGAACTTCTGATCCTTGTTTCTTTGTTTGCAGTAACACGCTGTTTCTATTTTTTACATTTATTTTATTTTTCATCATTTCTAATATTAACTTGTTTTTAACATAAAAAAACATAAAAATATTTTCCTTTATTTTATTTCCTTAAGACAAAAACATTTTCTAAATAAATTCATTTCTTTCTTATATTTTATATATTCAATATGATTGTAATAATAACTTAGGACTTTATTTTTACTTGCAACCCCATTCATGTATTTATATCCCCATCCCCTAAATATTGTAATAGCGTAGGACTTTACATTTCCGCAATTTATTGCTTTCAAATGTAAATGCTAGTAATTAGGCGTGTATGGCAAGATAAAACCAATAAGTGGATCAGAAAAAATCAAAGTCAAATGCATGCAATCAAACACACTTGCATACATGCACCCTTAGGGTAATTCCACTTGTTGCCTTATAAAAATGGCTATGTTATGCATGTGGGGTGTCTTAGCAAAAACGATCGAAATATAAGATCATAGTCCCTCGATGATTCTATCAAAGTTGCCTTTCAAAATGATCTTAGTCCCTAAAAGAAAAGTGCTAAGTCATCTCACAAAATTGCTATCATGGTCATACGATGACCCAACGCCCGTCCCTTCACATCCAACGATGGGGCTTCTTACCAAAACAATGATAAGATAACAACATCTAAAGGGGGAGGAAAAACACATCTAAGACCTTTTGAGTAGGTAGGTTCGCTCCTAGTTGCTCGCTTGCTCACATCACAAATATTTTATACACCAACACTTCCATTTGAAACATTTTCTAAAGACAACACTTTGTACGCGTTCTTATATAGACGAGAGCCATTACAAAGAAAACACTTTTCAAAATCACTTTGAAAAACACACACCACAGGCACATTCAAACAAAAGCAAGTGATCTAGCGAGTAACTAAGAGCCCATGGAAAACCATGGATGAAAAGGGTGCTAATACCTTCCCTTTTCATAATCTACCCCCCGAACTCAAAAATATCTCTAAAGGTATTTCCTGTGCTTTTTCACCTTTCCTTATTGGATAAAATAAAAGTCGGTGGAACTCTTGCTAAACCGCAACATTTGCGATAAAACGCAAAACACCTCAAATCAGTTCTCCCACTGTATCACACATGTTCTTTTCGACCAGACTCATCATGTTACCCCATCACACACCCTATTGAATTGTCTAGCACTGTCAAGTATAATAACAAAGGTCTTCCGTCAACTGGAGGCATCAGAAATAGTGGTTCTTGAAGGTATTCTTTGACTCTTTCAAAAGCAGTCTTGCATTCATCATTCCACTTTACCACTTGATCTTTCTTCAGCAGCTTGAAGATTGGCTCACTAGTAGCAGTCAGATGTGAAATGAATTTGGCGATGTAATTTAGACGTCCCAAGAAACCTCTAACTTCCTTCTATGTGCGGGGAGTTTGCATCTCTTGTATGGACTTTACATTTGTGGGGTCTACGTGAATACCTTTGTCACTGACAACAAAACCCAGAAGCTTGCCCGACCTTAACCCGAAGGTAAACTTGCTCGGATTCAACCTTAGCTTGTATGTATTCAACCTGTCAAACAGTTTCTGGAGATGATAAAGGTGATCTTCTTCAGTCTGGGACCTGGATATCATGTCATCAACATAGACCTCGATCTCGTGGTGAATCATATCGTGGAACAAAGCGACCATGGCGCACTGATAAGTTACCCCAACATTCTTCAACCCAAAAGGCATTACCTTGTAACAAAAGGTGCCCCATTGTGTAACAAAGGTTGTCTTCTCTATATCCTTAGGAGCCATCTTGATTTGGTTGTAGCCAGAAAAACCATCCGTGAAGGAGAAGATCTTATGTTGCACGGTGTTGTTGACTAGAACATCAATGTGAGGAAGTGGGAAGTCATCCTTATGGCTTTCCCTGTTCATATCTATATAGTCCACACACGTATGTACCTTACCATCCTTCTTAGGTACCAGGATGACATTGGCAACCCACTATGGATAAGAAGTGACAACTAAGAATCCTGCGTCGAACTGTTTCATGACCTCTGCCTTGATTTTCTCTGACATTTTAGGGCGCGGACCTTCTGCTTTACCGGAGGGCAGTCTTCTTTAGTCGGCAGGCGATGTACCATAATATCAGTGTCCAAACCAGGCATGTCTTCATAAGACCAGGCGAAGATCTCAACATAGTAGTGTAGCATCTGTGTTAACCGTTGTTTGACACTAGGCTCCAGATTCACACCTATTTTAACCTCTTTCCCGTCTTCCTCTGTACCCAAATTCACTACCTCAACCGGCTCTTCATGAGGCTGTATGGCCCTTACTTCCTGCTGTAATAGTCTAGCAAATTCTCTAGGCACCTCACAATCATCCTCACCTTCATCCTCGGCTTGGTCGATCGGATTTTTGAAGTCATAACTGGCAGTAGTAGAGTTGTTATCAATGGGATCCAGAGTGGATATGGATATGCAGTATGATACGTGAGTGTGTGTAAGAGGATAACTATTTTAATAAAGTGAGAGACAAAAAAGAAAAACAAGGAGCGCAAACTTTGTATGCAAGAAACGTCCAATTCTTTATTAATGATATATGAAATGACAGATAATAGCCCTCACAAGCAAAGCCAAGGTGCCTTAGGCAAGGCATCGGGCCAAAAAGTTTCAAATTGTTTATTACAAATATTAAAACAAATGAGTCAATTACCGCGGAATAAAAGAAACAGGAATGAAGTACCTAGCCGTCCATTTATCCGGTCGACCGTTGGTTGTAGGGTAGATCCAGCCGTCGATGTCTGAATCCTTTTCACTATCTTCAATTGCATTAATTCCACGATTGTTGATGTGTAGAGGAGGTCTCCCAGCCCGAGCGTGCCTAACAGCCCTTTGAGCCCCTATAGTAAAGCCCAAACCAAATTTGTCAGTTTTGTGAGTGAAATCAGGGAGCTGACCCCGATTGGTACACCCACCTTCTTCAACTACAGCCTTGGCATCCTTGAGAGAAGCCATCTTCAATGGAGGTCTGCCAGTAGTAACTTCAATTGATGCCAATATCTGAGGGACCTCTTCGAAGTTCTGACAAGGAGTTTCTATGAAATCCCCGTCCATTTCTATGTAGCGGAAGGAATTGAGGTAACTCACCATATATTCTTCTCCACCTTGCATTGTGACGATCTTCCCCTTCACCGGATACTTCAGCATTTGATGGAGTGTGGAAGTAACTGCCCCAGCCTCATGGATCCAAGGACGACCCAGCAAGCAAGAATATGACAGACTGCTATCCATTACATAGAAGGTAGACCCAAAAGTTTGAGAACCCACTTTGACAGGGATGTCCACTTCCCCGTGCACCATTCTCTTTGATCTGTCAAAATCCCTTACCACAATGTTACTAGGCTTTAGAGTCAAACCTTCACAATCCAAACAGTTCAACACCTTCTTCGGCAGAACATTCAGTGAAGACCCGGTATCTACTGGCACATGAGCCATAGTGGTGCCCATGCACTCAATCGACCCATGCAAAGCATCGTTATTCTTCCTTCCTTTCGGTGTCAGATCTGCATCTAAAAAACCCAGCCCATTGTCAGCAGTCAGGCTGGCCACACAATCTTTGAACTGATCTGCTGAAGTTTCCTGCTGCACATGCGCAGTCTTGAGAAATACAATCAAAGCCTTCGCATGGGCTTTAGAACACAACAGCAGAGACAACATAGATATCTTTGATGGGGTCTGCCCCAGCTGCTCGACCATATTGTAATCGCTCTTCTTGATAATTTTCAGTATTTCCTCTATTTCTTGTTTAGAGGCTTCCACAATGATTTTCTTAGGTGCCTCCGTCTGGGCAGGCTCACCTATAATTTCTTTGCTCCGAGTCTCATACGGCTCAGCAGAAGGGGTAATAACTGGACTAGGAACAAGAGAAATGTCAGGAGTGCTGGTTGGAGCAACAATTGGAATAACAGTAGGCTTGATGATCTTCGGAGCAATCTCAGGAGAGAAAACCCTTCCACTTCGGGAAACCTTACTAGTCCCGACAATATTACTGACATCAGTATCAACTTCTTCATTCTTCAGATCTTTCTTAATGCCATGATAGTACACATCAACACCATATTTCCATGGGACAGCCTTGTCTGAGGTGTACGGGATAGGACCAGGAACAATGATTATCAGCGGAGCAATTCTTTGAACAGGTGTAATCCTAACAGGTCTTCTCGAGGAAACCTTGGAAGGATTGGCGGAAATGTTTATAATAGCAAAGTATTCATTTGGAAAAATAGGAATCATAGTCTTCTCGAACAAAATCTCTTTATTATCCATCAGGCGCTGGACACCTGACATCAACAAACGGCAACCAGAAGGTAGAATCGAACACATGTTGCAACCTTCACCACAACCCGGAAATAAACCGGACAACAACAAATTCTTCTTAACAGTCATAAGGGGAGTAGAAATTTCTTCAGCAGAGGTCACAAACAAATCAGTGTCAACAACATTAACTCTACGACCCTGTTTGGGCATGGGAGTAGTTATAAAATTCGACTTTTTTGGAGCATCGAACTCTATCTCCTTGGCTTCAAGCAAGTCTTGTACTTTGTTTCTCAGAGCCCAACAATCGTTTGTATCGTGGCCAAGACTCTCAGAATGGTAGGCGCACCGCGCGTTGGCATTGTATCTAGGAGAGATAGTGTTTGGATTCTTGGGAGCCTCTCTCAAGGTTGCCAAGTTGGATTTCAGCAGGTGAGGTAGCACTTCAGCCAATGTTATGCTAATGCGGGTAAAATGCCGTTGTGGTCTTTCTACCCTTTGTTGATTGTTGCATTGTGGAGCAACTGCGGGTCTTGGTATTACTACCGCATTTACCGTTTGAAGGTGTTCAGATCTGCTTTGGCCCCTTGGGCTATAGACTGCATTGGCTTCCTTATTACCAGCGAATGGCTTCTTAGTTGAACTCGAGGAGGCATCCTTATGTATTTTACCACTCCGAATTCTAGCTTCTACTCTTTCTCCAGTTAAAATCAGCTCAGTGAAACCAGATGACGAGCTGCCGATTAAGTGGTTGAAAAATGGACCAGATAGCGTCCCGAGAAACATGTCAACCAACTCCCTATCAGACAGAGGGGGTTGGACTCTTCCAGCCAAGTCTCTCCATTTTTTAGCATAATATTTAAAACCTTCACCTGCACCCATGGACATACTCTAGAGTTGAGTACGAGTGGGAGCAAGGTCGACATTGTACTGATACTGCTTATACAAAGCAGCAGCAAGATCTTCCCAGTTTCGGAAACTGGCTCCCTCCAACTGGTAGAACCATTCAAGCTGAGTCCCTGACAGACTATCTTGAAAGAAATGCACCCACAAATTTCTATCAGCTGTGTGGGGTTGGATTTTTCTGACATAAGAGCGGAGATGGAGTTTTGGGCAGGACACCCCATCATACTTGGCGAAAACTAGAGCTTTGAACTTCTGAGGGATGACCACTTCCGATACTAGTCCCAATTCTCTGAAATCCAAACTAGGTATCTTCTGAACTTCCATAGTACTCAGATGGTCTTCTAGCTGTTTGTATATATCCTCAGCAGGAGGATATTGCTCATCATTATAATCAGTATCATTGTCAAAAACTGCAGGACTAGGATCCTTTTCCCCTTTCTTGGTTCTCTCCTTCCTTGGATGAAGACGTCAGATCAGTTTGATGATTCAACCTTTCTCCAAATCTTCTGCCCATATTCAGAATACCAGTCTTCTTTTTATTCTTCTTCTCTTTCAGAATGAGGGCCTTCAGACCCTCTTGCCCTTTTGCCAGACTAATGAACATCTGTTGGAACTGGGCGTTCTGTGCATGAAGATCTTTGATGACTTGATCAAAATACATTTCTGCTCAGATAAACAGCGAAGAAGATGAGAAACCTGTAGTGGTACCTGTAATGATGTGTATGATAATGGGATGCGCATGTAATTATTTCAAAGTCTTTGGGAGATTTAAATTTGCGAACCAAAAATAAACAAAAACTTTATTAGCTTAAATTTGAAAGGTTCGACATGCCTTTAAGGCGTTACAAATAAGTAAATAAAACAAATCTAAAACTAGAAAAGAAAAATCAAAAGTCCCATGGACGCTTTCTCTTTGTGCTGATATAGTCATTGAGCACTCTTTCTTCCTCGAGCTTCCTAGTGAGCTTTAAAACCTTCCTCTCTTCCTCATGGAACTGCTCCCGGTAAGTATCCCGCTCACTCTTCAGCTGAATCCAAGACCTCTGTAATTCCCCAAGATCACTGGGCATGTAAGGATAGATAACCGTGTAAGGAATTCCGTCTTTAGTAATGGGCTCCACAATCGCAGGGAATACGGCCGCATAAGGCATCATAAGCTTTTGGGCACGAACTCAGACCCATTGGAGGTAAGGCTTCATAGGAAGGGAAGTCTTCGGTCCCAACTCTTTGGGGTCAGATTTTTTTACCATGCCCCAAGCTCGTATGAACCTTCGACGATTCTCCTTAACATCATCTTTATAGTCGAATACAATGTCCTCGAGAAGCAACTCATGGGGACCATCCCTTCGAGCACGACTAAATTGTCACAAAGCTAGACAAGGATTGTAAGTTATACCCCCTCTGATACCAAGTAATGGGACATTAGGGTACCCTCCACAGCGGTCAATAACAGTAGTGTCTTCCATAGCTCGGGAACACCAAAGAATATCCGTATGAGCGAGTGACATTATTCGGTGTGACCAACCCAAACCTTCTTCGTTCTTCAGTATAGACCTAGAGAGGTGAATAATAAACCACCTAGACAACAATGGCATGTAGCACATAAGAGTCCCTCTTCTATTCATGGTACGAGTATGGAGAGAGTGCAAAACATCTCCAAGCAAGGTAGGCACAGGGTTGCGAGAAAGGAAAATATTGATAGCATTCACATCTACGAAAGAGTCCGGATTAGGGAAGAGAACTAAACCATAGATAAGAAGAGCCAAGACATCCTCAAAATCCTGAAACTCCATATCATCCCAAAATAGTTGAGCCTGGTCTATAAGAAATTTGGCTAAAAAACCCTCGACTTCGCTTTGAGTTTCCCAATTGGATACCACGTCGGCCCATTTCAAATGCAAAGCTGAGGAGATGATTTCTGGCTTAGGAACTTCTTATATACCTGTGAATGGTACCTGTTCAAGAATGGGTATGCCCAATAGTTGAGAGAACTCTTCCAAGGTAGGTACCAACTGATAATCTGGAAAGGTGAAGCAGTGATGCTTGGGATCGAAGAACTGAAAAAGTACGCTCATCATTTGTTCATCAGGGTTTGAAGTAACCAGGCTGAGAAGTTGACCGTGTCTCTTAATGAACATAGAAGTTTCAGAAACTCTTGATACTAGCTCCTTGAGTTGGGAAGGTATCTCCACAAAGCTGATTCGGATAGTATTTCTATGCACAGAAGCCATGATCTGCAAAACAGAACAAAGATAAATTCCCTTGGTCTTTGAAATGGTTAGTGTAATGAAGCATGAATGCCATGTTATGATGCATGATGTCATGATGAACCATAGGTATAGCAAACATAGTCATTGCAAACACAGTCAAATCACACAAAGCCCTTAGGTTTAAGGCTTACATGAGGTCAAAGGTAATACCCTTTTGAAGTTAAGTTGGTTCCAAACATGTCTTAGAAAAGTAACCGGGTTCTAGAAGATCTCAATATCACTGACCATCCTCCATCGGTCATGGTTTCAGCTCACGCGATCTTTCCTTGCGGCCGAAATATTCCGAAAGTATAATCTCAATGAGTGTAGCATCGAGTACCAACCAGTTCTCAGCTCTACACCGAGGCCGGCTATCTCGCTACTTTCTAATGGCCAAGTTAGGAGATTAAAGGTTCTAAGGTCAGTTGATGCTTAACGACACCACGCAGCGGCCCCGTATTCTCCTCGTTTCTCCACAAGGGATACTGGTACTAACCAAAGTTCCACACCAACATAGCTACTGCTTCAACCGTATCGGTCTACACCGTACAGTTCCCTCACAGTCTATTGCTACTTACCTAAAAGGTGTTCCCTAGATCCGGGTGTAAGATCTATAGTAACCCCAAACAAAACCCTTAAAAGTAAAGCAAACAAAGCAATCAAGATAAGCAATTATGATGACCTAGATCCTAAGGTATACCCCACTTATAAATCCCCAGCAGAGTCGCCAGTTCTGTGATACGGTGGCAGAACCTACTGTTTAATACTGGTTTGTGTTTTGTGTTTTTTGTTCACAAAATGTCGCGGTAAGCAAGAGTCGCCATCGGATTTTATTCATCCAACCGGAAAGGAAAAAAGTACAGAAAAATCCTTTTTCGAGATATTCTGAGTATGGGGGGTAGATTATAGAAAGGGAAGGTGATAGCACCCTTTCTATCCATGGTTTTCCATGGGCTCTTAGGTACTTGCTCATTTTTAAATTGCTTGTGTGTGCTTTGTTTTGAAAATGTTTTACTTCGTGATAACCCTTGTATCAGTCCTCAAAGGTGTGACGAAGTTGTTTTGAAAAATTGTTTGAAAATGTGTAAGTGTGAAAATTTTTGATTTGAGCAAGTACCTACTAGCATCTACTTACTCAAAAAAAAGATTGTTTCTATTCTTGTTTCCTTTAGACAGTGCTATCCTACTATTGAGAAGTAAGTAACACCTTCATTGGAGTTGTAAGGGTCAATTCGAAAGGGACGTGCGATCACTAAAGCAATATTAGGAATATCTTAGTAGTAACCCTAGAGTCTTAAGATCATATTCGAGGCAACATTTCCGAGGCAACATTCGAATGAGACATTTAATCTTTTTTAGACAGGAGGGCAACCATTAAGACACCCTATGCTTAATGATCGTTTACCGAAGGCAACCGAAGTGAGAGCATACCCTAGGAGTGATATGTGCGAGTGATCTGTTTTTAGTTATTTAATCTTTGCACATTAGGGTTTTCTAACCATTTTAATTTTATCATGCATTCTTGTCATACAATCCTATTAGCATACATCTAGACAGTTTAATATTTGCAGGAATTAAAAAAAATGCGAAAAAATAAACCTACGCTATTACAAGGCTTCAGGGAGGGGGATTAATTACATAGCCAAAAACTCGGGGATTTAAATAGTAAATAAAACCCCTAAATTAACTATTACAAACCATGAACAGTTACAAAAATATTGGCAAAAATAAATAACAAGCGTGTGGCGAATTAAATGCAAAGCGATTAGGGTTTTGACCCTTTGACAAATCCTATTTGCGATTGATTAAAAAAAAGGATGTTTTTTGTCATGTTTTGTTATTTGAGAAAATAATGAAATAATTGAATTAAAAAGAAAGTCCTAAGTTCTAATTAATTTTAAATTAAGAAAACATAAATTAATTCATTCTAAAAAACCTATTTTTATATTTTTATTTTATTTGAGAAAGAAATAAAAATTAAATCAAGAGTTTAACCCTAATTTTTCTAATTGGTTTTAATTATATACAAAAAACAAGCTAAAATTTCCCTAAATTAAATTAAACTAAATTAAATTAAATTTGATAAAAAAAAACCTAATTCTAATTTTTATGATTTTTGATTTTATGATTTTATAAAAAAAAAAGTGATCAATTGTCAATTAAAACAATTAAAATAAAATATTAAAAGAATTAAAAAAAAAAGAAGAAAATAAAAGAGTATAGAGATGGGCCTGATAACATTAGAAAAAAAGGGGGTTTGAATCTGATTTTCTTGGCCCAAAACTCCAAGGCCTGTATTGAATACGCCTGATCTGGTGCGTGTGTTAACTTGAGGAGTATGGTGGTCCTCTCATGGTTGGCACGTTGGATCTGATTAGCTAGGCATCTAGTGGCCAGGCATAGAGGGTGTATGGAAGGCGTATGCTACTGTATTGCATGGGATCCACCTGAAACAATCAAGAAAATAATAAAATGCACACGCCTGGGATTGAACCCAGGACATGTGCATCAAAGGCATTCCCTCCAACCATCCGTGCTAGTGTGTTAACTTGTAAGTATAATAAAAACAAAACATAATATTCAAAACAAGATAGTGAGGTCAGCCAAACGCGCGAAATTTCAAACAGGCCAGTCCCATGTTGCCACGCCATCATCTTCTTCACTAATTCGGTCATTTTAGAAAGAATACCTTTACCTACGGACGCTTACTGTAGGTACAAACCTGTTCATATCAAAAATCACACACGAGCAAGGTAAATGAAAAGTGATGGCACCAATCAACTCGTATCATCCTCACGAGCAACATGGTACCAGAATCAAAGCCTAATTTTTCCTGTATTGAAAACCCCTAAACAAGAACATAAAACCCTAACCATGGCAATATCGCGTATAGGCATCTAAAATACAATTAAATGGCATGGTTAGCTTGCAAACATGATGACAAACATGAATATACCAATCAAAAGTGCTAATGATGCGTAAATTTGTGAAATCAAAATCAAGTTTTTAGGCAAACCGTGGGAGGCGTAGAGCGCGATTCTGGGAGTTTCAAGGCCTGTGAGTGATTGGAATAGCTTCCTGAGATGTCTAGCAAACGATTGGGATAGCTAGCACACCTTGAATTGGCCCGTGGAAGGAGATTCGTCCCACACTTTCCTTGGAAATTTTCAAGTTTGTTCTGGTTCTTGGAGGCAGGTTGTGTACGAAAATTCATGTGTTTAGGGTTCCACAAACCTCAGTATATGTATTGAATCCAATTAGGTTAACAAACTTGGATCCAATCTTGAGAATTCATGAATGGAATATTTGATTTTTAAGCCATATGATATCTTTCTATTTTCATGCTAATCATGCTATTTTTGTACCAATTACCCTTGATTCGATTTGATCATGCAAGCTCAGCATATCTTGATTCTCAATTTGTAAAAAAACAATTCAAATCATATCTTTGATAATTTTCATCATTTATTTGATTTAATTCTCTTTTTAATTAATGAAAAATCGAAATAAATTGAAAAATGAAGCAAATAATGTGTGGATAAGTATTTGAGTCGTGGACCACATTATAATTGAAGTGCAAGCATAAAAAGTTGGGCCCATTTAGCAAAAAATGCAAATTTGAGCACATTTTACTTTTGGCAATTTTGGAAAAATGGTCAACTTGGCCAATGCATAACTCTCTCAATTTTGACCATAGAGAGGTGTTCTTGGACTTTTTATAAAGCTTAGGATGTCCTTTAAGCAACCATTTTTGTCTCATCTCAATTGATTCTTCCATGTTCATGTATGAAGCTTTGACCCACAAGGTGTTTTTGTTGACTTTTTAAAAGGACATATAATGTCAAAATTCATATCTTTTTGTGAGTGCATATTCTAAACTTGGGAGCTAAATATAGATTGTAGGGAATTGTATCCTATTCAAAATGAGTTTTGGATGGGTCATTTCTGATAAAGTATGAGAAAGTTGTGCTTGGTCAAAGTTGAGTTAATTTTTCCTGCAAAACCCTAATTTACCAACTTTTGGGTTTTGATGAATTGTGAGAAATCCTTGAGGAATCATGATAAACCCTTGATAAAATGATGAATAATACTTAAAAATGAGGATGTTGACCAAAAATCTTGAAGTTTGGCTGTATGTGGGCCACAATTGACTTTTCACCTAACACAATTGATTTTCAGGCATTTGAGCAATTGACTGAGCAAACATCTCCTGCAAGGCTTGAAACTTGACATGGATGATATTGAGAAAATATTAGGATATTGGTGAGCATTTGAGTCCTTTGTGGTTCACACATATTGATGAAAATAGAAATCCTAATTTGAGGTATACTGCCTTAGGAGAGAGTTTGTCTGGTCAACTCTTGAACTTCCTTGAGCAATTTGGGGACCTCACTTTCCATGTGTTGGGAAATATGGGAGGGAAAGTTTTGGGGTACAACAATGATGAATTATGTGAAAGTTACGCTTGGTCAAAGTTTAGTTTACTTCTCCTTAAGAAAACCCTAATTTAGTAACTTTTGATGAATCTTGAGTTTTCTTGATGAATCGTGACCAACCCTTGATCAAATGATGAATGTGACTTCAAAATGTTAATGTTGATCAAAGATCTTGAAGTTTGATTGTAAATTGGTCAAAGTTGACTCTTTGCCCAATACAATTGATTTTCAATCATCTGACTAATTGATTGAGCAAACTTGTGCTGCAAGGCTTGAAATTTGGCATGTGGATTCTTTGATGCATATGAGAAACCATGAAATCCATTCGAGGCATTAGAAGTTCAATTTCATTTGAGAAAACTTAAAACCTAATTGTAGGTCAACTACTTATGAGGAGAGTTTGTCTGGTCAACCCTTGAGTAGTCTTGAGCAATTGAGAACCTTAGGAGCATGAGGAGGTATCTTGAATCAATTTGTCTTGAAAACTGGAAGGGAAAATTTTGGGGGTACAATAGTTTCCCATGTTCAATCTTCTTAAACTAGAAAAGTTAGATTGACATGCTCGCCATTCGTGATCTGAAGGTGGAAGAGGATTGAACACGTAAGTGCCCAGAAATTTGTACTCACATGTGCACGAAGTAACATTGTTGGTTAATTGTATTTCTTGAACGGGCTTAAAGATGCTATTCGGAGAGGTGATAGAATGTCGTCAGAGATGGGCTTATAGATGCCATCAAAAGTAATTGTTGATAGGAGTATCAAAATGTGTCTATTTTAAACTGTATCTGAGAAGTATACTAGAATGAGTCTGTGTTCGATTGTCTCTCGCCGATGTGCTGGGGAGTGTTAGAATGAATCTTATGTCTCGATTGTATCTGAATAATGTTCTAGAATGAGTCTATGTCTTAACTATATTTATAAGAGGGTCGGGATGAGTCTTCGCCTGAATGTATCTGAGATGCGTATTATAATGAGTCTACGCCTGACTGTATATAAAAGATGTTTTTCAGAATGAATCTATTTGATCCTATCTGAGGTAAATTCTTTTCAGAATGAATATCTAAAGGAAGTTCTTTTCAAAATAAATCTCTGAAGGGAATGCTCGTCAGAACCAGTCTCTGAAGGAAATTCTCGTCAGGTTTAGTCTCTGAGACGAATGCTCGTCAGATTTAGTCTCTAAGGGGAATGCTTTTCAAAATGAATCTCTGAAGGAAATCATCTGGTCATGTAGATAGTCACCCCGTCCTGTTTCAGGGATTTCTCTACAACTTGTCTGTAGATGGCTAATAATATTCGCCTGTTTGGGAACTTAACCTAAAAAGGCAAAGTTAGTCTTATGCAATGTCATGATGCATGAAATGCATTGCGTAACATTGCTCTCAAAATAAATGAGAATACTATATGTGTTTTGTATGCATATGCTATGATATTTTGTAAATGATGTATGGGTGTGATATGTCACTGGAACGTATCGGTAGCTTCGTATAACATCTTTGGCTAGGGAAAATAAATCCCTGACTGTTGCTGGGGATGAAGACAATAGTTTATAAATTTTGTTTAGAACATCTTTGCTGGGGATTCCCCCTTCTGTTTGAGAACACTCCACTGGGGACGTTCGACTTCTGCTTGGGGATAGAAGAATTCCAGCAAAATTAGTCGTTCATCGTTCTTTTGAAGGAGATGGATAATCCTCTGATGTGCTGTCTGACCAAGTTTCAGATATGGATGTTGTGATATGGTGGCAAAACCGACTAGTATACTAGTTTGCATTTTATATTCGCAAATGTGCCGTAAGCAAGAGTCGCCATCGACTTTTATTTTATGCAACAAAGGAAAGGGTGAAAAGAATATAAAAAGACCTTTTTGAGAATTTTCTGAGTAAGGGGGGTAGATTATTGAAAGAGAAGGTGTTAGCACCCTTTCCATCCGCTCGTTATCTACGAGCTCTTAGAGGTTTTCTCATTTTGAAATACCTTTGTGCTTTGAGTGTTTGAAAATTTGTTTCGAAAATGCCTTAGTATGACAAACTTTGTAATGTTTCTTGGGATAATGGAGAAAGCATACAAAGTGTTTTTTGAAATGTCTTTTGAAAAGCAGTTTTTGTGTAAGTGCAAAATGTTTGAGCAAACTTCTAACAGCTATCTACTTTTATACCCGAAAAGGGTCATTCTTTTCCTCCTATCCTTTAGACAATGCTATCCTACTATTAGTGAGTAGGTAGCCTTGTCATTGGATGTTAGAGGGGAAATTGAAGGGACGTTTACAATCATGAAGGCAACCTGGAAGGAGGATTTAGTAACCACCCTAAAGTTCTTGATCACTTTTAAACCGAGGCAACATCGAGGGACTAGTGATCTCTAAACTGGAGGGTAGCCACTAAAATCTTCTCACGTTTCGAGATTTGTGACTGTTTTCTGAAGGCAACCGAAGTGGAGATACCCTAGAGGTGTATATGTGCATATGTGTTAGGTTCAATTATTTATCTTGCATTTTTAAGTTTTCTAACGTTTTAATTTTTCATTCTTATTATATACGCCTAGTTACTAACAGTTAATATGTACAGAAAATAAAGTGTGAAAAGCGTAAATCTAAACTATTACATGGCTTTCGGGGATGGGGTATTTACAATGTACAAACAATTGGGGGAAGAAAAATAAAGAAAGCGATAAAAATTCTTATTTATAACTATTACAACCCAAATAACAGTTACATCAATAATGTAAAAACGCGAAAACAAAATAACGCGCGCGAAATAAAGAAACGTCTAAGAAAACCTAAGAATTCAACTAAGTAAAATAATTTTTTTTTTTGGTTTTTTGTTTATTTGAAGAAAATAATTAAATAAACTTAAATTTAATTTTAATTTAAAAAGATAATTATTAAATGAATTTAAAGCCTAATGCTAATATTTTGCGTTTTTGTTAAGAAAGTATTTAAATTAAAATGAACCTAAGTCTAATTGATTTTAAGTTGATAAAAATAAAATTAAAATAATTAATTAATTAATTAAAATAATTTTGTAAAAAAACACCTAAATATGTTTATTTATTTTTTGATTTTTATTATTAAGAAAAGAAATGATTAAAAAAAAAATAAAACAAAACATAACGACAAGGAATTGGGCCGGATGCAATCAGTAGATGGGGGTACATGTTGGAATTTTTGTTAGGCCCGAATGAAAGCAAGCCCAGACACTGCAAACAAAAATCAGGGGGGTGTATGGACTGAATGTGCTATGCCCAAATATGAAGCCCACGTTGCCTTGTGATCTAGTGTGGATTGGCTTCTGAAGGTACACGGTGATCTGTGCGCATGACACCCCTAAATCTAAATCAATCAGGATCTAGCGGGTGAGATTTGGAGGCATACGGTATGCTCTTGGAGGCGCCACGCATGTGATCTGCAAAGATATGTTAAGAAAATGGAAAAACGTTGGATCTGGAACTCAAACCCAGGTCCTCTCCTTCACATATGCGCTTGCTTACCAACTGAGCTATCCTGATCATTCATACATATAATAACATCAATATATTATATATATAAAACAACGTGTCATCTGAGACAAAAAATAAAAACGCGTGCATATTTGAATTATCTAGTGGGGGACTGTCACACATCATCTTCTTCCTCTCTCTGTCGTATTAGATAATAAGATCTATAGTGACAGTTTTTTTCTTTTCACTATAGCACCTGCATCTTATAAAATCTATAATACGCAATATAAATTTACTTTGAGGCCATGGGTCGATTTCCCTCAACCTCCTGAACACAATGATACCGATGGTTGGGTCCAATTTTGGCTAATTTGGAAAACCCTATTTCGAAGGTTCAAACCCTAAGAATGGTGAAATGTCATAATTGCATCAAAACTGCAAATCAACTATGAAAAAAGCTTGCAAACATTCAGATAATCAGTAATGTATGGTTAAAACGTAATTATGTTACATAAATCAAGCAAAGTAAAATTGCAAAGAAGTGCAAATCGTGAGAGCTGGTTGATGCGTTTTGTTGTGTTTCAAGGCCTTGTAACGGTTGGAAAAGCTTAAGGGAATCTCCAGGGGTGGATTAGGGTTCTTGGTTTGGAGTAAGGGAAGCTAGAATTTGAAATACGAGTTTGACAACTTTGAATTTTTTGCAAAATGTGTAGGGGTTCTGCAGGCTCTTTTCGTCCCTCCTGATGCTTGCTAGGGGCTTGTTTATATAGAGAGGAATGAGGAGACATGAAAACAAGGATTAAACAGCCATAAACAAGATGTTTGAATGCCATGAATATCCATTTGTAACCTTGGCTAAAGTTATGGGATCTTGTCAATTTTTCAAACTTACATGAATGTGGACATGATGGCCTTGCTGTACACGAAAAAAATGGGGCCCCTCCATGCATTAAAACAAGCCTTAACCATATTGATCCATATAATTTGCAATAATTTTGATTTATTTGATTTTTAATTAAATAAAATTAATATAAAATGCAAATAAAATCAAGACTATTCAAAAATTGGTTTTAGGAGTCCTCTATACTCTTAGGAAGATGTTTGAAGTCCAACAAAATGAGTCATTGCCTTAAAAGCTCAAATTTGCTCAATGCACATTTCTTGAAATTTTCCAAAATTTCCCAACTTGGGCAAGCCACAACTTGCTCAATTTTTATCTCATGATGATGATATTGGGCTTTTTTAAAAGCCCAAGATGTCTACTTCAATCCCTCTTTTTATCAAATTTGCATTTGAAGATGTTATCTTGATGTAAAAGGTCTTGGCAAAAAGTGGCTTTTATTGACTTTCTAAAAATGACCTGTAATGTATGACCTTGTATCTTTCAAATGGTGCATTTCTTGGACTTGAGGGATGAAGATAAGTTGTGGGTAATTAAATTCTCTTCAAAATGAGCCTTGGTGGAAAAATTTCTAATAAAGTATGAGAAAGTTATGCCTGGTCAAAGTTTGGTTGACATTTCCTATAGAAACCCTAATTTGTAATTTTTGATTTTTGATGAATTAGGAGCATTTCTTGAGGAATCATGATAAAACCTTGATAAAATGATGGATATCACTTCAAAATGTTGATGTTGACCAAAAATCTTGAAGTTTGACTGTATATAGGCCACAATTGACTTTTGACCTAGCACAGTTGATTTTCAAGTATTTGAGTAATTGAATCAGCAAACTTGTTGTGCAAGGTATGAAACTTGGAATAGAAAATCTTGAAGGCATATTAGGACCTTAGAAAACACTTGAGACCTTTGGAGCTCACACATCTTGATGAAAATTGAAAACCCTAGTTAGAGGTTCATTGCCTTAGGAGGAGAATTAGTCTGGTCAATTCTTAGTCATTCTTGGGAAAGTTGGGGACCTCAATGGGAATGCCTTGAGAAAAATGAGAGGGCAAGTTTTGGGGTACAAAAGCTGCCCCTGTTCAATCTTCTTGGACCTGAAGATGTAGATTGGCTTGTTTGCCTTTCGTGATCTGAAGGTGGAAGATGATTGAACACTAGAGTGCCCAGATATTTGCATTCGACGATGTGTTGGTTGATCGTGTATCGAATGGGCTTACAGATGCCATTTGGAAAAGATGACAAAATACTGTCGGAGATGGGCTTAAAGATGCCATCCAAGGAATATCATGGAGAGTCGTCGAAGATGAGCTTAAAGATGCCATCCAAAGAAAATGACGGAGAGTCGTCGGAGATGGGCTTATAGATGCCATCCAAAGAACATGACGGAGAGTCGTCGGAGATGGGCTTAAAGATGCCATCCAGAGTAGATGCTGACTTCATAAGAGCTCTCTTTATGGGGAATCTTGTTTCTGTTGTCTGAGGAGGAGTCCACTGGGGGATGTTGATTTCTGTTGTTTTCTTATTTGAGGAAAACTCTATGGGGAATAGAGTCTAGGAACTTCAATTGTCCATGGCTCTACTGAGGGGTTATCTCTAGATTGGAGAGACTAAAGCGATCTGTTATCCAGTCGTATTCCAGGCTTTATAGTGACTTGTTGAGGATAATAAGGCTGATTGCTATCTAGTCGTATTCCAGGCTTCACCGCGACCTATTGGGGAATATGAAGTTAACTTATATCTGGTCGGTTCCAGGCTTCGTAGTAGTTGTAGACATTAAACTATTATCTGGTCGCATCCAGGCTTCAGTGATTTGAAGAAATTAAGATGTTATCTGGTTGTATCCAGGCTTCAACTTGAATCTGAGGTATACCGTTATCTGGCCGTATCCAGGCTTTGCTGATTTGAAGAAATTTAGTTGTTATCTGGTCGGGTCCAGACTTCCACTTGAATCTCAGGTATATTGTCATCTGGTCGTATCCAGGCTTTAGTGATTTGAAGAAATTAAGCTGTTATCTGGTCGGGTCCAGGCTTCAAATTGAATCTGAGGTATACCATTATCTAGTCGTATCCAGACTTCGATGATTTGAAAAAATTAAGTTGTTATCTGGTCGGGTCCAGGCTTCAACTTGAATCAGAGGTATACCGTTATCTGGTCGTATCCATGCTTCGGTGATTTGAAGCAATTAAGTTGTTATCTGGTCGGGTCCAGGCTTCACAGTGTCTTGAATGGTTGGTTATCGAGATAGTTGTCCTGTCTGGTTCCAGGAGTTACTCTTCAACCTGATTTTGTAGATTAGTCGTCCAGTCTGGTTCCAGGAGTTACTCTTCAACCTGATTTTGAAGATTAGTCGTCCCGTCTGGTTTTGAGAGTTGATCCACAATTAGTCATTCACAATATTGCCCCGTCTGGTTTCGGGAATTTAATCTGGAACTAATGCAAATTGTTGGTGATATTTATCTGTTGATCTTACCTGAAAAGGTATAGGATTAGTTGTATGCAATGTCATGAAGTATGAAATGCATTGCGTAATAATGCTCGAAAAATAAATGAGATGGTGTTGTATGCTTTTGTATGTGCATGCCATGATGTATGAACACGAAATGTTATTGCTAAGTATCTTTGTCTGAGAAAATAAATCCCTGACTGTAGGTGGATAGTAATGGGAAGCTGAAACCTGGACTGCTGTTGATAGATGAAGAGAGTATTTCTTCAATATCTGTCGAGGATGAGGAATGGGGATAATCTTGCCGATGATTCCCTTTTTCTGTTTGAGGATACTCTGTCAGGGATCTTCAATTTCTTCTTGAGAATGGTTTTATGGGGGAGAATATGCTCTTGTTGGCATATTTTATTAATTCAGAGAAATAAACTCTGCTGGGGGATGAAATTCTGTAACTAAAGAATAAACTTTAACGGGGATGAAGCTTTAGATTTGTAAAACTCAGCTGGGGAATACTTGGATTTCATCTCTCTGAGGGAATTTTGCTGGTGAAGGTAATTCCTTATAGTAAGACGCCTCTTCCTTTATACCTGTCGGAGAAATTAACTGTGGGGACTAAAAATGTCCTCTAGACATTATCCTGTTTCTTAAAGTCATTAGCGACTGTCTTTCTGTTTTTTATGCAAGTATTTGTAAAAAGTAGTCATATTCAAATGCATATGTTGAAAATAATCGCCGGACGCTTTTGCAAAACAAAACAGAAAAATAAAAACAAGAAGTTTTGAATTTTCAAAGAGGTAATCTGTATTGATTTGAAGAAGTTCTCCTATAACAGGCGCTTTTGTACAAAGAGACTGACATTCTAATAAGATAATGTCGTCTTGAAAATGAAAACTATAAAATAGCATGCAAAGAGAAAACTACTATGTGAAATAATCCCATTGAGTTCCCATTCCGCTATTGCGTTTATGTCTTTGAGCGTCTCATCACTTTGCTGCTTGTCCGAAGCTGACTGGATTGATTGGTGTCGTTTGAATTTGATAGTTGATACTGAAGTCTGGCTGCAAGGTAATCCAACGGGACATTGTTGTACGCTTTAAATCCCTAACTTTTTCCTGGACCGCCCTTTAGGGTTTTCAGTCCATCGGGATACCCCTTTTTTCCCAAGCCGCCTTTTCAGGTTTTTGACTTGCCGGGTGTACATATTTTTTGTATTTATCCCTAATTTTTGCCCGAATCCTTTTGGTTCGCCGGGATGCCCTTATTTTTTCCTAGCCCAGTCGACCTAGCGGGTCTTTATTCATGTGTAGTATCTTTTAATTATGTTCGCGTTCACAGGGTGAGGAAGGTCGTCACCGTCCATAGTGGTTAAGATCATGGCTCCACCAGAAAATATGTTCTTGATTACAAATGGCCCTTCATATTTGGGAGTCCATTTTCCTCTGGGATCATCTTGCATCAGAATGATGCGCTTGATTACTAGATCACCAACTTGATATACCTGATGTCTAGCCTTCTTGTTAAAAGCCTTGATCATACGCTTCTGGTACATCTGACCATGACAAACAACCGCAAGCCTTTTTTCATCAATCAGGTTTAGTTGATCAAGTCAGGTCTGGATCAATTCATCTTCGTTCAAGCCTACATCCTTCATGATTCTCAAAGAAGGGATCTGAACCTCAATAGGTAGGACAACCTCCATACCATACACCAGAGAGCAAGGTGTTGCTTGTGTTGATGTACGTGTTGAGGTGCGGTAACCATAAAGAGAAAATGGTAACATCTCATGCCAGTCTTTATATGTCACCGTCATCTTTTGTATGATCTTTTTAATGTTCTTATTAGCAACCTCCATAATGCCATTCATCTTCGGCCGATAAGGAGAAGAGTTATGATGCTAGATCTTGAATTGCTTATAGAGCTCGATGATCATAGTGTTGTTGAGATTTGCACCATTATCTATAATTATTATTTCGTGGATACCATACCTACATAAAAGGTTATGCTTGATGAACCGCGCCACAAAATTCTTGGTAACAGAAGCAAATGAGGCAGCCTCAACCCACTTCGTGAAGTAATCAATGGCGACTAGGATGAAGCGATGCCCGTTCGAAGTGGTAGGTATGATTTCTATGATCATGTCAATGCCCCACATTGCAAAGGGCCAAGGAGCAATCAAGACATTCAAGGGAACCAGAGGCACATGTACTTTGTCAGCATAGATCTGGAATTTGTGACAAGTTTGAGAATGCTGATAACAGTCTGTTTCCATAGTGGACCAATAGTATCCTGCCCGTAGGATCTTTTTAGCCATGGTGTGTCCACTAGAATAGGTGCCAAAGGTACCTTCATGTAAATCAACCATGATCTTTTCTGCTTCATTCTTGTCTACACACCGAAGCAAAGTGGAATTGTAGTTGCACTTGTAAAGGGTTCCATTATTGAGGAAGAACTTAGCAGAGAACCTTCTCAAAAACTTATTATCATTGGTGGATGCCCCCTCAGGGTATTCTTGAGCTTCGAGATACCTTTTCACTTCATGGAACTAAGGTTTATCCATTACCCCTTCAATGTCTATCTCATAGCAGTAGGTTGGTTCATCCAATCTCTCAATAGTGATCTGAGGAGCCTCATTATCCCACCTGACCTTGAACATGGATGACATAGTATCTAGCGCGTCCGCTAAATGATTCTCTTCTCGTGGAAAATGTTCAAAAGTGACTTCTTCAAAGTGTGGAAGTAGTGTCAATACATGCTCTCGGTAAGGGATGAGATTAGGGTGCTTCGTATCTCACTTTCCTTTGATTTGACTTATTACCAAGGCCAAATCTCCGAAAACACTCAATAACTTGATTCTTAGGTCAATAGAAGCTTTGAGACCCATGATACATGCTTCATACTCATCCATGTTGTTGGTACAGTTGAAACATAGTTTGGAGGTGAAAGGAGTATGACACCCCTTGGGAGATATGATTACAACACCGATGCCATTGCCAAGTGCGTTAGAAGCTTCGTCAAAAAACATAGTCTATTGAGATCCTTTCTCAGGTCCTTCATCCGATCCAGGTTCTTCACAATCAGTCACTATCATGATATTCTCATCCGGGAGATCAAAGTTCATAGATTGGTATTCATCCACAGCCTGATGAGCCAAATGATAAGCTAATATACCGTTCTTAATTGCTTTCTGGGTTGTATATTGAATGTCATATTCGGTCAAGATCATTTGCCATCTCGCTATTCTTCTAGAGAGAGCGGGCTTCTCAAAGATGTGCTTGATAGGATCCATTTTAGAAATCAATAGAGTAGTGTGGGTCAACATATACTGTCTTAGTCGGCGAACAACCCATGCCAAAGTGCAACAAGTTTTCTCGAGCAGTGAGTATCTTGTTTCACAGTCGGTAAATTTTTTGCTAAGGTGGTATATTGCGTGCTCTTTTCGACTAGACTCGTCATGCTTCCCCAACACACACCCTATTAAACTATCTAATACTGTTAAGTACATTCTTAAAGGTCTTCCTTCAACCGGATGCATCAAAATTGGAGGTTCTTGAAGGTATTCCTTGAATCTTTCAAAGGCAGTATGGTATTCGTCATTCCATTTTACCACTTGATATTTCTTTAGGAGTTTGAAGATTGTCTCACAAGTAGTAGTTAGAAGGGATATGAACCGGGAGATGTAGTTTAAGCGTCCCAAGAAACCCATAACTTCCTTCTCAATGCAAGGAGCCGACATCTCTTGTATAGCTTTAATCTTTGCAGGGTCTACTTGAATACCTTTGTCACTGACAATGAAACCCCGAAGCTTACCAGATCTTACCCCAAAGGTGCACTTATTCAGATTCAGCCTCGACTTGTACGTCTTCAGCCTATCAAACTGTTTTTGCAGATGATCTAGGTGTTCCTCTTCAGTTTGAGACATGGCTATCATGTCGTCAACATAAACCTCTATCTCATGGTGGATCATATCATGGAACAAAGCTACCATGGAATGTTGATAGGTTGTCCTAAAGTTCTTCAACCCAAATGGCATAACCTTATAACAGAAAGTGCCTCACTGTGTGACAAAGGTCGTCTTGTCCATGTCCTCAGGTGCCACTTTGATTTTATTGTATCCGGAGAAACAATCCATGAAGGAGAATACTTTATGTTGTGCGGTGTTGTCAACTAGAACATCAATGTGGGGAAGAGGGAAGTCATCCTTAGGGATTGCCCTATTCAGGTCTCTGCAGTCCACACACATATGTACCTTATCGTCCTTATTAGGTACCGGAACGACGTTAGCAACCCATTGTGGATAAGAGGTGACAGCTAAGAATCCGATGTTGAACTATTTCATGACTTCATCCTTGATCTTTTCTGACATCGAAGGGCGTATTCGATGAACCTTCTGTTTTACCAGAGGGCAATCTTCTTTAGTTGGAAGACGATGCACCATAATATCAGTGTCCAATCCTGGCATGTCTTTGTATGACCAGGCGAATATCTCAACATATTCATGTAACATCTAAATTAACCGCTGCTTGACATTGGGCTCCAAATTAGAACCTATCTTGACTTCTTTTTTGTCCTCTTCAGTACCAAAATTCACTGTCTCAACTGGCTCCTCATGAGGCTGTATTGCCCTTTCTTCCTGTTGTAATAGTCTGGCAAGCTCTCCTGGTACCTCACAATCTTCCTCACGTTCATCCTCGGCTTGGTTGATCATATTTTCAAAGTCATAATGAGCAATAGTAGAACCGTTCCCAATGGGATCCAGAGTGGATAGGGATCTGCAGTTGGATACGTGAGTGTGTGTAAGAGCATAGCTATTTTGATAAAGTAAATAGCAGAAAAGAAAGACAGAGAGTGCAAAATTTGTATGCAAAAACGTCTAATGCTTTATTTATGACATATTAAATTGAAAAATGATAACCCTCACAAATACACCATTGTGCCCTGGGCCAGACACAAGGCTTTAGAGTTTGTATTGTCCATTTATTACATATCCAGACAAACAAAACAACAAATACTCCTGAATAAAAGTAATCGGAACAAAGTCTTTATCTGTCCAGTTACTGGGCCCACCGTTAGTAGTAGCGAAGATCCAGCTGTCCATGTCATAGTTACTGTAAGTATATTCTGTGGCGGAGACAACATCAATAGAATTGATTCCCAGGCCATGCTTGGTAATGGGTGAAGTTATGACGTTGGGAGTCTCAGGGGATCAGATACAACCTCCTTTGAATCAATAAGGTCTTACACCTTGTTCTTCAAAGCCCAACAGTCGTTCGTGTCATTCCCTAGAGTCTTAGAATGGTAGGCGCATCGAGCATTTGGATTGTAGCGGGGAGAGGAAGTATTAGGATTCTTCGGAGCTTCCTTCAAAGTTACCAGATTGGACTTCAGTAAGTGTGGAAAAACTTGAGAAAATGTCATATTAATCCGAGTAAATTGTCTCGTAGGCCTTTCTGCTCTTGGCTGATTGTTCCATTGTTGAGTAATTGCAGGCTTTGATATCATTACAGCCCCTACCATTGGACGGTGTTCGGTTCTGCCCTGACTTCTCTGGTTGTAAGCAGCACTGACCTATTTCTTTCCCATGAAAGGCTTTTTTCCTGCACTTGAAGAGGCATCTCTTTGAATCTTGCCACTCCTTATACCAACTTCCACTCTTTCTCCAGTCAAATCAATTTAGTAAACCCAGTAGAAGTACTTCCAATCAGGTGGTTAAAGAATGGCCCGGATAATGTGCCCAAGAACATGTTCACCAGCTCTCTATCAGACAAAAGAGGTTGGACTCTTCCCGCAAGGTCTCTCCATTTATGGGCATAATCTTTAAAGCCCTCACTAGAACCCATAGCCATACTCTGAAGTTGTGTACGGGTTGGAACAAAGTCAACATTATATTGGTACTGCTTGTAGAAAGCAACAGCCAGATCTTCCCAGTTACGGTTATTGGTTCCCTCTAGTTGATACAACCATTCAAGTTGAGTCCCAGATAGACTGTCTTGGAAGAAGTGGACCCATAAATCCTTGTCAGCGGTGTGGGGCTGAATCTTCCTCACATAAGATCGAAGATGCATCTTGGGACAAGATAACCCATCATACTTAGCAAACATTGGATCCTTAAAATTCTGCGGGATGACAACCCTAGAAACCAAGCCCAACTCTTCAAAATCCAGCCCAAGTACCTTCTATATTTCCATTGCGTTCAAACTATCCTCCAACTGTTTGTATTTACCATTAGAAGGAGGATACTGCTCCTTATTATAGTCAGACTCATCATCAGATTCCTTCGGGCTAAGGTCTTCTTCTCTCGTCTCCGCTTCCTGATTGTCTCCTTCTTTTGATGAAGTTACCAGTTCTGAAGCTCGCCGCACTGGTCCTCTGATCCTTCTTCACAACTTCACCATACCAGTTGGTTTCTTTGGCTTCTTCTTTTTATCCTTCGGTATGAGGGCTTTCAGATCTTCTTTCCCTTTAGCTAGAGCCACGATCATTTGCTAGAACTGGGCATTTTGCGCCTGGAGATCCTTGATGTTTTGTTTAAGAGCCATTTTTTACTTGCTGAAATAAACAACAAAGAAGATAAGAACCCTGCTTTGAAACCTGCTTATGCAATGTATGATATGCTTATGCAATGCTTTCAAGGAACTTAATGGATTTAAGCTCTTTTAAACAAAACAGGAAACAAAGCTCTTTATTAGTACATTTTTAAAGAAACAAAAGGTTACACAAGGATAAACATTGAAAGGAAATTCTAAACTCCTAAGTCTCCCATGGGCGCTTCCTCTTGGTGTTGAGGTTCCTCTCTTCGTGAAGGTGCTTTGTTAATTCTAGCACCTTCTTCTCACTTACATAGAATTGAGCCTCAAAAGTATCCCGTTCTTCCTTGAGCTGGATCCAAGACTTTTGCAACTCTTCAAAGTTGGTTGGCATATCATGATGGAGAATAATACGGGACTTTCCCCCTTGAACAACAGGTTCCAAGATGACCGGTAAGATGGCATCGTATGGCATCATAAGACTTTGGGCTCGAGATCGCACCCATTTGAGGTAAGGTTCCAAATGGATGGAGTTCTTGTGCCCCAAAGTCTTACTATCAGTCTTCTTAGTAATGCCCCAAGCGCGGATGAATCTCTAACGATAATTTTGAAAATCATTTGAGTAGTTGAACATAATACCCTGGATGAGCATATCAGGTGGACCATCTCTCTGTGCGTAACCAAACTGACGTAGTGCTAAAGAAGGATTGTAGGTGATGCCTCCTCTAATGCTCAGGAGTGGCACGTTAGGAAATTCTCCATAGCGATCAATAAAAGAGATGTCTCCGTGAGAGCGAGGACACCAATGGATGTCGAAGTGAGAGAGAGAGAGAGAGAGACATTAATCTTTGACTCCACCTTAAGCCTAAATCATTCTGCATTACTGACCGAGGAAGGTGCAAAATAAACCGCCTATATAGCAGAGGGGTGCAACATATGAGAGTTCCTCGCTTAATTAGAGTACGAGTATGGAGAGAATGTAGGATATCCCTGAGGAATGTAGGAACCGAATTATGAGCAAGGAAGATATTGATGGCACTCACTTCTATAAATTAATCTGAATTAGGAAACAGGACCAACCCATGGATCAATAGAGCTAAGACATCTTCGAAGGCATGGTAACTTATAGCATCCAGGAAAATCTGAGCTTTCTTCATTAGAAAATTTGCGAGGAGGCCCTTAACTCCACTTCTTTTTTCCCAATTGGACTCAATGTCAGATAGCCCCAAGTGCAAAACTACAACAACACATTTAGAGGCTGGGTCTTGTTCTAAACTAGTGAAAGGTACTCGCTCCAATATAGGTAAACCAAGTAACTTAGTGAACTCTTCCAGTGTAGGTACCGGTTGATAATCGAGAAATGTGAAGCAATGGTGCTCGGGATAAAAGAATTGGAATAGAACACTCATCAAAACTTCATCAAATCTGGTGGTAACCTGTTGTACCCCAAAATTTTCCCTCCCATATTTCTCAACACATGGCAAGTGAGGTCCCCAAATTGCTCAAGGAAGTTCAAGAGTTAACCAGACAAACTCTCTCCTAAGGCAGTCTACCTCAAATTAGAGTTTCTATTTTCATCAAGATGTGTCAATCAAAAAGGACTAAAATTCTCACCATTGTCCTAATATTTTCTCAAGATCATCCATGTCAAATTTCAAACCTTGTAGAAGAAGTTTGTTCAGTCAATTGCTCAAATGCCTGAAAATCAACTATACTAGGGCAAAAGTCAACTGTGGCCCACATACAGTCAAACTTCAAGATTTTTGGTCAACATCCTCATTTTGAAGTATTATCCATCATTTGATCATGGTTTGATCATTATTCCTCAAGGATTGCTCACAATTCATCAAAACCCAAAATTTGCTAAATTAGGGTTTTGCAGGAAAAGTCAACTCAACATTGACCAAGCATAACATTCTCATGCTTTATCAGAAATGACCCATCCAAATATCAATTTGAAGAGGATGAAATTCCCTACAATTCATCTTAAGCTCCAAAGTCAAAATTTTGCACTCACAAAAAGATATGAATTTTGACATTATAGGTCATTTTGAAAAGTCTACAAAAACACCTTTTGGGTCAAAGCTTCATACATGAACATGGAAGACTCAATTGAGATGAGACCAAAAGGTTTGCTTAGATTACATCCTAATATTTCAAAAAAGTCTAAGAACAACTCTCTAGGATCAAAATTGAGAGAGTTATGCATTGGCCAAATTGACCATTTTTGCAAAATTTCCAAAAGTCGAATGTGCTCAAATTTGTATTTTTTTGCTAAATAGGCCCAACTTTTTATGCTTTCACTTCAATCATAATGTGGTCCACGACTCAAAAACTTATCCACACATTATTTGCTTCATTTTTCAATTTATTTTGATTTTTAATTAATTAAAAAGTGAATTAAATCAAATAAATGATGAAAATTATCAAAGATATGATTTGATTTGTTTTTTTGACAGGTTAGCAACCAAGGCATAATGAGATTGCAAGATCAATTCGAATCAATGGTAATTGGTACAAAAAGAGCATGATTAGGCCAAATTTGGAAGGATATCATACACCATGAAAACCAAATCAAATCTTCAAAATTTGTGAAGATACTAGTGGTTTTTACAACCCTAATTCACTCTAGTACATATAGAGAACGCAACCAAGGCAAGAAAGAGGGTTAGAGGTCGTGCATAGCGAAGAACAAAACTGAAAAATTCAAGAAAAAGTGGGAATCAGTTTTCAATCTACAAGGAGTTTCAAAGCATTTCAAGAGCACTAATCCCTTCCCAGACATCCCAAGAAGCTATTCCAATCACTCCCAGGTCTTGAAACGCCCATAATCGTGCTCTACGCCTCCCACGGTTTGCCCAAAAACTTGATTCTGATTTCACTAATTCACGCATCTTTAGCACTTTTGATTGTTATACTCATGTTTATCATCGTGTTTGCAAGATAATCATTCCATTTAATTGCATTTTTGATGCCTGTACGTGATATTTCTATGGTTAGGGTTTTGTGTTCTTGTTTAGGGGTTTTTAATGCAGGCAAAATTAGGCGTCGATTCTGGTACCATGATGCTCATGAGGATGAGACGAGTTGATTGGTACCAGCCATTGTCATTTATCTTGAGCATATGCAATTTTGGAGATGGACAGGGTTATACCTACAACAAACGTCTGTAGGTAAAAGTATGATTTTCTAAAGCAACGGAGAGAGGAAGAAGATGAGGCGTGGCATCATGAGATTTATCCGTTTGAAAATTCACGCATTTGGCTGACCCCATTAGCTTATTTTGAATATTATGTTTTATGTTTATTATAATTACAACTAAACAACGCAGGGCAACTGGCAGAGAGGTATTGAGAGCGAGCATAAGGACCTGGGTTCGTTCCCCAGGCCCCAACATTTAATTGTGTTATTTTCAGCTAGCTGATCCAGCGTGTTGCTTATCATGATATCCACCATATGCCATCAAAATTCAACCATCAGATTCGTCAGCAAGCTAGATCTGACGTGCCAGCATTGAAGGACCATGATATGTACTCAAGTCAACACCTCACCAAACCAAGCGTGGTCAAACAGGCTTGGATTGTTTGGGCCACAAAAGTCAGATCTGCACCCCCACAATTGCTAAAAATCAGGCCCATCTCTAACATGTTTTTATTTCTTTTCTTTAATTCTTTTAATATTTCTTTAATCATTTTAATTAACAAATTAATCATTTTTAAAAAAATCATAAAATCAAGACTTCATAAAAATATTAGAATTAGTTTTTTTTTTATTATCAAAATTAATTTAACTTAGTTTAACTTAAGGAAATTTTATTTTGTTTTCACAAATAAAATCAAATATAAATTAGGTTAAGTTCTTGATTTAATTCTTTTATTTTTTCTCAAATAAACAAAAATACAAAAATAGGATTTTAGAGTGAATTAATTTATTTTTCTAAATTTAAAATTAATTAGCATTAGGATTTCCTTTTTAATTTAATTGTTTCATTATTTTCTTAAATAACAAAAACATCTTTTTTTTAATCAATCGCAAATAGGTTTAGTCAAGGGTCAAAACCCTAGTCGTTTCATATGTAATTCATCGCGCGCTTGTTAATTATTTTTGCCAATATTTTGTAACTGTTCATGGTTTGTAATAGTTTAATTTAGGGTTTTATTTACTGTCTAAATTCCCGGGTTTTTGGCTATGTAATTAATCCCCCTCCATGAAGCCTTGTAATAGCGTAGGTTTATTCCCTTGCATTTTTAATTCCCGCAAATATTTAACTGTCTAGATGTATGCTAATAGGATTGTATGACAAGAATGCATGACAAATTAATACGGTTAGAAAACCCTAATGTGCAAAGATAAATAACTGAAAACAAATCACTCGCACATATCACTCTTAGGGTATACTCTCACTTCGGTTTCCTTCGGTAAACGATCATTAAGCATAGGGTGTCTTAGTGGTTACCCTCCTGTCTAAAAAAGATCAAACGTCCCATTCGAATGTTGCCTCGAAAATGTTGCCTCGGAAAGGTTGCCTCGGAAATGTTACGTCAGAAAGGTTGCCTCGGAAATGTTGCCTTGAATATGATCTTAAGACTCTAGGGTTATTACTAAGGTGTCCTAATATTGCTTTAGTGATCGTACGTCCCTTTCGAATTGACCCTTACAACTCCAACGACGATGCTACCTATCTCTCAATAGCGGGATAGCGCTGTCTAAAGGAAACAAGGATATAAAAGATCTTTTTTCGAGTAAGTAGATGCTAGTAGGTGCTTGCTCAAATCAAAGCTTTTCACACTTACACATTTCAAAACAACTTCGTCACACCTTTGAGGACTGATACAAGGGTTATCACGAAGTAAAACATTTTCAAAACAAAGCACAAACACAAGCAATTTAAAAGATGAGAAATTACCTAAGAGCCCATGGAAAACCATGGATGGAAAGGGTGTTAATACCTTCCTTTTCCATAATCTACCCCCCGTACTCAGAATATCTCGAAAAAGGATTTTTTCTGTACTTTTTTCCTTTCCAAGATTGGATAAAATAAAAGTCGGTGGCGAGTCTTTCTTACCGCGACATTTTGCAAACACAAAACGCAAAATGCAAACCAGAAAAAATAGTCGATTCTGCCACCGTATTACAGAACTGGCGACTATGCTGGGGAATTTATAAGTGGGGTATACCTTAGGATCTAGGTCATCATAATTGCTTCTCTTGATTGCTTTGCTTGCTTTACTTTTAAGGGTTTTGTCTGGGGTTACTATAGATCCTACAGCCGGATCTGGGGAATACCTTTTATTTAAGTAGCAATAGACTGTGAGGGAACTGTACAACGTAGAACGATACGGTTGAAGCAGTAGCTACGTTGGTGTGGCACTTTGGTTGGTATCGGTATCCCTTATGGAGAAACGAGGAGAATACGGAGCCGCTGCGTGGTGTCGTTAAGCATCAATTGACCTTAGAACCTTTAATCGCCCAACTTGGCCATTAGAAAGTAGCGAGATAACCGACCTCGGTGTAGATCTGACAACTGGTTGATACTCGACGCTACACTCATTGAGATCATACTATCAGAATAATTTCGGTCGCAAGAAAAGATTGTGTGAGCCGAAACCATGATCGATGGAGAATGGTCAGTGATATTGAGATCCTCAAGAAGCCGGTTACTTTTCTAGGACAGGTTGAACCAACTTAACTTCAAGAGGGTATTACCTTTGACCTCATGCAATCCTTAAACCTAAGGGATTTGTGTGATTTGACTGTGTTTGCAATATTTGTGTTTGCTATACCTGTGGTTTATCATGACATCATGCATCATAACATGGCATTCATGCTTCATTACACTAACCATTTCAAAGACCAAGGGAATTTATCTTTGTTCTATTTTGCAGATCATGGCTTCCATGCGTAGAAATACCATCTGAATCAACTTTGTGCAGATACGTGCCCAACTTAAAGAGCTAGCATCAAGAGTTTATGAAACTTCCACTTTCATTAAGAGACACGGTCAACTTCTCAGCCTGGTTACTTCAAACCCTGATGAATAGATGATGAGCGTACTTTTTCAGTTCTTCGATCACAAGCATCATTACTTCACCTTTCCAGATTATCAGTTGGTACCCACCTTGGAAGAATTTTCTCAACTATTGGGCATATCCATTCTTGAACAAGTACCCTTCACAGGTGTGGAAGAAGTTCCTAAGCCAGAAGTTATTGCCTTAGCTTTGCATTTGAAACGGGCCGATGTGGTATCCAATTGAGAAACTCGAAGCGAAGTCGAAGGTTTTCTAGCCAAATTTCTGATAGACCAGGCTCAGTTTTTTGGGGATGATTTAGATTTTAAGGCTTTTGAGGATGTCTTGGCTCTTCTTATCTATGGTTTAGTTCTCTTCCCTAATCTAAACTCCTTTGTAGATGTGAATTCTGTCAATATTTTCCTTTCTCGCAACCCTGTGCCTACCTTGCTTGGAAATATCTTGCATGCCGTTGTTGTCGAGGTGGTTTATTTCTCACCTCCATAAGTCTGTGCTGAAGAACAAAGAAGGTTTGGGTTGGTCACACAGAATAATGTCACTCGCTCATACGGATATTCTTTGGTGTTCCCGAGCTATGGAAGACACTGCTGTTATTGACCACTGTGGGGGGTACCCTAATCTCCCATTACATGGTATCATAGGGGGTATAACTTACAATCCTTGTCTAGCTTTGCGACAATTTGGTCGTGCTGGAAGAGATGGACCCCACGAGTTACTTCTCGAAGACATTGTATTCGACTATAAGGATGATGATAAGGAGCATCGCCAGAGGTTCATATGGACTTGGGGCATGGTTAACAGATTTGACCCCAAAGAGTTGGGACCGAAGACTTCCCTTCCTATGCATCCTTACCTCCAATGGGTCCGAGCTCGTGCCCAGAAGCTAATGATTCCTTATGAGGTTGTATTACCAGTGATTGTGGAGCCCACTAATGAAGAAGGCATTCCTTACACGGTTCTCTATCCTTACATGCCCACTAATCCTGGATACTTACAGGGGTCTTGGATTCAGCTGAAGAATGAGCGAGATACTTACTGGAAGCAGTTCCATGAGCAAGAGAGTAAGGTTTTAAAGCTCACCAGGAAGCTCGAGGAAGAAAGAGTGCTCAATGACTATATCAGCACAAAATGGAAGCGTTTGTGGGACTTTTGATTTTGCTTTTCTAGTTTTAGATTTGTTTTATTTACTTCTTTGTAACGCCTTAAAGGCATGTTGAACCTTTCAAATTTAAGCTAATAAAGTTTTGTTTTATTTACTTCTTTGTAACGCCTTAAAGGCATGTTGAACCTTTCAAATTTAAGCTAATAACCTTTGAAATCATTACATGCGCATCCCATTATCATACACATCATTACAGGTACCACTACGGGTTTCTCATCTTCTTCGCTGTTTATTTCAGCATAAATGTCTTCTGATCAAGCCATCAAAGATCTTTAGGCACAGAATGCCCAGTTCCAACAGATGTTCATCAGTCTAGCTAAGGGGAAGGAGGATCTGAAAGCCCTCATTCTGAAGGAGAAGAAGAAGAAGAAGAAGACTGGTATTCTGAATATGCACAGAAGGTTCAGAGAAAGGTTGCAGCATCAAACTGATCTGATCTCTTCATCCAAGGAAGGAGAGAACCAAGAAGGGGAAAAGGACCCTAGCCCTGCTGTTTCTGACGATGATATTGATTACAATGATGAGCAATATCCTCCTGCTGAGGATAGGTACAAGAAGCTAGAAGACCTTCTGAGTGCTATGGAAGTTCATAAGATACCTGGTTTGGATTTCGGAGAACTGGGATTGGTATCGGGGGTGGTCATCCCACAGAAGTTCAAAGCTCTAGTTTTTGCTAAGTATGATGGGGTGTCCTGCCCAAAACTCCATCTCTACTCGTATGTCAGGAAAATCCAGCCCCACACCGCTGATAGAAATTTGTGGGTGCACTTCTTTCAAGATAGTCTGTCATGGACTCAACTTGAATGGTTCTATCAGTTGGAGGGAGCTAATGTCCGAAATTGGGAAGATCTTGCTGCTGCTTTCTACAAGCAGTATCAATACAATGCCGACCTTGCTCCCACTCGTACTCAACTCCAGAGTATGTCCATGGGTGCAGGTGAAGGTTTTAAAGATTATGCTAAAAAATGGAGAGACTTGGCTGGGAGAGTTCAACCCCCTTTTTCTGATAGGGAGTTGGTTGACATGTTTCTTGGTACGCTGTCTAGTCCATTTTTCAATCATTTGATCGACAACTCATCATTTGGTTTCACCGAGCTGATTTTAATTAGAGAAAGAGTAGAAGCTGGAATTCGAAGTGGTAAAATACAGAAGGATGCCTCCTCAAGCTCGTCAAACGGTAAATGCTGTAGTGATACCAAGACCCATCGTTGCTCCACAACGCAACAATAAACAAAAGGTGGAAAGATCACAACGACAGTTCACCCGCATCAACATGAATTTGGCTGAAGTTCTGCCTCATCTGTTAAAATCCAACTTAGAAACCTTGAGAAAGGCTCCCAAGAATCCAAACACTACCTCCCCCAGGTACAATGCCAACGCGCGGTGCACCTACCATTTTGAGAGTCCTGGCCACGATACAAACGATTGTTGGGATCTGATAAACAAAGTGCAAGACTTGCTCGAAGCCAAGGAGATATAGTTTGATGCTCCAGAAAAGCCGAATGTTATAACTACTCCATGCCCAAACATAGTCGTGGAGTCAATGTTGTTGACACTGACTTGTTTGTGACCTCTGTTGAAGAAATTTCTACTCCTCTTATGACTGTTAAGAAGAATTTGTTGTTGGCCAGTTTATTTTCGGGTTATGGTGAAGGTTGCCACACGTGTTCGATTCTACCTTCTGGTTGCCGTTTGTTGAAGTCAAGTGTTCAGCGCCTGATGGATAATAAAGAAATTTTGTTTGAGAAGAATGTGATCCCTGGTGTTCCTATTGAAGACGTCACTATAATAACCATTTCCTCCGATCCTTCCAATGTTTCCTCGAGAAGACCTGTTAGGATTAAACCTGTTCAAAAAATTGCTCCATTGATAATTACTGTTCCTGGTCCTATCCCGTACACCTCAGATAAGGCTGTCCCATGGGATTATGGTGCTGATGTGTACTATCATGGTATTAAGCAAGATCAGAAGAATGAAGAAGCTGATACTGATGTCAGTAATATTGTCAGGACTAGTAAAGTTACCCGAAGTGGAAGGGTCTTCTCTCCCGAGATTTCCCTGAAGACTATCATCAAGCCTACTGTTATTCCAACTGCTGCTCCAACCAGCACTCCTGACATTTTTCATTGTTGTACCCAAAAATTTTCCCTCCCATTTCCTCAACATTGTCTCATCACAAGACCCTTGGAGCTCAAGATCCAGTTAGGGTTTCCTCTGCTCAAGACCCCTCCTTGCACTGTTGACCCAAATTAGGGTTTGTGTTTGCACCAAGATGTTTTGACCTAAAAGGCCCAAA
This sequence comes from Vicia faba, assembly GCA_948472305.1. NCBI lineage: Eukaryota > Viridiplantae > Streptophyta > Magnoliopsida > Fabales > Fabaceae > Vicia > Vicia faba. The sequence goes on along the minus strand of OX451736.1, from coordinate 645,241,697 downwards.
GTGACTTTCATGCTTCATGTTGGACCCACAAGTTTATCCATACCAAGTTTCAAGTCTTGATTCCAATCTTTGCCCAGTCGATTGGACAGTTGACCTAGAAATCAACTGTATTGGGGAAAAAGTCAACTATGGTCAATTGACAGTCAAACCTCATGAAATTTGACCCACATCAACATTATGAGCTCACATGGAACATTTGATCAAGTTTGGATCACAATTCCACAAGAAATTTGATCAGATCACCAAAAGGGCAAAATGGTCATTTTTAGGGTTTTGACTGCACAAAGGTAATTTTTGACTGTTTGACCTAGCCAATGGCAAACCAAGCTCACATATGGACTCAAGGACTCAATGGCATTGTCTTGACATGTTCAACAAATTCAAAAGATCCCAAATGCACAAGATTGACAGATGAATTTTCCAGTCAACTGAGCCAAATTTGACTGTATGCTGAAAAGTCAAACTTTGACTTTTTGATCAAAATCAAGTGTCAAGATTCATTTTTCATCAAGACATGTCAAAATATGAAACTTGTTCATCAAGAAACCAAGATTTGCAAATTAGGGTTTAAAATGAAGAATTTTCATAACTTAGAATTTTTCTAAGTTATGAAAATCCCTAATTTTTTCCTAACTTTGTCCCATTTTTTCATCAAGATGCATTTGGATTCAAGGAAAACTCAAAACATGAAAGTTATAATCCATTGCAAAATATAAAACTTTGATTTACAAAGTTTCCTCAAAAGAAGCTTGTAGCTCAAGTTATGATTTTTGGAACAAGGGTGCAAAACATTCTTAACTTAGAAAATTTTTGACCTATTCTAGGCAGGATTTTTGCCTAACTTCATGGCCACTTTTCACATACTTCCACTTGGAATTTCAATTTTCATTACAAAGATGGATTGTAGTACACATTCCAACTTTCCAAAATGTCCAAGAACTCATCAAACAACCTTGTGGTTAGGGAGAATCGAATTTTGCAATATGAGCAAAAGTCACTTTGATTCATGGCCAAAGGCATGTTCATAACTTGTGCATTTTCAAACTCAGCATATGCAAGCTACATTACAGGCCTCTAATCTCATTTACACTCATAAATTTAATGCCAATCCTTTGTGTTTAAGCCTTATCTTGTGTGTTTAACCATTGCATACAAGATTGAGCCATAAATGGAAAAAGCACTTTATCCATTTTTGAAAAGTATGGCTTTATGTCAAGTTTGCAAATCAAGAGGTACAATGCATATCTTCTAGACACAAGCTATTGGACATATCCCACTGATCAAGACAAAGCTTTGCAGCACATTTGAGGGGCCTAGAGAAGCTTGTAACAGGACTTGGCATTTTTTGACTTACATTAGAAGAAACTTGGCATATTGATATCCAACTCTCATTGCTGCAAGAACTAGCTTAGACAAACTTGTTAGACACATCCCAAAAAACATAATTGAGCTAAGGCACGACCAAAACACCTTCCAAACCTCATCATTCATCAAAACACCATCCTACTGCAGAAAACAGAGTCACCTCTGCAGTTGGACTTCCATAACTCAATCCACTCGTGCATTGTTGCTAAAACCAGTTCATACACACTCCATACCACATATACAAGCTATCCCAAGCATTGGACACGACCTGTAACACCTCTAACCAACTTCACCATTTTCACTTTTTCTGTTTTGCAGGTTGATTGCTATAGCTTGATTCACTTGGTTTCAAAGCAAGCTAAAGGTTAGAATAGCATCCCTGGACTTCAAGCAAGCTGTACCAATCCTCACCTTGCCTTAAAAGTGCCTCCATTGCCAGATACGATCCAAGCTGAACAGGTAAGTTCATGGACTTATATCTCTCAATCTAGGAAGAGTTAGCTTTAAGTTTATGAATGAAAAATGCACTACTCATGGCCCTGAAGCTATACATATCCTCACTTTCCATTTATATTGCATATGCTGAGAGAATTTAAGACCTGAACATTGACAAAAACATAGGTTAAGAATTAGGGATGGAGAAATTCTCTCTCATTTCTGAGAGTTAGATCAAGTTTTTGATATGTATGGAATCGTGGCTTGATGCTTGACACTTTTCATGTTATAAGTTTGTGCTAAAAGTCCAGGAATCATGAGATACCAGGAAGCACGCGTTGCTCTGTTTTTTTGTTCAGAGGTTGAAGACAAAGTCTTCTTGGGCTGGGCCTGGCTCTTTTTCCTTTTTGCACCATGTTTTTACATTTGCACCCCCTTGGCCCATTGCATTTTATTTTCATTATTTTTGACTTTTGATTTTTGTTTCTGACTAATTTATTTTTGCCAAAGCATAAAAAATATTAAAAAATATTTTTCTCACATTTTTTGCATTTTTTTTATATTTATTTTGTTTCATTTAGCTTTATATGAAAATAAATACATAATATCTTTTATTTAAAAATACTAAAATTAATACCAATACATTTTATTTTCTAATTTTCATTTTATTTTATCCTTTGAAAATATTTTATGAAAATATACTTTTTTTTGTAAATATTAAATATTTTATTTTTGTACATATTTAATATATTTATCATATAATATAAATATTTACATATTTATTAGGATATTTAGGATAAAAATACCAAAAATATATATTTTTATTTTTATTAATATTTAACATTAAAAATACCTTTTGACAAATATACTTCTCTTTTATTTATTTTTTGTATATAATTAATAAATATTGTATATAATACATAATAAATAATTAATACCTTTTATTTAGCAAAATTAGGGTTTTTGCCCTAAACATGAAAATATTCAAAAATTAACTTTCTTTTAATTATTTTTATTTTTATTTGTGAATAAAATATACACTTACACCAAAATACCTTCACATACATATTGCTTTATTCTTATACATCTTTATATTTATATTTGCGCAATTCGATTTGGTTGTAAATATTGGACACTACTCTCCTATGAAGTCTCATCCCCATTTGAACATTTGTACCCCCATTCCCATGATCATTGTGTAATAACTTAGGACTTTTAATTTCGCATTTTAAAGCTTTCTAATTATACCATGATAGACTTAGGGTTTTGTATGCAAAAATCAACCAAATAGTTTGACCTAATTTCAAGATAAACAAGCATGAAAATGGACAACACTAATCACACTTGCACCCCTAGGGTATTCCACTTGTTGCCTTCAATAATGGGCCATATTGCATGTTAGGTATCTTTGGCAAAAACAAAACAATCAAATGATCATAGTCCCTCGATGACGCTTTCAAAAGTTGCCTAAAAATGATCAAGTCCCTTAAAGGAAAAATTGCCCAAAGATACTTGGCACCATTGCAATCATGGTCTAAACGATGACCCGCGCCCGTCCCATTCACATCCTAACACAAGATTGTCCACCAAATAAAATGGTGGAACAAAATTGTTAAAAGGGTTAAAACATAGCAAAGATCTTTGAGAAATTTAGGAGTAGACAACTCTTGGTTACTTGCCAATTTGCAAAACAAAAACACTTGCCTATTTTTCAAAACCACACCTCACAACACTTTTCAAAACAACTTTCAAAAACATTGAAAACCTTTCAAAAGACATACACCTTTGTATACATCCCAACATGGATCATTACAAAGGTTGCAACCACATTGGCCTCTTTTCAAAACATTTTCAAACCCACACACAAAGCACCATTTCAAACAATTGAAAATCAAGGCAAGTTGATCTAAGCAAGTAACTAAGAGCCCATGGATAACCATGGATAGAAAGGGTTCTAATACCTTCCCTTTCTATAATCTACTCCCCGAACCCAAGAAAACATCTCAAAGGTTTTTGCTGTGCTTTTTAACCTTTCCTTAGGATAAAATAAAAAGTCGGTGGCGACTCTTGCTCAACCGAAACATTTGCGAAAACAAACGCAAAACTCAAGTCAGTTCTCCCACCGTATCACAGAACTGGCGACTCTGCTGGGGATAACTTAAAAGTGGAGTAACCTTAGGGCTTAGATCACCTTTGTTTTCAATTGTTTGCTTTGTTTGCTTTTATATTTGTGGGCTTTGCATCGGAGTTTCATATATCCTAACTCGGATCTGGGGGAATACCCTTTTAGGTAGCATAATTTGTGAGGGACCTGTCCGGCGTAGACCGACATGGGTGAAGCAGTGGCTACGTTGGTGTGACGTCTTGCTCTGTACCGATATCCCTTGTGTTGCAACGAGGAGAATATGGGTCTTCTAAGGAGTCATTAAAACGCCAACCGACCTTAGAACCCTAAATTGACCCAACTTGGCCATAGAATAGTAGCAGTATGCTACACTCATTGAGGCTAAACTCTCGCGATGGTTCTGGCCGCAAGAAAAGATTGCGATGCTGGAGTTATGACTGATTGAGGGTAGTCAATGATATTGAGATCCTCTAGAACCCGATTACTTTTGATAGGACAAGTTTTAACCAACGAAACTAAAAGAGGGTAATACCTAAACTTCATGCTGGCATAAACCCTAAGGGTTGTCTTGTGTGACTTGTGTGCCTTATCATGCTTGCCTTTGTGAATACTTGTGGTGTGCTTCATCATAGCATCATACCATCATACCATTGTATGCATCCTGCACAAGGACTGGTCCATTTCAAAGACAAGAGGGTTTCATCTTTGCTCTGTTTTGTAGGACATCATGATGCCCGTACGTAGAAATACTATCCGGCTCAACTTTGTTCAACCACCTACTTTGCTCAAGGAATTGGTTGATAGGATTCCAAACATTACTTCCTTCATCAAGAGTCATGGTTCTCTCCTTGGCTTGATCACTTCAAAGTGGGACCAACAACTGATAAGTGTCCTGACCCAGTTTTATGATCCCCTGTATCATTGCTTCACCTTTCAAGACTTCCAGCTGGTCCCTACCCTGGAAGAATTCTATGATTTGCTTGGTATCCCTGTTTTGGAGCAGACTCCATTCACTGGTTGGGAGAAGACTCTTAGGCCTGAAGAGATTGCTGCAGTCCTTCCCTTGACCAAAGAAGAGGTATTGGCTAACTGGGAAACTAGAAGTGGAGTTAAGGGCTTTTTGGTTAAGTTTCTGGTTGACAAAGCTAATGGTTTCTGGAATGACTTAGAATTCAAGGCGTACGAAGACATTATGGCCCTTTTAATCTATGGTATGGTATTGTTTCCAAATCCTGATACCTTTATCAATATCTATGCCATAAGGATCTTCATGTCTCGGAACCCTGTACCCACTCTCTTGGGTGATATCCTGCAATAACTCTATGCTCGTACTGCCCGAAGACGGGGAACTCCATGGTGCTGTGCTCCTTGGCTAGTGAGGTGGTTTATTTCGCACCTTCCTAAGTTCATACTGAAGAATGAAGAAGGAAAGGGTTGGGCTCATAGGTTAATGTCTCTCACTGATAATGACATCACTTGGACTCTCAGAGGTTTGGATGAGGTAGCTGTTATTGATCGTTGTGGAGAATACCCTAATGTTCCATTGATCGGTACCCAGGGAAGAATCTCTTATAATCCATGTTTAGCTCTCCGTCAGTTTGGAAGAGCCAGAAGAGTAGGGCCTCATGAGATGTTGGTTCCTCACTTCCATTTTGAATTTCAGGTAGGCAGTGACAAACTGCGCCATGGATTCATTAAGGCTTGGGACAGAATTCACAAAGCTGACCCACATGAGTTGGGACCAAAGACTTCTCTACCATTGGAACCCTATTGCAAATGGGTCCGCATCCGTGCTCAGAAGTTAGGTATGCCATACGAAGCTGTCAGGCCTATCATTCTTGAATCTCCTGATGAAGACGGGGTTCCTCCAACTGTCCTCCCTCCTCAGATACCCACTGATGTTGATACACTAAAGAGATCTTGGGCGCAGCTACAGGAAGAATGGGATTTTTATCGGGAAAGGTTCAACGAACAAGAACGGAATATCCAGAAGCTGACTAAGCAATTGGAGGAAGATCGGATCCTGAATGACTATATCCGTACTGAGAAGAGGAGGCCATGGGAGAACTGATGAGCTTTGGATATTTCCTTTTATAGCTTTTATTTCCTTTTCAGTATTTTCATTCCTGTAATGCCTAAGGGCAAGTTGTTGAACAATTTAAAGTTTGAATCTAATGAAGTGTGTTTCCTTTTTTGTCTACAAAGTTGAATTCTGATTGTCTTTGAAAACATAAATCATACGCATCTCATTGCGTCATATGCATAACAGGTACCCTTTTCCCACATGTTGCTTAATCTTCTTCGCTGTTTATTTGAACAGTCATCATGAATCCTGAATCATCCAATGAGCAAGCTATCAAGGCCCTCCAGGCCCAGAACGCCCAGTTTCAAGAGCTGGTCATGAGCTTAGCCAAAGGTCAACAAGAGTTGAAGACTCTGCTCTTGAAGAAGAAGAAGAAGAAGAGGATTGCGCTGTTCAACACTGGACGGAGGTTTGGGAATACACTACATAATGAGGCTGATCAGGCTACTTCCTCTGCATAGAAAGACAGTCCCCAAGGGGGAAGGGCTCCTAGTCCTGCAGTCTCCGACAACGAGACGGATTACAATGATGAACAGTACCCTCCTGCTGCAGACAGATACAAGCAACTAGAGGACCGTTTAAGTGCCATGGAGATTCAAAATGTGTTGGGGTTGGATTTCGGAGATTTAGGTTTATCTTCTGGGGTGGTGATCCCACACAAGTTCAAGGCGCCTGCCTTTGCGAAGTATGACGGGGCTTCCTGCCCTAAGCTGCATCTCAGATCATATGTAAGGAAGATCCAACCTTACACTGCATACAAGAACCTATGGATCCATTTCTTTCAGGATAGCCTTTCAGGGTCTCAACTCGAATGGTTCTATCAGCTAGATGGAGCCAGTATCTGAAGCTGGGAGGACTTGGCTACTGCGTTTTATAGACAGTATCAGTACAATTCTGACCTCGCTCCCACGCGTACCCAACTTCAAGGTATGGCACTGGGAACGGGCGAAGGATTCAAGGAGTATGCGCAAAAGTGGAGGGACCTGGCTAGCAGGGTGCAGCCACCTTTGACTGATCGTGAACTTGTTGACATATTCCTAGGGACCCTGTCCGGTCCATTCTTCAACCATCTGATTGATAATTCTTCTGCTGGATTTACAGATTTGATCTTAACGGGTGAGAGGATAGAAGCTGGTATCAAGTCGGGGAAGATACAGAAGGGTGCCTCCGCGAGTACTGAGAAGAAGCCTTTCAAGAAGGAAGCCAGTGCTGTTTATGGTCCTAGAAGACAAATTAAGCCGGAACGTCGCCAAGCTGTCAATGCATTGGTAATTTCAAAGCCTGCTGCTGCTCCTCAACAGTATAATCAACAAAGGGGTGAGAGACCCAAAAGGCAGTACACTCGGCTCAGTATGACCCTGTCTCAGATCTTGCTGCAACTACTGTCAACCAATCTGGTAACTGTCAAGGAAGCTCCGAAGGTGGTGAACACAGCTTCTCCGAAATACAACCCTAACGCCCGTTGCGCTTATCACTCTGATAGCCCCGGGCATACTACGGACGATTGTTGGGCTCTGAGGAATAAGGTTCAAGACCTTATTGATGCTAAGGAAATACAGTTTGAGGCGCCCGAAAGGCCCAATGTTGTGACCGCTCCCATGCCCCAGCATGGAGTGAATGCTGTTAGAAAAAGACAGATATGTAGCCTCCGTGGAAGAGATTGTTACTCTGTTATCGAATGTTAAAAGGAATCTGTTGCTAGCCGGTTTATTTACGGGATGTGGTAAAGATTGCCTTTTATGTGCTATTTCTCCTTTTGGTTGTCCTTTGCTGAAATCAGGTATCCAAAGCCTGATGAATAGCAAAGAAGTCTTGTTCGAAAAGATCGCTGTTCCTGCTGTCCCCGCCGAAGAAGTTTCTATTGTCACTATTTTCAACAAACCTCCCAAGGCTCCTTCAAAGAAGCCTGTCAAAATCATGTCCACTCAGAAAATTGCTCCTGTCATCATCATTGTCCCATGGCCTCTCCCTTATACATCCGACAAAGCTGTCATGTGGCACTATGGGGCAGATGTTTATGTGCTAGGAGTGAAGCAAGAGTTTGATACAAGCACCGGTGTCAGTAACATCACCGGGCCTGCCAAAATTACTCGCAGTGGTAGGTTGTTTTCACCAGATATTTTGCCACCAGCTATTCAGAAACCCCTTATCATCACACCTGCAAGTGTGCATGTTCCACTTTCAAATCAAGTTCCTGTTTCTACCCCTGCTGCCGAGTCATCTGATGCTCGGGGCAAAGGGATTGCTACTGATTAGCCTGCCCTGACGGAGGCACCAAAGACAACCACTGTTGAAGCCTCCCAGCAAGAGATGGAGGAGATCCTCAAGATTATCAAGAAAAGTGATTTCAATGTTGTTGAGCAGTTGGGGCACACCCCATCAAAAATTTCTATGCTATCACTGTTATTGTGTTCAGAGGCCCATGCCAAGGCCCTGATCTCCTTCCTGAAGACGGCCTATGTGCCGCAAGAAACATCTGCTGATCAATTTACTGATTGTGTGGCCAACTTGAATGCCGATAATGGTTTGGGCTTCTCTGATGCCGATCTGACCGCCAAAGGAAAAAACCATAATGACGCCCTGCATGTCTCCATTGAATGCAGGGGCACTACTCTCGCCCATGTTTTGGTAGACACCGGTTCTTCATTGAATGTATTGCCCAAGAAGGCCCTAGACAGATTGGATTGTGAGGGTCTGGAGCTCAAGCCCAGTAACATTGTCGTCCGAGCCTTTGACGATTCGAAAAGGATGGTACATGGTAAAGTTGACATTCCGATCCGGGTTGACTCTCAAGTTTTTGATTCTACTTTCTATGTGATGGATATCCGTCCATCCTACTCTTGTTTGCTGGGTCGTCCATGGATCCACAAGGCTGGAGCTGTGACCTCCACACTACATCAAAAGCTTAAGTACCCAGTCAGAGGAAAGATTGTTACAGTTCAAGGGGAAGAAGAGTATATGGTCAGCCACTTAAACTCGTTCCGATACATAGAAATGGATGGGGAATTCATTGAAACCCCCTTTCAACACTTTGAAGAGGTGCCTCAAACGTTGGCGTCAGCTGAAACTGTGATTGAAGACCCTCCTTTGAAGATGGCTTCCTTGAAGGATGCCCGGGCTGTGATTGAGAAGGGCGAGTGCGCAAACTGGGGCCGACTTCCTGACTTCACTCCAAAGACTGACAAGTTTGGCTTGGGCTTCACTGCAGAGGCTCAGAGGGTTGTTTGCAAAGCAAGAATTAGAAGACCTCCTGTGTTCATCACCAACCCAGGAGTGAATGTTGTTGAAGACGAAGTGGAGGAATCTGAATTCGACAGTTGGATCTACCCAACAACCGACAGCGGACCAAGCAACTGGACTGCCAAAGACTTTACACCTATTACTTTTGTCACTCAGTAATGAACTCTTTTGTTTTCAATTTGTAACAAACAATATGTTGAAACTTTTATGGCCCGGTGTCCTACCCGGGGCACCGTGGCTCCATTTGTGAGGGCTTTTGTATGACATTTTCATATATCATTAATCAAAACATTGGACGTTTGTTGCATTTCAAAATCTTGCGCTCCTTTTCTTTCTTTATTATATATTGCAAAACAGCTATATTTACACACACTCACTTATACAGGTTCCAATCCACTCTGGATCTCACTGGTAACGACTCTGCTACTGCCAGTTATGACTTCGAAAATCCGATCAACTTAGCCGAAGACGAAGGTGAAGATGATTGCGAAGTGCCTGGTGAACTTGCAAGACTGCTACTCCAGGAAGAGAGGGCCATTCAGCCACATGAAGAGCCAGTGGAAACGGTAAATCTGGGTACTGAGACAGACAGAAAGGAAGTCAAGATTGGTGCCAATATGGAGCTCAGTGTGAAACAACGGTTGATTCAGATGCTGCATGACTATGTGGAAATCTTTGCTTGGTCTTACGAAGACATGCCTGAGTTGGATACCGACATTGTGGTTCATCACCTGCCTACCAAGGAAGATTACCCTCCGGTAAAACAAAAGGTCCGCCGTATGCGTCCAGAGATGTCCGAGAAAATCAAGGCCGAGGTTATGAAACAATTTGATGTCGGGTTTCTAGCAGTGACTTCTTACCCTCAGTGGATTGCCAACGTGGTTCCAGTGCCGAAAAAGGATGGTAAGGTTCGAATGTGTGTTGATTACAGGGATTTGAACAGGGCCAGCCCCAAGGATGATTTCCCTCTGCCTCACATCGATGTTCTGGTTGACAATACTGCTCAGCATAAAGTTTTCTCCTTCATGGATGGCTTCTCCGGTTATAATCAGATCAAGATGGCTCCCGAAGATATGGAGAAGACCACTTTTGTTACTCAGTGGGGCACTTTTTTCTACAAGGTCATGCCATTTGGGTTGAAAAATGCTAGGGCAACTTACCAACATGCCATGGTTGCTTTATTTCATGATATGATCCACCACAAGATAGAAGTGTATGTCGATGATATGATTGCAAGGTCCCAAACTGAGGAGGAACACCTTGACCATCTACGGAAGCTGTTTGACCGTCTGAAGTTATACAAGCTGAGGTTGAACCCAAACAAGTGCACCTTTGGGGTGAGATCTGGAAAATTGCTAGGCTTCATTGTAAGCGACAAAGGTATTCAAGTGGACCCTGCCAAGGTGAAAGCCATACAAGAGATGCTAACTCCCAAGACAGAGAAAGAAGTCAGAGGCTTTCTAGGACGGTTGAATTACATTGCCCGATTCATCTCGCATCTAACTGCTACCTGTGAGCCAATCTTCAAGCTGCTGAAGAAAGATCAAGTAGTACGTTGGAATGATGAATGTCAGGCCGCTTTCGAAAAGATCAAAGAGTACCTCCAAGAACCACCCATTCTTATGCCACCGGTTGAAGGGAGACCTCTAATCCTATACTTGACAGTACTTAACAACTCAATGGGGTGTGTGTTGGGGCAGCATGACGAGTCTGGCCGAAAAGAACACGCCATTTATTACCTGAGCAAAAAGTTTACCGACTGTGAGACTCGGCACTCACTGCTCGAGAAAACTTGCTGCGCTCTGGTATGGGCTGCTCGCCGGCTGATATAGTATATGTTGACTCACACTACCCTGTTGATTTCAAAAATGGATCCAATCAAGTACATATTCGAAAAGCCTGCCCTGTCTGGAAGAATAGCCAGATGGAAAATGATCTTGACAGAATATGACATCCAGTACACGACTCAAAAAGCAATCAAGGGAAGTGTATTGGCAGACCATTTGGCACACCAACCAGTGGACGATTACCAGTCGTTGAACTTTGAATTTCCAGACGAGGATATCATGGTAGTGACTGATTATGAAGTACCTGGACCGGATGAAGGACCTGAGGAAGGATCCCGATGGTCTATGCACTTTGACGGAGCCTCGAACGCTTTGGGTAATGGTATCGGCGCTGTGATCATATCCCCTAAAGGCACTCATACTCCACTTACCGCCTGGTTATGTTTCAACTGCACCAACAACATGGCGGAGTATGAAGCATGTATCATGGGTCTTCAAGCTGCAATTGACTTAAGGATCAAGTTTCTGAGTGTTTTCGGTGATTCCGCTCTCGTAATCAATCAGATCAAAGGCGAGTGGGATACGAAACACCCGAATCTTATTCCTTACAAGGAATACGTGTTGACATTGCTTCCCCACTTCGAGGAGATAACTTTTGAACACTTCCCAAGAGAGGAGAATCAGTTAGCGGACGCGTTGGCTACGATGTCTTCTATGTTCAAAGTCAAATGGGATAACGAGGCTCCCCGGATCATTATCTGGAAATTAGATGAACCTGCATATTGCTGCGATCTCGAGACCGAGGAGGTAACTGAAAAACCCTGGTATCATGAAGTAAAGAGGTACTTGGAAGCTCAAGAATACCCCGACGGTGCATCCGTTAATGACAAGAAATTCCTGAGAAGGTTTGCGGCAAAGTTCTTTCTCAGCAACGACATTCTGTACAAATGAAACCATGATTCAACCTTACTGCGTTGTGTGGATAAGACTGAAGCAGAAAAGATCATGGCAGAGCTACATGAGGGTACCTTCGAAACACATTCCAGTGGGCATACCATGGCAAAGAAAATTCTTCGGGAAGGGTATTTCTGGTCCACAATGGAAGCCGTCTGTTATCAGCACTCGCGAACTTGTCATAAGTGCCAGATCTATGCTGATAAGGTGCACATTCCTCTGATTCCTCTGAACGTCTTGACAACACCGTGGCCTTTTGCAATGTGGGGCATTGATATGATCGGCGAGATCCGACCGACGGCATCCAACGGGCATCGCTTCATCTTGGTAGCAATTGATTACTTCACAAAGTGGGTGGAAGCAGCTTCTTATGCTACGGTAACCAAGAGCGTCGTGGCACGGTTCATTCGGCATAACCTGATCTGTCGATACGGTGTACCCGAGAGGATCATTACGGACAATGGTACCAATCTTAACAACAAGATGATCACTGAGCTCTGCGAGCAATTCAAGATACAACACCACAATTCTTCTCCCTACCGGCCGAAGATGAATGGGGCTGTAGAAGCGGCAAATAAGAACATCAAGAAGATTGTGCAGAAGATGACAGTGACCTATAAAGATTGGCACGAAATGTTACCGTTTGCTCTTCATGGGTACCGTACCTCAGCACAGACGTCGACAGGGGCAACTCCCTTTTCCTTGGTCTATGGCATGGAGGCAGTCTTGCCTATTAAAGTCCAGATACCCTCTCTCCAGATAATGAAGGATGTAGGTTTGAGCGAAGATGACTGGATCCAGACTCGGCTTGATCAATTAAACCTAATTGACGAAAAGAGACTCACTGCTATTTGTCATGGTCAGACGTACCAAAAACGGATGATCAGGGCTTTTAACAAAAAGGTCAGACGACAAGAGTATCAAGTCGGAGATCTGGTAATCAAACGCATCATTCTTTCTCAAAGTGATCCTAGGGGCAAATGGACCCCTACGTACGAAGGGCCATTTGTGGTTAAACATATCTTCTCAGGAGGAGCTATGATTCAAACCACCATGGATGGTGACGACCTCCCTCACCCCGCCAATGCAGACATAGTAAAAAGATACTACGCGTGAATCAAAGACCTGCTAGGTTGACATACCTAGGCAAAAATAAGGGTTTCCCGGCGAACCAAAAGGGTTCAGGAAAAAATAAGGGATGAAAATAAATAAAATTTGTACACCTGGAAAGTCGAAAACCTGAAAGGGCGGCTTGGGCAAAAATGGGTATCCCGGTGGATTGAAAACCCGAAAGGGCGGTCCAGGCAAAAGTTAGGGATTAAAGCGTAATACTATGTCTCATTGGATCATCCTGCATCCAGAATTCGGCATCAACTATCGGGCTCAGACTTCGGCATCGATCAATCAGCTTCATCTTCAACTAAGCAGCAAAGTGATGAGACGCTTGAAGACACAAAGGCGATAGCAGAGTGGGAACCCAGTGGGATTATTTTTCACATAGCTGTTTTGTTTCCTTTTCAAATTTTTTTTGTATAAACTCTATGTTGTTCGGCGGCGTTCTCTTACTAGGACGTCAGCCTCTTGTACAAAAACGCCTATTTACAGGAAAATTTCAAAATCAATACAAGTTCAATTTCTCAGACAAATTATCCATTGTTTTTCCTTTTTCTGTTTTGTTTTGCGAAGAACGTCCAATGTTCCTGTTTGATATATGCATTTGACATTAATTGCTAATCATGAATATTTGCGTGCGAAACAAAAGACTAATTACAGGTGACATCAGAAACAGGGGCAATGTAGAGTTGTCCAAGCAGTCTAGTTGCTCTGACCACCAAGGTACCAAGGTAGGTTCGGTAGAAGAACGTAACCAAGTCACCTCAACTCCCCACAGAGTAAGGCAAGATTCATCAATACTTTCCCCAAGTAGAGTTGGTTTCCTATCAATCCTGAAAAGGCATAATACTCCCCTAGTAAGTCAGCAATACTCTCCTCAAGCGGAGTTAGTCTACGGCCAGCCTAAAGGAAGTTGAGCATCCCCAGAAGATCTCAACCTTCCCCAACAGAGTATAGGCATTCCTCAGCAAGCATCCCCGACAGTCTTAATATAACATTGTTCCCGACGGAATACCAACACCCCAGTACAGTCTGAAAAGTTTCCCCAGGAAAGTGGAGTCCATATCCCCAGCGGGTCTTGAAGCTTATCCCCAGTAGATTCTGGAAGCTTATCCCCTGCAAAGAACGGACGTCTCTCCCGAACTTTATTCAAAGTTGTTCGTCACAAGAGCTTATAACTGGGTTATCCTCAGCTAATTGCCACGGAAAGTCCGTTCTCGGCGAAGTTCTTCCTATCCCCAGCGGAGTTTATCATTGATATCCCCAGCGGAGTTCATCGTTGAAATCCCCAGCGGAGCTCTCATCAAAACCTCAGCGAAGTATCTCTTCCCACAGAGTAATTCCCCTCAGAATGATCTCTCCAACAAGTTTATTCCCCGACGGAGTCATCTTTCCTACCGGTTTATTCTTGCAACCATCATCCCCAGCGGAAACGAAGAACTTTTCTCTTCAACATCAGCCCAGGATTTGATTCCCCGGCCAGTCGTCAAGGATTTATTTTCCTAGACGAAAATACATTCATAGACATTTCACATTTCATACATCCTGTTTACATACATGACAAAGTGCATACAACACTATCTCATTTCGAGCATCATGACATCATGCATCTCATACATCATGACATTGCATACAACTGATGTTTTGCCTTTTCAGGAAAAAGATCAATCCAAAAGATGATTACTATCAACTATCGCAATTCCAGATTCGATACCTATATCTAGCCAGGGCATATCTGTGAGTGATTGATTGTAGATTCGATACCTGTATCTAGCCAATGAGAGTTTGAAGATCAACCCCTGTAACAGGCCAGGAAATTATCTTTCATTCTCAGGTCAGAGGTCTACACCTGTATCCAGCCAGGAAAGCTATCTCTACCAACCTTCTGCAATTCCATATTCGATTCCTGTATCTAGCCAGGGCACATCTGTGAGCAACCAATTCCAGATTCGATATTTGTATCCAACCAGGGCATATCTGTAGACGACAATTCCAGATTCGATACCTGTATCCAGCCAGGGCATATCTGTAGACGACAATTCCAGATTCGATACCTGTATCCAGCCAGGGTACATCTGTAGACGACCAGTTACGGATTCGACTCCTGTACCTAGCCAGGGCACATCTGTGAGCAGCTAATTGTAGATTCGACTCCTGTATCTATCCAGGGCATATCTGCATGAAGAGTTTGAAGATCAACACCTGTAACAAGCCAGGAAACATCTTCCTTTCTCAAAATACGCAAGTTCTCGCTAAGGAATCTCTTACGCGACCAACACCTCCAGATGGCATCTATAAGCCCATCCTCCTATCTACCATCTCCTCCAAATGGCATCTATAAGCCCATTCCCGCCATCACATTGCTGATACTCCAGCATGCGAGTGCAAATTCTCGGGCACTCTAGTGTCCAATCTCCTTTTACCTTCGAGTCACGAAAGGCAAACTTGCCAATCTAACTCTTCAGGTTCAAGAAGATTGAACAGGGGAAACTGTTGTACCCCAAAATTTTCCCTCCCATTTCCTCAACATTGTCTCATCACAAGACCCTTGGAGCTCAAGATCCAGTTAGGGTTTCCTCTGCTCAAGACCCCTCCTTGCACTGTTGACCCAAATTAGGGTTTGTGTTTGCACCAAGATGTTTTGACCTAAAAGGCCAAAGTGACTTTCATGCTTCATGTTGGACCCACAAGTTTATCCATACCAAGTTTCAAGTCTTGATTCCAATCTTTGCCCAATCGATTGGACAGTTGACCTAGAAATCAGCTGTATTGGGGAAAAAGTCAACTGTGGTCAATTGACAGTCAAACCTCATGAAATTTGACCCACATCAACATTATGAACTCACATGGACCATTTGATCAAGTTTGGATCACAATTCCACAAGAAATTTGATCAGATCACCAAAAGGGCAAAATGGTCATTTTTAGGGTTTTGACTGCACAAAGGCAATTTTTGACTGTTTGACCTAGCCAATGGCAAACCAAGCTCACATATGGACTCAAGGACTCAATGGAATTGTCTTGGGATGTTCAACAAATTCAAAAGATCCCAAATGCACAAGATTGACAGATGAATTTTCCAGTCAACTGAGCCAAATTTGACTGTATGCTGAAAAGTCAAACTTTGACTTTTTGATCAAAATCAAGTGTCAAGATTCATTTTTCATCAAGACATGTCAAAATATGAAACTTGATCATCAAGAAACCAAGATTTGCAAATTAGGGTTTAAAATGAAGAATTTTCATAACTTAGAATTTTTCTAAGTTATGAAAATCCCTAATTTTTTCCTAACTTTGTCCCATTTTTTCATCAAGATGCATTTGGATACAAGGAAAACTCAAAACATGAAAGTTATAGTCCATTGCAAAATCTACAACTTTGATTGACAAAGTTTCCTCAAAAGAAGCTTGTAGCTCAAGTTATGATTTTTGGAACAAGGGTGCAAAACATTCTTAACTTAGAAAAATTTTGACCTATTCTAGGCAGGATTTTTGCCTAACTTCATGGCCACTTTTCACATGCTTCCACTTGGAATTTCAATTTTCATTACAAAGATGGATTGTAGTACACATTCCAAGCATTCCAAAATGTCAAGGAAATCATCAAACAACCTTGTGGTTAGGGAGAATCGAATTTGGCAATATGAGCAAAAGTCACTTTGATTCATGGCCAAAGGCATGTTCATAACTTGTGCATTTTCAAACTCAGCATATGCAAGCTACATTACAGGCCTCTAATCTCATTTACACTCATAAATTTAATTCCAATCCTTTGTGTTTAAGCCTTATCTTGTGTGTTTAACCATTGCATACAAGATTGAGCCATAAATGGAAAAAGCACTTTATCCATTTTTGAAAAGTATGGCTTTATGTCAAGTTTGCAAATCAAGAGGTACAATGCATATCTTCTAGACACAAGCTATTGGACATATCCCACTGATCAAGACAAAGCTTTGCAGCACATTTGAGGGGCCTAGAGAAGCTTGTAACAGGACTTGGCATTTTTTGACTTACATTAGAAGAAACTTGGCATTTTGATATCCAACTCTCATTGCTGCAAGAACTAGCTTAGACAAACTTGTTAGACACATCCCAAACAACATAACTGAGCTAAGGCACGACCAAAACACCTTCCAAACCTCATCATTCATCAAAACACCATCCTACTGCAGAAAACAGAGTCACCTCTGCAGTTGGACTTCCATAACTCAATCCACTCGTGCATTGTTGCTAAAACCAGTTCATACACACTCCATACCACATATACAAGCTATCCCAAGCATTGGACACGACCTGTAACACCTCTAACCAACTTCACCATTTTCACTTTGTCTGTTTTGCAGGTTGATTGCTATAGCTTGATTCACTTGGTTTCAAAGCAAGCTAAAAATTGGAATAGCATCCCTGGACTTCAAGCAAGCTGTACCAATCCTCACCTTGCCTTCAAAGTGCCTCCATTGCCAGATACGATCCAAGCTGAACAGGTAAGTTCATGGACTTCTATCTCTCAATCTAGGAAGAGTTAGCTTTAAGTTTATGAATGAAAAATGCACTACTCATGGCCCTGAAGCTATACATATCCTTACTTTCCATTTATATTGCATATGCTGGGAGAATTTAAGACCTGAACATTGACAAAAACTTAGGTTAAGAATTAGGGATGGAGAAATTCTCTCTCATTTCTGAGAGTTAGATCAAGTTTTTGGTATGTATGGAATCGTGGCTTGATGCTTGACACTTTTCATGTTATAAGTTTGTGCTAAAAGTCCAGGAATCATGAGATAGCAGGAAGCACGCGTTGCTCTATTTTTTTGTTCAGAGGTTGAAGACAAAGTCTTCTTGGGCTGGGCCTGGCTCTTTTTCCTTTTTGCACCATGTTTTTACATTTGCACCCCCTTGGCCCATTGCATTTTATTTTCATTATTTTTTACTTTTGATTTTTGTTTCTGACTTATTTATTTTTGCCAAAGCATAAAAAATATTAAAAAATATTTTTCTCACATTTTTTGCATTTTTTTGATATTTATTTTGTTTCATTTAGCTTTATATGCAAATAAATACATAATATCTTTTATTTAAAAACACTAAAATTAATACCAATACATTTTATTTTCTAATTTTCATTTTATTTTATCCTTTGAAAATATCTTATGAAAATATACTTTTTTTTTGTAAATATTAAATATTTTATTTTTGTACATATTTAATATATTTATCATATAATATAAATATTTACATATTTATTAGGATATTTAGGATAAAAATACCAAAAATATATATATTTATTTTTATTAATATTTAACATTAAAAATACCTTTTGACAAATATACTTCTCTTTTATTTATTTTTTGTATATAATTAATAAATATTCTATATAATACATAATAAATAATTAATACCTTTTATTTAGCAAAATTAGGGTTTTTTCCCTAAACATGAAAATATTCAAAAATTAACTTTCTTTTAATTATTTTTATTTTTATTTGTGAATAAAATATACACTTACACCAAAATACCTTCACATACATATTGCTTTATTCTTATACATCTTTATATTTATATTTGCGCAATTCGATTTGGTTGTAAATATTGGACACTACTCTCCTATGAAGTCCCATCCCCATTTGAACATTTGTACCCCCATTCCCATGATCATTGTGTAATAACTTAGGACTTTTAATTTCGCATTTTAAAGCTTTCTAATTATACCATGATAGACTTAGGGTTTTGTATGCAAAAATCAACCAAATAGTTTGACCCAATTTCAAGATAAACAAGCATGAAAATGGACAACACTAATCACACTTGCACCCCTAGGGTATTCCACTTGTTGCCTTCAATAATGGGCCATATTGCATGTTAGGTATCTTTGGCAAAAACAAAACAATCAAATGATCATAGTCCCTCGATGACGCTTTCAAAAGTTGCCTAAAAATGATCAAGTCCCTTAAAGGAAAAATTGCCCAAAGATACTTGGCACCATTGCAATCATGGTCTAAACGATGACCCGCGCCCGTCCCGTTCACATCCTAACACAAGATTGTCCACTAAATACAATGGTGGTACAAAATTGTTAAAAGGGTTAAAACATAGCAAATATCTTTGAGAAATTTAGGAGTAGACAACTCTTGGTTACTTGCCAATTTGCAAAACAAAAACACTTGCCTATTTTTCAAAACCACACCTCACAACACTTTTCAAAACAACTTTCAAAAACATTGAAAACCTTTCAAAAGACATACACCTTTGTATACATCCCAACATGTATCATTACAAAGGTTGCCACCACATTGGCCTCTTTTCAAAACATTTTCAAACCCACACACAAAGCACCATTTCAAACAATTGAAAATCAAGGCAAGTTGATCTAAGCAAGTAACTAAGAGCCCATGGATAACCATGGATAGAAAGGGTGCTAATACCTTCCCTTTCTATAATCTACTCCCCGAACCCAAGAAAACATCTCAAAGGTTTTTGCGGTGCTTTTTAACCTTTCCTTAGGATAAAATAAAAAGTCGGTGGCGAATCTTACTCAACCGAAACATTTGCGAAAACAAACGCAAAACTCAAGTCAGTTCTCCCACCGTATCACACTCATGTTCCTACTCCAGTTATTACACCTGCTGCTATTCCTATTCTTACTCCAGTTATTACCCCTGCTGCTGAGTCATCTGGGACTCGCGGAAAAGAAATTATAGGTGAGCCTGCCCGAACGGAGGTACCTAAGAAAATCATTGTGGGAGCCTCTAAACAAGAAATAGAGGAAATACTGAAAATTATTAAGAAAGGAGACTACAATGTGGTCGAGCAATTGGGGCAGACCCCATCAAAGATATCCATGTTGTCTCTGCTATTGTGTTCTAAAGCCCATGCGAAGGCTTTGATTGCATTTCTCAAGACTGCGCATGTGCCACAGGAAACTTCAGCAAATCAGTTCAAAGATTGTGTGGCCAGCCTAACTGCTGACAATGAGCTAGGTTTTTCAGATACGGATCTGACCCCTAAGGGGAGGAATCATAATGATGCTCTACATGTCTTGATTGAGTGCACGGGCACCACTATGGCTCATGTGCTGGTAGACACTGTGTCTTCACTGAATGTTCTGCCGAAGAAAATGTTGGACCGTTTAGATTGTGAGGGTCTGACTCTAAAGCCTAGTAACATTGTGGTAAGGGCTTTTGACAAATCAAAGAGAATGGTGCACGGGGAGGTGGAAATCCCTGTCAAGGTAGGTTCTCAGACTTTTGGGTCCACCTTCTACGTGATGGATATCAGGCCGTCGTATTCTTGCTTGTTGGGTCGTCCTTGAATCCATGAGGCTGGGGAAGTTACTTCCACTCTCCATCAAATGCTAAAGTACCCAGTGAAGGGGAAGATTGTCACAGTGCGAGGTGAAGAAGAATATATGGTAAGTCACCTCAATTCCTTCCGCTACGTAAAGATGGACGGGGAATTCATAAAAACTCCTTGTCAGAATTTCGAAGAGGATCGTCAGGTCTTGGCATCAACTGAAGTTACTACCAACAAACCTCCGTTGAAGATGGATTCTCTCAAGGACGCTAGGGCTTTGGTTGAAGAAGGGGCTCAAAGGGCTGTTAGGCACGCTCGGATTGGAAGACCTCCTCTACACATCAACAATCGGGGAATTAATGCAATCGAACACAGTGAAGAGGATTCAGACATCGACAGCTGGATCTACCCAACAACCAATGGTGGACCGAATAAATGGACGGCGAGGGACTTCTTACCTATTTATTTTATTCCGTAGTAATTGACTTTTGTTTTAAGATTTGTAATAAACGGCTTGAAACTTTATGGCCCGGTGCCTTGCCCGAAGCACTTTGGCTTTGCTTGTGAGGGCTATTATTTGTCATTTCATATATCATTAATAAAGCATTGGACGATTCTTGTATACCAATTTTGCGCTCCTTGTTTTTCTTTTCTGTCCGTCACTTTATCAAAACAGCTATTCTCTTACACACACTCACGTATCATACTGAAGATCCATATCCACTCTAGATCCCATTGATAACAAGTCGAGGACGAAGGTGAGGATGATTGTGAGGTGCCTGGAGAACTTGCTAGACTATTACAGCAGGAAGAAAGGGCCATACAGACTCATGAAGAGCCAGTTGAGTCATTGAATTTGGGTACAGAGGAAGACAGGAAATAGGTTAAAATAGGTGCAAACCTGGAGCTTAGTGTCAAACAACGATTAATACAGATGTTATGCGACTATGTTGAGATCTTCTCCTGGTCCTATGAAGACATGCCTGGTTTAGACACTGATATTGTGGTACATCACCTGTTGACTAAGGAAGACTGCCCTCTGGTAAAGCAGAAGGTCCGCCGTATGCACCCTGAAATGTCAGAGAAAATCAAGGCAGGGGTCATGAAACAGTTCAACGCAGGATTCTTAGCTGTCACTTCCTATCCTCAGTGGGTTGCTAACGTTATTCCGGTACCTAAGAAGGATGGTAAGGTACGGATGTGTGTGGACTACAGAGATCTAAACAGGGCAAGCCCCAAGGATGACTTCCCACTTCCTCACATTAATGTTCTAGTCGATAACACCTTACAACACAAGATCTTCTCCTTTATGGGTGGTTTTTCTGGCTACAACCAGATCAAGATGGCTCCTGAGGACATGGAGAAGACAACCTTCATTACACAGTGGGGCACCTTCTTTTACAAGGTAATTCCTTTTGGGTTGAAGAATGCTGGGGAAACTTATCAGCGCGCCATGGTCGCTTTGTTCCACGATATGATTCACCATGAGATCGAGGTTTATGTTGAAGACATGATAACCAGGTCCCAGACTGAGGAAGAGCACCTTGATCATCTCCAGAAACTGTTTGACAGGTTGAAGACGTACAAGCTGAGGTTGAATCCGAACAAGTGTACCTTCGGGGTAAGGTCTGGTAAGCTTCTGGGTTTTGTTGTCAGTGACAAAGGTATTCAAGTAGGTCCTGCAAAGGTAAAGGCTATATAAGAAATGTCGGTTCCCCGCATAGAGAAGGAAGTTAGAGGTTTCTTGGGACGTCTGAAATACATTGCCAGGTTCATTTCACATCTGACTGCTACTTGTGAGCCAATCTTCAAACTACTGAAGAAATATCAAGTGGTAAAGTGGAATGATGAATGCCAGACCGCTTTTGAAAGAATCAAGGAATACCTTCAAGAACCGCCAATTTTGATGCCTCCAGTTGAAGGAAGACCTTTGATTTTATACTTGACAGTGCTAGACAATTCAATGGGGTGAGTGTTGGGGCAGCATGACGAGTCTGGTCGAAAAGAGCATGCTATTTATTACCTTAGCAAAAAGTTTATCGATTGTGAGACCCGAAACTCATTGCTCGAGAAAACTTGTTGCGCTTTGGAATGGGATACTCGCCGATTGAGACAGTATATGCTGACTCACACTACTTTGTTGATATCAAAGATGGATCCGATCAAGTATATTTTTGAGAAGCCCGCTCTCTCCAGAAGAATAACAAGATGGAAGATGATGTTAACCGAGTACAACATCCAATACACAACCCAAAAAGCAATCAAGGGGAGTGTATTGGCGGATCATTTGGCGCATCAGGCCGTGGATGACTACCAGTCCATGAATTTCGAGTTCCCGGATGAGAATATCATGTTGGTAACCGACTGCGAAAAACCTGGACCGGATGAAGGACTCGAGGAGGGATCCCGATGGTCTATGTATTTTGACGGAGCCTCGAACGCATTGGGTAACGACATTGGCGCTGTAATTATATCTCCTGAGGGCTGTCATACTCTGTTCACCGCCCGATTATGTTTTAACTGCACCAACAATATGGCGAAGTATGAAGCATGTATCATGGGTATTCGAGCTGCTATTGACCTAAGGATTAAGTTCTTGAGTGTATTCGGAGATTCCGCTCTGGTGATAAGTCAGATCAAAGGCGAGTGGGATACGAAGCACCCGAATCTTATTCCTTACCGAGAATATGTACTGACATTACTCCCACACTTTGAGGAGATAACCTTTGAACATTTCCCACGAGAAGAGAACCAGATGGCGGACGCACTAGCTACCATGTCTTCCATGTTCGAAGTTAGGTGGAACAATGAAGCTCCCCAGATTACCATTGAGAGTTTGGATGAACCCGCACATTGCTGTGACATTGAGACCGAAGAAGTGGCAGGTAAACCCCGGTTTCACGAGGTAAAAAGGTATCTTGAGGCTCAAGAATACCCCGAGGGGGCATCTGTTAATGATACGACGTTTCTGAGAAGGTTTGTTGCAAAGTTCTTCATCAGTAATGGGATCCTCTATAAGCGTAACCATGACTTCCACACTACTATGGTGTGTAGACAAGAGCGAGGCATAAAGGATCATGGAAGAGTTACATGAAGGTACCTTCGGAACTCATTCCGGTGGACATACCATGGCTAAAACAAATCCTACGGGCAGGATATTACTGGTTCACTATGGAAGCCGATTGTTATCGACATTCTCGAACCTGTCATAAGTGCTAAGTCTATGCTGATAAGGTGCATGTACCTCTGGTTCCCCTGAATTTTTTGACAACCCCTTGTCCTTTTTCAATGTGGGGCATCGACATGATCGGCGAGATCAGACCTAATGCATCTAACGGTCACCGTTTCATTCTGGTAGCAATTGATTATTTCACAAAGTGGGTTGAGGCAGCTTCCTTTGCTACAGTAACCAAGAACGTCATGGCGCGGTTCATCCGACACAATCTGATCTGTCGATATGGTGTCCCAGAGAAGAATATCACTAACAACGGTACAAATCTCAATAACACGATGATTACCGAGCTCTACAAATAGTTCAAGATACAACATCATAACTCTTCTCCTTTCCGGTCGAAGATGAATGGGACTGTTGAAGTAGCTAACAAGAACATCAAAAAGATTGTACAGAAGATGACGGTGACGTACAAAGACTGGCACAAGATGTTACCATTCGCTCTTCATTGGTACCGTACCTCAGCACGGACGTCGACAGGGGAAACACCCTACTCTTTGGTGTATGGCATGGAGGCAGTCCTACCCATCGAGTTCTAGATACCCTCTCTCAGGATTATGAAGGATGCGGGTTTAAACGAAGACGACTGGATCTAAACACGACTTGATCAGTTAAATCTAATCGACGAAAAGATACTTACTGCTATCTGTCATTGTCAAACGTATCAAAAGCGAATGATCAAGGCTTTTAACAAGAAAGTCAGGCGTCAAGAATATCAAGTCGGAGATCTGGTGATCAAACACATCATACTACCGCAAGGTGATCCCAGGGGCAAATGGACTCCCACGTACGAAGGGCCATTTGTGGTTAAGAAAATTTTCTCGGGAGGAGCTATGATTCTAACCACCATGGATGGTGACGACCTTTCTCACCCCGTCAATACAGACATAGTGAAAAGATACTACGCATAATCAAAGACCCACTAGGTTGACTGGCCTAGGAAAAAATAACGACTTCCCGACGAACCAAAAGGGTTCGGGAAAAAGTAAGGGATGAAAATGAAAAAACTATACACCCGGCAAGTCGAAAACCTGAAAAGGAGACTTGGGAAAAAAAGGGTATCCCGGTGGACTGAAAACCTGAAAGGGCGGTCCAGGCAAAAATTAGGGATCGAAGCGTAACACTATGTCTCATTGGATCATCTTGAGACCAGACTTCGGTATCAACTATCAAGCTCGGACAGCGCCAATCAATCTGATTAACCTTTGGCCAAGTAGTGAAGTGATGAGACGCTTGAAAACATAAAGGCAATAGCAAAGTTTGAACCCGATGGGATCATTTCACATAGCTGTTTTTCTTTCTTCTACATAAATTGTATAATTTCTGTCTTTCGGCGACATTCTCTTACTAGAGCGTCAGTCTCTTTGTACAAAACGCCTATTACAGGCCAACTTAAAAGTCAATACAATTCATTTTCACAAGAAATTTCAATTTTTTTTTCTTTTTTCTGTTTTGTTTTGCAAGAACGTCCAATGATTCATTTTTGATATATGCATTTGAAAATAATTTCTATTTACATAAGAAACAAACAACGATTACTCGTGATTCCAGGAACAGGGAAAACAAGAAGTACCAAACCTTAGAATTACTTTGCCCACCAGGTACTGGGATAGAGCCAGTTTGAGAACATGAGTAGTGGTGCATACACTCCCCATAGAGTAAAGCGTATCCAAAGACAGTGATATCGGCTTTCTCGTACAAGACATAACTTTCCCCAGTTGAGGTTCACGATCGCGAGGGAGTCAGTAATTTTTCCCCAAGCAAAGTAAGCAGAAATTCAATCTCCAACAGAATTCATTATCACCAGCAACAGAAATTCATCCCCAACTGAGTTTATTTCTCTAAATCAGCAGATCGATCAGCAGAGTATCTCCTCTCCGATAGGGTCTCTCCTCGGAAGAATATCCATAAACAAGGGGTAAATCCCCAGCATAATCATCTTTGTTCATCATCCCCAACAGAAGTAGAGGAACTTTGGTCTTTTACAGCAGTCAAGAGTATCATTTCTTATAACAGCAGTCATGGATTTATTTTCCCAGACTCAGTTTACTACGTCAGCATTTCATGTTCATACATCATGACATGTGCATATATTACATATAACATAGTCTCATTTATTTTGAGAACGTCATCATACAATGCATCTCATGCATCGCACATAACTAACGCTGTATTTCTTTAAGGAAAGACAATTATTATCAATAATTTCCAACAGGTCCATGATCAACACTCGAAGCTAAATAGAGTAATCATCGGTGCGACAAAAGCAACCCTGTTCAGGTTCCTTCTCACAGCCCTACTATCCAGGCTTTCATCTCGAAATAACCCTACTATCCAGGTTCCTTCTCGTAGCCCTACTATCCAGGCTATCATCTCAAAGTAACCCTACTATCCAGGTTCCTTCTCACAGCCCTACTATCCAGGCTTTCATCTCGAAGTAACCCTACTATCCAGGTACCTTCTCACAGCCCTACTATCCAGGCTTTCATCTCGAAGTAACCCTACTATTCAGGTTCCTTCTCACAGCCCTACTATCCAGGCTTTCATCTCGAAGTAACCCTACTATCCAGGTTCCTTCTCACAACCCTACTATTCAGGTTTTCATGCCGAAGTAACCCTACTACCCAGGTTTCTTCTCACAGCCCTACTATCCAGGCTTTCATATCGAAGTAACCCTACTGTCTAGGTTCCTTCTCATAACCTTACTATTCGGGTTCTTCCTCTCTTATCCCCAGACAGCATTCCATAACACTTTAAGACCGGGACCCGATCAAACACAATTGATTTCACATTTCCCTATAAAGTCGCGGTGCAACATATACCCCGACCAGATATGCAGTTCACTTCCGCTTCCCAAACCAGAATTATTCCCCAGTAGAGTAACGGATAACTGAAGCTCCTAATACTCTATTTCTCTCAAGACAGAGACCAGTATTCCCCGACAAAGTATTCCTCAACAACAAGCATACGGGTTATCACAAAGGAATTTCTTTTGCAATCTACACTTCTTTGGATGGATTATTTAAGCCCATCTTCGAAAAGTCTCTAGCAACTACCAAATGGCATCTATAAGCCCATCCTCGATATCACAAATCAAGTATCACTTCATGCGAGTGCAAATTTCTGGGCACTCTAGTGTTCAATCATCCTTCACCTTCAGATCACGAAAGGCAGACGAGCCAATCTACATCTTCAGGTTTAATAAGATTGAACAGGGGCAGCTGTTCTACCCCAAAATTTTCCCTCCCATATTTCTCAACACATGGCAAGTGAGGTCTCCAAATTGCTCAAGGAAGTTCAAGAGTTGACCAGACAAACTCTCTCCTAAGGCAGTCTACCTCAAATTAGGGTTTCTATTTTCATCAAGATGTGTGAACCACAAAGGACTAAAATGCTCACCATTGTCCTAATATGTCCTCAAGATCATCCATGTCAAATTTCAAGCTATGCAGAAGAAGTTTGTTCAGTCAATTGCTCAAATGCCTGAAAATCAACTATACTAGGGCAAAAGTCAATTGTGGCCCACATACAGTCAAACTTCAGGATTTTTGGTCAAAATCCTCATTTTGAAGTATTATCCATCATTTTATCAAGGGTTGATCATGATTCCTCAAGGATTGCTCACAATTCATCAAAATCCAAAAGTTGCTAAATTAGGATTTTGTAGGAAAAATCAACTCAACTTTGACCAAGCATAACTTTCTCATGCTTTATCATAAATGACCCATCCAAAGCTCATTTTAAATAGGATGCAATTCCCTACAATTATTCTTCAGCTCCCAAGTCCAAATCTTTCACTCACAAAAAGATATGAATTTTGACATTATAGGTCATTTTGAAAAGTCAACAAAAACACCTTTTGGATCAAAGCTTCATACACGAACATGGAGGAATCAATTGAGATGAGACCAAAAGGGTTGCTTAGAGGACATCCTAAGCTTTCTAAAAAGTCCAAGAACAACTCTCTAGGGTCAAAATTGAGAGAGTTATGCATTGGCCAATTTGACCATTTTTGCAAAATTGCCAAAAGTCAAATGTGCTCAAATTTGCATTTTTTTGCTAAATGGGCCCAACCTTTTATGCTTGCACTTCAATCATAATGTGGTCCACGACTCAAAAACTTATCCATACATTATTTTCTTCATTTTTCAATTTATTTTGATTTTTCATTGATTAAAAAGTGAATTAAATCAAATAAATGATGAAAATTATCAAAGATATG
This sequence comes from Vicia faba, assembly GCA_948472305.1. NCBI lineage: Eukaryota > Viridiplantae > Streptophyta > Magnoliopsida > Fabales > Fabaceae > Vicia > Vicia faba. Next base: position 645,213,851 of record OX451736.1, on the reverse strand, counting down.
ATTTGATTTGTTTTTTTGACAGGTTAGCAATCAAGATATGATTAGATTGCAAGATCAATTCGAATCAATGGCAATTGGTACAAAAAGAGCATGATTAGGCCAAATTTGGAAGGATATCATGCACCATGAAAACCAAATCAAATCTTCAAAATTTGTGAAGATACTAGTGGTTTTTACAACCCTAATTCACTCTAGTACATATAGAGAATGCAACCAAGGCAAGAAAGAGGGTTAGAGGTCGTGCATAGCCAAGAACAAAACTGAAAAATTCAAGAAAAAGTGGGAATCCGCTTTCAATCTACAAGGAGTTTCAAAGCATTTCAAGAGCACCAATCCCTTCCCAGACATCCCAGGAAGCTATTCCAATCACTCCCAGGTCTTGAAATTACCAGAATCGTGCTCTACGCCTCTCACGGTTTGCCCAAAAACTTGATTCTGATTTCTCTAATTCACGCATCTTTAGCACTTTTGATTGTTATACTCATGTTTATCATCGTGTTTGCAAGCTAAACATTCCATTTAATTGCATTTATTATGCATGTACGTGATATTTCCATGGTTAGGGTTTTGTGTTCTTGTTTAGGGGTTTTTAATGCAGGCAAAATTTGGCGTTGATTCTAGTATCATGATGCTCGTGAGGATGAGACAAGTTGATTGGTACCAGCCAAAGTCATTTATCTTGAGCATATGAAATTTTGGAGATGGACAGGGTTATACCTACAACAAACGTCTGTAGATAAAAGTCTGATTTGCTAAAGCGATGGAGAGAGGAAGAAGATGAGGCGTGGCATCATGAGATTGGTCCGTTTGAAAATTTGCGCGTTTGGCTAACCCCATTAGCTTGTTTTGAATATTATGTTTTATGTTTATTATAATTACAACTAAACAATGCAGCTCAGCTGACAGCGAGGTATTGAGAGCGAGCATAAGGACCTGGGTTCGATCCCCAGGCCCCAACATTTTATTTGTGTTATTTTCAGCTAGTTGATCCAGCATGTTGCTTATCATGATATCCACCATATGCCATCAAAATTCAACCATCAGATTCATCAGCAAGCTAGATCTGACAGTGCCAACATTGAAGGACCATGATATGCACTCAAGTTAACACCTCACCAAACCAAGCATGGTCAAACAGGCTTGGATTGTTTGGGCCACAAAAGTCAGATCTGCACCCCCACAATTGCTAACAATCAGGCCCATCTCTATCTTGTTTTTATTTCTTTTCTTTAGTTCTTTTAGTGTTTCTTTAATCATTTTAATTAACAAATTAATCATTTTTTAAAAAATCATAAAATCAAGACTTCATAAAAAAAATTAGAATTAGTTTTTATTTATTATCAAAATTAATTTAATTTAGTTTAACTTAGGGAAATTTTAATTTGTTTTCACAAATAAAATCAAATATAAATTAGGTTAAGTTCTTGATTTAATTCTTTTATTTTTTCTCAAATAAAAAAAATACAAAAATAGGCTTTTAGAGTGAATTAATTTATTTTTCTAAATTTAAAATTAATTAGAATTATGATTTTCTTTTTAATTTAATTGTTTCATTATTTTCTTAAATAACAAAAACATCTTTTTTTACTCAATCGAAAATAGGTTTAGTCAAGGGTCAAAACCCTAGTCGTTTCGTATTTAATTCATCTCGCGCTTGTTAATTATTTTTGCCAATATTTTGTAACTATTCATGGTTTGTAATAGTTTAATTTAGGGTTTTATTTACTGTCTAAATTTCCTGGTTTTTGGCTATGTAATTAATCCCCCTTCTCGAAGCCTTGTAATAGCGTAGGTTTATTCTCTCGCATTTTTAATTCCTGCAAATATTTAACTGTCTAGATGTATGCTAATAGGATTGTATGATAAGAATGCATGACAAATTAATACGGTTAGAAAACCCTAATGTGCAAAGATAAATAACTGAAAACAAATCACTCGCACATATCACTCTTAGGGTATACTCTCACTTTGGTTGCCTTCGGTAAACGACCATTAAGCATAGGGTGTCTTATTGGTTGCCCTCATGTCTAAAAAAGATCAAACGTCCCATTCGAATGTTGCCTCGGAAAGGTTTCCTTAGAAATGTTGCCTCGAATATGATCTTAAGACTCTAGGGTTATTACTAAGGTGCCCTAATATTGCTTTAGTGATCGTACGTCCCTTTCGAATTGACTCTTACAACTCCAATGGCGGTGCTACCTATCTCTCAATAGTGGGATAGCGCTGTCTAAAGGAAACAAGGATAGAAACGATCTTTTTTCGAGTAAGTAGATGCTAGTAGGTGCTTGCTCAAATCAAAGCTTTTCACACTTACACATTTCAAAACAATTTTCAAAACAACTTCGTCACACCTTTGAGGACTGATACAAGGGTTATCACGAAGTAAAACATTTTCAAAACAAAGCACAAACACAAGAAATTTAAAAGATGAGCAAGTACCTAAGAGCCCATGGAAAACCATGGATGGAAAGGGTGCTAATACCTTCCTTTTCCATAATCTACCCCCCGTACTCAAAATATCTCGAAAAAGGATTTTTTTCTGTACTTCTTTCCTTTCCAAGATTGGATAAAATAAAAGTCGGTGGCGACTCTTGCTTACCGCGACATTTTGCAAACAGAAAACGCAAACCAGTAAAAATAGTCGGTTCAGCCACCGTATCACATAACCAAACTGAGAAAATGACCATGTTCTTTGTTGAATGATGATTCCTCGGGAACTTTCAAGACCAATTCCTTGAGATTGGGAGGAATTTTTGTGAAGTTAATCAGGATGGTTTTTTTGCGACTTGAATTCATATCCTACAAACCAACAAAAAGGTAAATCCAATAGGTCCTTGAAATTATTAGTATATATGAATGTCATGATGTTTATGATGTCATAATTATGCTTAAAATCACAGATAAACACAAGCAAATAACACAATATACCTTAGGTTCAAAGGCTTGCATGAGGTTTTAAGGTAAGTACCTCCTTGAATGTTCAGTTGGCTCAATCTGTCCTATTAATAGTAACCGGGTTCTAAGGAGTCTCAATATCACTGACCTTCCCTTTAGAAATTTTTTCAGCTCAGCACCGAAGTATTGCAGCCAAAAAATCCTGAAAGTCCAGTCTCAATGAGTGTAGTATCGAGTATCAACCAATCTTTGATCGGAACTAAATCCGGTTATCTCACTACTTCCTAACAGCTAGGATGAGTCAATTAAAGGTTCTAAAGGTCAGTTAGAGCTTAGTGACACTATGAGGAAGCCTAATGTTATCCTTGACTTACTCAAGGAACATTAGTACAATCCAAATTGTCGCACTAACGTAGCCACCACTTTGTCTGTATCGGTCTACACCATACAACCTCTATGATTTATTGCTACTTACCTAATAAGGTGTCCCAGATCCGGGTGCAGGATCTTTAGTAACAACCCAAACAAACCCTAAAATAAAGCATACAAAACACACAATGAAAGCAATTTTAAAATAAACTAACTCTAAGGTAACCCCACTTTTTTTTATCTCCCCAGCAGAGTCGCCAGTTCTGTGATACTGTGGCAGAACTGACTGGTATACTGGTTTGTGTTTTGTATTCACAAATATGCGGTAAGCAAGAGTCGCCATAGACTTTTCTTTTATCCAATAAAGGAAAGGGTGAAAAGAATAGAAAAAGACCTTTTCGAGAATTTTCTGAGTAAGGGGGGTAGATTATGGAAAGGGAAGGTGTTAGGACCCTTTCCATCCATAGTTATCTACGGGCTCTTAGAGGTTTGCTCATTTTGAAATAACTTTGTGCTTTGTGTGTTTGAAAATTTGTTTCGAAAATGCCTTAGTATGGCGAACTTTGTAATGTTTCTCGGGATAATGGAGAAAGTATACAAAGTGTTTTTTGAAATGTCTTTTGAAAAGCAGTTTTTGTGTAAGTGCGCAATGTTTGAGCAAACTTCTAACAACTATCTACTTTTGTACTCGAAAAGGTTTGTTCTTTTCCTCCTATCCTTTAGACAGTTCTATCCTACTATTAATGAGTAGGTAGCCTTGTCGTTGGATGTTATAGGGACAATTGAAGGGACGTTTACAGTCATGAAGGAAACTTGGCAAGAGGCTTTAGTAACCACCCTAAAGTTCTAGATCACTTTTAAACCGAGGCAACATTGGGAAGATCATCGAGGGACTAGTGATCTTTAAAATGGAGGGTATCCACTAAAATCTCTCACGTTTCGAGATTTGTGACTATTTTCCGAAGGCAACCGAAGTCGAGATACCCTAGAGGTGCATATGTGAATATGTGTTATTCACTTATTTATCTTGCATTGTTAAGCTTTCTAACGTTTTAATTTTTCAGTCTTATCATATACGCCTAGTTACTAACAGTTGATATGTCTAGAAAATAAAGTGCGGAAAGCGTAAAACTAAACTATTACATGGCTTTCGGGGATGGGGTATTTACAATGTACAAACAATTGGGGGAAGAAAAATAAAGAAAGCGATAAAAAATCCTATTTATAACTATTACAACCCAAATAACAGTTACATCAATAATGTAAAAATGTGAAAAAAAAATAATGCGCGCGAAATAAAGAAACGTCTAAGAAAACCTAAGAATTTAGCTAAGTAAAATGAAAATAAATTTTTTTTGGTTTTCTGTTTATTTTAAGAAAATAATTAAATAAACTTAAATTTAATTTTAATTTAAAAAGATAATTGCTAAATGAATTTAAAGCCTAATTCTAATATTTTTGCATTTTTGTTAAGAAAGTATTTAAATTAAAATGAACATAAGTCTAATTGATTTTAAGTTGACAAAAATAAAAATAAAATAATTAATTAATTAATTAAAATAATTTTGTAAAAAAAACCTAAATCTATTTATTTATTTATTTTTATTTTTATTATTAAGAAAAGAAATGATTAAAAAAACAAATAAAACAAAACATAAGGAAAAGGAATTGGGTCGGATGCAATCAGCAGATGGGAGTACATGTTGGAATTTTTGTTAGGCCCAAACGAAGGCAAGCCCAGGTGCTGCAAACAAAAATCAGGGGGGTGTATGGACTGAATGTGCTATGCCCAAATATGAAGCTCACGTTGCCTTGTGATCTAGTGTGGATTGTGTTGTACCCCAAAATTTTCCCTCTTATTTTATCAATATTTCCCCTCACAAGACTCTTTGGACTCCAGACAGGATTAGGGTTTGCTCTGCTCAAGACATCTCCTTGCACTGATGACCTGAAATTAGGGTTTGAACTTGCACAAGGATTATTGGACTTTCAATGCCTAATGTGACTTTCATACTTCATGTTGGACTCCAAAGATTGCTCCTACCAAGTTTCAAGCTTTGAATCAAATTTTTGCCTAGTCAATTGGACAGTTGACCTAAAAATCAGTTGTATTGGGAAAAAAGTCAACTATGGCCAATTTACAGTCAAACCTCATAATTTTTTATCCACATCAATATTATAGACTCATATGAACCATTTTATCAAGTTTGGACCACAACTCCGCAAGAAATTTGATCAGATCTTCAAAAGGGCAAAATGGTCATTTTTAGGGTTTTGACTGCACAAGGACAATTTCTGATTTTTAACCTAGCCAATGGCAAATTGGGTTCAAGCATGGATTCAAGGACTCAATGGCACCATCTTGACCTAATCACAAGGTTCAAAAGATCTCAAAAGCATTGGATTGACAGATGAATTTTCCAGTCAACTGATCAAAAATCAACTGTACACTGAAAAGTCAAACTTTCACTTTTTGGTCAAAATCAAGTGCCAAGGGTCATTTTTCACCAATATGTGTCAAAACAAGAAACTTGTTCACCAAGAAACCTAATTTTACAAATTAGGGTTTAAAATGGAAAATTTTCATAACTTAGAAATTTTCTAAGTTATGAAAATTTCTTATTTTTTCCCAACTTTGCCCAACTTTTTCACCATGATGCAATTGGATTCAAACAAAACTTCCAACATTAAAGTTGTAGTCTTCCATAAATTATACAACTTTGATTCATAAAGTTTTCCCAAAAGAATCTTTTATCTTAAGTTATCATTTTATGAACAAGGGTCAATGAAACTTTTAACTTAGTGAAATTTTGCCCTAGTTTAGGCAGGATTTTGACCTATCTTCATGGCAATTTTTCACATAGTTACAAGTGGAATCTCAAAATTAATTTCAAAGATGGATTGTAGAGCATGTTACAAGCTTTACAAAATGTCCAATAACTCTCCAAAATCATTTGTGTTTAGGGAGAATCGAAGGATTGAAAATGGTAAAATATCACTTTGGTCCATGGCATTTTTCATGTTGCTACAAGTTGCAAAATCTGTCCAAACCATGCTTGTACTTTTTTACAGGTCCTTAAACCCTTCCACACTCAAAAATTGAATGCAAACACAATGGATTAAGGCATTTTTATGATCTATAAAGCATTATACAAAGGATTAATCTAAAAGTGGCAAAAAGGCAACATTGCCACTTTGAGAAAGCTTGCTTTATGTCAAGTTGTTTCTCTTGAGCCGTGAACCCAATCTTTTGCAGAAAATCAACTCCATAAACTTAGGGAAAAGTATACCAAATATCAGCAGGCTTGGAGCTAGCAAGTACAGCCCTTTGCATTGTCAACTCACTTTTTTCTTCAAAACCAAGTCAACTTGCAAAAACCACATATCTTTGCAATATGATAAAACCAAAGTTTGTAAACATTTCAAACAAGTTTTACATATCACACTAAGCCAGAAACATGAGCTAGCAACCTCTCAAACACCCTTGTACACAAAAATCACATTTTCTTGCAAAACAGGGCAGGCCCTGCAGAATCACTTCCATCTTCACATCCACTCGTGCGTTTTGCTTGCAACCAGTTCCAACACACTTCATACAACCTACCTAAACTATCCCAACCATTCCCAAGTCACTGTAACTCCATTTACACACTTCACCATTTTCAAATTCTGACTTTGCAGGTTGAGTTCTACAAGCATATTCAAGCTATTTCAAAGCAAGCCAAACATTGGGGAATGTCAAAGGAACTTCAAGCAAGCTCACAAGTATCTCAGGCCTCACTGAAAACCCCTAAATTGCCATACTCGAGCTTGACTGAAACAGGTAAAGTTCAAACTTCTATCTCTCTATTTAGGAATCATTAGGCTTAGGTTTGTGAATAAAAAATGTAGCCCTCATTGCCCTTGAGCTGTACATATGCATAGAATTCATTTAAGTTAACTGAGCTGGGAGAATTTGAATGATGAACTTTCTGAAAAAACTAGGTTAGAAATTAGGGCCAGAGAAATTCTCTCTGGTCTTTGAGAGTTAGATTAAGTTTTTTACATGGTTAGAATCGTGTGATCATGCTCTATAACTTTCATGTTGCAAGTTTTTGTTTTTGAGCACGTATGCAGGATTTCCAAGTTTGAACAGGGCGCGCATTTTTGTTTGATCAGAGGTTAGAGATGAATTGGAAATGGGTTTGGCCTGACTTGGCTTTTGTTTTTGACACCCCCCATCCAGCTTTCTGCACCCCCTTGGCCCATTTGATTATGTTTTTGCATATTTTTCTATTTTCTTTTACATTTTTGACTTTTATTATTTTTCTAAATATAAAAAATCACCAAAATTATTTTCTTTAATTTTCACATTTTATTTTATTATTTTTATTATTTTTTTGGACATAGAAATAGTTTATTTAAATAATATACTTTTATTTTCTTAAAATAAAAACTTGTAAATACTATAAAAATATTATATATTTTTATTTTTATTATTTATACACTTAAATAATATTTTCTCACACTTTTTTTTTAATATTTTGTATATATTATTTTTATTTTCTTTGTACATAATAAAATAAATAATTAATATAAGGCATATTTTCTTTAAACAAAAATTAGGGTTTGTACCCTTTCCAAAAATAACCATTAATATTTTTAATATTTTTAGGACATTAAATAATTTATTTTACTTACATAAAATAAATACCAAAAACATTTAAGCATATTTATATTTAATTGCATATTTAAGTATTGTCTATTTATTATTTGCACAATGAATTCAATTTGGTTGTAATAGTTGAACTAGGGCTTTTATTTTGTGCAAAATATCCCCTATTCAAAACTTGTATCCCCCTCCCCATATCAATGTTGTAATAGTTGTAGATTTACTTTTATGCACTTTATAGCTTTCAAATATGCATGATAGAAAGATTAGGGTTTGTATGTGTTGTACCCCAAAATTTGCCCTCCCATATTCTCAAAGAAATTGCCAAGTCATGCTTCAAAATTCCCCAAGGGTTGCACAGTGCAAAGGTCTCCTATACAGTCAAGATTAGGGTTTGTGTTCTGATCAAGAAAATGAAGTCTGCAAAGGGTCAATCAAGTCTCACATGCCTATAAAGATGGTCAAGCATCCTCATATCAAGTTTCAAGACATTCAGCTCAAAATTGCACAGTCAAAAACCCTAAATTGCACCACAGTCAACTGTAGGGGCAAAATGGTCATTTGACAGTCAAAAGTTCAAATTTTTGGTCAACATATCATTTTGAAGCCACAAACATCATTTGATCAATTCTTGATCATGATTCTCAAAATTTGGCTCAGAAATCATCAAGATGCAAAAGTTTCCTTATTTGGACAGCTGAAAAAAGTCAACTGAAATTGACCAGGGCATAACTTTCACATGGATTATCAGAAAAATTCCATCCAAAGCTCATTTTGAAGAGAAACACATTTCCTACAACTCATCTTCATACTTAAAGTCCAAGAAATGCTCTCACAAAAAGTTATCAATTTCAACATTATAGGTCATTTTCAAAAGTCAACAAAAAGGGACTTTAAGTCAAAGGCCATAACTTGAGATTGGTAAATCAAAATGACATGGAACCAAAGACATTGGTTATAGGACTCAAAGACCTTTCCAACATGTCCAAGAACATGAGAAAAGCTTAAAAATTGAGCCAGTTATGCCTTGTGGAAGTTGGGAAATTTTTGGATATTTTGAAAAGTCAACATTACTTCAAATGACCTAAAATTCCTAATGGGCCCATTTTTCTTCCATAATTCATCATCCATGACATGTGCACGACCACTTGGCCCAAAGGGAAGTATTTTCTCATTTTTTATTTATTTATTTGAATTTTTATTGATATTAATTCATTTAAATCATTTAAATATATGAGAAATACTTAATTTAACCTAACAAATCTTTTTACACATGTTTTAGACTCAATATTCCGTGCCTAGCTAAATAAGGGAAGATTTGGGTTGATTGATCATGATTGAGAACAAAATTGCATGGAAAAAGATATGAAAAAGATCCTTAAAATCAAATTTTCAAAAACCATCATTGCATTGGATTTGTTCTACTTTTCTTAACCTAATTCACTCAATACAAAGGCCTGATCACAACCCTAATGAGGATAGAGGCTAAGCTGCGCAAAAGAGCACAAAGAAAACTTGGAATTTTTGTCTAAAAAAGCAATTCTGAAATCATCTTTACAGGTCGATTCAAAGCACAATTCTTGTTCCAATAGCTTCCTCAAGCATCCCTGGACAGATTCCAATCAAAATCATCCATCACAACGCCAAGAATTGGTAAAACGAACATGAACTGTACAGAGAAAAATTCATTATCGTGTTTCAATATTTACGTACATTCATAGCATTTTGATTGTAGATTCATGTTCCTTGTGAAGTTTTGAAGCTAACCATATGCCTTAATTTGATTATTATGCTGTATACGCGATTGTGCCATGTTTGTGTTCTAGGGTTTGCAGGACCTCAAAATTGGGGATTTTGAAACCAAGAAAAATTGGCCTTCAAGAGTACCATGGTTGTAATCAGCAAGTCTGGACGAATGGAAACCAACATTCGCGCTCAATTTATTGACCCTCTAAGACCTATTCGCTATTTTCTCTAAAGCCACCTAACAAAACGCATGTAAAACCGTTGCTTAATAGTTGGTGTTTCAGGGATAGCGAAGAAGACGACTTCGTGGCACACACTGATTGGTTTGTTTAAATCTCGCACGCGTTTCCAAGGCCACTGACCATTTTCTTTTATAATATTTAGTTGTTATATTAATATACAGATGAACAGCGTGCTTCAGTGGCAAACATGTTGATTGGCAAGGTATGTGACCTGGGTTCGAACCCCAGGTCTTACATATTTCCATATTATTTTTCATCAACGATTCCCATGCGCTTCAAGGCTGCAGACGCATCATATTCCTTCATCATCTATCCATCCACGTACCCCCTGGAGATCAGATCAAAGGCTAAGATTGTAGGAACACTATACGCGTGAGTCAATGTGCCAGCATGCTGATTGAAAAAGTCAAAAAGGCCATACTAAATGGGCCAGAATTCCTAAAATATACCTCCTATTTGGGGACTACCACCCCCCAAGGTTTGCATAATTTTTGTTTTCTTTATTTTTAATTCTATTTTTATTTTAATTATTACTTGTTTAATTAATATATATTATTTTTTTTACAAAATATAAAAACATCAAAAAAAAAAACAGAAAAAGAGTAAAATATAATAAGTATTTTATTTTAATTATTTTTATAAACAAATTGTACATAATTGAATTTAGTATAAATTAGGGTTTAATTTTAATACCTTTAATATAAAAATCTAAAAAAAAAGTAGAATTAGGTTTAATTAATGTTTTTATTCCCTTTTTAATTTTTCTTTCTTATAATAATATTTATTTACTTTATTTATTTTTATAATTAAATTTGCATAAAAAATAACTTAGGGTTAATTTAGGTTAAATTCTAATGTTTTCTCAATAATTTAAAATAATTAGAATTAGGGTTGGCGTCATATTTTAATTAATTCTTTTTTTTATTAAATCTTAAAATACATAAAAATACCAAAAAAACACCAAAAAAACAAATTCTTGCATTCCTTTAATTTTAATTCCTCATTAATTTTAATATTTTGCAAAAGGGTCCAACGCCCTCGTTCGTAATTTCTTATTTCTTCGCGTATTTATTTTATTTTCATTATGATAATTATGTACCTCTCCCGAAGCCTTGTAACATTGTAATTACTTCTCGCACTTTACTTTATTTACTTTATTTACTTTCCGTCAAATCGGGTCCTGGTTAATTTTGGCGATGTGGACCCGCGCCATTTGTAATAGCTTTAGACTTTTACTTTTCCTCGCAACTTTTAACTATTAAACAAAGCATGCAAGAATGAATGGCCTTAAATAAAATCAAACGTTAGATCACCAATAACCTGACAAGACAAAAATAAATGAATCTGACACACAAATCACACACCACCCCTAGGGTACGCCTCACTGTTGCCTTGCCTCGAAAGGTGATCGTCGAGTAGAGGATGTCTTAGTAAGTCCTCATGATCCGGGAACCTGGCATGAGGGTAGCTTCTAAGGTGTCTTCCCATTGCTCCGGTGATCACCATGTCCCGAACCTCGAATTGACCCGAACACCTCCAACGGTGGTGCTACCTACCTCTCAATGGTGGGATGGCACTACTTTAAAGGACATTTACACAGACGAATTCCTTAGGGTAGGTAGGTTCTCGTGGATACTTGCTCTAATTCAAAACAAATCAAATCAAAAATACTTTTCACACCAACACATTTTCAAAAAGCTTTCGAAAGCATTTTTCAAACACTCTTGAGGACCGATACAAGAGTCGAACTGAAATTTTCAAAGAAACTTTTTAAAACCCACAGTTGAAAAGCAAACAAACCATTTTTGAAAACATAATGAGAAAGTATCTAAGAGCCCATGGATAACCATGGATAGAAAGGGTGCTAACACCTTCCCTTTCTATAACCTACCTCCCGAACCGAGAGCAATCTCTATAAGGAATTTTTCTGTGCTTTTGTCCTTTCCCTTTGGAGAAAATAAAAGACGGTGGCGACTCTTGCTTCCGCGACATTTCGCGAACCAGCGTTAAACAGTCAGTTCCAGATCCACTGATCACAGAACTGGCGACTCTGCTGGGGACTTAAACTTAAAGTGAGGTGTACCTTAGGGCTAGTTCATAACTGTGTTTTCAATTGTATTGATTTGCTTGCTTTACTATTGTGGGTTGCATCGGAGTTACATAGATCCTAACCCGGATCTGGGGATACCCTGTTTAGGTAGCATAAGCTGTGAGGGACCTGTCCGACGTAGACCGACACGGGTGAAGCAGTGGCTACGTTGGTGTGGCGCCTTGGTCTGTACCGATATCCCTCGTGTTGAAACGGGGAGAATATGGGTCTTCTGAGGAATCATTAAGCACCAACAACCTTAGAACCTTAATTGACACAACTTGGCCTTTAGAATTGTAGCAGTATGCTACGCCCATTGAGGCTAAACTCTCGTGATGGTTCTGGCCGCAAGAAAAGATTGCGATGCTGGAGTTATGACCGATTGAGGGTAGTCAATGATATTGGGATCCTCTAAGAACCCGGTTACTTTTGATTAGGACAGGTATGAACCAACGAACTGAAAGAGGGTAGTACCTAGACCTCATGCTGGCCTAAACTTTAGGGGCCTGCCTTGTGTGACTTGTGTGCCTTACTACGTTTGCCTTTGTATCTATATGTGGTATGCTTTATCATAACATCATAGCATCATGAGCATTGCATGCATCCTGCATAAGGGTTGGCCATTTCAAAGACAAGAGGGTTTCATCTTTGCTCTGTTTTGTAGAACATTATGATGCCTGTGCGAAGGAATACTATCCGGTTCAACTTTGTTCGTTCACCTGAGTTGCTTGATGAGTTGGTTAGCAGAATTCCAAATACCACTTCCTTCATTCAGAGGCATGGTTCTCTTCTCAGTTTAGTCACCGCAAAGCGGGATCAACAGTTGATGAGTGTTCTGACCCAATTCTATGACCCTTTGTACCAGTGCTTCACCTTTCAAGACTTCCAGCTGGTCCCTACCCTGGAAGAATTCTCTGATTTGCTTGGTATCCCTATCTTGGATCAGACTCCCTATACTGGTTGGGAAAAGACCCTCAGGCTTGAGGATGTTGCTGCAGCTCTTCCTTTGACCCATCAAGAGGTAACAGACAACTGGGTGACTAGAAGCGGAGTTAAGGGTTTCTTGGCCAAGTTTCTGATTGGTAAAGCTAACAATTTCTGGAATGACCTGGACTTTAGGGCATATGAAGACATCTTGGCTCTCCTAATCTATGGGTTAGTCCTGTTTCCTAATCCTGATAATTTCATCAATGTCACTGCCATAAGGATCTTTATGTCTCAGAATCCTGTGCCCACTCTCTTGGGTGACATCTTGCAACAACTTCATGCTCGTACTACCCGAAGACGAGGAACCATATGGTGTTGTATCCCTTTGTTGGTGAGGTGGTTTATTTCGCACCTCCCTAAGTTCATACTAAAGAACCAATAAGGAAGAGGTTGGGCTCATAGGTTAATGTCTCTCACCGATAAAGACATCATTTGGACTTGCAGAGGGTTGGATGAGATAACTATTATTGATCGATGCGGGGAATACCCTAATGTTCCTCTGATTGGTACCCAAGGAGGGATCTCTTACAGTCCATGTCTAGCACTCCGTCAGTTTGGAAGAGCAAGAAGAGCAGGCCCCCATGAGATGTTGGTGCCTCACATCAGTTTCGAGTTTCAGGTGGATAGTGACGAGCTGCGTCGTAGGTTCATCAAGTCTTGGGATAAAGTTCATAAAGCTGACCCACAAGAATTAGGGCCAAAGACTTCTTTACCTATGGAGGCCTACTACAAATGGGTTCGCATCCGTGCTCAGAAGTTAGGTATGCCGTATGAAGCTGTCAGACCCGTCATTCTTGAGTGTCCTGACAAAGATGGTGTTCCTCCGACTATCCTTCCTCCTCAGATACCTACTGATTATGAGACATTGAAGAGATCTTGGTCGCAACTGCGAGAAGAGCGGGATTCTTATCGGGAAAAGTTCAACGAGCAGGAATCAAAGATCCAGAAGTTGACAAAACAGTTGGAGAACGAGAGAGCTCTGAATGCCTACATCCGTACTGAGAAGAGGAGACCATGGGATCAATAAGGAGCTCCAGATGTGTTTTCACAGTTTTATTTCCTTTTTAGTATTTCCTTTCATGTAACGCCTAAGGGCAACTTGTTGAATAATTTCAGTTGCAAAGTTGAATCTAATGAAGTGTGTTCCTTTTTGTTTACAAAGTTGACTCCCGATTGTCTTTGAAAACATAATTCATACGCATTTCATACATCATGTGCATAGCAGGTTTTTCCCCTTTTTCAGGTTGCTTACAGTTCTTCGCTGTTTATTTTAGCATCATGAATACCGACTCTGCATCAACTGAGACATCAATCAAGGCTCTTCAGGCGCAGAATGCGCAGTTTCAAGAATTAATCAAGGGTCTGGCTCAAGGCCAAGAAGAATTGAAGGCTATGCTCCTGAAGAAGGAGAAAAAGAAGAAGAGAAGAATTGTTCTGTTCAACTCGGGCCGAAGGTTTGGTAATACCTTGCAACAGGAAGAGGCTGGTTCTTCTGTTGACAAGAGTTCTCCTCAGGCAGAAGCAAGGGTTCCTAGTCCGGTAGTCTCCGACAACGAGACGGATTTTGATGAAGAGCAGTACCCTCCTGCTGATGACAGATACAAGCAACTGGAGGACAGGTTGAAGGCTATGGAGGTTCAACAGGTACCTGGGCTGGATTTCGGAGATCTGGGTTTGTCGACTGGTGTGATCATCCCTCACAAGTTCAAAGCACCATCCTTCTCTAAATATGACGGGGCGTCTTGTCCCAAGCTGCATCTAAGGTCCTATGTTCGGAAAATTCAGCCGTACTCTGCGGATAAGAATTTATGGATCCACTTCTTCCAGGAGAGTCTTTCAGGGACTCATCTCGAATGGTTCTATCAGCTGGATGGGACCAAGGTTCGTAACTGGGAGGAGTTGGCTACTGCTTTCTACAAGCAGTATCAATATAATGCCGACCTTGCCCCCTCACGTACCCAACTCCAGGGTATGTCGTTAGGTGCAAGCGAAGGTTTTAAGGAGTACGCTCAGAAGTGGAGAGACCTGGCTGGCAGGGTGCAGCCACCATTGACTGATCGGGAGTTGGTAGACATGTTCTTGGGGACCCTATCTGGGCCATTCTTCAACCATCTCATCGGGAATTCTTCTGCTGGGTTCACTGATTTGATTCTGACTGGAGAGAGAATTGAAGCTGGGTTAAAGTCTGGAAAAATTCCGAAGGGTGCATCATCTAGTTCGGAAAAGAAACCCTTCAAGAAGGAGTCTAGTGCCGTATATGGTTCCAGGAAATCAGAGAGACCTGAGCGCCGCCAATCTGTCAGTGCGGTAATGATTGCTAAGCCTGCTGCCGCTCCCCGGCCAAACAATCCTCAGAAGGTTGAAAGACCCCGGAGAGAATTCACCCGCTTAAGCATGACTTTGTCGCAGATCCTGCCACAGTTGCTCTCAACCAATTTAGTGACTGTCAGGGAGGCGCCGAAGTTTCCAAATACTGCATCCCCCAAGTACAACCCGAATGCTCGTTGTGCCTACCATTCAGATAGCCCGGGGCACTCTACCGATGACTGTTGGGCGTTAAAGAATAAGTTGCAGGACCTTATTGACGCCAAGGAGGTACAGTTTGAGGCATCTGAGAAGCCTAATGTAGTGACAGCTCCCCTGCCTGCTCATGGGGTGAATGCTATTGGGGACGAAGAGGAAGTGGATGAAGCTGAGATTGATAGCTGGATTTACCCCGCAACCGACAGTGGACTCAGCAATTGGAGTGCAAAGGACAACCTATCTGTTTCTCTTGTTACGCAGTAATAAATTTCTTTGTTTCGTTATTTTGTAATAAACAATGATAAACTCTATGGCCCGGTGTCTTACCCGAGGCACCGTGGTTCTATTTGTGAGGGCATATAAACTGTCATTTCATATATCATGAATGAAAATCTTGGACTTTTTCCCGCATTGCAAATATTGTGCTCCTTTTCTGCCTTTCTTTTCCTTTTTCATATATTTCCAAAACAGCTGCATTTACACACACACTCACTCATACAAGTTTCAATCCACTCTGGATCTCACTGATAACAACTCTGCTACTGCCAGTTATGACTTCGAAAATCCGATCAACTTAGCCGAAGACGAAGGTGAAGATGATTGCGAAGTGCCTGGCGAGCTTGCAAGACTGTTGCTTCAGGAAGGGAGGGCGATTCAACCCCATGAAGAGCCAGTGGAAACAATAAACTTGGGTACTGAGGCAGACAGGAAAGAGGTAAAGATTGGTGCCAACCTAGAGCTCAGCGTGAAGCAACGGTTAACCAAGATGTTACATGATTATATGGAGATCTTTGCCTGGTCCTACGAAGACATGCCCGGGTTGGATACCGATATTGTGGTCCATCATTTGCCAACTAAGGAAGACTGCCCTCCAGTTAAGCAAAAGGTCCGTCGGATGCGTCCAGAGATGTCTGAGAAGATTAAGGCCGAGGTTATGAAACAGTTTGATGTTGGGTTCCTTGCGGTGACTTCTTACCCTCAGTGGGTTGCTAATGTGGTGCCGGTACCTAAGAAGGATGGTAAGGTCAGAATGTGTGTCGACTACAGGGATCTGAACAGGGCCAGTCCCAAGGATGACTTCCCCCTACCTCACATTGATGTCCTTGTCGATAATACAGCTCAGCACAAGGTATTCTCTTTCATGGATGGCTTTTCAGGTTACAATCAGATCAAGATGGCACCTGAAGACATGGAAAAGACTACATTTGTTACTCGGTGGGGCACCTTCTGTTACAAGGTCATGCCATTTGGATTAAAGAACGCTGGGGCAACCTACCAACGTGCCATGGTCGCCTTATTTCATGACATGATCCATCATGAGATAGAGGTGTATGTTGACGACATGATCGCAAGGTCCCAAACTGAGGAAGAGCACTTAGATCATCTGCAGAAGTTGTTTGACCGGTTGAAACTATACAAACTGAGATTGAACCCGAACAAGTGCACCTTCGGGGTAAGATCTGGGAAGTTGTTAGGCTTCGTGGTCAGTGATAAAGGTATTCAAGTGGACCCTGCTAAGGTCAAAGCTATTCAAGAGATGCCAGTTCCTAAGACAGAGAAGGAAGTCAGAGGCTTTTTAGGACGCCTGAATTACATTGCTCGATTCATCTCACATCTGACTACTACCTGTGAGCCAATCTTCAAACTACTGAAGAAAGATCAGGTAGTACGTTGGAATAATGAATGTCAGGCTGCTTTTGACAGAATCAAAGAGTATCTCCAAGAACCACCTATCCTTATGCCACCAGTTGAAGGGAGACCTCTGATACTATACCTGATAGTGCTTGACAACTCGATGGGGTGTGTGCTGGGGCAACATGACGAGTCTGGCCGAAAAGAGCATGCCATTTATTACCTTAGCAAAAAGTTTACCGACTGTGAGACCCGATACTCACTGCTTGAGAAAACTTGCTGCGCTTTGGTATGGGCTGCTCGCCGGCTGAGACAGTATATGCTGACTCACACTACCTTGTTGATCTCAAAGATGGATCCTATAAAGTACATATTCGAAAAGCCTGCTCTGTCTGGGAGAATTGCAAGATGGCAAATGATCTTGACGGAATACGACATTCAGTACACAACCCAGAAAGCCATCAAGGGAAGTGTATTGGCAGACCACCTGGCACATCAAGCTGTAGATGACTATCAGTCTATGAACTTCGAGTTTCCGGATGAAAGCATTATGATAGTAACTGATTGTGAAGTACCTGGACTGGATGAAGGACCTGAACCAGGATCCCGATGGTCTATGCACTTTGACGGAGCCTCCAATGCTTTGGGAAATGGTATCGGCGCCATCATCATATCTCCTCAAGGTACTCATACTCCACTCACTGCCCGGCTATGTTTCAACTGTACCAACAACATGGCGGAGTATGAGGCGTGCATCATGGGTCTCCAAGCTGCGATCGACTTAAGGATCAAGTTTCTGAGTGTCTTCGGAGATTCCGCTCTTGTGATCAATCAAATCAAAGGAGAGTGGTATACGAAACATACAAACTTGATTCCTTACAGAGAATGTGTGTTGACCCTGATCCCCCACTTCACAGAGATAACCTTTGAGCACTTTCCAAGAGAAGAGAATCAGTTGGCGGACGCGTTAGCTACAATGGCTTCTATGTTCAAGGTCAAATGGGATAATGAGGCTCCCCGAATCATCATCTGGAAACTGGACGAACCGGCATACTGTTATGATCTCGAGACTGAATTGGTGACTGAGAAGCCTTGGTACCATGAAGTAAAAAGATATCTGGAAGCCCAGGAGTACCCTGAAGGTGCATCTGTCAACGATAAGAAATTCCTGAGAAGGTTCGCAGCCAAATTCTTCCTTAGCAACGGTATCTTGTACAAGCGAAACCATGATTCAACCTTACTGCGTTGTGTGGATAAGACTGAAGCAGAAAGGATCATGGAAGAGCTATATGACGGGACCTTTGGTACACATTCCAGTGGACATACTATGGCTAAGAAAATCCTACGGGCAGGATACTACTGGTCCACAATGGAAGCTGACTGTTACCAACATTCCAGGACATGCCATAAGTGCCAGATTTATGCAGACAAGGTGCATGTTCCTCCGGTTCCTCTGAATGTTCTGATTGCGCCTTGGCCGTTTGCAATGTGGGGCATAGATATGATCGGCGAGATTAAACCTACGGCATCCAATGGGTATCGCTTCATCCTAGTGGCGATTGATTATTTTACAAAGTGGGTTGAAGCAGCATCCTATGCTACGGTAACCAAGACTGTCGTGGCACGGTTCATTCGGCACAACCTGATCTGTCGGTACGGCGTCCCTGAGCGGATTATTACAGACAACGGTACCAATCTGAACAACAAGATGATCGCTGAGCTCTGCGAACAGTTCAAGATACAGCACCACAATTCTTCTCCTTACAGACCGAAGATGAATGGGGCTGTAGAAGCAGCTAACAAAAACATCAAGAAAATCGTGCAGAAAATGACAGTGACTTATAAAGATTGGCATGAGATGTTACCGTTCGCTCTACATGGGTACCGTACCTCAGCTAGGACGTCAACCGGGGCAACTCCTTTCTCTCTGGTTTATGGTATGGAGGCAGTCTTGCCAATCGAAGTGCAAATACCCTCTCTCCGGATAATGAAGGATACAAATCTGAACGAAGATGATTGGATCCAGACACGACTTGATCAACTCAACCTCATTGATGAAAAAAGACTCGCTGCTATCTGCCATGGTCAGACGTATCAGAAACGGATGATCAGGGCATTTAACAAAAAGGTCAGACCACAGGAATATCAAGTTGGGGATCTGGTAATCAAGAGAATCATCCTTCCTCAAAGTGATCCAAGGGGCAAATGGACCCCTACGTACGAAGGGCCATTTGTGGTTAAGCATGTGTTCTCAGGAGGAGCCATGATTCTAACCAATATGGATGGTGACGACCTTCCTCACCCCGCCAATGCAGACATAGTAAAAAAATACTACGCATGAAAAGAGACCCGCTAGGCTGACATGCCTAGGCAAAAATTAGGGCTTCCCGTCGAACCAAAAGGGTTCGGGCACAATGAAGGGATGAAAATGAAAAAATCTGTACACCCGGCAAGTTGAAAACCTGAAAAGGCGGCTTGGGCAAAAATGGGTATCCCGGTGGACTGAAAACCCGAAAGGGCAGTCCAGGCAAAAATTAGGGATAAAAGCGTAATACTAGGTCTCATTGGATCACTTTGCATCCAGAATCCGGTATCTACATCAAGTTCAGACGGCATCGATCAATCAACTTCACCCTCAACCAAGGTCGTCAAGTGATGAGACGCTCAGAGATATAAAGGCAATAGCAGAGTTGAAACCCAGTGGGATCATTCATTTCACACAGCTGTTTTATTTTCTTTTGTACAAAATTTGTATAAACTCTTTTGTTCGGCGGCGTTCTCTTACTAGGACGTCAGCCTCTTGTATACAAAACGCCTATTCACGGGCCATTCAAAAATCAATACAAATATATTTTCAATTAAACGTGCCAAGTGTTTTTCTTTTTCTGTTTTGTTTTGCGAAGAACGTCCAAGGTTCAATTTGTGATATATGCATTGACAATAGTTTGCTAACTCATAAATATTTGCATACGAAACAAAGGGATTAATTACAGGTGACACTAGAAACAGGGGCAATAAAGAGTTGTCTGAGCGATCCAATTGTTCTATCCTCCAAGGTACCAAGGTAGGTTCAGCTAAAGAACATGACCAGTACATCTTAAATTCCCCAGAGAGTCAGCAGTCAGTGCATTCTTCTCCAAGCTATTATCAAACCTCAAGGAAGTTGGGTACCCTCCCGTAGAGCTCAACATTCCCCAGCAGCAATACATATATTCTTAAACAAGCATCCCCGGAAGTCTTGGTCTAAAGATTGTTCCCCGGCGGTATATCAACATTCAAAGGAATCCCTTCCCCGCAGTCAAAACTCCCCAGAAGAGTCCAATCCAGTTTCCCCAGGAAAGTTGGAATTCACATCCCCAAACAGTAAGCTTATCCCCAGTAAATTCTGGAAGCTTATCCTTCGCAGAGCACGAACGCGTCGCCCGACTTTATTTAAAGAGTTATTTCCTCAACAGGATATAACTGGGTTATCCTCAGCCAAAAGCCACGGAAAGAGCGTCGTCGACAAAGTCTTTCGATCCCCAGCAAACTATTATCAACACTCAGCAAGGCATCCCTCTTCCCACAGAGTATTGCTTCCCAGCATGGTCGCTAGAGTATCTTTTCTCCCCGCAGAATCTCCCATTCACCAAGTTTATTCCGCAACAGAGTCATCTTCTCCTACCGGTATTCTTGCAGTTATCATCCCCAGCGGAAGCAAAATCTATTCTTCAACATCAGCCCAGGATACGACTTCCCGGCACCCGTCAAGGATTCACTTTCCTAGACAAAAACATACATAAAACATCACATACATCATTATAACATGCATAGACACATCATATCATACAAGTCTCATTTATATTGAGAACATCATTGCTTGATCCATATCATGCATTGCATATGACTGACCTTTACCTTTCAGGAAAGATCCAGTTAAATTCTTAGCTATATTCCAAGACCTTGTCCGGTTCAGTTAAATCGACCCTAAGATTTTCCTGATTCTTATCCAGTCAAAGGCCTTCCCTGGTTCAGTCAGATCGACCCTAAGATCTCCCTGATGCTTATCCAGTTGAAGATATTCCAAGACCTTGTCCGATTCAGTTAAATCGACCCTAAGATTTTCCTGATGCTTATCCAGTCAAAGGCCTTCTCTGGTTCAGTCAGATCGACCCTAAGATCTCCCTGATGCTTATCCAGTTGAAGATATTCCAAGACCTTGTCCGGTTCAGTTAAATCGACCCTAAGATTTTCCTGATGCTTATCCAGTCAAAGGCCTTCTCTGGTTCAGTCAGATCGACCCTAAGATCTCCCTGATGCTTATCCAGTTGAAGATATTCCAAGACCTTGTCCGGTTCAGTTAAATCGACCCTAAGATTTTCCTGATGCTTATCCAGTCAAAGGCCTTCTCTGGTTCAGTCAGATCGACCCTAAGATATCCCTGATTCTTATCCAGTTGAAGATATTCCAAGACCTTGTCTGGTTCAGTTAAATCGACCCTAAGATTTTCCTGATGCTTATCCAGTCAAAGGCCTTCTCTGGTTCAGTCAGATCGACCCTAAGATCTCCCTGATGCTTAACCAGTTGAAGATATTCCAAGACCTTGTCCGGTTCAGTTAAATCGACCCTAAGATTTTCCTGATGCTTATCCAGTCAAAGGCCTTCTCTGGTTCAGTCAGATCGACCCTAAGATCTCCCTGATTCTTATCCCCAGTAGAAGACACCCAAGATTCTCTCAGCGTTCCTGTTGGGGTAGTAATCGTCCAAGGTTCTCTTACCATTCATGCTAAGGCAGTAACCATCCCTGGTTCATTCATCGCCGTTTGAAGCTCCAGACTCAGCTCCTGTAACCAGTCAGGACACATCTATACCAGGCATCTAAAAATCAGCTCCTGCAACGTGTCAGGTACTCATTTTCTGTTTTGCAGGTATGCAGGTTCTCGCCAAGGAATCTCTTACGCGATCAACATCCAGATGGCATCTATAAGCCCATCATCCTATCCAAGCGACCTCTAAATGGCATCTATAAGCCCATTCCACCGCACTGCTACTATGTGAGCGCAAATTTCTGGGCACTCTAGTGTTCAATCATCTTCCACCTTCGGATTACGAAAGGCACGTCAGCCAATCTGCATTCTCAGGTCTAAGAAGATTGAACAGGGGCAACTGTTGTACCCCAAAATTTGCCCTCCCATATTCTCAAAGAAATTGCCAAGTCATGCTTCAAAATTCCCCAAGGGTTGCACAGTGCAAAGGTCTCCTATACAGTCAAGATTAGGGTTTGTGTTCTGATCAAGAAAATGAAGTCTGCAAAGGGACAATCAAGTCTCACATGCCTATAAAGATGGTCAAGCATCCTCATATCAAGTTTCAAGACATTCAGCTCAAAATTGCACAGTCAAAAACCCTAAATTGCACCACAGTCAACTGTAGGGGCAAAATGGTCATTTGACAGTCAAAAGTTCAAATTTTTGGTCAACATATCATTTTGAAGCCACAAACATCATTTGATCAATGCTTGATCATGATTCTCAAAATTTGGCTCAGAAATCATCAAGATGCAAAAGTTTCCTTATTTGGACAGCTGAAAAAAGTCAACTGAAATTGACCAGGGCATAACTTTCACATGGATTATCAGAAAAATTCCATCCAAAGTTCATTTTGAAGAGAAAGACATTTCCTACAACTCATCTTCATACTTCAAGTCCAAGAAATGCTCTCACAAAAAGTTATCAATTTCAACATTATAGGTCATTTTCAAAAGTCAACAAAAAGGGACTTTAAGTCAAAGGCCATAACTTAAGATTGGTAAATCAAAATGACATGGAACCAAAGACATTGGTTAGAGGACTTAAAGACCTTTCCAAAATGTCCAAGAACATGAGAAAAGCTTAAAAATTGAGCAAGTTATGCCTTGTGGAAGTTGGGAAATTTTTGGATATTTTGAAAAGTCAACATTACTTCAAATGACCTAAAATTGCTAATGGGCCCATTTTTCTTCCATAATTCATCATCCATGACATGTGCACGACCACTTGGCCAAAAGGGAAGTATTTTCTCATTTTTTATTTATTTATTTGAATTTTTATTGATATTAATTCATTTAAATCATTTAAATATATGAAAAATACTTAATTTAACCTAACAAATCTTTTTACACATGTTTTAGACTCAATATTCCGTGCCTAGCTAAATAAGGGAAGATTTGGGTTGATTGATCATGATTGAGAACAAAATTTCATGGAAAAAGATATGAAAAAGATCCTTAAAATCAAATTTTCAAAAACCATCATTGCATTGGATTTGTTCTACTTTTCTTAACCTAATTCACTCAATACAAAGGCCTGATCACAACCCTAATGAGGATAGAGGCTAAGCTGCGCAAAAGAGCACAAAGAAAACTTGGAATTTTTGTCTAAAAAAGCAATTCTGAAATCATCTTTACAGGTCGATTCAAAGCACAATTCTTGTTCCAATAGCTTCCTCAAGCATCCCTGGACAGATTCCAATCAAAATCATCCATCACAACGCCAAGAATTGGTAAAACGAACATGAACTGTACAGAGAAAAATTCATTATCGTGTTTCAATATTTACGTACATTCATAGCATTTTGATTGTAGATTCATGTTCCTTGTGAAGTTTTGAAGCTAACCATATGCCTTAATTTGATTATTATGCTGTATACGCGATTGTGCCATGTTTGTGTTCTAGGGTTTGCAGGACCTCAAAATTGGGGATTTTGAAACCAAGAAAAATTGGCCTTCAAGAGTACCATGGTTGTAATCAGCAAGTCTGGACGAATGGAAACCAACATTCGCGCTCAATTTATTGACCCTCTAAGACCTATTCGTTATTTTCTCTAAAGCCACCTAACAAAACGCATGTAAAACCGTTGCTTAATAGTTGGTGTTTCAGGGATAGCGAAGAAGACGACTTCGTGGCACACACTGATTGGTTTGTTTAAATCTCGCGCGCGTTTCCAAGGCCACTGACCATTTTCTTTTATAATATTTAGTTGTTATATTAATATACAGATGAACAGCGTGCTTCAGTGGCAAACATGTTGATTGGCAAGGTATGTGACCTGGGTTCGAACCCCAGGTCTTACATATTTCCATATTATTTTTCATCAACGATTCCCATGCGCTTCAAGGCTGCAGACGCATCATATTCCTTCATCATCTATCCATCCACGTACCCCCTGGAGATCAGATCAAAGGCTGAGATTGTAGGAACACTATACGCGTGAGTCAATGTGCCAGCATGCTGATTGAAAAAGTCAAAAAGGCCATACTAAATGGGCCAGAATTCCTAAAATATACCTCCTATTTGGGGACTACCACCCCCCAAGGTTTGCATAATTTTTGTTTTCTTTATTTTTAATTCTATTTTTATTTTAATTATTACTTGTTTAATTAATATATATTATTTTTTTTACAAAATCCAAAAAACATCAAAAAAAAAAAACAGAAAAAGAGTAAAATATAATAAGTATTTTATTTTAATTATTTTTATAAACAAATTGTACATAATTGAATTTAGTATAAATTAGGGTTTAATTTTAATACCTTTAATATAAAAATCTAAAAAAAAAAAGTAGAATTAGGTTTAATTAATGTTTTTATTCCCTTTTTAATTTTTCTTTCTTATAATAATATTTATTTACTTTATTTATTTTTATAATTAAATTTGCATAAAAAATAACTTAGGGTTAATTTAGGTTAAATTCTAATGTTTTCTCAATAATTTAAAATAATTAGAATTAGGGTTGGCGTCATATTTTAATTAATTCTTTTTTTTATTAAATCTTAAAATACATAAAAATACCAAAAAAACACCAAAAAAACAAATTCTTGCATTCCTTTAATTTTAATTCCTCATTAATTTTAATATTTTGCAAAAGGGTCCAACGCCCTCGTTCGTAATTTCTTATTTCTTCGCGTATTTATTTTATTTTCATTATGATAATTATGTACCTCTCCCGAAGCCTTGTAACATTGTAATTACTTCTCGCACTTTACTTTATTTACTTTATTTACTTTCCGTCAAATCGGGTCCCGGTTAATTTTGGCGATGTGGACCCGCGCCATTTGTAATAGCTTTAGACTTTTACTTTTCCTCGCAACTTTTAACTATTAAACAAAGCATGCAAGAATGAATGGCCTTAAATAAAATCAAACGTTAGATCACCAATAACCTGACAAGACAAAAATAAATGAATCTGACACACAAATCACACACCACCCCTAGGGTACGCCTCACTGTTGCCTTGCCTCGAAAGGTGATCGTCGAGTAGAGGATGTCTTAGTAAGTCCTCATGATCCGGGAACCTGGCATGAGGGTAGCTTCTAAGGTGTCTTCCCATTGCTCCGGTGATCACCATGTCCCGAACCTCGAATTGACCCGAACACCTCCAACTGTGGTGCTACCTACCTCTCAATGGTGGGATGGCACTACTTTAAAGGACATTTACACAGACGAATTCCTTAGGGTAGGTAGGTTCTCGTGGATACTTGCTCTAATTCAAAACAAAACAAATCAAAAATACTTTTCACACCAACACATTTTCAAAAAGCTTTCGAAAGCATTTTTCAAACACTCTTGAGGACCGATACAAGAGTCGAACTGAAATTTTCAAAGAAACTTTTTAAAACCCACAGTTGAAAAGCAAACAAACCATTTTTGAAAACATAATGAGAAAGTATCTAAGAGCCCATGGATAACCATGGATAGAAAGGGTGATAACACCTTCCCTTTCTATAACCTACCTCCCGAACCGAGAGCAATCTCTATAAGGAATTTTTCTGTGCTTTTATCCTTTCCCTTTGGAGAAAATAAAAGACGGTGGCGACTCTTGCTTCCGCGACATTTCGCGAACCAGCGTTAAACAGTCAGTTCCAGATCCACCGATCAGAGTATGCAAGACCAAAATCAAAATAAATAGCTTGACTAATACGAGACAAAAATGCATGAAAACGACAACACAATACACACAAGCACCCCTAGGGTTTCATCCACTTGTTGCCTTTAAAATGGCCATGGTATGCATGCTAGGTATCTTGGCAAAACAAAACAAAACAAAAGATCATAGTCCCTCGATGACGCTATCTTGGTTGCCTAAACAAAATGATCTAGTCCCTCAAACAAAAACTTGCTAAAGATACTTAGCACAATTGCTATCATGGTCATACGATGACCTGCGCCTGTCCCGTTTAACATCCAAACACAAGGTTGTCTACCAAATACAATGGTAAAACAACAATGTCAAAGGGTTAAAAATGTGTAGGAAAGATCTTTGAGTAGGGTATACAACTCCTAGTTACTTGATCAAACTTGCAAAACATCCTTGCTATTTTCAAAACACACAACACAATTTCAAAACATTTCCCAAAACAAACTCTCAAACATTGAAACATTTTTCAAAAGATAAACACCTTTGTATATATTCAAACAAGAATCATTACAAAAGTTTCCTAGAAGAAAGGCCTTTTTTCAAAATATTTTCAAAACCACACACAAAAGCACCATTTCAAACAATTGAAAAGCAAAAGCAAGTGATCTAAAATAAGTAACTAAGAGCCCATGAAAAACCATGGATGAAAAGGGTGCCAACACCTTCCCTTTTCATAATCTACCCCCCGAACCCAAAAACAATCTCAAAGGTCTTTCCTGTGCTTTTTGACCTTTCCTTTGGATAAAATAAAAAGTCGGTGGCGACTCTTGCTAAACCGAAACATTTGCGAACACAAACGCAAAACCTCAAGTCAGTTCTCCCACCGCATCATAGAACTGGTGACTCTGCTGGGGAAAAAACTAAAAGTGGGGTTACCTTAGGGTTTTAGATCACCTTTACATGTTTCTATTGCTTGACTTGATTGCTTTACATTTGATTCTATTGTTTGGGTTTGAAATCCTCTACCCGAATTTGGGAAACATTCATAGGTAAATAGAAATATGTTGTGGAAACTGTGCGGGGTATACCGACATGGTTGAAGCAATAAATATATTAGTGCGACATATTTGTGGGTACCGGTAGCCTTTGAGTTAATCAAATAGAATACGGGGCCGCTGAGTGATGTCATGAAGCACTAATGGACTTTTAGAACCTTTACTTGACCAACTTGGCCTTTTTAGGAGTAGTGAGATAACCGGCTTTGGTGCAGTCTGAAGTTGGTAGATACTCGATACTACACTCATTGAGGGTTGTTTTCTTGGAATATTTTGGTCGCCAGTAAAGTGGCTAAACTGAAACAATGAACACAGAAAATAATCCAGCGATATTGAGCTCCTTAGAACCTGATTACTATTTATAGGACAGGTTGAGCCAACTAAACTTCAAGAGGGTACTTACCTATGAAACCCCATGCAAGCCTAAAACTAGGAACTTGTGTGACTTGTTTGTACATATATACTTGTGCATAACATCATAAACATCATGAAGCATCATATGCATCTACTAACCATTTCAAGGATTTGGATCTTCATCTTTGTTCCTGTTTTGTAGGTAATGGAATCACTTCGCAGGAAAACAATTCAAGTAAACCTTGTAAGAATTCCTCCTCAACTCAAGGAGCTAGCTTCAAGAATTCCTTAGAATTCTCCATTCACCAAGAGGCATGGTCGTCTTCTCAACTTAGTCACTACCAACACTGAGGAAGACATGGTGAAAGTTCTCTTTCAGTTCTTTGACCCCCTACACCACTGCTTCACATTTCATGATTACCAGCTTGTGCCTACTTTGGAGGAATTTTCTTAACTCCTGAGGATTACTATTCTCCATCAACTACCCTACAACGGTACGGAAAGAGATCCAAAGCCTGAAGATGTTGCTCAAGCCCTACACTTGCAACCATCTGATAGCATAGGTCATTGGGAAACCAGAAGTGGTGTCAAGGGTTTCTTGTCAAAGTTTTTGTTTGAGAAGGCCCAAAGCTGCTGGAATTCACTGGACTTACAAGCTTTTGAGGAGATTGTGGCTCTTCTCATCTATGGGTTGGTCTTGTTCCCAAACCCTGACCAGCTTATAGATGTCAGTGCTGTCAAGATTTTCATGGCTCACAACCCGGTGCCTACATTGCTTGGGGATATCCTCCACTCATTTCACACTCGAACAATGAGGAAAAGAGGTATTCTCATGTGCTGTACTCCTCTTCTAGCCAGGTGGTTTATTTCTCACCTTCCCCAATCAGTTTTGAAGAATGAGTAGGGTTTGAGGTGGTCACAACGATTGATGACTCTTACATATTTAGATGTTCATTGGTGTTCTCGATCCAGAGAAAATGTTATCATCATTGATCGTTGTAGGGAATTCCCTAATTTCCCACTACTTGGTATTATGGGAGGCATCACCTACAACCCTTGCTTGGCTCTGAGACAGTTTGGGTATGCCCGAAGGGATAGCCCTCATGACATGCTGATTCTAGACTTGGTTTTTGACTTCGACAACAACGATCAAGGACTTCGACAAAGGTTTATCCGAGCTTGGAGGATGCCCAACAAGGTGGACAGTAAGACTTTGGGACACAAGAGTTCCATCCCTCTTGAGCCTTACCTCAAGTGGGTATGAACCTGCGCCCAAAGTCTTATGATGCCTTACCCCTACATACTTCCTGTGATTAAAGTTCCTGTTATGGAAGGAGAGGTTCCATACACCCTCCTACATCCTGACATGCCAACATCACTTGAAGATTTGCAAAGGAGTTGGATACAGCTCAAGGGAGAACGTGATAATTTTGAAGCCCAATTCTACGCCAGTGAGAAGAAGGTTTTGGAACTTACTCGCCAACTTCACGAAGAGAAGACTCTCAACACCTACATCGCACCAAAAATGATGCGCAGCGTCTTTTTACATTAGAATTTTGTATTATTTTTCCCATGGGGCATTTATGTACTAACAAATTCTTATTATTAATATGACGTGTGTTCCTTTTTGTTTAAAACAAATTTGAATTTCTGAATCTGTGAATGCATTACATGAATACACATCATTCATCATATGCATAAACTGGTCTTCACACCAGGTTTCCTTATCGCTCTGCTGTTTATTTCAGCAAGATAGATATAGAGCAGACGGTGAAAGACTTATAAGCGCAGAATTCACAGTTCCAATAGCTACTCATGACCTTGGAAAAGGGTCAAGAGGAGCTCAAAAATCTACTGGAAAAGGAAAAGGATAAAAATAAAAAGAAGAGGGTTGGTGTGGCTACCATGGGTAGAAGATTCAAAGGTCAAGCTAGAAGGGTCCTGAATTTCCCTTCAACATCTGATGAAGGGGTAGGAAAGGGTAAAGGAATTGTACTGCAATCTGAGTCCGAGGAAGAAGAAGAGGAGGAGGATGAAGACTATTCTGAGTAGCAGTACCCTCCTGCAGACGACAAGTACAAGAATCTGGAAGAGCGTCTGGCAGCTATGGAGGTACAAAGAGTGTCTGGGCTGGACTTCGAAGAGTTAGGGTTGGTTGCTGGGATTGTCATTCCCCCTAAATTCAAATGCCTCTTTTTGCTAAATATGATGGTTTGTCTTGTCCAAAGATGCATCTGTGATCTTACGTCAGAAACATCCAACCGCATTCTTCTGATAAAGATCTATGTGTTCATTTCTTCCAGGACAGTCTTTCGGGGACGCAGTTAGATTGGTTCTACCAGCTAGATAGGTCTGATGTGCATAATTGGGAGGATTTGGCAGCTGCCTTCTACAGACAATATCAATATAATGCGGATTTAGCACCAACCTGTACTCAATTACAGAGTATGGGCATGGTATCAAATGAAGGTTTCAACGAGTATGCCCAGAAATGGAGAGACTTGGCGGGACGAGTGCAACCACTTCTATCTGAGAGGGAGCTGGTAGATATGTTCTTGGGTACACTTCCAGGCCCCTTTTTCAATCACCTGATTAGAAGTTCGTCTGCGGGGTTCACCGATTTGATTCTGACTGGTGAGAGAGTTGAAGCCGGCATAAAGAGCGGAAAAATTCAAAAGGATACATCAGCTTCCGCTGCTATCAAAAAGACTTTTACAGCAAAGAAAGAAGTCTCAGCTGTCTACTCCCAAAGAATTCAAGGAAGAGTTGAGCACCGACTAGCGGTGGGGGCTGTAATGATTCAGAAGTCTGCAGCTGATTAGCCTAGAAGCAATCAACCCAGAACCAACCAAGCAAGAGTGGAAAGGCCTGCACGGTAATACACCCGGATAAACATGACTCCTGCTCAGGTTTTACCCCATCTCTTGAAGTTAAACCTTGTCAGTTTAAGGGAGGACCCTAAAAACCCTAACACTTCGTCACCGCACTACCATGCAAATGACAAGTGTGCTTATCATTCAGACAGCCTGGGGCATAACACCAACAATTGTTGGCCCCTCAGAAATAAGATTCAGGATTTGATAGATGCTAAAGAAGTGGAATTAGACGCCCCTGAAAATCCTAACATGATCTCTGCTCCAATGCCAAAACATGGTCACAATGTCCATGCTGTTGAAGAAGATCTTTTTGTTGCTACTGTTGATGATTTAATGACTCCTCTACCGATAATCAAGTTGAATTTGCTGAAGGTTGGGATTTTCCCAGGTTGTAAAGAAGATTGCTGCCTTTGTTCATCCTTACCAACCGACTGTTCGTTGTTGAAGTTAGGCATCCAGCGCCTAATGGATAACCAAGAGATACTTTTTAAAAAGACTCCTGTTACACCGACTCCTGTCAATGATGTTTCGATAATTACCATATCCTCCAATCTTTCCAAGGTCTCCAAAAGACCTGTTAAGATTACATCCGATCCAAAGATTGTACCTTTGAAGATAACTATGTCGGGGCCTATCCCATACAAGTCCAACAAATCAATACCGTGGAACTATGGGGGAGAGATCTTCTACCACGGTGTTAAACAAATTGAATCAATTGAAGAGAGTTCTGATGAAGAGACTTCCGACATTGGAAACATTTCCAGAACAAGTAAAATCACCCGCAGTGGAAGAATTTTCTCTCCGGAGATTACGCCTCCAAAGGAAATCTTCGGACCCTCAGCCTCTCCTAAGGGTACTCCTGTACCAATCAACATATCGATGAGAACTCCAGTTATTGAAGAAATTTTGACTCCTGAAGTTGTCCCCTCTTCTGTTACTGATGATAAAGGGAAAGGGATCCAAGAAGAGCCCGTCAGGACGAGGGCTCAGCCGTTGATCATCCCTGAAACCTCTCAAAAACAAATGGAAGAGATTTTTAAAATAATCAAGAAAAGCGATTATAATGTTGTGGAGTGTTGTACCCCAAAATTTGCCCTCCTCTTTTTCACAAGAAATCACAGCTTCGGGTTTTCCCTGATTTTTCAGATTGGCTCAAGAATCGGTCAAACAGACTTTTCTTATCAGTCAAACAAAATTAGGGTTTCCATTAATTTTGAAACAGTCAAACAGATTATTAGGGTTTCTATTAATTTGGTTGAGTTTGGCTCAGGGTTTTATCAAGCAGACGTTTCTTTGACAGTAAATCCAAAATTAGGGTTTGCACACACATTCTCAGAAGAGTTTGAATCCATAGTATTTCAATTGACTGTCACACTGCTTTGACGCTTGTTCAAGATTTCTGTTTGTTTCTCAAAGCCTAAACATCTGGGATAGAAGCTGAGGCTTCTGAAAGGGTGGAGCGTTGGTTTGATCAGTGAGGTAAAAGGCGTATGGACGTTTGTTTTCTTAACTGTGCAAAGCGTGTGATTAATTGGAATGCCGGGCGCATTGCTGGTTAATGCGAGGTTGTGAGACTACAACGTTTATTAATTATTTATTTTATCTAAGTTAAAATAATTGGGATGCATTTCCAGTCATTTTAATTCAAGAGATTTAATTAAATAAATAAACAGTGTAAAAGAAAGGTTGAAATATCTGACAAAAGATTTTATTTATTTTAATTATTGTTACAAGTGTTATTTGAATACAATAAATTTATTTACAGTGTTTACAATAATGTTTATTACAATGATTAAAAATAAAATAAAACTATCTTGTAAGCCTCTTGAAGTCTTCATACTTCTCTGATCCCCAACTGGTATTTACCTGCAAAGACAGAAAAAAGAGGTCAATACAGTTAAATTGAAAAGTATTCTCAGACAGACAATTAAAAAAATCATCATTAAAGATTGTTGGTCGGAATCAGTTTTTTTTAGTTTTCATCATGTTTTACTCGTCCTCTTTGCAAATCACAACAAGATTTCTCTTCTTGGTTCACAAAGAGGAAAGTAAATTAATTGTTGCAAGCATATAAATCAATTAAAAAGAAGGCACAAGTTGCAATGTCAAACCGAAATGGCAAACCAAGTTGCACAAAGCTGCATAAGTTCAAACTGAACAAACTAAGTCACAAGTTCAAACTAGGCAAGCCAAGTTGCACAACCAAGCTGTCAACAAACTGCGTACAAGCTATCAAAGATGTCAATGCAGAAAATAAGAAAGTACAGAGTGCAGAGGAAAACCAAATTGCAAGCAAGCAATATTGTCAAAACATTTTCATCATTTCCCAGGCCAACAACTTTTCAGAATAAAAGTACTTTAAGCAATAAAATATGCTTTAGAGAGGAAGAAAGTCAGAAGCAAACAAGCATCTCAGAAGAACATCATCATTGACAAGAAAAAATGGAAGATTGTAAATGCTAACAACAACAACAAGCATCTCAGAGCAAGAGCTCATCATTGAGAATCAGCAAAGCCAACAAAGAAGAACATGTCAAAGGCAATTTTTCAGGTTTATCATCACTAACATACTCAAAGAACAAAGCTAACGTTCAAATAAGAAGAAGAAAGAACTCAGCATACAGTGTTTTCAGAAATCTCATCACTGAACATTCAAAGTGAAAGGTGCAAATAACAGAAAAGTCAGCATCATCACATCGCTCCCTCACCCGACCACCTGAGAGCGCCGCCGTCCAATCCTCCGTCTCCTCTCCAAAAACTAAACCCAAAGGTATTAATTCCCCTTCTTACTGTTTTACACCTCACACAAACAAAAATAACACAAAAATCAAAATATGTAAAAGCTTAAACATGCATGAACCAAAACCCTAAAACACGTTAGAACGAGGCAGTACCTTTTTAATCATCGCCTTGTGTAACCACGAAGAGAGGAGGTTGGAGGTGGCATTCTGGTGGCCTGAGGGTTGGAAAGAGCTTCGGTTTGTGCATGTTCGAGAAAGACGAAGAAGACAAGAAGGGAGCGGCGCCGTTTCAAACTCCGAAACCTAATTCTGAAGATGCAAACCAAACCCTAACACAAAAACTTTGTGTAATGCGTCTGGGCCTTCCCCATAAACCAAAGATTGTCCCAAAGCCCAATAGCCCTCCTTCTGACGCTACACCCCCCTCTTGTTCTCTTTCAATTTTATTTTGGGCCAAGTACATCCTTTAAGCCCACTTACTTTTTTTTTGTTTTGAAAACAATTTTGTTTATTTAACCATATTTTCATAACCTATTTTTGTTAAGTAAAAATGATATACTAATTTTTGTATAAAATTTTATTAATGATTTTCATTACCTTAAAAAACCAAAATTACATAAATATTAGATTTATTAAGTTAAATAATTTTCTTGTGTTAAAACTTTTTTTGTTCAATTAAACCTTTTATATAAGTTTCTAAAACATTAACAAAAATACATAAATAATAGATTTTTTAAGTTAAATACTTCTTTCTTTAAAAACCCTTTTGTTTATATATAATTAACAAAAACACAAAAAATAATAATAACATTTAACAATACATTAGGTTAATATTTTGATCATTTGTAAATAACCATATACATCATACAATACTTTTGATTCTCTTTTATACCTTGATTATATTTTTACATTGAGAATGCGACGATTCGATTTGGTTGTAACACAATATTTGGACACTACTATTCTGATAAGACTCATCCCCATTTGTAAACATTTGTACCCCCATCCCCGGATACTTATTTGTAATAGCTTAGACTTTAAATTCCCGCAATTTATCGCTTTCCATATACTGTATAGTAATTAGGGTTTGTATGCGAAGATTCAAAATCAACCGCTAGATAACCTAACACAAAGATAAATGCATGAAAATCAATACACAATTCACACTTGCACCTCTAGCGTAACCTCGCTTGTTGCCTCGGAAAATTCAATCATGTCCCTCGAGTATGAGACACTCTAGCGAATGTCCCTTCGATAAACAAAGATCGTAGTCCCTCGATGACCCTCGATGTTGCCTTCGATAAAACGATCTCGTCCCTTACAAAATTTCTAGAGCGTCTCACAAGTTGCCTTCAATGATTGTACACGATGACCCGCACCTGTCCCATTAACATCCTAACGCAAGGTTGTTCACCAAATACAATGGTGAAATAACACTGTTAAAAGGGTTAAAACACAAGAAAATCTTTGAGTAAAATAGGGTAGACAAACTCTTAGTTACTTGATCAAAAAACTTGCAAAACATCCTTCCCATTTTTCAAACACACATCACAACACAACTTCAAAAACAATTTCCAAACAACTTTCAAAACATTGAATTATCTTTTCAAAAAGACATACACCTTTGTATATACTCAAACAAGAGTCATTACAAAGGTTGCCTAGACAAGGCATCTTTTTCAAAACATTTTCAAAACCACACACACAAAGCACCATTTCAAACAATTGAAAAGCAAAGGCAAGTGATCTAAAATAAGTAACTAAGTGCCCATGGATAACCATGGATGAAAAGGGTGTTAGCACCTTCCCTTTTCATAATCTACCCCCTGAACCCACGAAAACATCTCAAAGGTCTTTCCTGTGCTTTTTGACCTTTCCTTAGGATAAAATAAAAAGTCGGTGGCGACTCTTGCAAAACCGAACAAGTGCGAAAACAAACACAAAACCCAAGTCAGTTCTCCCACCGTATCACAGAACTGACGACTCTGCTGGGGACATTTCTAAAAGTGGGGTTACCTTAGAGTTTTAGATCACCTTTACATGCTTACTTTGATTGCTTTGATTGCTTTACTTTTTGGGTTCCTTGTTTGGGTTTGTTGTAAATCCTACACCCGGATTTGGGGGCACCTTTTTAGGTAAATAGCAATAAATTGTGAGGGAACTGTGTGGGGTATACCGACATGGTTGAAGCAGTAGCTATGTTAGTGTAACATATTTGTGGGTACCGATAGCCCTTGAGTAGTCAAGGAGAATACGGGGCCGCTGAGCGATGTCATGAAGCACTAACGAACTCCTAGAACCTTACTTGACCATCTTGGCCTTTTTAGGGGTAGTGAGATGACCGACTTTGGTACAGTCCAAAGTTGGTAGATACTCGATACTACACTCATTGAGGATTGTTTTCTTGGAATATTTTGGTCGCCAGTTAAGTGTCTAAACCAAAACAATGAACACAAAAAATAATCCAGTGATATTGAGCTCCTTAGAACCCGGTTTCTATTTTAGGACAGGTTGAGCCAACTAACTTCAAGAGGGTACTTACCTACAAACCACATGCAAGCCTAAACCTAAGGACTTGTTTGCTCTGTGTGAATATGATTGCTTGTATATACACTTGCTTACTTTTGCATACATGTACATAACATCATAACATCATGCCATAGCATTTTCAATAACCATTTCAAGGATCTCGAGGGTCTTTTGATGCAGGGTCACGTTGAACCAGACGTCTACCAAAGGGTAAGAGGTTTCACTTTCCTCTAAACAAACACCGTCAAAGATCAAGTGCAACAACTTGAATCAGGGGCTATGACCTACTCGACATGGTGAGCTTGATTCTCGTGCAAAGACATCCACCGATACAAAGTTCTCCAATCAAAGATGTTGATCAAAGTTCAACCTCTAACATTTCTTTGTGTTTACCCCAAGAGATCCTCGAAAACATTGCATACATATATCATACATATCATTGCATAACAGGTTTCTCATATAGGTCTCCTTATCTTCCTACTGTTTATTTCAGTTAGATGGATATGGAACAAACGGTGAAAGATCTCCAAGCTCAAAACGCTCAATTCCAACAAATGCTTCTGGCTATGGGTAAAGGGCAAGAGGATCTGAAAGCTCTCCTTCTCAAAGACAACAAGAAGAAGTCCAAGAAGGCAGCGAGCATCCTGAACTTGAGAAGAAGACCTAAAACCCTAGACCTTTCAACTCCATCCAACATAGGGGATAGTCTTGAAGAAGACCACAATTTAGAGATTGATGAAGTTGAAGCTGACTACTCCGAGGAACAATATCCTCCCGCTGATGACAAGTACAAACAGTTGGAGGATCGCCTCAGTGCTATGGAGATTCAACAAATACCTGGCTTGGATTTAGGAGACATGGGTTTAATTTCTGGTTTAGTCATCCCGCCAAAGTTCAAGGTCCCTACCTTTGCCCTGTACGATGGAGTCTCTTGCCCTAAGATGCACTTAAAATCTTATGTCCGCAAGATTCAACCATACACAACTGATCCAAAGCTTTGGATCCATTTCTTCCAAGAAATCCTGGTAGGGACTCAACTCGAGTGGTTCTATCAATTGGAGAGTTCTCGCATCCACACCTGGGAGGACTTAGCTGTTGCTTTTTATAAGCAGTATCAGTACAATGCTGATCTTGCACCAACTCGTGTGCAATTGCAGAACATAACCATGGGTTCCAACGAGAGCTTTAAAGGATACGCCCAAAAGTGGAGAGATCTGGCCGGTAGGGTGCAACCCCCTTTAACTGACAGAGAGCTGATTGACATCTTCATGGAAACTTTGACAGGGCCTTTCTTCAATCACTTAATTGGAAGCTCCTCAGCCGGGTTCACCGAGCTAATACTGACCAGTGAAAGGGTCGAAGCTGGCATCAAAAGTGGAAAGATCCAAGGATTTACACCCTCTGACGTTCAGAAAAAGCCCTACAATGGGAAGAAAGAGTCCAATGTTGTGTATGGTCAAAAGAGTCGTCATGACCAACACGTAGGAGAAATCTTGATCTCTAATCCTACGCCTGCTCAACAAAGGCAGGGGCATCAACGTAAGGGGGTCGCGCCTAAAAGACAATATACTAAGATCAACATGTCACTAGATCAAGCGCTACAACACATGTTGGAGAAAGAGCTGATTACATTAAAGGCTCCTCATCCGAACCCTAAGACTTCTTCTCCTAACTACAACCCGGATGCAAGATGTGCTTATCATTTTGGTAGCCCAGGGCATGACACAAACAACTGTTGGGCTCTGAAGAACAAGGTCCAAGACATGATTGATGCCAAGGAGATCGAGTTCGACCCTCCGGAGACTCTAGCATAATCACTTCTCCTTTGACGAATCATTGAGAGCGTCTTTGTTTCATTTGAATTTTCAAGTTGTAATCTCTTTGTTATTCAAACAATTATTTATTAATGTCAAAATTTGTTTCATTAATGCATTGCATATGTTTGTCTTGATTTGATCCACTCATTTTCATTACATTTAAACTGTGCTTTTTACTCTCTTTATGACATTTAACTCTTGCTAAAAGTTACAAGCCTTTAGAGGGAGGATGACGAAACAATGCCATAATCTCATACAATATGCTTTTGAATAGACCTTGCTGACGAAGTACAGGCGTTTCTTTCAAATCCTAAACACTGGAGTTATAAGGAAGATAATCCCTAGTCAAGCCCTTCGAGCCAAAGAAGTAGAAGTTTTCTGTTTTAAACACAAAGTGAAACCTTTAATTTAAACCTGGGGCAGGGTAGTCACTTAGTTAATTCAAAAGATGCGCATTGAAGTCGCAAACTCTCAGTTCGTAATACAACGAACGACATCAAAAGCATTCCTCTAGAATAAAAAGACAGTGGTGGTTCCTTATCTCATAGGCAATCAATCTCTCAAAAGAGAAAAGCTCACTGAGCCAAAACCTATAAAGGAGGCTTAAGAAAGCTAGGGCATCCCGCTGACTGTAATCTCGAAAATAGGAACAGTTAGGCAAAAGTTAGGGATAATAAATCAAAAGAACAAGGTCACTACAAATCCTCAACAACATGAAAAATGTTGCAAAAATGACTGCCTTCCAACAAATTCAACTTGTGTGAACCATCACCAAAAACGTTGTTCCAGACTCATTTGGAGTTCAAATGCACAATTAACTGAGTTTATGACTGAAGGACATCACGAAGAGCGGGTGGGAACAAATATACTTTGAGCATTTATCCTTTGTTTCTTAAACCGTGAACCAAGCCACGTTACAACCCTTCAAAAGTCCTAATTGAAGCATGGGTTAGTTCGAAAGCATACTGTTACAAAAGGTATCCTGACTCCTGTAAGGCTTTTCCCTAAATCTTGTGTTGAATTTGTCTTATAAAAAGTTTTCTGCTAAAAAACGCATTTTTTTCAAAACTTCGAGACAGCATAAACTTTGCATTACTTGAATATCACTGTTTGCATTTGGCTATTTGTTTGACAGTGGAGAAATTCACACAACGAATATCCAATGAACGAAAGCCCTCTCAGTGAACAAAATCACTTCAAAA
Organism: Vicia faba; assembly: GCA_948472305.1. NCBI lineage: Eukaryota > Viridiplantae > Streptophyta > Magnoliopsida > Fabales > Fabaceae > Vicia > Vicia faba. The sequence continues at coordinate 645,175,269 of OX451736.1, read as the reverse complement.
AGGATGACACTTCCATTGAAAAATCTCCTATCAACAAGGGGGCATGACATGTCACTATCCAGCACGCCTGGGGCAGTCCAATCAAGATTCCAGGAAATCTCTCAAAGAAGTGCAGAGTTAGCCAGGGGCAAGTCTCCCTCACCATCACTTGGGGCGTTGAACATCAATCTCAGTGAAGGGTTACATACAATGCCACAAACATTTGCTACTAGGGGCAATGACAAGTCTCCCCAAAGTCCTTTTCACAGGATGACTCCTCAGCAAGGGTTTAATCTCTGAAAACCTTTCCCCAACTGAATCAACCTCAAGAATCCTCGAGGACTTCCCCCAACGAAGATGTCACCTCTCTAGCGGACTGACGACAGGGTTTATTTCCCCAACAACACCAGGATTCCCCAACTTGAGTTTGCCTCTCTGACTACTACAAATCAGAGGACCACAACTCCTCTTCCCCAGTAGACTACTCTACAATCCCCAACAAGTTACCGCGAAACCTGTACCCGACCAGATATCAGTTCAACTTCGACTCCCCAGTAGAGCAACGGACGACTAAGACTCCTGAACTCTTTTTCCCAAGCAGGAATAAACATTCTCCCCACAGAGTTTTCAACTTCCCCCAGCGGAGTTCTCCTAAAAATAATAAAACAGGAATCCATTGGAAATATTCTGAGTAAAGTTTGAAGACACACATACTCTTCAACAGCAGTCCAGGGTTTAACGACTCCCCAGCACTTGTCAAGGATTTATTTTCCCAGACAGAAATACATTCATTAAACATTTCACATTTCATACATCCTATTCTCATACATAATAAATGCATATAACACAAATCTCATTTATTTTGAGAACATCATTATGCATTTCATATATCATGACTTTGCATACAACTAACGTTCTACCTTTTTTAGGAAAGATCGATCAACAGATGATTACCATCAACCTTTTCAAGTTCCAAATTAATACCTGTAACAAGCCAGGAAAGCCATCTGTGGACGAGGGATTGAAGATCAATACCTGTAACAAGCCAGGAAAACTATCTTTCTTTCTCAGGGCAGAGATTAATACCTAAAACCAGACAGGAGAATTATCTCGTCGACATACCTTTTCAAGTTCCAGATTAATACATGTAGCAAGCCAGGAAAACTATCTGTGGACGACTGATTGTAGATTAATACCTGTAACAAGCCAGGAAAACTATATACATGAAGAGATTGGAGATTAATACCTGTAACAAGCCAGGAAACTATCTTTCTTTCTCAGGTCAGAGATTAATACCTGAAACCAGACAGGAAAACTATCTCATCGGCCAACCTTTTCAAGTTCCGGATTAATACCTGTAGCAAGCCAGGAAAACTATCTGTGGACGACTGATTATAGATTAATACCTGTAACAAGCCAGGAAAACTATCTACATGAAGAGATTGAAGATTAACACCTGTAACAAGCCAGGAAACTATATTTCTTTCTCAGGTCAGAGATTAATACCTGAAACCAGACAGGACAACTATCTACTCGACCAGCTCAAACAACCCAACTTTCCAATACAGTTCAGAGGCGCTCCAGACACGGACGCCATGCTGGCAATCATCCAGTTCCAGCTTATAGATACAGTCTAGCATTCACCTCTGGATGGCATCTTTAAGCTGATCTCCAGCAAGATTCAACAATCTCCAAATGGCATCTGTAAGCCCATTCCCGACATCACAATGCTGATACTACACCATCCGAGTGCAATTTTTTGGGCACTCTAGTGTCCAATCTCCTTTTTACCTTCGAGTCGCTAACGGCAAAACTGCCAATCTAACTCTTCAGGTTCAAGAAGATTGAACAGGGGCAACTGTTGTACCCCAAAATTTTCCCTCCTCTTTTTCACAAGAAATGAAAGCTTCAGGTTTTCCCTGATTTTTCAGATTGGCTCAAGAATCGGTCAAACAGACTTTTCTTATCAGTCAAACAAAATTAGGGTTTCCATTAATTTTGAAACAGTCAAACAAATTATTAGGGTTTCTATTAATTTGGTTGAGTTTGGCTCAGGGTTTGATCAAGCAGACGTTTCTTTGACAGTAAATCCAAAATTAGGGTTTACACATGCATTCTCAGAAGAGTTTGAATCCACAGTATTTCAATTGACTGTCACACTGCTTTGACGCTTGTTCAAGATTTCTGTTTGTTTCTCAAAGCCTAAACATCTGGGATAGAAGCTGAGGCTTCTGAAAGGGTGGAGCGTTGGTTTGATCAGTGAGGTAAAAGGCGTATGGACGTTTGTTTGTTTAACTGTGCAAAGCGTGTGATTAATTGGAATGTCTGGCGCATTGCTGGTTAATGCGAGGTTGTGAGACTACAACGTTTATTAATTATTTATTTTATCTAAGTTAAAATAATTGGGATACATTTCCAGTCATTTTAATTCAAGAGATTTAATTAAATAAATAAACAGTGTAAAAGAAAGGTTGAAATATCTGACAAAAGATTTTATTTATTTTAATTATTGTTACAAGTGTTATTTGAATACAGTAAATTTATTTACAGTGTTTACAATAATGTTTATTACAATGATTAAAAATAAAATAAAACTATCTTCTAAGCCTCTTGAAGTCTTCATACTTCTCTGATCCCCAACTGGTATTTACCTGCAAAGACAGAAAAAAGAGGTCAATACAGTTAAATTGAAAAGTATTCTCAGGCAGACAATTAAAAAACTCATCATTAAAGATTGTTGGCCGGAATCAGTTTTTTTTTTTTGTTTTCATCATGTTTTACTCGTCCTCTTTGAAAATCACAAGAAGATTTCTCTTCTTGGTTCACAAAGAGGAAAGTAAATTAATTGTTGCAAGCATATAAATCAATTAAAAAGAAGGCACAAGTTGCAATGTCAAACCGAAATGGCAAACCAAGTTGCACAAAGCTGCATAAGTTCAAACTAAACAAACTAAGTCACAAGTTCAAACTAGGCAAGCCAAGTTGCACAACCAAGCTGTCAACAAACTGCCTACAAGCTATCAAAGCTGTCAATGCAGAAAATAAGAAAGTACAGAGTGCAGAGGAAAACCAAATTGCAAGCAAGCAATATTGTCAAAACATTTTCATCATTTCCCAGGCCAACAACTTTTCAGAATAAAAGTACTTTAAGCAATAAAATATGCTTTAGAGAGGAAGAAAGTCAGAAGAAAACAAGCATCTCAGAAGAACATCATCATTAACAAGAAAAATAGGAAGATTGTAAAGGCTAACAACAACAACAAGCATCTCAGAGCAAGAGCTCATCATTGAGAATCAGCAAAGCCAACAAAGAAGAACATGTCAAAGGCAATGTTTCAGGTTTATCATCACTAACATACTCAAAGAACAAAGCTAACGTTCAAATAAGAATAAGAAAGAACTCAGCATACAGTGTTTTCAGAAATCTCATCACTAAACATTCAAAGTGAAAGGTGCAAATACCAGAAAAGTCAGCATCATCACATCGCTCCCTCACCCGACCACCTGAGAGAGCCGCCATCCAATCCTCCGTCTCCTCTCCAAAAACTAAACCCAAAGGTATTAATTCCCCTTCTTACTGTTTTACACCTCACACAAACAAAAATAACACAAAAATCAAAATATATGTAAAAGCTTAAACATGCATGAACCAAAACCCTAAAACACGTTAGAACGAGGCAATACCTTTTTAATCACCGCTTTGTGTAACCACGGAGAGAGGAGGTTGAAGGTGGAATTCTGGTGGCCTGAGGGTTGGAAAGAGCTTCGGTCTGTGCATGTTCGAGAAAGATGAAGAAGACAAGAAGGGAGCGGCACCGTTTCAAACTCTGAAACCTAATTCTGAAGATGCAAACCAAACCCTAACACAAAAACTTTGTGTAACGCGTCTGGGCCTGCCCCATAAACCAAAGATTTTCCCAAAGCCCAATAGCCCTCCTTCTGTTGCTACACCCCCCTCTTGTTCTCTTTCAATTTTATTTTGGGCCAAGTACATCCTTTAAGCCCACTTTTTTTTTTTTGTTTTGAAAACAATTTTGTTTATATAACCATATTTTCATAACCTATTTTTGTTAAGTTAAAATGATATACTAATTTTTGTATAAAATTTTATTAATGATTTTCATTACCTTAAAAAACCAAAATTACATAAATATTAGATTTATTAAGTTAAATAATTTTCTTGTGTTAAAACTTTTTTTGTTCAATTAAACCTTTTATATAAGTTTCTAAAACATTAACAAAAATACATAAATAATAGATTTTTTAAGTTAAATACTTCTTTCTTTAAAAAACCCTTTTGTTTATATATAATTAACAAAAACACAAAAAGTAATAATAACATTTAACAATACATTAGGTTAATATTTTGATCATTTGTAAATAACCATATACATCATACAATACTTTTGATTCTCTTTTATACCTTGATTATATTTTTACATTGAGAATGCGACGATTCGATTTGGTTGTAACACAATATTTGGACACTACTATTCTAATAAGACTCATCCCCGTTTGTAAACATTTGTACCCCCATCCCCGGATACTTATTTGTAATAGCTTAGACTTTAAATTCCCGCAATTTATCGCTTTCCATATACTGTATAGTAATTAGGGTTTGTATGTAAAGATTCAAAATCAACCGCTAGATAACCTAACACAAAGATAAATGCATGAAAATCAATACACAATTCACGCTTGCACCTCTAGGGTAACCTCGCTTGTTTCCTCGGAAAATGCAATCATGTCCCTCGAGTATGAGACACTCTAGCGAATGTCCCTTCGATAAACAAAGATCGTAGTCCCTCGATGACCCTCGATGTTGCCTTCGATAAAACGATCTCGTCCCTTACAAAATTGCTAGAGCGTCTCACAAGTTGCCTTCAATGATTGTACACGATGACCCGCGTCTGTCCCGTTAACATCCTACCGCAAGGTTGTTCACCAAATACAATGGTGAAACAACACTATTAAAAGGGTTAAAACACAAGAAAATCTTTGAGTAAAATAGGTTAGACAAACTCTTAGTTACTTGATCAAAAAACTTGTAAAACATCCTTGCCATTTTTCAAACACACATCACAACACAACTTCAAAAACAATTTCAAAACATTGAATTATCTTTTCAAAAAGACATACACCTTTGTATATACTCAAACAAGAGTCATTACAAAGGTTTCCTAGACAAGGCATCTTTTTCAAAACATTTTCAAAACCACACACACAAAGCACCATTTCAAACAATTGAAAAGCAAAGGCAAGTGATCTAAAACAAGTAACTAAGAGCCCATGGATAACCATGGATGAAAAGGGTGCTAGCACCTTCCCTTTTCATAATCTACCCCCCGAACCCCCGAAAACATATCAAAGGTCTTTCCTGTGCTTTTTGACCTTTCCTTAGGATAAAATAAAAAGTCGGTGGCGACTCTTGCTAAACCGAACAAGTGCGAAAACAAACGCAAAACCCAAGTCAGTTCTCCCACCGTATCACATGGAGCAACTGGGGCAAATCCCCTCAAAAATCTTTATGCTGGCCTTGTTACTTTGCTCAGAAGCTCATGCCAAAGCTTTGATCAGATTCTTGAAGACGGCCCATATGCCCCAGGAAACCTCTGCGGACCAATTCCAGGAATGTGTAGCTAGCCTAACAGCAGACAACAGTTTAGGATTCTCCGATGTTGATCTAACCATCAAAGGGAGAAAACATAATGACACTTTACATGTCTCGGTAGAATGCAGAGGGACTACTCTTGCACACGTTCTTGTAGACACTGGTTCATCGCTGAATGTCCTACCAAAGAAAGCATTGGATAGACTAGATTGTGAAGGTCTAACTTTGAAGCCCAGCAATATCATTGTCAAAGCCTTTGATGGTTCTAAACGGATGGTCCACGGGGAGGTGGACATCTCGATTAAAGTAGGGACTGAAACCTTTAACTCCACATTCTATGTCATGGACATTCGTCCCTCCTATTATTGCTTGTTGGGATGACCCTGGAATCATCATGCTGGAGCCGTCACTTCAACCCTGCATCAGAAGCTCAAGTACCCTGTCCAGGGGAAAATTGTGACAGTTCACGGTGAAGAGGAATACATGATAAGCCATATTAATTCTTTCCGCTATGTGGAATTGGATGGTGAATTCATCGAAACCCCCTTTCAGCATTTTGAAGAGGTAGCTCAAGAGATTGCGGCAACCAAGATAGTGCCTTTTGTACCCATGATTACCCGACCTCCTCCTCGGATTTCGTCTCTCAAAGATGCGAAGGTTGTGATTGAAGAAGGAGGAAGCACAATCTGGGGGAAACTTCACGATTTTCCATTCAAATCTGATAAATTCGGCTTAGGTTTCACTGCTTCTGCTTAAAAGGCTGTGCGCCGCTCCTGGGATGGAGGGACACCAGTAAAGATCACCCATCATGGAGTCAGTTCTTTTGAGGATGTTGAAGAAGAGAGCAACCTAGAAGACTGGATTTTCCCTACCGTTGAAGGAGGATTGTGCAATTGGGAGGCAAAGGATTTTGTTCCCATTACTTTCATCAATCAGTAATTTATCTTTCAAACATTTCGGTTGGTTTGTAATAATTCTTGAACAATTCGTACACTTTTAACCTTGTGCCTTACCCGAGGCATATAGGTCCATTTGTGAGGGTTTGATTTTTCATCTTCATATGCCATTTTAATGAATCATGGACGTTTTCACATATAAACTTTTGTGTTCATTGTCTTTCTTTTTACATTTTATTTGTTTAAAGGTGGCTATCCCTTACACACACCCACACTCACAAATGCAGGTACCTTTCCGTTCCAGATTCCATGGGTAAAAATTCTGCTATGGCCTTCAGTGACTCTGAAGATTTGGTCTACCATGCCGAATACGAAGGTGAGGAAGATTGTGAGGTGCCGGGAGAATTGGCTAGACTGCTACAACAGGAAGAAAGGGCTATTCTACCTCATGAGGAGTTGTTAGAGACTATCAACTTGGGAACAGAGGAAGACAGAAAAGAAGTTAGAGTGGGTGCCAACCTAGAGCCAAGTGTCAAGGAGCGCTTAGTTCAGCTGTTGAATGAGTATGTTGAGATCTTCGCCTGGTCCTACAAAGACATGCCGGGACTTGATACATATATTGTAGTTCACCGTCTCCCTACAAGAGAAGATTGTCCACCAATTAAACAGAAAGTTCGCCGCATGAGGCCTGACATGTCTGAAAAGATCAAAGCAGAAGTAATGAAGCAGTTCAACGCTGGATTTCTCGCTGTTACTTCTTATCCATAATGGGTTGCTAACATTGTGCCCGTGCCTAAGAAGGACGGCAAAGTCAGAATGTGCATGGATTACAGAGACTTAAACAGGGCTAGCCCTAAAGATGACTTTCCACTATCGCACATTGACATCTTGGTTGACAACACAGCTCAGCACAAGGTATTTTCTTTCATGGACGGATTTTCAGGGTACAACCAGATCAAAATGGCCCCTGAAGACATGGAGAAAACTAATTTTGTTACACAGTGGGGTACGTTCTGTTATAAAGTAATGCCATTCGGACTGAAGAATGTCGGGGAAACCTATCAACGCGCCATGGTGGTTTTGTTTCATGATATGATACATCAAGAGATAGAGGTCTACGTAGACGACATGATAGCCCGTTCACAAACTGAAGAAGAACACCTCGACCATCTGTAAAAGCTGTTTGTCAGATTGAAGGAGTACAAGCTCAAACTAAACCCTAACAAGTGCACTTTCGGAGTCAGGTCCGGTATACTCTTGGGTTTCATTGTCAGTAACAAAGGCATCGAGGTTGATCCTGCCAAAGTCAAAGCTACAAGAAATACCTTCCCCTCGCACTGAGAAGGATGTCAGAGGTTTCTTGGGACGCCTAAACTACATTGCAAGGTTCATTTCTCACCTAACACCTACTGGTGAACCAATCTTCAAGATGTTGAAGAAAGATCAAGTTGTTAAATGGAATGATGACTGTCAAGTTACTTTCGATAAAATCAAGGAATATTTGTTGGAACCTCCTATCTTGATGCCACCCGTCGAAGGAAGGCCGCTAATCATGTATCTGACTGTCTTAGAGAATTCAATGGGGTGCGTACTGGGCCAACATGACGAGTCTGGCCGAAAAGAGCATGCCATTTATTACCTTAGCAAAAAGTTTACCGACTGTGAGACCCGATACTCACTGCTCGAGAAAACTTGATGCGCTTTGGTATGGGCTGCTCTCCGGCTAAGGCAGTATATGTTGACCCATACCATTTTGCTGTTCTCTAAGATGGATCCGATCAAGTACATCTTTGAAAAGCCTGCTCTATCCGGAAGAATCGCTAGATGGCAGATGATCCTCACAGAGTATGATATACAGTACACGACCCAAAAAGCTATAAAGGGGAGTGTACTAGCCGATCATCTGGCCCATCAAGCTGTCGAAGATTATCAATCCATGAGGTTCGACTTCCCCGACGAGGATATCATGACTTTGAGCAACATTGAAGAGAACAAACCGTATGATGGACCTGAACAAGGATCCCGATGGACCCTGTACTTTAATGGTGCCTCCAATGCACTTGGCAATGGTATCGGCGCAGTACTTATTTCTCCAGAAGGTTTCCGTACACCTTTCATTGCCAGACTCTGCTTCAGCTGCAACAACAACATGGCCGAGTATGAAGCTTGTATCTTTGGACTCAAGGCTGCTATTGACTTGGGAATCAAATCCTTGATTGTATTTGGGGTCTCCGCTTTGGTTATCAGTCAAATCAAATGAGAGTGGGATACTAGACATCCAAACCTCATCCCTTACAAAGAACATGTCCTGACATTGTCACCTCATTTCGAGCAGATTACCTTCGAGCACTTCCCGCGAGAAGAAAATCAGCTAGAAGATGCTCTAGCTATGATGTCATCCATGTTAAAACTTAATTGGGATAATGAGGCTCCTCAAATTACCATTGAACGGATAGACGAATCTGCACATTCTCACGAGATTAATACCGAAGAAGTAGTGGACCGACCGTGGTTTCATGACGTCAAAAGGTATCTAGAAACACAAGAATACCCTGAAGGAGCTTCAGCCAACGATAAAAAGTTCTTAAGGAGGTTCTCAGCTAAGTTCTTCCTGAGCAATGGTATCCTATACAAGCACAATCATGATTGCATTCTTCTCCGTTGTGTGGACAAGGTTGAAGCTGAACAGATCATGGTTGAACTGCACAATGGTACCTTGGGCACTCACTCAAGCGGACATACAATGGCTAAGAAGATTCAATGGGCATGCTATTATTGGTCTACCATGGAAGCTGACTGCCATAAATATTCTCGAACATGTCACAAATGCCAGATCTATGCTGACAAGGTACATATACCTCCAGTTCCTCTCAATGTCTTAACAGCTCCTTGGCCATTCGCTATGTGGGGAATCGACATGATTGGAGAGATCAAGCCTACAACATCCAATGGACACCGCTTCATCCTAGTAGCCATTGATTACTTCACCAAGTGGGTCGAAGCAGCGTCTTTCGCATCCGTTACAAAGAATGTTGTTGCCCGCCTCATAAAGCAGAATCTTATTTGCCGGTACGTCATCCCCAAAAGGATGATTACCGACAACGGTACAAACCTTAATAAAACTATGATCACTGCCTTGTGCAAGCATTTCCAGATTCAACATCACAATTCATCTCCCTACTGGCCAAAGATGAACGGTGATGTCGAAGTTGCGAACAAAAATATCAAGAAGATCATACAAAAGATGAAAGTCACCTACAAGGACTGGCATGAGATGTTACCGTTTTCTCTGCATGGGTACCGTACCACGGCAGAAACATCAACTAGGGCAACACCCTATTCTTTGGTATACGGAATGGAAGATGTTTTATCTATCGAGGTTCAGATTCCCTCCTTGAGAATCATGAAGGATACTGGTTTGAGTGAAGACGATTGGATTCAGACCCGGCTTGATCAACTTAACTTGATTGACGAGAAGCGACTTACTGCTGTTTGCCATGGTCAGGCATATCAAAAACGGATGATCAAGGCTTTCAACAAGAAAGTCAGACGCCAGGTATATCAAGTCGGGGACCTTGTAATCAAGCGGATCATCTTGCCGCAAAGTGATCCCAGGGGCAAATGGACTCCTGCTTACGAAGGACCATTTGTGATCAAAAACATCTTTTCTGGTGGGGAAATGATCTTAACCACCATGGACGGTGACGACCTTCCGCACCCTGCGAATGCAGACATAGTCAAAAGATACTACGCATAAACGACCCGGCAAGTTGAAAACCCGAAAGGGCGACTTGGGAAAAAATGGGCATCCCGGTGAATCAAAAACCCGAAAGGGCTGTTCAGGAAAAAATTAGGGATAAACAAAAAAATTTGTACACCCGGCAAGTTAAAAACCAGAAAGGGCGACAAGGGGCAAAAAAGGGTTTCCCGGTGGATCGAAAACCCGAAAGGGCGGTCCAGGCAAAAGTTAGGGAATTAAAGCGTATGACTATGTTTCGTCGGATCACTTTAGGGACAATCTCTTCACCAGAAAAGCTCTTGGCTTCTGATCAATCCAATCATCTTCGGACGAAACAACGAATGGACAAGATATCCAGAGTTACGAAGGCTATAGTAGAATGGGAACCCCATGGAATTTTTACACATAGCCATCTTTCTTTGCATAAATTTTTCTCAATTTTTATGACAACATTCTCTTACTAGGATGTCTGTCTCCTTTGTACAAAATACTTACACAAAGTTAATACAAAGATACTTCCAAGTGCAGAAAACTATTTGCCTTTTCTTCTTTACACTTGTGTTTTATTTGAAAACGTCCAATATTTATTAAATGAGCATATGCATTTGAATATAATCACTGTTTACAAATAAACGAAATATGAAAGAATAATTACTGACAGGTTGAAAGTATAGGAAAACGTATTCATGCTATTCCGAGAGAAATCTCCTGCAGCACATCAACTAGTTCCCCAGCGGAGCTAAAACCTTGAAATACATATCCCCAGCGGAGTTAAATTTCAAAGTCCACACCAGAGTTAAAATTCCCAATCCCCGACGGAGTTATATTTTCAAACCCTTTATCCATCATCCGAGTTTAGTCTTTAAACTCCCAATTCCCCGCGGAGTAAAAACTTTGGGTCATAAATCCCCAGCAAAGATGAAACATTCTCCCCCGGCGAAGTCAAATTTCCAACTACCAATCCACAACGGAAACCATTCGGTGTTCCCCAGATTCCTCAGCAAGTTATCTTAAATCCTGGAAATCAACAAGATAACAGTTAACTTTTCTTTTGTCCCCAACTAAGGATAATTCCCCAGTAGATTGGCATACAACCCAAACTCCTGAACTTCTACCAAACAGGAATAAGCCTTTTCCCCCAGAGTCTTGAACTTACCCTCCAGAAGGATAGCTTACTCTCCAACAATATAGCTACTCTCCACAGAGTTTCTTACTCCCTAACAGAATGAAGATTCTCATTCTTAATTCCCCAGTTTGAAGTCCCCAAGGATTCAAATTCCCCTAGCAGATTGAAGATTCTCATTCTTGATTCCCCAGTGAAGTTGCCAGGGTCTTCATTACTCCCAACATGAATTTGTCAAAATTTTTAATCCCCTACTGTTGTACCCCAAAATTTGCCCTCCCATATTCTTCAAGTTTTGCCAAGAATGATCCTCAAATTGCTCAAAATTGTTCAAGGGTTGTACAGTCAAATTACCTCCTAAGACAGCTGAAATTAGGGTTTTGGTTCTTTCAAGGAATTTGAGGTTTTCAATGGTTCATTCAAGTCTCATAGGCCTATATACATTCTCAAGCACCTACATGCCAAGCTTTAAGACTCACAGTGCCAATTTGCACAGTCAAAAGCCCCATTTGATCGACAGTCAACTACAAGGGCAAAATGGTCATTTTGTAGTCAAAAGTCAGAATTTTTGGTCAACACCTTATTTTGAGGTCACAATCATCATTTGATCAAGTCTTGATCATGATTCCACAAGAATAGCTCAAAAATCGTCAAGATGCAAAAAGTTACTATTTTTGGACAGCAGAAAAGTCAACTGTACTTTGACAAGGGCATAACTTTTTCATGGTTTGTCAGAAAAATCCCATCCAGAGCTCATTTTGAAGAGGATGCAATTTCCTAAAATCCATCTTCACACTACAAGTTCAAGAAATGCTCTCACAAAAAGTTACCAATTTTTACATTATAGGTCAATTTCAAAAGTCAACAAAAGTACACTTTGAGTTAAAGGCCATAACTTGAGATTGGTAAATCCAAATGACATGGGACCAAAGGCATTGGTTAGAGGACTTCAATAGCTTTCCAAAATGTCCAAGAACATGGTCATATGATCAAAATTGAGCAAGTTGTGCATTGGAGAAGTTGGGAAATTTTCATGAATTTGCAAAAGTCAACTTTGCTCAAAACACCTTCTTTTTGCTAATGGGCCTCAAATCTCTTCTTGAAACTTCACCCATGACCTATGCACGACCCACCAAGCTAAATGGGATTTATTTTCTTATTTTTTTTATTAATTGGATTTTTAATTAATATTAATTCATTTAATTAATTTAAATCATAAGAAAATACAAGATTTGATTTTTTAAATAAATTTGTGAAGCAAATATGATCAAAACATGCTGGCAAATTCGTGCACAAGTCAAAGATACAAAAAAATCCAAATTTGGCAACATTGTTCAATCATGAAAGTCAAGAATATTTGATATTTCAATCAAGGATTCAATCATCAATGCACATGGATTTTTGCCCAGCTCTTGACCTAATTCAATTGCCTTATATGTATGCAAGCAAACCCTGACCTAATGGACGTGAGAAAGGCTGCAGAAACAACCATACAATTTCAAGAATTTTCAAGAAAACTGAAAATATGTTCTTGCATTCCAGGCCAATTCAAGGCGTTTTGATCATCCAAATACATTGCAGAAGGTCCCAGGAACGATTTACAATCAAATTCAATCACTAAAGCTCAAGGAATCACGACCTACAGTCCCACGGTTTGCACTTACAATTCAAAATTGTATCTCTTATTTCATGCACATTTAACATGTTGTTGTGATTGTTTTGCATTGCTAGAGACCATACAAAGCTAATGGAATGGATTAATTGGACTATAGTGCCCTAAATCGTGAGATGCCATGACCAAATTCCTAGGGTTTTCGAGCTTTTAATTGGGGCTTTTCAATCCAGGAAAAATTGGGACTAATAGGATACATAGGTGAATTCGTGAGGCCAAGACGAAGGGAATCCAGACCTCGCGAAAAATTTATCATTGCTGTGTGCTTAATCGCTATTTTTCCTTGCAGGAGTTAGTGGAGGTTAAAAACCCCCGCTATTTGTTTCTTTTTACACAGGATAAACGAAGAAGACGGTGATGTGTTGATACCTGATTGGCCAATTTGAAAAAAGCGCGCGTTTTAATTTATTTACTGCATTGTGATTGTTTCATATATATTAATTGCTTATTATTATAATATCAAGAAGATGCATATGGTGTAGTGGCAGGGACGCTGGCCAATAAGCTTTGGGACCTGGGTTCGAATCCCAGGTCCCCCCAAAACATTTATTCCCTTTTTTCTTTGTATGTTCACATGCAGGTTTCAAAAGACGGTCCACCATATACCTCCAATTCCCAAACGCCAGATGTCTTCAAAATCAAATCCAATGGCCTAGATGGAAGGACTATCATGGTCCTTAGTCAACATGCGTGTGGAAAATTAGAAAGTCAAACAGGCTAGAGAGTTAGTGGGTCTGGAAGTTGCAAAACACACCTCCTGATTTGGGCCAGCACCCCCTGGGTTTATTTTCTTCTTCTCCTTTTTTATTTCATTTAATTTGTTTTTATTAATTTTTAATTAACTACTAACTAAAACAATTAACATTTTTTTAATAAATTTAGAAAACATAAATAATATAATATTTTTATTTCTTAAATTTAAATAGTTATTTTTGTAAATAAATGCTAACATAATTAATTTAGTTTTTAATTAGGTTAATTTTAATATTTTCACAATAAATAAAATTAATATAGAATTAGGATTTTTGATAACTTTTAATCATTTTATTTTTTTATTTATTTCCTTGAAACATAAAAAACTCAAAAAATATCTTTCTTTTATTTAATTAATTAATTAGTCTAGGTTTAATTTAATTAAATGTAAAATAATCAAAAAAATCCTTTCTTTTCTTAAAAAAGGTCAAAACCCTAAAAACTCTCCGATTCAATTTTTCTCGTGCGTGATTATTCTTGATTCATATTTTGATCCATATAATTGTATCTGCTCCAAGGATGTAATAGCTTTAATTAGGACTTTTTATCGCTTTTATTTATTTTCCGCAATTTACTTTTTCAAGGATTTGTTTTTGGCGATGTAAATACCCGACGCCTTGTAATAGTTTAGTTTTATTTTTCGCAACTATTAACTGCTAGATGTATGCTAACTAGGCTATGCATGACAAGATGTCTCTTAAAATTAAAATCAATCGTAGCTCACCATAACATGTACAAAGATAACATAACTGAAACCTGACACACTCGCACATGCCACTCCTAGGGTATGCCTCACTTGGTTGCCTCGACGTGGTCATTGAGTATAGGGTGTTTTAGAGGTCGCCCTCCTGTCTAAGATCAAAGTTGCCTCGAAACGGTTGCCTCGATAAAAAACGATCTAAGACATTAGGGTTACCGCTAAGGCGTCCTACCATTGCTTTAGTGACCACACGTCCCTAAAATCGAATGACCCGAAAACTCCAACGACGGTGCTACCTACTTCTCAATAGTGGGATAGTACTGTCTAAAGGACATTTACACAGCTTAATTTCTTTTGAGTAGGTAGAGGTTCTCAGGTACTTGCTCTTTCAAAACAAAAATACTTTTCGCACTTACACTTTTCAAACAAAAGTTTTCAAACAACACTTCATACACTCTTGAGGACTCAAGAGTTAAATCGAAGTTTTCAAACAAAACTCTTTTTTCAAAACCCACAAACACAAGAAAAGCAAATTTTTTTGAAAACATAGTGAGCAAGTACCTAAGAGCCCGTGGATAACCACGGATAGAAAGGGTGCTAACACCTTCCCTTTCTATAATCTACCTCCCGAACCCGAGAAACATCTCGAAAAGGAATTTTGCTGTGCTTTTGTCCTTTCCTTGTTGGAGAAAATAAAAGACGGTGGCGACTCTTGCTTACCGCGACATTTCGCGAACCAGCATTCCAAATAGTCAGTTCTATTTCCACCGATCACAGAACTGGCGACTCTGCTGGGGACTCTTATAAGTGAGCTGTACCTTAGGACTAAATCACTTGTGTTTTCAATTGTATGCTTTGTATGCTTTAAACTTTGTGGGCTTGTATCGGAGTTTTATAGATCCTAACCCGGATCTGGGGGTACCCTTTTTTAGGTAAGTAGCAATAAACTTTGAGGGACCTGTCCGGCGTAGACCGACGCGGGTGAAGCAGTAGCTACGTTGGTGTGACACCTTGGTCTGTACCGATATCCCTTGTGTTGGAACGAGGAGAATATGGGTCTTCTGAGGAGTCATTAAGCACCAACTGACCTTAGAACCTTAAATTGACCAACTTGGCCATAGAACAGTAGCAGTATGCTACACTCATTGAGACTAAACTCTCGCGATGGTTCCGGCTGCAAATAAAGGTTGCCAAACTGGAATTATGACCGATTGAGGGTAGTCAGTGATATTGAGATCCTCTAGAACCCGGTTACTATTTTTAGGACAGGTCTTAACCAACTGAAACTGAAAGAGGGTAGCACCTAAACTTCATGCCAGCCTGAAATCTAAGGGCTCTTTTGTGTGACTTGTGTGCCTTTGCCATGTTTGCCTTTTGTGAATATTTGTGGTGTGCCTTTACCATGACATCATAACATCATAACATTGCATACATCTTGCATAAGGACTAACCCATTTCAAGGATCTCAAGGGTTTGTGATGCAGGTCATGATGAACCAAATGTCTAGCAAGGGGCAAAAGGGATTTATTTTCCTCTAGTCAAGGTTTTTCGGAGATCAAAACATGATAAATTGAGTCAGGGGCTATGACCCACTCGATATGGTGAGCCTGACTCTTGAAGAAGGACTCTCAGAAACATGAAGTTCCTTCAATCAAGTCGCAAAATTCAAATTCTAACAAGTTTCTTTGTTTACCCCACGAGATCCTTGAAAACATTGCATACATATATCATACATATCATTGCATTACAGGTACCATTACAGGTCTCTTATCTTTTTCGCTGTTTATTTCAACAATCATCATGTCTACTAAACCTTCCACTGAACAAGCTATCAAGGCCCTCCAGGCCCATAATGCCCAGTTCCAAGAGTTGGTTATGAGCCTAGCCCAGGGTCAACAAGATCTGAAGACTCTGATTCTGAAAGAGAGGAAGAAGAAGAAGAAGAGGACCGTCTTGTTCAACACTGGACGTAGATTTGGGAATGGATTACAGAATGAGGTTGATCTTACTACCTCGTCTGTAGGGAAAGACAGTCCACAAGAGAGAAGGGTTCCTAGTCCCGTAGTCTCCGACAACGAGACGGATTATGATGAAGAATAATATCCTCCTGCTGAGGATAGGTACAAACAATTGGAGGACCGCTTGAGCGCTATGGAGATACAGAACGTGCCTGGGTTGGACTTTGGAGACCTAGGCTTATCCTCTGGGGTGGTGATTCCCCATAAGTTTAAGGCACCTTCCTTTGCCAAATATGACGGAGCTTCCTGTCCAAAGCTGCACCTCCGGTCATATGTAAGGAAGATCCAGCCTTACACAGCTGATAAGAATTTGTGGATCCATTTCTTTCAGGATAGTATTTCAGGGACTCAACTCGAGTGGTTCTATCAGCTGGATGGGGCCAGTATCCGTACCTGGGAAGATTTGGCTACTGCGTTCTATAAGCAGTATCAATATAATTCTGACCTCACTCCTACGCGTACCCAACTCCAGGGTATGTCACTAGGGACGGGTGAAGGATTTAAAAAGTATGCTCAAAAGTGGAGAGACCTTGCTGGAAGGGTGCAGCCACCTTTAACTGATCGTGAACTTGTGGATATGTTCTTGGGGACCCCGTCTGGTCCATTCTTTAACCATTTGATTAGAAATTCTTCAGTCGGGTTTACAGACCTTATCTTGACTGGTGAGAGGATTGAAGCTGGTATCAAGGCTGGGAAGATACAGAAGGATGCCTCATCGAGCTCCGAGAAGAAACCTTTCAAGAAAGAATCTAGTGCTGTCTACGGTTCAAAGAGACAGAACAGATCTGAACATCGCCAAGCTGTCAACGCGGTGGTTATTTTAAAACCTGCTGGTGCTCCTCAGCGTCACCACCAACAAAGGGGTGAGAGACCTCGAAGGCAATTCACTCGACTCAGCTTGACCTTGTCCCAGATATTGCCACAATTGCAGGAAACCAATTTGCTAACTCTAAGGGAAGCCCCAAAGAATCCGAATACTACATCATCAATATATAACCCCAACGCCCGCTGCGCTTATCACTCTGATAGCCCGGGGCATAATAGGGATGATTGTTGGACTTTGAAGAATAAGGTCCAGGACCTAATCGACGCTAAGGAGATCGAATTCGAGCCTCCTGAGACTCCCAATGTGATCACTGTTCCCTTGCCAAAACATGGCTAAGATTGAAAACACTTTTGTTCATTTGAATTCTGAAGTTGTATTTTTCTTTGCTTATTCAAATTATGATCATGTCAAACTCTTTTATTTCATTAATGCATTACACGTGTCTGTTTTGAATTAATTGCTTTCACTATGCTTAAAATTGCTTCATATTTCCTTTTATGATGATCAAACTCTCGATTAAAAATTCTAAGCCTTTTGAGGGAGGATGGCGAAAAAGATACCACGATCTTTACAGTATGCTTTTGAATAGACCCCGCTGATGAGGTACAGGCATTGTTTCAAATCCTAAACAATGGAGTTATAAGGAAGATAATCCCTAGTCAACCCCTTCGAGCCAAAGAAGTTGGAGTTTTTTCTTTTCACAAATTAAAACCTTTAATTATAATCCGGGGCAGGGTAGTTTTCTCAGTTGATCCAGGTGCACAATGAATGGAATCAAAGAAGTTCTTCCAAAACAAAAGACAGTGATGGTTCCCTATAATCGTCAGGACAAGCAGTCATTATCTTTCAAAACAAAAGTCCAATAAGTCAAAACCTATGAAGGAGACTTACAAAACTGGGGCATCCCGCTGACTGTAAATACAAAAAGAAACAGTTCAGGCAAAATTTAGGGATAATAAAATCGAAAAGAAAGAGGTCCTGCAAACCCTCAACAAAAAAGAAATGACTTCCTATTCAAAATAAACTGTCAGTATCCAAACCATCACTGGAATATCAGAGCAAAGACTCAAACAAGATCTAATGCACGATTAGTTGAGTTTAGGATCGAAGAACATCACGAAGAGCGGGTGGGTACAAATAAAATTTGAGCCTTTATCCTTTGTTTCTTAAACCGTGAACCAGGCCATGTTATAACCCTTAAAAAGTCCTAGCTGAAGCATGGGTTAGTTCGAAAGCATATTGTTACAAAAGGTATCCTGACTCCTGTAGGGCTTGTTGTAAAATCCTGAGTTGACGTCACATTTTACAAAATTTTCCTATCTTACTGAAAACTGCATTTTCAAAAAACTTCAAAACAGACATAAGCTTTGCATTCTTAAAATAACATTTTTTGCATATGGCTATTTGTTCAACAACAGAGAAATTCGCACGACGAATATCTAGTGGACAAAACCCTTTTCAATAAAAAGGATCAACTCAAGTGGAAAGACACTTCCAACCAAGGGGCAGACGTAATCATTGTCCATCATCTGGGGCAGTCAAGTCAAGATTCAAGGAATCTCTCAAGATGCCAAATAGCCAGGGGCAGATCTCCGTCTGAATCACTTGGGGCATTGGACATGAATTCCAGCAACGAATCTTGCATGATCAAATGAAGATCATCTGGTAGTATGGAAACACTACACTACTGACAGTGACAACTCCCTACACTCTGAGAACGTGGACATAGTCAAAAAAAATACTACGCATAATCAAAGACCAGTAGGTCGACTGGCCTAGGAAAAAATACGGGCTTCCCGGCGAACCAAAAGGGTTCGGGCAAAAAATGAGGGATGAAAATGAAAAAATCTGTACACCCGGCAAGTCGAAAACCTGAAAAGGCGGCTTGGGCAAAAAAGGGTATCCCGATGGAAAGAAAACCCGAAAGGGCAGTCCAGGAAAAAATTAGGGATCAAAGCGTACGACTATGTCCCGTTATCTCGTCACTTGCCTACCAGAAGAAGATTTATCAATCGGCAGTTATCAAGCACCTCATAGGCCTTCTTCTCCGCAGAAACTGGGGCAATAAGAAGTGTCTGAACTGTACAAGTTGCTCTATCCACCAGGTACCAAGGTAGGTTCAGCTGAAGAACATGACCAAGATACCTTCACTACCCGCAGAGTAAGACAGTAATGGAAGCTCTCCCCACTGAGGTCTGCAACCATGAATGAATCCACAATACTCTCTCTAAGCAGAGTTGGTCTACCATCAGCCCTAAAAAAGTTGGGCATCCCCAGTAGGTCTTAATATTCCCCAGCGGAGTATACAGATATTCCTCAGCAAGCATCCCCGGCAGTCTTAATATTCGTCAACGAAATATAAGAATGTTCCCCGGCGGAATACAAGATACCCCCAGTGGAGCCATTTCCTAGCGCAGTCTAAAAAAGCTTCCCCGCCAGAGTTGAATCATCTTCCCCAGTAGATTCTGGAAGCTTGTCCCCTGCGGAGTACAAATGCATCTTCTCAGCTAAATTCAGAGGTTATCCCCACAAGAGTCTAACTGGGTTATCCGCAGCAAGTTGCAACAGAAATATCATCCCCAACAAAGTTCTTTCTATCCCCCAACGGAGTTCATCATCAAAATCCCCAACAGAGCTTATCAACGGAATCCCCAGCGGAGTGATCGTTAAAATCTCAGCAAGGCATCTCTTCCCATAGAGTAATTCCCCGCAGAGTAATATATTCACTAGTTTATTCCCCAACGGAATTCTTTTGTCCTACAGGTTTATCCTCCCAATCCTCTTCGTTCATCATCCCCAGCGGAAACGAAGAACTCAACACTATTCTCCAGCAGCTCCGAGATTTATTTTCCCCAACTAAAGACATCACATCTTCATACATCATGGCATGCATACGCATCATACAACATGAATCTCATTTATTCTTGAGAACATCTTGACATCATGCAGTTCATGCATCATGACATTGCATACAGCTAATGTTTTTCCTTTTCAGGAAAAGGTCCATCAAAAGATGGCTATCATCAACCTTTCCAAGTCCCAGATTAATACCTGTAACAAGCCAGGAAAAGCATTTGTGGACGACTAATTCCAGATTAATTCCTGTAACAAGCCAGGAAAATTCTGTGGACGACTGATCGTAGGTTAATACCTGAAACCAGACAGGACAATTATCTACTTGACCATCATGAAGCAACCCTACACCGGTTCCTTCTCTTTCAGATGAAGTTTTACACGAACTCATCATCAGGAAACCCTACACCGGTTCCTTCTCAATTTCTGATGAAGTTTGACACGGACTCATCAGGCAACCCTACACAGGTTCCTTCCTTTCAGATGAAGTTTTACACGGACTCGTCCTCAGGCAACCCCACACCGGTTCCTCCTCAGTTCCAAGACGAAGTTTTACACGAACTTATCTCACAATAACCTTACCCCGGTTCATCCTGAAGTTTCACACGAACTTATCCCAAAGTAACCTTACACCGGTTCCTTCCTTTCAGATGAAGTTTTACACGGACTCATCCTCAGGCGACCCTACACCGGTTCCTTCTCGTTCCAAGATGCAGTTTCACACGAACTCATCGTCAAAATAACCTTACCCCGATCCATCCAGAAGTTTTACACGAACTTATCCCGAAGTAACCTCACCTCGGTTCATCCAGAAGTTTTACAGGAACTTATCCCAAAGTAACCTTACCCAGGTTCCTCCAGAAGTTTCACACAAACTTATCCCGAAACAACCCTACACCGGTTCCCTCTCTTTCCAAAGACGTAGTTTTACACGGACTCGTCATCAGTCAACCCTACATAGGTTTCCTTCCTTCCAATATGCAATTTCACACGAACTCATCATCAGTCAACCCTACACAGGTTTTCTTCCTTCCAAGATGCAGTTTCACACGAACTCATCATCAGTCAACCCTACACAGGTTTCCTTCCTTCCAAGATGCAGTTTCACATGGACTCATCATCAGTCAACCCTACACAGGTTTCCTTCCTTCCAAAATGCAGTTTTACACGGACTCATCGTGAAGCAACCCTACACAGGTTCCTTCTTTAAACTTACAAGGTTACAATTCAAGAAACAATATCCAGATGGCATCTATAAGCCCATCCCTCCATCATCTCTCCAAATGGCATCTGTAAGCCCATTCCCGACATCACATTGCTGATACTACACCATGCGAGTGCAAATTTCTAGGCACTTTAGTGTTCAATCATCTTCCACCTTCGGATCACGAAAGGCACGCAAGCCAATCTACATCCTCAGGTTTAAGAAGATTGAACAGGGGCAACTGTTGTACCCCAAAATTTTCCCTCCCATATTCTTCAAGGTTTGCCAAGAATGATCCTCAAATTGCTCAAAATTGTTCAAGGGTTGTACAGTCAAATTACCTCCTAAGACAGCTGAAATTAGGGTTTTGGTTATTTCAAGGAATTTGAGGTTTTCAATGGTTCAATCAAGTCTCATAGGCCTATATACATTCTCAAGCACCTACATGCCAAGCTTCAAGACTCACAGTGCCAATTTGCACAGTCAAAAGCCCCATTTGATCCACAGTCAACTACAAGGGCAAAATGTTCATTTTGCAGTCAAAAGTCAGAATTTTTGGTCAACACCTTATTTTGAGGTCACAATCATCATTTGATCAAGTCTTGATCATGATTCCACAAGAATAGCTCAAAAATCGTCAAGATGCAAAAAGTTACTATTTTTGGACAGCAGAAAAGTCAACTGTACTTTGACAAGGGCATAACTTTTTCATGGTTTGTCAGAAAAATCCCATCCAAAGCTCATTTTGAAGAGGATGCAATTTCCTACAATCCATATTCACACTCCAAGTTCAAGAAATGATCTCACAAAAAGTTACCAATTTTTACATTATAGGTCAATTTCAAAAGTCAACAAAAGTACACTTTGAGTCAAAGGCCATAACTTGAGATTGGTAAATCCAAATGACATGGGACCAAAGGCATTGGTTAGAGGACTTCAATAGCTTTCCAAAATGTCCAAGAACATGGTCATATGATCAAAATTGAGCAAATTGTGCATTGGAGAAGTTGGGAAATTTTCATGAATTTGCAAAAGTCAACTTTGCTCAAAACACCTTCTTTTTGCTAATGGGCCTCAAATCTCTTCTTGAAACTTCACCCATGACCTATGCACGACCCACCAAGCTAAATGGGATTTATTTTCTTATTTTTAATGATTAATTGGATTTTTAATTAATATTAATTCATTTAATTAATTTAAATCATAAGAAAATACAAGATTTGATTTTTTAAATCAATTTGTGAAGCAAATATGATCAAAACATGCTGGAAAATTCGTGCACAAGTCAAAGATACAAAAAAATCCAAATTTGGCAACATTGTTCAATCATGAAAGTCAAGAATATTTGATTTTTCAATCAAGGATTCAATCATCAATGCACATGGATTTTTGCCCAGCTCTTGACCTAATTCAATTGCCTTATATGTATGCAAGCAAACCCTGACCTAATGGACGTGAGAAAGGCTGCAGAAACAACCATACAATTTCAAGAATTTTCAAGAAAACTGAAAATTTGTTCTTGCATTCCAGGCCAATTCAAGGCGTTTTGATCATCCAAATACACTGCAGGAGGTCCCAGGAACGATTTACAATCAAATTCAATCACTAAAGCTCAAGGAATCACGACCTACAGTCCCACGGTTTGCACTTACAATTCCAAATCATATCTCTTATTTCATGCATATTTAACATGTTGTTGTGATTGTTTTGCATTGCTAGAGACCATACAAAGCTAATGGAATGGATTAATTGGACTATAGTGCCCTGAATCGTGAGATGCCATGACCAAATTCCTAGGGTTTTCGAGCTTTTAATTGGGGCTTTTCAATCTAGGAAAAATTGGGACTAATAGGATACATAGGTGAATTCGTGAGGCCAAGACGAAGGGAATCCATACCTCGCGAAACATTTATCATTGCTGTGTGCCTAATCGATATTTTTCCTTGCAGGAGTTACTGAAGGTTAAAAACCCCCGCTATTTGTTTCTGTTTACACAGGATAAATGAAGAAGACGATGATGTGTTGATACCTGATTGGCCAATTTGAAAAAAGCGCGCGTTTTAATTTATTTACTGCATTGTGATTGTTTCATATATATTAATTGCTTATTATTATAATATCAAGAAGATGCATGTGGTATAGTGGCAGGGACGCTGGCCAATGAGCTTTGGGATTTGGGTTCGAATCCCAGGTCCCCCCAAAACATTTATTCCCTTTTTTCTTTGTATGTTCACATGCAGGTTTCAAAAGACGGTCCACCATATACCTCCAATTCCCAAACGCCAGATGTCTTCAAAATCAAATCCAATGGCCTAGATGGAAGGACTATCATGGTCCTTAGTCAACATGCGTGTGGACAAATCAGAAAGTCAAACAGGCTGGAGAGTTAGTGGGCCTGGAAGTTGCAAAACACACCTCCTGATTTGGGCCAGCACCCCCTGGGTTTATTTTCTTCTTCTCCTTTTTTATTTCATTTAATTTGTTTTTATTAATTTTTAATTAACTACTAACTAAAACAATTAACATTTTTTAATAAATTCAGAAAACATAAAAATTATAATACTTTTATTTCTTAAATTTAATTAGTTATTTTTGTAAATAAATGCTAACATAATTAATTTAGTTTTTAATTAGGTTAATTTTAATATTTTCACAATAAATAAAATTAATATAGAATTAGGGTTTTTGATAACTTTTAATCATTTTATTTTTTTATTTATTTCCTTGAAACATAAAAAACTCAAAAAATATCTTTCTTTTATTTAATTAATTAATTAGTCTAGGTTTAATTTAATTAAACGCAAAATAATCAAAAAAATCCATTCTTTTCTTAAAAAAGGTCAAAACCCTAAAAACTCTCCGATTCAATTTTTCTTGTGCGTGATTATTCTTGATTCATATTTTGATCCATATAATTGTATCTGCTCCGAAGATGTAATAGCTTTAATTAGGACTTTTTATCGCTTTTATTTATTTTCCGCAATTTACTTTTTCAAGGGTTTGTTTTTGGCGATGTAAATACCCGACGCCTTGTAATAGTTTAGTTTTATTTTCCGCAACTATTAACTGATAGATGTATGCTAACTAGGCTATGCATGACAAGATATCTCTTAAAATTAAAATCAATCGTAGCTCACCATAACATGTACAAAGATAACATAACTGAAACCTGACACACTCGCACATGCCACTCCTAGGGTATGCCTCACTTGGTTGCCTCGACGTGGTCATTGAGTATATGGTGTTTTAGAGGTCGCCCTTCTGTCTAAGATCAAAGTTGCCTCGATAAAAAACGATCTAAGACATTAGGGTTACCGCTAAGGCGTCCTACCATTGCTTTAGTGACCACACGTCCCTAAAATTGAATTGACCCGAAAACTCCAACGACGGTGCTACTTACTTCTCAATAGTGGGATAGTATTGTCTAAAGGACATTTACACAGCTTAAATTCTTTTGAGTAGGTAGAGGTTCTCAGGTACTTGCTCTTTCAAAACAAAAATACTTTTCGCACTTACACTTTTCAAACAAAAGTTTTCAAACAACACTTCATACACTCTTGAGGACTGATACAAGAGTTAAATCGAAGTTTTCAAACAAAACTCTTTTTTCAAAACCCACAAACACAAGAAAAGCAAATTTTTTTGAAAACATAGTGAGCAGGTACCTAAGAGCCCGTGGATAACCATGGATAGAAAGGGTGCTAACACCTTCCCTTTCTATAATCTACCTCCCGAACCCGAGAAACATCTCGAAAAGGAATTTTGCTGTGCTTTTGTCCTTTCCTTGTTGGAGAAAATAAAAGACGGTGGCGACTCTTGCTTACCGCGACATTTCGCGAACCAGCATTCCAAATAGTCAGTTCTATTTCCACCGATCACACCTACAGATCGAAGATTCTCATTCTCATTTCTCCAGTGAAGCCTCCAAGGTTTCAGTTTCCCCAGGAGATCGAAGTTTCTCATTCTTGGTTCCCCGCAGAAGCCATCAGAGCTTTCCTTATTTTCCAACAGATCAAGGTTTTCCTTCATCTAATCCCCAGCAGAGATTCGTCAGAATTTCCCTATTCCCCATCCAAGTAAGGATTCCCATTGTGAAATCTCCAGCCATAGTCATCAAAGGTCTCTGGATTCCCCAAGCAGGTTTCTCAAGCAGACTTGAAGGATCCTTATTTCCCCAGGAAAGTCGTGAAGGATTCTCACATCCCTACAAAAGTTGTCAAAGTTCTTGATTAATCCCCACAAGTCGCCAAGGATTTTCTATCCCCAACATTGGTCCAAGGATTTCTCATCCTCAGCAATCAAAGATTTTGAATCCCCGACAGCAGTCAAGGATTTTATTATCTCCAGCTATCAAGGATTTATTTTCTTCAGCAAGACAGCAAATCAACTTACATGTGCATAAATTACATTCATATATCATAAACATGGATAAAACACATATATTGCATCATACATTTCATGCAACATAACCTTGTGTTTCAGCTAAGATTTTACCCTTTTCAGGATAAGATTAACAAGCTACCAATATACAATCAGAAAACAGCTTAGAGATGCTCCAGACACGGACGCTATTCTATTGCTCATTCTGATTTCATTTCAGAAAACAACTTATAGATTCTCCAGACACGGACGCTATTCTATTGATTATTCAGATTTCCTTTCAGAAAACAACTTAGAGATACTCCAGACATGGATGCTATTCTATTGCTTATTCAGATTCAAAGATCAGAAAACAGCTTAGAGATGCTCCAGACACGGATGTTATTCTATTGCTTATTCAGATTCGAAGCTCAGAAAACAACTCAGAGATGCTCCAGACACGGATTCTATTTTGTCGCTTATTCAAATACAAGATTCAGATACAGCCAAGGTACGCTCCAGACACGGTTGCCATGTTGTCACTTATTCTGACTTTTTCCCCAGCCCAGAGTTTCTCCAGACACGGATGCCCTTCTGTCGCCTATTCACAATTCAGATTCAAATATAGTTACAGCTCAGATACGCTCCAGACACGGATGCTATTCCCCTGCTCATACAGATCCAATCTCCAAATACAACTCAGATACGTCCAGATACGGATACCATTCTGATGTTCATTCTCTTGATTTTCAACAAACATTCTTGGATGGAATGTTTAAGCCCATCTCCGACAAGATTCTGTCACCTCTCCAAATGGCATCTTTAAGCCCATTCCCTCAACCATATTTTGACAAGTGCAAATTTACGGGCACTCTAGTGTCCAATCATCTTTTACCTTCGAGTCACAAAAGGCAAACTCGCCAATCTAACTCTTCAACTTCAAGAAGATTAAACAGGGGCAGCTGTTGTACCCCAAAATTTTCCCTCTTATTTTATCAAGATTTCCCCTCACAAGACTCTTTGGACTCAAGACAGGATTAGGGTTTGCTCTGCTCAAGACATCTCCTTGCACTGATGACCTAAAATTAGGGTTTGAACTTGCACAAGGATTGTTGGACTTTCAATGCCTAATGTGACTTTCATACTTCATGTTGTACTCCTAATATTGCTCATACCAAGTTTTAAGCTTTGAATCAAATTTTTGCCTAGTCAATTGGACAGTTGACCTAAAAATCAACTATATTGGGGAAAAAGTCAACTATGGACAATTTATAGTCAAACCTCATAATTTTTTATCCACATCAACATTATAGACTCATATGAACCATTTTATCAAGTTTGTACCATAATTCCTCAAGAAATTTGATCAGATCTTCAAAAGGGCAAAATGGTCATTTTTAGGGTTTTGACTGCACAAGGGCAATTTCTGATTTTTAACCTAGCCAATGGCAAATTGGGTTCAAGCATGGATTCAAGGACTCAATGGCACCATCTTGACCTAATCACAAGGTTCAAAAGATCTCAAAAGCATTGGATTGACAAATGAATTTTCCAGTCAACTGATCAAAAATCAACTGTACACTGAAAAGTCAAACTTTGACTTTTTGGTCAAAATCAAGTGCCAAGGGTCATTTTTCACCAAGATGTGTCAAAACATGAAACTTGTTCACCAAGAAACCTAATTTTGCCAATTAGGGTTTAAAATGGAAAATTTTCATAACTTAGAAATTTTTTAAGTTATGAAAATTTCTTATTTTTTCCCAACTTTGCCAAACTTTTTCACCATTATGCAATTGGATTCAAATAAAACTTCCAAAATGAAAGTTGTAGTCCTCCATAAAATATACAACTTTTATTCATAAAGTTTTCCCAAAAGAAGCTTGGATATCAAGTTATGATTTTATGAACAAGGGTCCATAAAACTTTTAACTTAGTGAAATTTTGCCCTAGTTTAGGCAGGATTTTGACCTATCTTCATGGAAAATCTTCACATATTTCCAAGTGGAATATCAAAATGCATTTCAAATATGGATTGTAGAGCATGTCACAAGCTTTCCTAAATGTTCAAGAACTCTCCAAAATCATTTGTGGTTAGGGAGAATCGAAGGATTGAAAATGGAAAAAATATCACTTTGGTCCATGGCATTTTTCATGTTGCTACAAGTTGAAAAATTTGTCCAAACCATGCTTGTACTTGTTTACATGTCCTTAAACCCTTCCACACTCAAAAATTGAATGCAAAAACAATGGATTAAGGCATTTTTCTGATCTATGAAGCATTATACAAAGGATTAATCTAAAAATGGCAAAAAGGAAACATTGCCACTTTGATAAAGCTTGCTTTATGTCAAGTTGTTTCTCTTGAGCTGTGAACCCAATCTTTTGCAGCAAACCAACTCCATAAACTTAGGGAAAAGTATACCAACTATCAGCAGGCTTGGAGCTAGCAAGTACAACCCTTTGCATTGTCAACTCACTATTTTCTTCAAAACTAAGTCAACTTGCAAAAACCACATATCTTTGCAATCTGATAAAACCAAAGTTTGTAAACATTTCAAACAAGTTTTGCATATCACACTAAGCCAGAAACACGAGCTAGCAACCTCTCAAACACCCTTGTACACAAAAATCATATTTTCTTGCAAAATAGGGCAGGCCCTGCAGAATCACTTCCATCTTCACATCCACTCGTGCGTTTTTCTTGCAACCAGTTCCAACACACTCCATACAACCTACCTAAATTATCCCAACCATTCCCAAGTCACTGTAACTCCATTTACACACTTCATCATTTTCAAATTCTGACTTTGCAGGTTGAGTTCTACAAGCATATTCAAGCTATTTCAAAGCAGGCCAAACATTGAGGAAGGTCAAAGGAACTTCAAGCAAGCTCACAAGTATCTCAGGCCTCACTGAAAACCCCTACATTGCCATACTCGAGCTTGACTGAAACAGGTAAAGTTCAAACTTCTATCTCTCTATTTAGGAATCATTAGGCTTAGGTTTGTGAATAAAAAATGTAGCCCTCATTGTCCTTGAGTTGTACATATGCATAGAATTCATTTAAGTTAACTGAGCTGGGAGAATTTGAATGATGAACTTTCTGGAAAAAACTAGGTTAGAAATTAGGGCCAGAGAAATTATCTCTGGTCTTTGAGAGTTAGATTAAGTTTTTTACATGGTTAGAATCGTGTGATCATGCTCTATAACTTTCATGTTGCAAGTTTTTGTTTTTGAGCACGTATGCAGGATTTCCAGGTTTGAACAGGGCGCGCGTTTTTGTTTGATCAGAGGTTAGAGATGAAGTGGAAATGGGCTGGGCCTGACTTGGCTTTTGTTTTTGAGACCCCCCATCCTGCTTTCTGCACCCCCTTGGCCCATTTGATTATTTTTTGCATATTTTTCTATTTTCTTTTACATTTCTGACTTTTATTATTTTTCTAAATATAAAAAATCACCAAAAATATTTTCTTTAATTTTCACATTTTATTTTATTATTTTTATTATTTTTTTTGGACATAGAAATAGTTTATTTAAATAATATACTTTTATTTTCTTAAACTAAAAACTTGTAAATACTATAAAAATATTATTTATTTTTATTTTTATTATTTATAAACTTAAATAATATTTTCTCACACATTTTTATTTTTTAATATTTTGTATATATTATTTTTATTTTCTTTGTACATAATAAAATAAATAATAAATATAAGGCATATTTTCTTTAAACAAAAATTTGGGATTGTACCCTTTCCAAAAATAACCATTAATATTTTTAATATTTTTAGGACATTAAATAATTTATTTTACTTACATAAAATAAATACCAAAAACATTTTTGCATATTTACATTTAATTGCATATTTAAATATTGTCTATTTATTTATTTGCACAATGAATTCAATTTGGTTGTAATAGTTGAACTAGGACTTTTATTTTGTGCAAAATATCCCCTATTCAAAACTTGTATACCCCTCCCCATATCAATGTTGTAATAGTTGTAGATTTACTTTTACGCACTTTATAGCTTTCAAATATGCATGATAGAAAGATTAGGGTTTGTATGCCAAAATCAAAACAAATAGCTTGACTAATACAAGACAAAAATGCATGAAAACAACAACACAATGCACACAAGCACCCCTAGGGTTTCATCCACTTGTTGCCTTTTAAATGGACATCGTATGTATGCTAGGTATCTTGGAAGAACAAAACAAAAAAAAGATCATAGTCCCTCGATGACGCTATCTTGGTTGCCTAAACAAAATGATCTAGTCCCTCAAACAAAAACTTGCTAAAGATACTTAGCACAATTGCTATCATGGTCATACGATGACCCACACCTGTCCCGTTTAACATCTAAACACAAGGTTGTCTACCAAATATAATGGTAAAACAACAATGTCAAAGGGTTAAAAATGTGTAGGAAAGATCTTTGAGTAGGGTAGACAACTCCTAGTTACTTGATCAAACTTGCAAAACATCCTTGCTATTTTCAAAACACACAACACAATTTCAAAACATTTCCCAAAACAAACTCTCAAACATTGAAACTTTTTCAAAAGATAAACACCTTTGTATATATTCAAACAAGAATCATTACAAAGGTTTCCTAGATGAAAGGCCTCTTTTCAAAATATTTTCAAAACCACACACAAAAGCACCATTTCAAACAATTGAAAAGCAAAAGCAAGTGATCTAAAACAAGTAACTAAGAGCCCATGGAAAACCATGGATGAAAAGGGTGCGAGCACCTTCCCTTTTCATAATCTACCCCCAGAACCCAAAAACAATCTCAAAGGTCTTTCCTGTGCTTTTTGACCTTTCCTTTGGATAAAATAAAAAGTTGGTGGCGACTCTTGCTAAAGCGAAACATTTGCGAACACAAACGCAAAACCTCAAGTCAGTTCTCACACTGCATCATAGATTGGCTTCTGAAGGTACACGGTCATCTGTGCGCCTGACACCCCTGGATCTAAATCAATCAGGATCTAATGGGTGAGATTTGGAGGCATACGGTATGTTCCTGGAGACACCACGCATGTGATCTACAAAGATATGTTAAGAAAATGGAAAAACTTTAGACCTGGGACTCGAACACAGGTCCTCTCTTTCACATATGCGCTTGCTTACCAACTGAGCTATCCTGATCATTCATACATATAATAACATAAATATATTATATATAAAACAACGTGTCATCTGAGACAAAAAAATAAAAACGCACGCATATTTGAATTGTCCAGTGGGCGACTGCCACACATTGTCTTCTTCCTCCCTCTATCATATTAAATAATAAGATCTATAATGACAGTTTTTTGCCTGTCACTATAGCACCTGCATCTTATAAAATCTATAATATGCAATATAAATTTACTTTGAGGCCATGGGTTGATTTCCCTCAACCTCCTGAACACAATGATACCAATGGTTGGGTCAAATTTTGGCTAATTTGGAAAACCCTATTTCGAAGGTTCAAACCCTAAGAATGGTGAAATGTCATACTTGCATCAAAACTGCAAATCAGCTATGCAAAAAGCTTGAAAACATTCAGATAATCAGTAATGCATGGTTAAAACATAATTATGTTACATAAATCAAGAAAAGTAAAATTGCAAAGAAGTGTAAACCGTGAGAGTTGGTTGATGCGTTTTGTTGTGTTGCAAGGCCTGGTAACGGTTGGAAAAGCTTCAGGGAATCTCCAGGGGTAGATTAGGGTCCTTGGTTTGGAGTAAGGGAGGCTAGAATTTGAAATTCGAGTTTGAAAACTTTGAATTTTTTGCAAAATGTGCAGGGGTTCTCCAGGCTCTGTCTGTCCCTCCTGATGCTTGTTAGTTGCTTGTTTATATAGAGAGGAATAAGGAGACACAAAAACAAGGATTAAACAGCCATAAACAAGATGTTTGAATGCCATGAATATCCATTTGTAACCTTGGCCAAAGTTATGGGATCTTGTCCATTTTTCAAACTTGCATGAAAGTGGACATGTTGTACACGAAAAAAATAGGGCCCATCCATGCATTAAAACAAGCCTTAACCATATTGATCCATATAATTTGCAACAATTTTGTTTTATTTGATTTTTAATTAAATAAAATTAATATAAAATTAAAATAAAATCATGAATATGCAAAAAATGGTTTTAGGATTCCTCTATACTCTTAGGAAGATGTTTGAAGTCCAAGAAAATGAGCCATTGTCTTAAAAGCTCAAATTTGCTCAATGCACAATTCTTGAAATTTCCCAAACTTTCCCAACTTGGGTAAGCCATAACCTACTCAATTTTTATATCATGATGATATTGGACTTTTTAGAAAGCCCTAGATGTCTACTTCAATCCCTCCTTTTATAAATTTTGCATTTGAAGATGTTATCTTAATGTAAAAGGTCTTGGAAAAAAGTGGCTTTTATTGACTTTCTAAAAATGACCTGTAATGTATGACCTTGTATATTTCAAATGGTGCATTTCTTGGACTTGAGGGATGAAGATAAGTTGTGGGGAGTTAAATTCTCTTTAAAATGAGCCTTAGTGGAAAAATTTATGATAAAGTATGAGAAAGTTATGTCTGGTAGTTTGGTTGACTTTTCCTATAGAAACCCTAATTAGTAATTTTTGACTTTTGATGAATTAGGAGAATTTCTTGAGGAATCATGATCAACCCTTGATCAAATGATGGATATCACTTAAAAATGTTGATGTTGACCAAAAATCTTGAAGTTTGACGGTATATAGGCCACAATTGACTTTTGACCTAACACAGTTTATTTTCAAGCATGTGAGTAATTGACTGAGCAAACTTGTTGTGCAAGGCATGAAACTTGGAATAGAAAATCTTGAAGGCATATTAGGACCATGGAAAACACTTTAGACCTTTGGAGCTCACACATCTTGATGAAAATTGAAAACCCTAGTTAGAGGTTCATTGCCTTGGGTAAGTTGGGGACCTCAATGGGCATGCCTTGAGAAAAATGAGAGGTAAATTTGGGGTACAACAAATGTCAACTCTTCTAGGGAGGACAAAGTTGAATGGCATTTGGCAGGGGAAGAGAATCCTATCAGGGAATTGCAATATCGGAGAAATAAACTCTATTGGGCAAATAAACCTTGTAGACTACATTGAGGAAATAATCTCTGACGGGGATCAGGATTTCATAGATTGTGCCGAGGAAGTTTCCACCATATGTTGGGGAAATGATCAAACTTCCTTATCCTCTAGGGGGCCTATTAGAGAAGATGATCATGTCGAGCTATCCATCAGGGATATAGATGTAAACCGCTAGAAGATGCCCCAATTTCTGTATGATGGCATATTAGATTTTCTAGGGAATATATCTTTGTTGGGGATGAGCTTGTGAAGTTAGCTCTGTAGAGATAGTTGTGTGGAGATTTCTCTGTGGAGATTTGTGGATGATTTGAACATTATCCCAACTCCTAGAGTCTTTAGTAAATGCTAATCCTATTTTTATGCATATATTTTGCTAACCGTAATCATGTTCAAATACATATGTTCATTCAATGTAATCATTGGACATTTTTGCAAACAAAATAGAGAAAGTAACAATTTTTAATTTTGAAATCTAATTTCATTGATTATGAAAGTTTTCCTATAAGCAGGCAGTTTTATACGAAGAGACAGAAATCCTAGTAAGAGAAAATCGTCATAAGAATGAAGAAAGGGTACAAAGAAAAACAAGGAAAATAGCTATGTGGAAATGATCCCATCAAGTTTCAACTTGCTATTGCCCCTATGTCTTCAAGCATCTCATCACTTGATGTTGTAAGAAGATGATTGAATTGTTCTGTACCGTTTGAACTTGACGACAGTTATCAAGCAGGCTGTAAGTAGATGGGTAATCCAATGGGACATAGTTGTACGCTTTAATCCCTAACTTTTTCCTGGACTGCCCTTTCGGGTTATCAGTCCATCAGGATATCCTTTTTTCCCAAGCTGCCTTTTCAGGTTTTCGACTTGCTGGATGTAAATATATATATATATATATATATATATATATATATATATATATATATATATATATATATATATATATATATATATATATATATATATATATATCCCTAATTTTAGCCTGAACCCTTTTGGTTCACTGAGATGCCTTACTTTTTCCTAGGTCTGTCAACCTAGCGGGTCTCTTTTATGCATAATATTTTTTGACTATGTCCGCATTCACAGAGTGTGGAAAATCTTCACCGTCCATGGTAGTAAGTATCATAGCACCACCAGAAAACATCTTTTTTATCATAAATGGCCCGTCGTTTGTGGAAGTCTATTTTCCCCTAGGACCACCTTGTGGTAGGATAATGCACTTTACTAACAAATCACCAACCTGGTATACCTTATGTTTGACTTTCCTGTTAAAGGCTTTCATCATGCGTTTGTGACACATCTAACCATGACAAACAACCGCAAGCTTTTTTTCGTCGATCAAATTTATTTGGTCCAGTCAAGTCTGAGTCCATTCGTCTTCATCTAAACACGTGTCTCTCATAATCCTTAAGGAAGGAATGTAGACTTCAACAGGTAAGACAACCTCCATACCATAGAATAGAGAGAACGAGGTTGCTCTAGTTGATGTACATATTGAAGTGCGATAACCATGAAGAGCAAATGGTAACAACTCATGCTAATATTTGTATGTCACTGTCATCTTCTGCAAGATCTTCTTGATATTCTTGTTTCCGGCTTCCACTGCGCCATTCATCTTTGGTCGGTACAGAGAAGAATTGTGATGCTTAATCCTGAACGGCGTGCAGAGTTCCATGATCATAGTATTTTTAAGATTGGTACCATTGTCTGTGATGATCCTTTCAGGGATGCCATACCGACAGATAAGGTTGTATTTAATGAACCGAGCCACAACATTCTTGGTAACGGAAGAAAACGGGGCTGCTTCAACCCACTTCGTAAAGTAATCAATAGCAATCAGGATGAAATGATGCCCATTGGAAGAAGTAGGCTTAATATCTCTAATCATATCAATGCCCCACATTGCAAACAACCAAGAAGCAGTCAAGACATTCAAAGGAACCAGAGGCACATGTACTTTGTCAGCATAAATCTGGCATTTGTGGCAAGTTCTGGAATGATGGTGGTAATCAGTTTCCATAGTATACCAATAATAACCTGCTCTCAGAATCTTCTTAGCCATATATGCCCACTAGAGTGAGTATCAAAGACTACTTCGTGCATATCTTCCATAATTTTCACAGCCTTATTCCTGTCAACACAATGAAGCAAAGTCGAATCGTGATTACGCTTGTACAAGATTCCTTTACTCATAAAGAACTTGGCCAAGAACCTCCTTAGAAATTTCTTATCATTGATAGATTCTCCTTCCGAATATTCTCGAGTTTCGAGGTATCTTTTTACTTTGTGGTACCAAGGCTTTTCCTCTACTCCATCAGTATCAACTTTGTAGCAATGCATCGGTTCGTCTAGTCTCTCAATAGTAATTCGAGGAGCTTCATTATCCCATATAACTTTGAACATAGATGACATGGTAGCTAATTCATCTGCTGATTGATTCTCTTCTCATGAAATATGTTCAAAAGTGATTTCCTCGAAGTATGAAATTAATGGCAACACATGCTCTCAATAAGGAATGAGATTTGGATGATTCGTATCCCATTCTCCCTTAATCTGACTAATTACTAGGGCTGAGTCCCCATATACATTCAAGAATTTAATTCTCATATTGATGGAAACTTTGATACCCATGATACATGCTTCATACTCGTCCATGTTGTTGGTACAGTCAAAACTCAACTTGGCGGTGAAGGGTGTATGGCAACCCCTGGGAGAGATAATCACAACACTGATTCCATTACCAAGCTCTTATGGGTTGTACCTTTGACTCCAGGCTCGTGACTCTGAACCATGTGATCCTGTTACTGTGCAGTGCATTTCATAACATTTCATATCATTTGCATCCTCTGCATCATTTTGCATACATCTAGGTTGTTCAGGATCTTATTCCAAGTTGTTTCTTTCTTCTAGTTAGTCGTCTACCATCAAGCTGATTCTTAAACACAACTACAGGACTAGAGTTGTCGTCATATTGAGAATGGAAAACCAAGAACAACACAACTTATAAATCAGAATTGAAATCGATGAGTTGAAGTCATCCATGGCCAAACTTACTGAGATGATGTATGTCATGATTTCCAGAGGAGAGCCACCTCAAAGGACTGTGATATATGAAATTCCAACTGCTTTTGTTGACACTCAACCCATCCAGCATACATCTACTACATGGCCAGAGTTTTGGATGCCTCATAACTACTCTTCACCTATTATTGTTACTTTAATGGTTGGCCTGTCTTCCAGACCAGTCTTTCAGGCTCTGGTTTTCCCTGAACCTCAACCAATCGTTCATACTGCTTCTTATCAACCTGTTGCACAAGTTGCTTTTGGGAACCCTCTCTTTGAGCACCATGCTTCTATTCCTTGAAGTGTGAGTGAGGGAGACTTTGGTGAGCTTGAAGAGTTTAAAGAACAATATCAGACTTTAGAAAAGAGACTCCGAGCTATGGAAGATAATGATGTCTTTGGTATTGCTACTAAAAATATGTGCCTAGTTTCTGATTTGGTTATGCCTGCTAAGTTCAAGACTCCCGAGTTTGAAAAGTACAAGGGGCATACTTGTCCAAGAAGCCACTTGGTGATGCACTTTCGAAAGATGTCTGCTTACACAAAGAATGACAAGTTGCTTATCCATTATTTTTAAGATAGTATGAGTAGAGCTTCATTGAAATGGTATATGGGACTTGAGAAAGGCCGTATCCAATGCTTCCAAGATCTTGTTGATGCTTTCATAAAGTAATACAAATACAACCTTGACATGGCACCTAATCATCGCCAACTGCAAAATATGTCTCAGAATGAGAGAGAATCTTTTAAGGAATATGCTCAACGATGGAGAGAATTGGCATCTCAAGTTGAACCACCTCTGGCAGAGAAAGAACTAACTATATTATTCATGGATACTTTGTCCCATTTCTTTTGGGAGAATATGATTGGTAGTGTGTCCTCCAGCTTCACAGACCTGGTGACTATTGGCCAAGTATTAGAAGAAGGAATCAAGAATGATAAAGTGTCTAAAGCCGCTGAATCTTCTAATGGTGCAAAGAAATACTTTGGGGACTTTCAAAAGAAGAAATAGATAGAAGCCAGTGCTATCTCGACTGATAAAAGAGGACCCCTCCGTAGGCCTCAAAACATTGATCAACCACAAGTAGCGGTTGTTACTCCCGTGGTCAATGCTCAACCAGTTCAGGTTCCCCAACAACAGAATACTGCGCAAAATCAAAATCGTAATGTAGGGAATATGGCTCAATTTGATCTCATCCCCGTGACATACACTGAGTTGTATCTTAGAAAGGTGTATAAGGGCTTAATTACAACTAGGTCTCTGATTCCTTGAAATCTTCCTCCAGACAGGTTCATATCTGACCTTCACTGTGAGTTTCATCAGGGAGCTGCCAGACATGATTTAGAAAGCTACTATGCATTGAAAAAAAGTGCAAGAATTGGTGAAAGCAAATATTCTCACTTTCAAGGAGTCAGGTCATAATGTTATCAACAATCCTTTGCCAAAACAAAGTGGCTGAAGACTGAGTCGGGTTACCCTCAAGTCACTTCCTAAAGCCAGTGTTTCAGACAGGACAACTCATCCTTGTTATTGATTAGTCATTAGGCCATCTTGCTTTATGTTTGCATTTTTCCCTTGTTTATGTTAAAATTATTTCTTTCAAACTTTGTTTGTACTTTCATGTTAATTCTAATGAAATGAGCATTACAATGTTTTGATTCAAATCATTTTCATTTACTGCTTTCAAATATATTTCTCTTGTTTACTCTCTTTATCAAGCTTTTTTTTATGCAAAGATTTGAGGGAGGATGATGAAAACGAAATACCCATAATTGTTGTTGGTATGCTTTCGAATAAAACTTTGCTGAGGATGTAAAGACATTGTTTCAACTCCCAAACACCAGAGAAATAAGGAAATTAGTCCCTCATTCATCCCTTTGAGCCTAGAAGTTGGAGTTTCTTTCTATACGAAAAAACCCGCAATCTTAACCTGGGGATGGATAGTTCTCAGTTAATTTGGATGTGTAGTCAGTTACAAGAGAAATCGTGCAAGACACCTTTTAATAAAGGCTGCAATCAAGCTTTCCTTCACACATATAAAAGAAGTGTAGAAGATTCTCTCAAACCAAAAGTGACAAAGATGGTTCTCGTGATCATTGAGCCATACAGTCATTATCTTTCAAAAAATAAAAATAAAATAAAAATAAAAATAAAAATAAAACTCCCGCTAAGTCAAAACCTATGAAGGAGACTTAGGCAAAAACTGGGGCAATCCGCTGACTATAATTCCAAATGAAACAGTTAAGGCAAAATCTGGGAATAATAAATTCAATCAGAAGAGGTCTTCAAATTCTCAAACAGAAACTTAGCTAGAAAACCCTTAACACCACTTCTTGTTTCCCAATTTACCATAATGTCGGACCATTGCAAATGTAAAGCTAAAGCAATCTCCTTAGGTCTTGGGTCTTTCTCAATACCGGTGAAGGGTAATTGATCCAGAACAGGCACTCTCAAGAGTTTTGAATACTCCTCCATGGTGGGAACTAATTGGTAGTCAGGGAATGTAAAGCAGTGGTGCTTAGGGTCGAAGAATTAAAAGAGTACCCCCATCATTTTTCTTCAAAATTTGAGGTAGCCAAGTTGATGAGACGACCATACTTCTTGGTGAATGGAGAATCATGGAGAATCCTTGACGCTAACTCCTTGAGTTAAGGAGGCACTTTCATAAAGCTGATTCAAATAGTCTTTCTACGAGTGGAATCCATGTCCTACAAAACACCACAAAGATAAATCCCAAAGTCCTTGAAATGGTTAGTGCAAATTCCATGGTATGATGTCATGATGTTATGTACAAATAAACATATACAAACAAAGCAAACAAGTCCTTAGATTTAGGCTTGCATGAGGTTCATAGGTAAGTACCCTCTTGATGTTTAGTTGGTTAAACCTGTCCTACAAAGTGACCGATTTCTAGGGAATCTCAATATCATTGATCTTTCTTCAATGAGCATTGTCTCAGCATAATGAATCTTTTCTTGCTGCCGAAATATCCCAAAAGTCCAATCTCAATGAGCGTAATATCGAGTATCAACCAATTTTCAACTTTCCACCAAAACCGGCTATCTCACTACTTCCTAATAGCCAAGTTGTTCAATTAAAGGTTCTAAGTTCAGTTAGTGCTTCATGACACCACACAGCAACCCCATATTCTTCTTGATTTAACACAAAGGATACTGGTACCCACAAATGTGTCACACTAGAGTAGTCATCGTTTTAACCATATCGGTCTATGTCGTAGAGTCTCCACAATCTTTGCTACTTACCTAATAATGTTCACAGATCCGGGTAGAGGATAAATACAAAACCAAAACAAGGACCCAAAATGTAAAGCAGGCAAGTATAACAATGAAAGCATTTAAAGGTGATCTAGTCTCTAAGGTAACCCCACTTTTAAAATATTTTCCCCAACAGATTCGCTAGTACTAGAAAACGGTGTGAGAACTGACTTGGGTATTTTTCATTTTATCGCAATTGTTGTAGATAGCAAGAGTCACAAATGACTTTTATTTTATCCAATAAAGGAAAGGGTGAAAAGAACATGAAAGACCTTTTGAGAATTGTCTTGAGTTCGGGGGTAGGTTATGAAAAGGGAAGTTGTTAGCATCCTTTTCATCCGTAGTTATCTACGGGATTTTAGTTGCTAGCTCACTTTGAAATTCTTTGTTTGAAATGTGTTTTGTTATAATTTTGAAATTATTTTTGAAAAGTTCCTTCATTTAGGAAAACTTTGTAATGATTTTCGTCTCTATAAGAACGTACAAAGTGTTGACTTTTGAAAATATTTCATTTAAAAGTGTTTAGTGTGTATAAAAGATGTTTTTGAAGATGGTTATGAGCAAGCAACTACGAACGGTCTTCCTACTCAAAAAGTCTTAGTTCTTTTCCTCCTCCTTTAAATATTGCTATCTTACCATTGATTGATAAGAAGCCCTATCATTGGATGTGAAGGGACAAGCGTGGGTCATCGTATAGTCGTAGAAAGCAACATTGTAGGATACCTTAGCAATTTTTCATGAGGGTCTGAGATCGTTTACCGAAGGAAACATGGAAGGGTCATCGAGGGACTATGATCTTGTTTTTGAATTTTTTTTGCTAAAGTATCCAACGTTTGCGTAACATGACTATTTTATATTTAGGAAACAAGTGAGGTTAAACCTAGAGGTACAAGTGTGCAAAGTGTTTGTTTTCGTGCTCTTTGTATCTTGAATTAGGGTTTTCTATTTGTTGATTTTATGTCTTGCCAAGCAAACCCTAATTACTAGCATTTATATTGAAAGTGATAAATTATGGAAATATAAAACTCTACACTATTACATCATTTAGGGATGGGGGTTCAAATTTATAAATGGGGGAATGAGGGCAAATAAACCTAATTTACTATTACAACCATATTGAATTCGAATAAATAATGTACAAGTACAATACACTGTGCAAGAATATGAAGATAGGGTAAATAGAGAAGAAAATTGATTTTGTTTGTGTTTCTTTATATAAAAGGGTTTAGCTTAATTAAATTAAAAAAGGAAAATATTTAATTAAATTAAGAGAATTAAACCTAAGTTAACTAATAAAAAAAATTAGATTTGATTAAGAAAACAAGTTTTTAGGGTTTTATGAAAATGTTTTAATTTAATTAAACTAGTATATAAAAAAGAAATTACCTAATTAAAATCCTAAATTCTAAGTTAATTCAAATTAGAAAGTAAGATTGAAATAAACTTAAGTCTAAATGTTTTAATAAGAAAATATTTTTGGTCTTTTTGCTTTTTAAAGAAATAAAATAGAAATACTAAATGGTCTAAATAAAACATAAAATATTTTTGGAGTTTTTGATTAATAATAATAATAATAATAATAATAATAATAATAATAATAATAATAATAATATTGATGATAATAAAAAAAAAAAAAAAATAAATAAATAAAAATAAATAAATAAAGTCAGGGGGTGTAAAAATGGGAAAAGTGGTTTAAGAGTAAAAACAATTTTATTTTGTAATTAGGCCCATTATGATTTATTGTAATCAGAAGAAAAAAAGAATAAAATAATGGGCTGCATCTTTGTCAGTAAACAAGGGTGTTAATGGAGTAAAATTGTACAAGGCCCACTTGTTGGAGACCCAAATGCGCTGTTTGACAAAGATGGAACAAAAATGTTAGAAAAACAAAACAAAAGGGCAGCGCTGGGGCTCGAACCCAGGCCCTTGGCAATAACGCGCGCGCTTTATACCACAAGGGTGGCTATACATCCATTTATTAACATGAAACCAACATATTATGTTACAAAACCAATCTTAGGCTTGTATCTTCTTCTTCCTCGCGCCATACCTGCTTCACCATTTTTGAATCTTGTAACTTTCTCATTTCTCAACAAAAAATAAAACTGTAAACATGAAAGTTACTCCATATTTCATCACAGTTCCAAAAATGTAAATAACTAAAACTACAAATCAAAGATGAGCACGAATTTTGAATGGTACCAAATCTAACCTATTTTTTTTTCAAAAAGTTCAAACTTAAAATTCTCACTACTCAAGCAATATGAATGAATTCTAAGGACATAGTCAGCTTCAGGGAAATGATGTCTACATGTTAGAGCTCAAAACTTACCTCAAAACTGGGTTTCGTGTTTTGAGTTAGAGCTCTCCTCAAGGTGCTACATGTTAAAGCTAACAATGCCTATATGAAGAGATTTAAAATCAGAAAACTTACCTCAAAACTGGGTTTCGTGTTTTGAGTTAGAGCTCTCCTCAAGGTGCTGCAATGATTTGGTTAGCTTCCTTGAACCTCCAGGAAGCTATTCCAATAGTTACTTTGAGCTGAGAGTGCTTGAAATATCCGAGAGAAGTTCAAGTGCAGACCTCTGTATTTTAAAATGGAGGATGATGATGGATGTTTTACATAAGTGTAACAGGTATTTGGATGGTTTTTATATGAAGTGAGAAAGCTTTAGAAATGATTTGGCCAAGAAACACACGAGTGGAATGGAAGTTTGATGTACAAAGTCAGAAATTACACAAAAATGGTGTTTTGAGGCAATTTCTGGCTTGAGGGAGTTTGAGGGAGTTTCCAGGCTTATGTATTATTGTCTTAGGTTACAAATAGTGTCTCTATTTATAAGCAGCAAGTTTGGATGCTTGGAGAAGTCAGAAA
Source organism: Vicia faba (assembly GCA_948472305.1). Lineage (NCBI taxonomy): Eukaryota > Viridiplantae > Streptophyta > Magnoliopsida > Fabales > Fabaceae > Vicia > Vicia faba. The sequence continues at coordinate 645,133,210 of OX451736.1, read as the reverse complement.
TCAAGAATCACATGTTTTGGCCATGTGACTTGATTTTGAAGCAAAAATGAAATGCATAGTTTCAATGTGAATTACAAAGGCTTATAGGGTGGTTAACAGGTTGTAGATATGTTTCTTCTTGCTTTGAAATGTTTTGGAATCAGAAGCAACAATGTATGCGCTCAAGGAGAGTTGACATTGTGTATAAAGTCACTTTTCAAGAATGGCATGGTTACTTTCTTCCCAAAATGGAAATTTTGTTCGGATAATGCTTAAATCAATTGGATAATGGCTCAATCAATTGTATAAACCATTAATTATGGATTGAAACACAAGTTTGAGGCCTACAAAGCAAAGATTGTACAACATGGTTATGGATTTGGTCAAGTGTTCATCACAAAATTGACTTGTAATTCAAGTTTGAAACCCTAACTTCATCTCTTCGATTCTCTTAGCTCAAAAATGATCTCATTGAGTTGTTGGACATTTTGAAAAGCTTGGAACATTATCTTAAACTTTCATGTTGGCCATTTTGGCAAAATCACCTTGGAGCTTGGTGAAAATTGGCCAAGAAGTTAGGTAAAAAATCTTCCTAAACTAGGTCAAATTTTCACTAAGTGTTTAAGAAAAAGTACATGACTTTGTGAATTTATAACTCAAGATCCAAGCATTTCCAGGACTTGATCAGTAAAGCAAAGTTGTAGATCTCATCAAGATCTACAACTTTCATGTTGGAAGTTGATTTTGACAGCACGAAGCCATGGGGATACGTAGAGCTGATCGTCGCTTTAAGGAGGGGGATAACGGCCAGAGCCATCAAGACCCAATTCTTGGTGGTAGATTTCCCATCTCTCTACCAATTCATCTTCAGGAGACCCACTCTCGCCGAGCTTATCGCGGTACCCTCTATCATTCATCTCAAGATGAAATACTATACATCTGAGGTCTTGGTTCCCACTCTTCACGGGGATATCCAAGCAGCCAGGAGGTGCTTCGAAGCTTCTTCCAAGGGCCTCAGCTCCATCAATGCCCAACCTCGGATGATCATTAGAGCCACACTACCCTCCAGCTTCAAAGAAGCCAGACCGCTGCCGAGGGTTGACACTATTGACCTTATCAGTCGCTTCTCCATGGAAGACCAGGTCGAGCAAAGGAGGAGAGGAAATGAGCCGATGGTCGAGGAAGAAGAATCAATCCCCTATACTGGCCACAACGAACTCTCAAATAACGTGTGTCCCATCCCGAACGGTGACTTCGAGCTAGTTCCTCTTGGAGAAGACCCCACCAGGGGAGTGAAGATTGGAGAAGACCTCCCCGACTTGGCAAAGAGGCAACTCAAGGCTTGCCTAAGGGAAAATGCCGATCTGTTCGCCTGGAGTGCGGCCGAGATGCCCAGTTTAGACCCTGAGGTTGCATTCCATCATCTGACCATTGATCTTGCCATCAAGGCGGTCACATAGCGCAGAAGGAAGAAGTCGAATGAGAAAGCAAAGGATGCTGAATTAGCTGTAAAAGACCTCCTAGAGGTACACTTTATTTCTGAAGCCCAGTGCACAACATGGCTCTCTAATGTAGTCCTCGTTAAAAAATCTAATAGAAAATGGCGTATGTGCATTGACTATACTGATCTAAATCGAGCTTGCCTGAAAGATGCCTATCCCCTCCCCAATATTGACAAAATGGTCGATAACTCGGCCAGTTTCAAACTACTATCATTCATGGATGCATATTCTGGTTACAACCAGACCCCCATGGCAAAAACGGACAAAAAATATACTGCTTTCATGACCGAGTCGGGAAACTATTACTACAACATAATTCCCTTCGGCCTAAAGAACGCGGGCACAACTTACCAGCGCATAATGAACAAAATCTTCCACGACGAGATAGGAAACATGCTCGAAGTCTATATGGACGAAATGATCGTCAAGCCCACCGAAGATCTCGACCATGCCGCCCATCTAAAAAAGGTGTTCGAGCAGGCTCGAAAATGTCGGATGTGATTCAATCCGGAAAAATTCACCTTCGGCGTACGAGCAGGAAAGTTCCTCAGATTCTATCTAACATAATGGGGCATCAAGGCGAACCCTGACAAATGTCGGGAAATCTCGAATTTCTGACGCCCACCTTGAAAAAATCCATCCAAATCTTGAATGACATGCTTACTTTGCTCTCCTGATTCGTGGCGAAATCTGCCCAGCATGTGCTTCCCTTGTTCAAGCTACTGTGCAAGAAAGCCACCTTCGAATGAACGCACGAGTGCAAACAAGCCCTCATTCATTTTAAAAGAGCACTCACATAGCCGCCCGTCTTGTCTCGGCCCGAGAAGGACGAAGTCCTCTACCTTTATCTGGATGTCGCCTCCAAAGCGATAAGCGCGGCGCTGATAAGAGAAACTTCTGAAGGAAAAAGGACAATCTATTTCATGAGCAAGGCCCTGCAATGCCCGGAAGCAAGGTACCAATAAATCAAAAAGTAGATTTGGCCCTCGTTACCGCAGCGAGGAGACTAAGACACTACTTCCTGGCCCACACCATAATGGTCCGGAGGGATCAACCAATAAAATAACTGCTCGAAAGACCAGACATGGCTGGCAGAATGTTGAAATGGTCCCTGGAACTCGCTGAATTCTATATCTAGTACGAAAGCAGGAAATCCCTTAAGGCTCAGACCTTATCCGACTTCATAGGGGAAATGACGTCACCCGCAAGCCCCGATGGGTCGTGTCGATGGCGCCTCCAGTTCGACCGAAAGCACTGTGGGTATCATACTAGAAAACAAGGAGGGGATCTTAGTCCAAGTCTCACTCGCTCTATCTTTTCCTACCTCCAACAATCAGGACGAATATGAGGCATTCCTCGTGGGTCTGTGACTGGTCGAAGATCTGGGAGCCAAGGAAGTAAAAATCTTCACGGACTCCCAGTTGGTTGCCTCTCAAGTGCAAGGTGAATATCAGGTCAAAAACGACCAACTCATCAAATATTGGGCCCTGGTCCAGGAGGCTAAAAGGAATTTCAAATCGCTGGACGTGTAGCACGTCCCCTACGAGCACAACGCCCGTGCAGACTTCTTGTCCAAATTGGCAAGCACTAAGAGAGAGGGAGGAAAAAAATCGGTAATACAGGAAATACTTCCTCGACCAAGCACCCAGCAGCCATCTTCCATCCTAGGATTATTCTCCATCGGGGATAGCGATTGCTGGATGACCCCAATACACGATTACCTCACTAAGGGAAAAATCCCCGACGATCCAAAAGAAGCGACCGTTGTCAGGAGGAGGGCCTGCTCGTACGTCTTGACCGAGGGAAAACTTTATAGAAGAGGATTTTCCATTCCACTCCTCAAGTGTATCGATCGAAGTAGAGCGGAACGCGTACTGCTCGAAATCCATGAAGACATCGGCAATCAGCTTCTGGGCGGGAGATCCCTCACAAGGAAAGCCTTGGGGCAGGATACTACTGGCCCATCTTGCAGCACGATGCAAGAGAGCACGTGAAGAAATGAGATAAATGCCAACGGCATGGAGACATGCATTTAGCTCCTCCTAGTTAGCTTAAATCCCTGGTGAGGACTAGACCTCCTCGGCTCGTTCGTGGTCGGAACCAATCAGAACAAATATCTAATAGTAGTGGTCGAATTCTTTACCAAGTGGATAGAAACTGAAGCCTTAGCCAAGATCATCGTCCAAAACGTCCTTCTCTTCTACAAAAGAAATATCCTGGCTCGTTTTGGCATCCCATAAGCGATAGTCACCGACAATAGGACCCAATTCACAAACCACTCCTTCCATGAATTCATCACCAAACATGGCACGACCGAACATTTCGCCTCCGTCGAGCACCCCCAGAAAAACGGCCAAGTCGAGGCCGCCAACAGGGTAATACTCATAGGCCTCAAGCGAAGGTTGGACAAAACCAAGAAACGATGGGTCGAAGAGTTACACAGCATGCTTTGGGTGTACCGAATGACCATACACTCATCTATCGGGGAGTCTCCATTCCGACTAGCATACGGGACAAAGGCAGTTATCCCTGTAGAAATCGAGGAACCTTCTAGGTGAACCAAGGCACCTCTCGACGAGGAGATGAATGACATCTCCCTCAGGGAAGAACTAGATCTGGTGGAAGAAATTAGACTGGGGGAGGCCCTACGAGAAGCCTCGCTCGAACAAAAAATAGCCATGCTCTACGATGCCAAGGTTATACGTCGAGAGTTCGAGGTCGGCCTCCTCGTCTTAAAGAGAAATCGTACGGAATCCCGCGAAGGAAAGCTCGCAACGAACTGGCAAGGTCCTTATTGTGTCTACGCGAAAAAAGGGACTGAAGCATACTACTTAGAGGACTTACAAGGGGAACAGCTCGTTCAATCATGGAACACTAAAAATCTAAAACAATACTACAATTGAAAACATTGGGTAGTCGGCAAGTTGGTCGACAAAGACAGACTCACCTATGCCCGACCACGCGTGCACACCTAGGCACAAGCGTTACACCCAAAATATTCAGAAGGGGCGAGGCTGCGCTCAGTTGACAAGCGCGTCATCATCTCGACATGTATAACTCGAACGAGCTCCATAGTCTTTGTGCCACGATGGTAGAACAGCCGACTCCTGACGGGATGTTCACACCGCCGAACCCGGGTCCCTCGAAACGAGACCTGAGTTCGGCCCTCGCCTGGTATTCACCCTGGCTGTTTGGTCGGTTTCCCTGCACCGACGAACATATAAAACAAGCACATCCCTAATAGAAACTCTTAGTAAAATATGAAAGTCCTAATCGGGTTAACTTGTCAACAAGCATGCAAATAACACAAGATAAATATTTAAAGCAAAATGACCAATGGCCGGAAAATAAATAAACCAACCACTTGGGCCGAAATTGTGTGAATATCACATAAACGGGAAACAACCCGGGAAAATAACAAATATTACAAAAATGGAACGCAAGCCAAAATAAATACATAATCACCCCTCCCCTTCTCCTTCGATGATAGGCGATAATTGGGCGGTACTCCCAGCCGATTGATCGATAATATCCTTCATGTAGTCGGGAACCAGGATTCAACACCACGCATCTGATTCACTGTGTTATCGAAGCTCCCCTCAAAAGCAGCCCGAGCATTTCCAACAACCAGTTGGAAACGGGAAACTAATTCGGCCTGAGTCTTCAAGTTCTTGGTGTCCTCCGGCTCGTCCTCAGCAGGTGCAATCTCAGCAGTCAAGGCAGCTACCTTCCCCTCAAGACTCTCCCTCTCAGGCATAAGAGTTATGCGCTCCTCGGATAACTTTCCCGATTCTGCCTCAGCCAACTTTAGGGCTTTGTCTTTCTCGACCAAGGCCTTCTCGGTCGCCTCCAGCTTGACCCGAAGATTCCTCATTTCTATCTCCTAGGATGAACTCCCCTCGGTGTATGCGATGACCATCTCTAAGATCCACATCAAACCACCCATGTCTTGAGCCAGCGTCACCTCTTCTCTGAACGACTTGTTCCCTCGAGAAGTAGAGATTTAGCCCAAGATAGACGGAGAGCCGCACCCTCGAAAAAGGACCTCTCCAGCTAGCAAGGAGGAAGATCATAAGTTCCTTTTCCCGTCTCCCCGGTAAGGTCAACACTCCCCTCAGGTTGAGGTCTCTTCTCCTTCGAGGAAACAACAGCAGGAGAAAGCGCAATTATGGCCTGAGCTGAGGATGATTTTCCCGACCCAGAAGTAGGAACTGGCCCCGTGCTAGTCTATGCATCCTTCTTAGCCTTTCTGACCCGAGCAACAAGTGTCTTGGCCAGATGTTCCTGGGCAGGATTCATGTTTTCTGTAAAACAAACAAAAAGAGAAGAGTCAGTAAAACGGGGAGTCAAACAAATGACGACCACATACTGGAAAATAAAATATATACCCAGATATCTAACGGGATCCTCTCTTCCAAGGAGCTCCCTAACGTTTATGAAACTCGGCTCGAATACGGGCTCCCCGTTCCTATCTAGCATTGGCGTACCACCCCGATCGACTCATTGAACTAGGGGATTTGAGCTACAAACAAAGTCAGAGTAGTGAAGCTCTCCAGGTCCTCATCCCCGAGCTCTCCCTCTCTTTAAACGTAGGAGCTCAATTCTCGCTCGAAGTGCCTGCTAGTCCATTGAAACGGGAACGTGAAAATCAACATCGTGGTAGGCTCCCCTAGCTCGTTCTTACGAGGAGTCCCATCCTCGTTAAGCAATGGCACGGTCCTAAAAACATTCAACATTTCCTTCGTCGAGGAGGGTTGTACCAAGATATATTTGTCCTTAAAATAACAGAAAGATTCCAGATAGGCCTTGAACAACTTCCCGTTGCCTTGTTTGAGGGAGACCCATCCCCACTTTCCATCGGTCCTACTCCTCTGGATGTGAAAACAATAGAAAAATAATGGGATCGTGGCCCCTATCTTCAGATAGTCGCACACTATCTAGAACGCCCACACAAACGCAATACCATTCAGATGTAACTGAGAAGGAGCAACCTGTAGATGTCGAAAAATGGCTACCTCAAAGTCGGTGAAGGGAAGGCAGAGACCCATCTCTCGAAAGACGATATCAGACATCGGGATCCGTCTCCTATCATACCTCGAGCATATTATGTTGTCATTACCTGAGATATACAATGACCACTCCCCTGAGGCCCCCTTCTCGCGAGTATACACATCAGTGAAAATTTCCTCCCCGTGCTCATAGAAATACGACCGCCACTCCCAGGGGTCTTTTGCAACCCATTCCCGAGGGTTCTTATCATCGTGAGGAGAAAATAAGCTGCCGTGAACCACAGGGGACGCCCCCGTGTCGAGCTATCCCATCTGCTGATCTGTCTGGTCCGGCATGTCCCCAGAGACTTACAAGATGCTCGACAAGCTGTTGGTCTCGCTCGAAGAACTCCTGGAGGATTCTGTAGACTCGCTCGATATAACGACCTGACCATCATCATCCATGGAACCTGAAAGGCAGAGGAAAATGATGAGCTCGACATTAATGCCAGAACCACCCTTCCACCGCTAAACAAGTGAAAGGGCACTGGGAAACGAGGATCGTATCCCTAACCAGAACCCTCACTGAGGTACGCTAACAAGCACAAATTACAGGAAAGGCCCTGAACCCTCACTGGGGCACTCTGACGGGTGTGGATTGCAGAAAAAAATCCTAAGCCCCAAATATGCCACATACGACACAACACCAAATCCTCGAGGAGAGCCCACGACGGCTCCGACCGTCATACACCATGAAAACGACATCTACCACCGTGAGTTTCTAATAATCTCCTCCCTAACAGAACCCTAAATCCTAACCGCATGCATCTCTAGAATGTAAGAAGCAAAAATACAAAAGAGAACAACAATGGCAGATCAAAAACTTACTAGTAAAAGAAGAAGAGATGAAACTGGATGGCAACGAGCGAAGGAAGTAAGCAAAAACTGGTGGTCGACTACTGAACTAATGCGAGCAGATGAAAGAGAAGGCAAAAAATACTAAACATCCGGTTCCTCTCGTACTTATAGCTAAAATAGCCTGCGCATACAAAACACACGCCTGGGGAATCCTAGGGTCGTCATCATGACACCCTAGCCCTAGGTCATCATTGCTCCGCTTAGCCAGCACGCTTCCCACAGACGGAGATACTGATCTTGATTGTTGATCAGAAGCAAGAGGGTGGCCGAAGATGATCTTCATTCGGGTTATATGTTGAGGGGAAAAGGGGGTTGTACCTGCAAGGCACTCCAATGATCAAGTAAGAGCGAAAACAGGGAGGTAAAAACAGAAATATCAAGTAGTGAGTAGTGATTATTGGATACCTGGCCCTTACAGGTGTGATGGTTTATATAATGCCCCTGGCACATGGCTATTGGTTCCCGATTTCCTGCCTAGATATGTGGGTCCAGAAAACCAGGTAATTGTTAGGACTTGGTCAGACCGGGCGGATGTGCCCGTAACTAATCGTTAATTCAGAGAAGGGGACTAGTTATGGGCATCACTTCGGCCAGTTCCTGGTGGCCTGCACGATGTTGGTGTTGGGCAGGCAGAAAGGATGCTCGTCGATCATCGTGGGCCAGTGGCGGTTCGGAAGGGGAAATGGTTGTCATTGCCCGACAGGGGATAGTCGTGCGGGGGATCCGAGTTATGATAGGGTGGGCCCGATCCATGGGGATCTCTGGGACTGAGCCCAATCAAGTTGTCAGGACAGTCCAGAACATAAGTTTTCTTTGAATTATCTTGCATCTTGGTGCAAAGTTGGCATGAAGTCATGAAAAAGTAAGACTTAAAATACAGAAAATTTTCTAAGTCTTGAAAACTTTGACTTTTCAAAATGACTTTTGACTTTCTTGATTTCTTGATGATCAAGTTTCATGTTTTTGAATGACTTGATTAAATGTGATCTTTGAAACTCAATTTTGATCAAAAAGTCAAAGTTTGACTTTTGGTGTATAAGTTGACTTTTCATCAGTTGACGAATTTCAACTATCAATCAAATGATCTTGAGAAATGTCTTGAGCCAGGAAATTAGGTCAATATGTTGTATTTGAATCATAGATATTGTGATTTAAGCCATTAGATCATGTATTAGGTCAAAAACCCTTGATCAGTCAAATACAGTCAAAACCTTAATTTTGACCATTTTGCCCTTTTGGTGATTTGAACTATTTTCTTGGGGAATTGTGATCCAAACTTGATCAATTGACACATATGACTTTAAATGTTGATATTGGTCCAAAATCTTGAAGTTTGACTGTAGGTTGACCATAGTTAACTTTTTACCAAATATAGCTGATTTTAGGTCATCTGATCAATTGACTATGCAATTTTGTGATCCAAGACTTGAAACTTGACATGAGCAACATTAAGGGTCCCTAATGATTCATAAAAGTCATTTGAAGTATTAGAAGTCCAATTGTCCTTGTGCAAACTCAAACCCTAATTTGAAGTATCAGTGTTGAGGAGATGGTTTGCCCTAGTCAATACTTGTGCAAGCTTGAGCTTTTGAAGATCTTTGTGAGAAATGTCTTTGAGAAAAGAGAGGGAAAATTTTGGGGTACAACCGTTTTATTGGTGATTTGTTGCTCGCCAAGCTAGGCACATGCGTGTGCGACATCAGCTTTTAAGCCTTGGTTTTTAAGATGCGTTCCTACGTATCCTCTTATGAGGAATCAGAGTTCCAATTCATAGTTTGTAGTGTTTGGTTACATTTTTTATAGATTGTGGAAATATTTTGAATTAATCCTTAAACCAAGTCTGGATATGAAAATAGTGGAATCGTAGACGCAATTCACAGTTAATAAAAGAGGTCTCCACAATCCTTTTTGAAAATATATTGATTTTTTAGGTTAGTAGAAATATGTTAGTGTTTGATTGGTTAGCTATTTTAAATGTGTATGCAACATGAGAAAATAAATTTGAGTGAACAAAAAGTTTAGTGCAATTAAAAATAGGGTTAGTGTTTTAAAAATAGTTTTATTAATAAATAACTATTTTATAATTTATTAAAAAATATGTTAAATATTTTTAATAAAAAAATCTAATAATTATTTAATAATTATGCAAAAATGATTTAATGAAAATTGCGAAAAATGTGATATATGCTAATTAAATGAAGAAAATAGAATAAGTTAATTAAAGAATTACATTAATAAATTAATTAATTAAGGGAGGGGTCTAAAAGGTAAATCTGGAGTGTATTTTGTTATTCAAAAGAAACTAAAGTCATTTTTTAGATTTTTGTATTTTTTTAAATAGTTTTTTTGTATTTTTAATAATGAATAAAAGTTAAGATAAAAAATGTTCTTTTTTTAATACTAATCCTAAGAAGAAAAGTTAAAGTTAAAAAAAAAAAAAATTTTTAGGTTTAAAAAAAAGGGATTTTCTTTAATAATAAAAAAGCTTAAGGTTGAAATATGTATTTTTAGGGTTAGAAAAATGTATTTTTATTAAAAAAAAGGTGAAAATAATAAATAAATAAACACGAACATCATAAACCATAAACAAAATAAATAGTAATCAAACAATCAAATCAAAAATCAAACAAGAATAAATTCTAATCTACATCAAATATAATATTCATACACATGCTTAAAGATATAAAAAAATATCAACCTGAAATACCGTGACCAAATTAAGATGCTCCCTCCATCCTTCTTTTCCTTTTCTTTGTGCTTTTCTCCTTTCTCCTTCGGTGCAAGATTTTATTTTTTTCGTTCGGTACAATATCCCTCTTTTTTCAGATTGATGATGGAATAGAGACCTTATGGTTTAGTTGTTGTTCTTCTTCGATGTGAAGAGGAACAACTTTTAGGAGAACTATAGTGAAATGTTGATCTGCAAATGATTATTGATTCTTCAAATGGTTGCTGATGAAAAATTTAGGATGAAGAGAGCCCTATTTATAGATTTGAGATTATGTTAAAGACACCCCAAAAAGGAAATAGTCCACACCAAGAAAAGCTCAAAGTTTATGATTTTATCTTGGTCAGCAAGTCTACAAACTCTGACCAATGAGAAATTAGTTTTGTCAATAGGTGATCAATCAGAAAGTGACAAATCATGTGATTTTGTTGTTTTTATATTTTATATGATTTTTTGGTTATTTTTTAATAAAAAATTGAAAAAAGTGAACAAAAACTATTTAATAAATTCAAAAATAATAATTTAATAATAAAAAAGTGATTTTTTGGGAAGATTTATAACAATTGAGACTTGATTGAAACTTGGAGGACAAGATTATGAACGTAGACACTTTTGTGATTTTTTCTCAATATTGTGATTGTTTTGGTGATTAATAAAAATTGATTTTGAAATATTTCAATTATTTTTAACATCTTGACTATTAAGTGTATAAAATCAAAGATTTAAAAATAATAATTTTTTTTTAAAATACCCTTAAAATAGAAAACGAAAAATAATAATGAAATAATTAAAAAATAACTTTTTTTTATTATTTTATTAAAAAACACACAAAAGAATATAAATACCAAAAAGTAGTGTAATGAGACTTGAACTCAAGACCTTCCACTTGCAAGCCTTACTCTCTTACCAATTGTGATATGTCATTCTATTCGAGACAAAATGACATATAGAAACATATGAAGTTGGGAAAAATTTTTGCTATTTTAAAATACAAATAATTTAAAGTAAATTATTATATATTTTAAATAAGAAAAAATAATTTATTATTAAACCAAATGTGAGTAATACCCAAAAAAATTATGAAACCAAGTTTAAAAATAATTTGAATATTTTAAAAATGGAAGAGAAAAATTTGGGGTATGACAGTTGCCCCTATTTAATTTCTCTTCGATTGAGGATGTGAGAATACGCAGGTCTTGCATATTTGAAACAGATGGTTATTAAATAATGGAAGATCCCGAAATTTGATCAAAGATTGTCTAGATAAGGATACACTATACAACATACCTCAGAGGATGAAGAAATAAACAAAGATGGTGATGTATCATCCTACCAGAGTTAGAACAAAAAGTGAGATTGACCTAGATATGACGATGCAGACAACTCGCCAATACCTAGAAAAGAGATTGTCGATTTTGCATATTTACCGTAACCTAGGAGGTAAATAAAATAAGTTTTAAAGTTGACTTACTAACACTTCGAGACTAACATAGTAAGCTTATAACGCATATTTTGTCTATTCATCACAACCTAGGGGATGATTAAAATAGAATTGATAATCCATTGCCTCATGGAGACTTAACACAATGAATTATATCGCAGAGAGACATATAACATATTGCTGCTTCGAGACTAACACAATGAGTAATATCGTAAATTTTGTATATTTACTACAACCTAGGGAGTAAATAATACAAATATAGGTTTGTGTATTTATCACGACTTAGAGGATAAATAACACAGACTTGATAATTCATCGTCGCTTATAGACTGACACAATGAATTATATCGCAGATCTTCGCATACCTACCACAAACTAGGGGATATATAACATGAGTATAGGCTTCTATTTATAACAACCTAGAGGATGAATAACACAAACCTGATAATTCTTTATCGCTTAGAGATTGACACAATGAATAATAGATTTTTTCTTACCTACCACAACCTAGGGGGTAGATAATACGAGTATAGGCTTGTGTATTTATCATGACCTAGAGGATAAATAACACAAACCTGATAACTCATTATCGCTTAGAGGATGAGACAATGAACTATAGATTTTTGCATACCTACAACAACCTAGGGGGTAGATGATGCGAGTTTGAAATTTGAAAAGTGTTTTGATAATTGAATCTTAGATAACTAAACCAAATATAAGATCAAAGTTTATCGGTTGTATCTGTTCTCAACTAAGGTGTTTGTTGTTTTGAGTAGATAAGATAATTCAACAATAGGCCCTAAGAAAATTTGTAGTATTCTTATCCAAAGAGGATTTGAAAATGCCATGCATGATGTATATGCGTGATGCCCTAAATCGATATGAAACCCAAATGTATATGTATATACACCAAATGTTTCGTATGCTCACGCACCAAATGGATTGTAAATAATTTTTATCTTTTTCTCCTTTTAAACCATTGTCTATTTTTTCTTTTGTCACCGACTCGCCAATGTTGCATGTTGTTTTGTTGTGGTATCTCCAAGTTGATTTGACATAACAAGGTGAATAGTGTGAGCAATATTTGAAGATTGTATCATAGGCATAGGCATAATCGTGGACCTCTTTCGACGTTTTTCCTAACTAAAATACTCTATGATGTTTTATCAAATGCTTTTTTTATGTTTTTGTATGTCAGATGCACCAAATGTTATGAATGATCTTGATACTTTGTAATGGTTATGTGCATGTTATGCATGATGTAAGGATCTTAATGAGAAATATAATGTCGAGATTTCCAAGGAATCTACTACCGAGATTCAATTAAGGACTGCCTATTGTCGAGGTCTTCTGGAAAATCATTTGTCGAGATTAACTAGGGAAATTTGTTAAGAAACTACCTTTGCCGAGGTCTTCTAAAAAATCATCAGTCGAGATCAACCAAGGGAATCTACTGTCAAGATTCTGTTAAGAACTACCTTCTACCGAGGTCTTTTGTAAAATCATATGTTGAAATTAACCAGGGGGATCTACTGCTGAGATTCTGCATAGAATAGATAACCTGATTGACAATGATGATTGTCTTCACATGAAACATGGTTTTATTCTATGCGTGTAAATTTTGATTGATGCATAAAATATAATGATTGATTGATGCATGTAATGAGTGACTTGGATATGTATCAATGGATGTTTGGTTTTGAAATTCCAATGAGTAATTTGGCTTTTTGAGATATGCTCGATCCATGCTGTCAGAATTTGTCAAATGGATGAGATTGTAAGTATAGCTTGATTCTGGATCGAAGATCCCTAATAAATGATTTATACATACTCGTATGTCTTTGACAGATGCCCTTGTCAGGGATCGCAGATGGTTAAGACATAGAGAGGTTGCTTGTCACATGGTGGTAGAGTGTTATGCTTGCATGATTTCCTGATACTCATTTCGAACTTGAAGATTGCTGATGTAGGAGGAGAGTTCTCCCCTTCATAGTATGTCTTGCCCCAATTTGTTGGTAGGATCTTGGAGAGGTTCTTCTTGACATGATTTCAGAAGTAGTTTCATCATGAATGACCCTGTTATCTTAAACTATACCATTGATTAACGTATTCTTAAAGACAAACGTCTCTGATCAACTTCTCTTTATCAAGCCTCGCAGTGGTTTGCCCTTATATTTGAGTTCCTTGAAAGGTATTCCCCTCAATTTCCAGAATTTGGAGGAAGTACCCTTAGAAAGAACTTAGATTTCATACGATGTGATATAAATTTGATATGGATTGCCCCGAGTATTTGAATCTTGAAGAGTTCATCCATGAAGTGGTTTAAGAGAGAACTTGGACCCTACGTGTCGTAATATGAACTTGGTATAAACTGCCCTCAATATTTGAATCTTGGAAGGTTTCCCCAGATCATGAAGGCCTTGATAAGTTGCATAAAGAGGGACTCGAGTCCTACCATGTTGTGATATGAACTTGATTAAAGAATTCCACTTCGAAAGGTATTCCCTTGACTAAACAGAGCTTTGAAATGTGATCTAAGTTGATTGAATCTCATAATGATCATCCCTTGTTAATAGGATGCCCCTACGATCACTAGTCTTGCCTCTGATCATATGGCTCCTCTTAGATGTTTTTACCTTAGTCAATAGGATCTTCATGTGATATACCTCTATGATCATTAGTCTTGCTTATGATTATAGGGTTATTCTTTAGATGTTTTTCCCCTAGTTAGGAGTTTCTTGAAAAGGATATTTTTGACTAAACCAAATATTTTTGAGATATTGATCCGCATATAAAATTGTACATTTTGAAAAGTAATTCTTAGTGATTCACATGTAAGTTTTGAAATCGAAGTTTACTATGGAATATAAATGGATTATTATAGATGGAGATTATAAGAGGCGAAGTGGTCAATAATAATTTTAACAAACATAGGAGTCAGTTTAACACAATTTTTACCGAGTATGCTTTCATAGTTAACCTGGCTTCAATTAGGACTTTTGAAGGTTTTAACGTGGCCTTGGTTCTTGGTTTCATAAATAAAGGATATAAGGCTACAAAATTTATTTTAGCCCACCTCATTCTCCTTGAGGTTCTCTAATCCTAAGTTCAATTAATCCAATGGATGTATTCAGTTTGCAAGATAATTTTCATAGTCGCGATGATGAGCAGAAGCATTATTAAATATCCAAGCACCGATGAAAAATATTGATAAGATCCAAGAATTGATGTGAAGCCTTGATGATTCTTGAGTTGGCAGTCACAAGATTGTTCTCCAATTTATTTGTTTTCAATCCCTTATTTTTGCACATAACAATTCTTTTAAATTTTGGTCCATCGGGATACCCTATCTTTTTCCTAAGTCAAAATTTTTATTTTCTTTGACTTAACGGGATTTCTCCTTTTTAATTTCTTTTTTTTTTTAATTTTGAACACTTGTGACTGTCATGATTATTGTAAGCTTCATCTTCATTGTTTCCATGATCTTGAATGTTGTACAGAGGAATAAGATATTGAGATATTCATGGATTCCTCAACCTTGGATGATGAATGTGAAGAAGAGGATGTGCTTGAACCTTTCACTTATATTTACTTGATTCTCTTGAGATTAGAAGGCATCATTGAATTAATTGAAAGACTCTCCTTCCCCTGGTTAAGATTAAGGGTTTTTTATAAAATAGAACAAAACTCCAACTCCTGGTTCGAGGGGGTTAACTATGGATTAACTCCTTATTTCTCGACTGTTTAGGAACTGAAACAATTCTTACATCGTCAGCTCGATCTTACCATTGAAAGCATAGTTTAGAAAAATTCAGTTATTTTGTTTTCATCATTCTCCCTCAAAGTTTGTTAAATTTGTGAAATGGAAGATGGAAGTGAATAGTTGATATTTATAGAAAGTGATGGAATAGTGAAACAAATGGATTGATTTCAGAAACATGCATGTTAATTTTATTTGAATCGCTAGTCAAAAGAAGAAAATTTACACCCAATACAACTTAGCAACTTGGAAACTACAATTTGAAATTTATAAAATTTAATGATCCCATGGAAGAGCTTCTTTGTCGATCCACTTGACTCTAGGATATCTCCTTGATGATCTTGGACTTGCCAGAGTAGAGGGTGACCCTTATCTTTTCTTATGTCGGGCATATCATTTTTGTTGAGAGGGAAATTATTTATACTGTTGTTTCTGAATCACCAATGATAATTGCCTTTGAGGCATTATATGAAGAAGAATTCCCTTCTCTCTTTAACAAGATTTGTAGGACCAACCTCACTGGTTGACTTTCTCCTTCAATAATTTAGGAATTTCTTGAGTTCCGTCACAAATTTCTTGAAGCATGGTTGAAATTTTTTCTTTGAGTATCGGGAAATCTTGCTAGCTGAATTGATAGTTGGACAAGGGAGAAGATGGAAATACGTATGTATGAATGTATGGTATGCAAAAATATTTGTGGCTTTAAGGGTATGCAAAAAAGTTTCATGGATATGCGATGCGACGCATAAGTAGTATGAAGGTAAATATAAGGGTACCCTATATGGGTTTAATGATAGACATGGAAATGAGGATACTCTACACTGACTCAGAGATTGAGACAGACAAGAAATCCCTAAGGATTATGGACAATGAAAGATGAAGAAGAATCCATACAAGCTTGGGATTGTAACAGAGGGACGAGAATTACTACAGGCTAGGAATTATGATAGACCAATGGACAATTGAGACAAATATTGGACTTTAGGGAATAGCATGGAAGAGAGCACACGGTGACTGGTGAACGGTCATCCAATCCCATGGCCTGATATAGGCCATGTGGCGTGCATCAACGAGGACGTCCTTCGTTGGAATGTTCCATATGGGGAACAAGATCCTATAAAGGTTCTAAGGATAATTATGGACAAAAGGGGATCCCTACAGGATAGGGGTTATGACTAAATAGAAAAACCATATGAGCTAAAACAAAGAATATTCCTACGATTTTAGGGTATACTAATGATAAGAGGCAACCCCATGTAGGTTTGAAATTACAATATAATTTTACTCGCGGGAAGGCTTCATATGAAGGATGGGATGATGTTTTTGGCGTAAAGCGGCAAGAAATAAAGTTTTTGGAAATAGTTATCTGAGAATTTATCGTGTCCACAAAGATTGGTTATTGAATTGTCGTTCGATAATTTCTCGTGTTTATGAGTTTGGGAAAAGAATGGGTTTGTTTGTAAAGTGCGGGAATTAAAAGTTATAGACATAAAAAGAATTTCATTCTTCGATTAGTAAAGAACTCTTGAGTTTTTATTTAGTCTACCCTATCATATAGTTAAACTTACTACCCATTTACACTTAATCTTAACTACTCATTAATATCATCTTGTATCGCTCACACAGAGGTCATCTCTAACACAGAGTGAGATATCAATTGTATCGCTCTATGTCAACAATCTCTCAGCAAAACATAAAAAACACAGAGGCATTAAGATTCAATACCTAAATGATTATTAAGCCTAAATCTATCTCTAGAATCTAATCATAGTAGATATTCATCCTAAGTCTGGATTCAATCCGTCCATCTCTGCAACATCTTAAACCCAAACTTTTAGCAAGCTAAAAAGGATAAACATCAATAAATATTTGTAAAGAAAGTTTCATGCAACACCATGAACAATAAATATACAAATAATCAAGGTAAAGTTACATACAAAATCCAAAAATAATGGTTACAAAGAGAGGAAGAGGAGAGAAAATCAAATTTCCCGCGGTGTCAACACGATCTATCAAGCTTCCGACCTCGGATCATCCAATTGCAAGCTATAAATGTTGTTTTCTAAGCTCTAAATATCAAAGAATGAAGGTGATGGAGTTTGGGAATAAATACCCTAAAAACCATAATCTAGAAAATGACTAAAATATGTTTTTATAAAACTATTCTCAGCAGACCGTGCTAAGCGGCCTAAGCACACTAAGCGGGCTGCACAATATTTACACACTAAACCAACCTAAACCGCGCTAAGCGGGCTTCAAAAAATTTCTTATGCCAAAACAGTAAACGCAAGCAGCACGCTACAAAATGCGCTGAGCGCCACTCGCGCTTAGCCGCCTCTTGCGCCCTAAGCGTGCTCTCCTGGACAGTAAGTCCCAAAACTGATCTTTTATTCTAGAAACACGTATCCTGAGTTGTGCCTTTAACACCTTATTCCATGATACTCCAAATATTTGACAAATACCTACAAAATACACCAAAACTATCAAACGATACACTATTTACATAAAAACACAATTATTCGCAAAGTAAACGTATTTATAAACAAAGCGGGAAATTATTCAAAGACAAGAATATAACTGAATAACCCTAATTGATGATACATAAATTTTAAGTTTTTGACTCACTTTAGACGAAAGGAAGGTGTTAGGCATCCTTCGTCTACCTTGTTCACAAGGATACTAGGGCTTAAGTTTAAGGTTTAGGAATATGGTTTTAATTTTTTAGTTAGGGGAATCACCTTGGTTTTTAAGTCGCGTGCCTACGTATCTTCTTATGAGGAATCAGAGTCCCAATTCGTAGTTCGTAGTGTTTGGTTGTAAATTTTATGGATTATGGAAATATTTTGAATTAATCCTTGGACCAAGTCTGCGTTTGAAAATAGCAGAATTATAGACGCAGTTCATAATTAATAAAAGAGATCTCCATAATCCTTTTTGAAAATGTATTGACTTTTTAGGTTAGTAGAAAAATGTTAGTGTTTGATTGGTTAGCTATTTTAAATGTGTATGCAACATGAGAAAATAAATTTTAATGAACAACAAGTTTAGTGCAATTAAAAATAGGGTTAGTATTTTAAAAATAGTTTGATTAATAAATAATTATTTTATTATTTATTAAAAAATATGTTGAATATTTTTAATAAAAAAATCTAATAATTATTTAATTATTATGCAAAAACTATTTAATGCAAATTGCTAAAAATATTATATATGCTAACTAAATGAAGAAAATAGAATACGTTAATTAAAGAATTAAATTAATTAATTAAATGGGGGGTGTAATCGTTAATTCTGAAGTGTATTTTGTTATTCAAAAGAAACTAAAGTTATTTTTTTAGATTTTTTATTTTATATTATTTTTTGTATTTTTAATAATAAATAAAAGTTAAGATGAAAAAAAGTTTTTTTTTAATACTAATACTAAGAAAAAAAGTTAGTTAGAAAAAAGAATTTTTAGGTTTAAGAAAAAAGGTTTTTTCTATAATAATAATTAAAAAGCTTAAGGTTAAAAAAATATCTTTTTAGGGTTAGAAAAAAAGTTTTTTTATTAAAAAAAAGGTGAAAATAATTTAAAAAAAACACGAATATCATAAACCATAAACAAAACAAAAAACAATCAAACAATTAAAGCAAAACTCAAACAAGAATAAATTCTAATCCACATAAAATAGAATATTCATACACATGCTTAATGATATTAAAAAATATCAACCTGGAATACCATGACCAAATTAAGTTGCTCCCTCCATCATTCTTTTTCCTTTTCTTTGTGCTTTTCTCTTTTCTCCTTTGGTGCAAGATTCTCCTTTTTCGTTTGGTACAAGATCCCTCTTTTTTCATATTGATGATGAAATGAAGACTTTAGGGTTTAGTTGTTGTTGTTCTTCAATGTAAAGAGCAACAATTTTTAGGAGAATCCTAGTGAGTTGTTGATCTGTAAATGATTATTGATGAAAAATTTAGGATGAAGAGAGCCCAATTTATAGATTTGAAATTAGGTTAAAGACACCTCAAAAAGGAAATAGTCCACACCAAGAAAAGTCTAAAATTTATGATTTTATCTTGGCCAGCAAGTCTACAAACTCTGACTAATCAGAAATCAATTTTGTCAACATGTGACCAATCAGAAAGTGACAAATCATGTGATTTTGTTGTTTTTATATTTTATATGATTTTTTGGATATTTTTTAATCAAAAATTGAAAAAAGTAAAAAAAAAAATATTTTTGAAAATTCATTAATTTAAAAAATATAAAAATAATATTTTAATAAAAAATGATTTTTTGGAAAGATTTATACCAATTGAGACTTGATTGAAGCTTGGAGGACAAGATTAGGAACCTATAGACTTTTTTTGGAATATTTTTCTCAATTTTTTGATTGATTTGGTGATTAATGAAAATTTATTTGAAATATTTCAATTATTTTTAACATCTTGACTATTAAGTGTATAAAATCATATTTAAAAAATAATTTTAAAATACCCTTAAAATAGAAAGAAAAAATAATAATAAAATAATTGAAAAATGACTTTTTTTAATCCTTTTTATTAAAAAACACACAAAAGAATATAAATACTAAAAGGTAGTGTAATGTGACTTGAACTCAAGACCTTCCACCTGTAAGCCTTACTCTCTTACCAATTGTGTTATGCCATTCTATTCAAGACAAAAAGATACATAGAAGCATATGAAGGTGGGAAAATATTTTGCTGTTTTTAAAATATAAATAATTTAAATTAAATTATTATATATTTTAAATAAGAAAAAATAAATTAAAGTTAAACTAATTGTGACTAATACCCAAAAAATTTATGAAACGAAGTTTAAAAATAATTTGAATATTTTAAAAATGGGGCGGATAAATTTTGGGTATGACAGGATGAACATATTCAGAGGGAGCTGTTATTGAAGACATGAAAACATCATCAAAAGACTTGGGTTTTTCCACCATCAAAAAGGGGGAGTATGTGGATGCATTTCTCTTTTAGAAGCGGAAGGGTTTTCTCCCCAGAAATCTCTCTACCTATTCAAGTCACAGTTACTAAGACAACTGTCGAGGCTCGGGGTAAAGAGCCAATGATAGAGCTTTCCCGGACGGATGCACCAAAAGAAACTACAGCCAGGGACACCTCTAGACAAGAGTTGGAAGAGGTTTTAAAAATCATCCGCAAGAGCAATTATAAAATTGTTGAACAACTGGGGCAGACCCCATCCAAAATCTCCATGTTATAATTATTGATGTGTTCTGTAGCCTATGCTATAGTAAAATTCTTGAAGACTGCTCATGTGCCACAAGAAATTTCGGCTGATCAATTTGGAAGTTATGCGGCGAGTTTAACAACTGATAATGGATTAGGCTTCTCCGATGCTGACCTGACTCCAGAGGGGAGAAATCATAATAGGGCCCTGTATGTCTCTATTGAATGCAGGGGCACTATGTTGGCTCATGTGTTAATTGATATTGGCTCTTCTCTAAATGTTCTTCCAAAAGGCACTCTTGACAGACTGGATTGTGAGGGGGTTGTGCTGAAGCCAAGTAATATCATAGTTCGAGCCTTTGACGGGTCCATAAGAATGGTGTATGGAGAAGTCGACCTCCCAATCAAAGAGGGTTCATATATACTTGAATCCACTTTCTATGTAATGGACATCCGGCCAGCTTATTCTTGTTTATTGGGACGCCCCTGGATCCATGGGGAAGGTGCCGTCACCTCCACCTTACACCAGAAATTAAAGTATCCTGTAAAAGGCAAGGTTGTTACTGTCTGTGAAGAAGAGGAGTACATGGTAAGCCACCTGAATTCATTCTGATACATGGAGATGGGCGGAGAATTTATCGAGACTCCCTGTCAGACCTTTGAAGTGATTTCCCCTACTACTGTTAAAGATGTTTCTTCCATTCCGAAGACCACCGGGACTCCGCACAAGATGGCTTCCTTGAAATATGCCAAGGCTACTATAAAAGAAGGTGGTTGTACTATTTGGGGTCAGCTTCCTGATATCCCTTATAAATCTGACAAGTTTGATTTGGGCTTTACTATAGAAGGTCAAAGAGTTGTTCTTCGTGCTCGAGCTGGAAGACCTTGGTTCTGCATCAGCAATAACAGAGTCAATGCTATAGAGTATTCAGACAATGATTGTGACTTCAATAGTTGAATAATCCCTACCATTGGCGATGGGCTTGGAAATTGGAAAGCAGAAGACATTTTCCCTATCTCCTTTAGTCAGGAGTAATAGCTATATTCCTTTCTTGTTGCTTTTAAAAAAATACTTTTTGGTTATGTAATAAACAACGACTTTAAACCTTGTGTCTTGCCCGGTGCATAATGGTTCATTTGTTAAGGGTTAATAATTCACAAACATTGTTCATTCAATAAAAACATTGGATGTTTTGCATTCAAATTTTGTGATCTCTGTTTTTCTTTTATCTTATTACATTTTCAAATAGCTATGTGTTCTTACACACACCCATACACTACATTGCATATCCTTGTCCACGTTGAATTTCATCGATAACGATTCTGCTATTTCCGTTTATGACTTTGAAAATCTGATCTACCAAGTCGAGGACGAAGGTGAGGAAGATTGTGAAATACTTGGAGAACTTTCCAGACTCTTAATACAAGAAGAAAAGTCTATCCAACCAAATGAAGATTCAGTCAAAGTTGTAAATTTGGGTACCGAGACAGACAAAAAAGAAGTCAAGATAGGCGCCAACTTAGAAAATAGCTTCAAGAGCAGATTAATCTAGATGTTGCATGAATATGTTGAAATATTTTCTTGGTCATACGAAGACATGCCATGGCTCGATACTGATATTGTGGTTCACCATCTACCAATGAAAAAGGTTTGTTCTCTAATCAAGCATAAGGTTCGTCGCATGCATCCTAAAATGTTGAAAAAGATCAAAGTCGAACCCCTGACCTCCCACACATAACGCCTTATGTCCCTTCCTTGTTACCACTGGGCCAACGCTTCATTCATTATATCAAATACGAATAATATATTATATATCATAATGAATCAATGATGTAACAAACGCGCGTGCAGGTTTGAATGGCCCAACCAGATCATGCCATGCCTTTGTCTTCCTTGATGGATCGTCGTCTTAGGCAAGGAACCTTTACCTACGGACATGGTTGTAACTATAGGAACTGTATATTTCAAAGATGACAGCGACACAATAAAAATGAAATCTAAGACTGCAGACCAACTGGGTTTGATCTCATGAGTACAATGGTAATCTTCATTTGGCTTAATTCCACATGTAATGAAAAACCCTAAAACGAAGCTTCAAACCCTAGCAATGGCAGTTATCCATACAAGCATCAAAACAAACAATTAATTATGCAAACTTGTTCTACATGATTATACAAACATGAATATTTAGTTATAATCCATTTATCACGAGTGTATATTCAAAATCAAATTCAAGAAACTAAGGGCAAACTATGGTTCTGTATGCGCGGTTCCTGAAGGTGTAGAGGCGTGGTAACGGTCCAAACAACTTCCAAACGTGCCCATGAATTGATTTCAAGCCTTAGAATTCTTTGAATCTCCTCATGGACAAAAATCCGATCACCACTTTCTTATCAAAAATTTGAGTTTTTTCTCCCAATTCACACGACCAATCCTTCTTTTTATCATCAGGGTTTGTTATGCATATATAGTAAAAGCAATTAGGTCAATAAAACTGAGTTGAATCTTTGCCAATTGATGAGAAGAGATTTGATTTGCATCTTGTATTTTTTTATTTTTAAATTTGGCCAAATCATGATCTTTTTCAATCCAATTAGTCCTTGCACGAATTATATGATTTTCCAGCTGATTATAGACTCATAATGTGCTCATAAAATCCAATCTTTGATTTTATTTCATTATTCCATTATTTTAAATGATTTATTTTAATTTTAATGAATAAAAAATCAAAACAAATAATAAAAATAATAAAATAATAAGTGTATAAGCTCAGGGGTCGAGGGTCATCTTAGGAACAAGTTTCAAACAAGAAAACATGGGCCCGTTTGAAAAAAAATCAATCAATTTTGATCAATGTTGACTTCATGCACATTTCCAAAATTTGGTCAATTTTAGCAATGCATATCCCTCTCATTTTTTACCCTAAGAGGGTGTTCTTTTACTTTTTAGAAAGTTTAGGATGTCCTTTAACAACCCTTTTGGTTTCATATTAATTGGATCTTCCATGTTCATGTAAGGAGCTTTGACCCAAAATGTGTTTTTGTTGACTTTTTGAATCGACCTATAATGTATGAACTTGTAACTTTTGATTGAGGCATTTCTTGACCTTGAGGGATGAACATATGTTGTAGGGAATAGGATTCTCTTCAAAATGAGCCTTGGTTGGAAAATTTCTGATAAAGTATGAGAAAGTTATGCCTGGTCAAAGTTTGGTTGACTTTTCTTATAGAAACCCTAAATTGCCATTTTTGACTTTTGATGAGTTATGAGCATTTCATGAAGAATCATGATCAACTCTTGATCAACTGATTGATATTACTTCAAAATGTTAATGTTGACCAAAAATCTTGAAGTTTGTCTGTCTTTGGGCCACAATTGACTTTTTCCCTAGTACAATTGATTTTCAGGCATTTGAGTAGTTGACTTAGCAAACTTGTTGTGCAAGGCATGAAACTTGGCATGGATGATCTCGAGGACATATTAGGACAATGGAGACCATTTGGGACCCTTGGGACTCAACCATCTTGCTTGAAATTGAAACCCTAGTTTGAGGCTTATTGTCTTAAGAGGAGGATTTGTCTGGTCAATCCTTAGTCAACTTGAGCAATTAAGGACCTCTAGGAGTATGTCTTGTGTGGAAATGGGAGGGAAAATTTTGTGGTACAATAGCTGCCACTGTTCAATCTTCTTAAACCAGAGGTTTTAAATTGGCTTGTTCGCCTTTCGTGATCTGAGGGTGGAAGATGATTGAACACTAGAGTGCCCAGAAATTTGCACTCGCGTGAAGTAATACTGATGGTTGATGACGTCGAGAATGGGCTTATAGATTCCATTTGGAGAATATGACTGAAGATTACTAGAGATGGGCTTAAATATGCCATCCATAAGATATTACGAGGAGTCTTCAGAGATGGGCTTAAAGATGCCATCCAGAACAAACATGATTTCGCGAGATATTCCTTTGTGGGAATTCCTCTTCCTGTTGTTAGGGAGGAGTCCGCTGAGGAATGTTGGTCTCTATTTTGAGGAATAAAGTTTAGGAGCTACAATTGTCCATTACTCTACTGGGGAGTCATCTCTTGATTGAAGAGACGAAAGTGAACTGCGATCTGGTCAGGATCCAGGCTTCACTGTGACTTACTAAGGATGATAAGGCTGCCTGCTATTTGGTCGTTTTCCAGGCTTCACAGTGACTTATCGGGGAAATGATATTAAACTGTTATCTGGTCAGGATTCAGGCTTCAGTGTCTTGCATTGTTGATTGACTATTATCCAATCAGTTTCTGGGCTTCATAGCTTCTTTAACTAGCATAGAAATCTTAGTATCGATTTGACTGAACCAGAGAAAGGTCTCAAGTTATCTTCAACTGGGATAGAAATCTTAGTGTCGATTTGACTAAACCTGGGAAAGGCCTTGAATTAACTTTGAATGGCATAGTAATTAGGAGGATCTTAGTAGCGATTCAACTGACCCAGATGAAAGTCTTGGTACATCTTCTGTTGGCATAGTAATCAGAGAGATCTTAGTGTCGATCTGGATGATCTAGAGAAAATCTTAGGTTAACTTTGACTGGCATAATAATCAGGAGAATCTTAGTTGAGATTTAACTGACCCAGACGAAAGTCTTGGAATCTCTTCTAGCGACATAGTAACTAGAGAGATCTTGGGTTAACTTTGGCATAGTAATCAGGAAAATCTTAGTAGCGATTTAACTGACCCAAACGAAAGTCTTGGAATCTCTTCCACCAGCATAGTGAGCAGAGAGATCTTAGATTAACTTTGACTGGAATAGCAATCAGGAGAATCTTAGTAGCGATTCAACCGACCCATATGAAAGTCTTGGAGTCTGTTCCACCGACATAGTAAGCAGAGAGATCTTAGATTAACTTTGACTGGCATAACAATCAGGAGAATCTTAGTAGAGATTCAACTGACCCAGATGAAAGTCTTGGAGTCTCTTCCACAGGAATAGTGAGAAGAGAGATCTCAATGTCGATCTGGCTGATCCAGAGAAAATCTTATAAGGACATCTTCTTGAAGAAAATGCTGAAATAGCCCTTGGTTAGACGTAGCTTGTTGATTAGGTCCTTTCCTGCAAGGTAAAGGGTTAGTCGTATGCAATGTCATGATGTATGAAATGCATTGTGATGATGTTCTCAAAATAAATGAGATTGTATTGTATGCAATATATATGTGCATGCCATAATGTATGGATATGGGATGCTATTAAGGTATTTCTTAGTCGGGGAAAATAAATCCCTGGCTGCTGCTGGAGAGTATTGGAAAGCCGAGTCCTTCATTTCCGCTAGGGATGGTGAATGAAGATGACTATGTTGTGGATTTACTCCTTTCTGTTTGCGAATACTCTTCTGGGGAGAGACTCTGCGGGGGAATAGCTCTATTTGTGAGAGGATATGCTTTGCTGGAATATTTTGCCGATTTGGAGAAATAAACTCTGTTGGGGGTTGAGCTTCCGCATTCCGAGAAATAAACTCTGCTCGGGAGAAAACTTTATGAACCGCTTGCAATTATAAAATTTGGCTGGGGAATATAGACGTCGGCTCTCTGAAGGAACTTTGCTGGGGAAAGTAACTCCTATTTGGGGAAGCCGATGTCAAAACTTTGGTTGCCTCTACCTTTTTGGGAGTATAGATGTTATGGGGGAGCATGTAATGGTGACTTCATTTTAAAGTTGTCTCTGCCTCTGTACCTGCTGGAAGGAGTAACTGTCGGGATTGACATAGTTTTTTATTATTTTCCCCTGTTCCTTAAGTCATGAGCAACTGTCTTTCTGTTTCTTATGCAAATATTTGTAAATAGAAATCATATTCAAATGCATATGTCAAAAACAAATCATTGGATGTTTTTGCGAAACAAAACAGAAAAAGAAAAGCGAATAGTTTTTTTTGTGTAGAAATGACTTGTATTGATTTTGAAGTTGGCTTATAACAAGCGTTTTTGTACAAGGAGGCTGACACTCTAGTAAGAGAATGCCGCCGTGAAAAATAAAAGCTAGCCAATATTATGCACAAAGAGAAGCAAACAGATATGTGTAATAATCCTATTGAGTTTAAATTCTGCTATTGCCACTATGTCTTCGAGTGTCTCATCACTTTGCTACTTGTCTGAAGCTAACTAGATTGATCAGTGCCGTTTGAGCTTGATAGATGATGCTGAAGTCGGGTCGCAAGGTGATCCAATGGGACATAGTGATACGCTTTAAATCCCTAACTTTTTCCTGGACCGCCCTTTCAGGTTTTCAGTCCACCGGGATACCCTTTTTTTCCCAAGCCGCCTTTTTAGGTTTTCGACTTACCGGGTGTATAAATGTTTTTGATTTCATCCCAAATTTTTGCCCGAACCCTTTTGGTTCGCCGAGAAGCCCTTATTTTTGCCTAGGCTAGTCAACCTAGCGAGTCTTATTTATGCGTAGTATCTTTTTACTATGTCCGCATTGACAGGGTGAGGAAGGTCGTCACCGTCCATGGTGGTCAGAATCATGGCTCCACCAGAAAATATGCTTTTGATCATAAATGGTCCTTCGTATGTGGGAGTCCATTTGCCCCTGGGATCACCTTGCAGCAGTATGATGCGCTTGATCACTAGATCCCCGACTTGATATACTTAGCGTCTGAGCTTTGAAAGCCTTGATCATCCGTTTTTGATACATTTGACCATGATAGACAGCAGTAAGTCTCTTTTCGTCAATCAGATTCAGTTGATCAAGTCGATTATGGATCCAATCATCTTCATTCAGACATGCATCCTTCATGATTCTCAGAGAAGGGATCTAGACCTCAATAGGCAGGACAACCTCCATGCCATATACCATAGAGTAGGGTGTTGCTCCTGTCGATGTTTGCGCGGAGGTGCGGTACCCGTGAAGAGCAAATGGTAGCATCTCGTGCCAGTCTTTGAATGTCACCGTCATCTTCTGTATGATTTTCTTAATGTTCTTGTTAGTAGCCTCCATAGTGCCATTCATCTTCGGCCGGTAAGGGGAAGAATTATGGTGCTGGATCTTGAATTTTTTACAGAGTTCGGTGATCATCTTTGTTGTACCCCAAAATTTTCTCTCTCATTTATCAAGTATTTCCTCACAAGATCTCCTTGGGTTCAAGACTGCACAAGGGTTAATTAGCTCAAGACACCTCCTTAAGCACTGATGACTGAAATTAGGGTTTGAGATTGCACAAGGATAATTGAACTTTCAATGCCTCATATGACTTTCATGGATCATATGGACCCCCAAGATTACTCATGTCAAGTTTCAAGCCTTGGATCACATTTTTGCTTAGTCAATTGAGCAGTTGACCTAAAAATTAACTATATTGGGGAAAAGTCAACTATGGCCAATTTACAGTCAAAATTCATAATTTTTTATCCACATCAACATTATAAACTCATATGTATCATTTGATCAAGTTTGGACCATAATTCCTCAAGAAATTTGATCAAATCATCAAAAGGGCAAAATGGTCAAAATTAGGATTTTGACTAAGAAAGTGCAATTTCTGATTTTTGACCTAGAAAATGGTTAGTTGGTTTGAGGCATGATCTCAAGAGTTCAATTGCATTATTTTTACCTAATGGCATGACTCAAAACATTGATCAAGATCAATTGGACTGGTAGTTGATTTTTAGTCAACTAATCGAAAGTCAATTGTACATTGAAAAATCAAACTTTGACTTTTGGTCAAAATCAAGTGTCAAAGATCACAATTCATCAAAACATGTCAAAATATGAAACTTGTTCATCAAGAAATCAAAAAGTCAAGATTTCATTTTGAAAAGTCTAAGTTTTCAAACTTAGAAAATTCTCTAAGTGTTGAAAACTTCATATTTTTTCACAAGTTTGAGCCAATTTTTCACCATGATGCAAGATGATTCAAAAGAAACTTTAATCATGAAATTTGTAGATCTCCATGAGATCTACAACTTTTATTTACACAACTTCTCCTAGAAATTCTTGGATCTCAAGTTATAAATCCATGAAGTCATGGTCTTGAAACTAAACACTTAGTGAAAAGTTTGCCCTAGTTTAGGCAGGATTTTAACCTAACTTCATGGAAATTTTTCACATAGTTCCAAGGGGAATTTTCAAAAGTGATTCAAAGAGGGGTTATAGAGAACATTACAAGCTTTCTAAAATGTCTAAGAACTCATTGAGACCATTCTTGAGCAAGGAGAATCGAAGAGAGGAAGTTAGGGTTTCAAACTAAAATTATAGGTCATTTTCATGATGACCAAATATGCAATTTAAATGTTAGGCTGCATAATCTTGCTTTGTAGGCCTTCTAACTTGTGCATCTATCCATCATTAATGGATTACACAAACTTTTTAGCTTTAATCCAAGTGGTTTAAGCTTTATCCAATTCACATTTCCATTAATGACACAAAGTGAACACTTCCATTTTGGAAAAGCAAGATGTTGTACCCCAAAATTTTCCCTCTCATTTTATCAAGATTCTCCTCACAAGACTCTTTGGACTCAAGACCAAATTAGGGTTTGCTCAGCTCAAGACACTTCCTTGCACTGTTGGCCTGAAATTAGGGTTTGAGTTTGCACAGGAATTTTTGGACTTTCAATGCCTTATGTGACTTTCATACTTCATGTTGGACATCTAAGATTTCCCATGCCAAGTTTCAAGCCTTGAATCACAATTTTGCCCAGTCAATTGGACAGTAGACCTAAAAATCAGCTGTATTGGGGAAAAAGTCAACTATGGCCAATTTACAGTCAAACCTCATAATTTTTTATCCACAACAACATTATAGACTCATATGAACCATTTGATCAAGTTTGGACCACAACTCCTCAAGAAATTTGATCAGATCATCAAAAGGGCAAAATGGTCATTTTTAGGGTTTTGACTGTAGAAGGGAAATTTCTGATTTTTCACCTAGCCAATGGCAAATTGGTTTCAAGCATGATTTCAAGGACTCAATGGCATCATCTTGACCTAATCACAAGGTTCAAAAGATCTCAAATGCATTAGATTGATAGATGAATTTTCCAGTCAACTGATCAAAAATCAACTATACACTGAAAAGTCAAACTTTGACTTTTTTGGTCAAAATCAAGTGCCAAGGGTCATTTTTCATCAAGATGTGTCAAAATATGAAACTTGTTCATCAAGAAACCTAATCAAGACCCAACTTTTCCCAACTTTTTCACCATGATGCAATTGTATTAAAACAAAACTTCCAACATTAAAGTTGTATTCCTCCACAAAATATACAACTTTGATTCATAAAGTTTTCCAAAAAGATGCTTGGATCTCAAGTTATGATTTTCTGAATAGAGGTCCAAAAACTTTCTAACTTAGTGAAATTTTGCCCTAGTTTAGGCAGGATTTAGACCTATCTTCATGGAAATTTTTCACCTAGTTACAAGAGGTATCTCAAAATGAATTTCAAAGATGGATTGTAGAGCATGTTACAAGCTTTCCAAAATTTCCAAAACTCTCCAAGATCATTTATGGTTAGGGAGAATCAAAAGTTTGAAAATGGCAAATTATCACTTTTGTCCAAGGCATTTTGCACCATGTTACAACTTGCAAATCAGTTTGGATCATGCTTGTACTTGGTTTACAGGTTCTAATCGTTTCTACACTCATAAATTAAATGCAAATACATTGGTTAAAGGCTTTGTCCTGAGCTTTAGAACATTACACAAGGAGTTAATCCAAAAATGGCAAAAAGGCAACGTTGTTACTTTGATAAAGCATGCTTTATGTCATTTTGTTTATCTTGAGCCATGGACCCAATTTCTTACTGCAAACAAAGTCCACAAACTTGAGTCAAAGTACACCAACTATGTGCAGCTAAGGAGCAGGCCTGTACAAACTTTGGCTTTGTTAACTCAACCTTTTCTTCAAAAACAAGCCAACTTGCAAAATTGAACATAACTTGTGCATCTGTTAAAACCAAGACTGGAGACCATTTGAAATAAGTTCAACATATTGTACCAAGCCTGAAACACGATTTCAAAGCCTCTCAAACACCCTTAAGCACAAAAACTCCATTTCTGCCCAAAACAGGGCAAGCCCTGCAGAACTCAAGCCAAAACAAATTCCACTCGTGCGTTTTGTCCCAAACCACGTCAGACACATTGCATACATCCCATCCAACCTACCCAAGTCCCTGTCCAGCAACTGTAACTCCATTTTCACACTTCACCATTTTCACTTTGAAGCTTTGCAGGTTGAGTTCTACAAGGAGTTTCAGGTCATTTCAAAGCAAGCTAAGCATTGGGAAAGGTCAAGGGAACATCAAGCAAGCTCAAAAGTCCTTCAGGCCTCACTCACAACTCCTACATTTCCATATTCGAACTTGACTAAAACAGGTATTTCTCAAGATTCTAACTCCTTATTTAGGCATCATTAAGCTTAGGTTTGTGAAGCAAAAATGTAGTCTCTAAGTTGCTTGAGTTGTACATATGCATAGCTTGTATTTATATTTACTGAGCTAGGAGAATTTAGATGATGAACATGCTGAAATTTTTAGGTCAGAAATTGGGGGTAATAAAATTCTCCCTGGTTTCTTAGAGTTAGATCAAGTTTTTTATATGGTTAGAATCGTGGTTTAAAGCTCTATAAGTTTCATGTTGTGAGTTTTTGATTTCATGCAAAGAGTAGAGAGAACAGGTTTGAAGTTGTAGAAGCGCGCGTTTTGGCCAAAGGACAGGGATGAAGCGTGACTTGGGCCTGGGCCTGACTTGCCTTGCTGTTTGAACCCTCCATTGTGTTATTTGCACCCCTGGCACATTTTCTTTATTTTTGCACATTTTTCATTTCCTTTTTTATTTTCTAACTTTATTATTTTTTCTTGAATATTTAAAATCACAAAAAATATTTTCTTCATTTTTGGCATTTTATCATATTTTTATTTTATTTTTATTTGCATAATAAATAATTATTAGGTTAATATTACTTTATTTTCTTAATTAAAACTTGTAAATAATATTAAAATACTTACATATTTTATTTTATTATATTATACATATAAAATAATATTTTCTTACATATTTAACTTTTTAACATTTTGTATATATTATTTTTATTATTTGTTTGTACATAAATAAAATAAAATAATATTAAAATATATTTTCTTTTAAAACAAAACTAGGGTTTCCACCCTTTTCAAAAATAATCATTAATAGTTTTTCTTATTTTGAGACATAAATAATTTATTTTACATACATAAAATAAATACAAAAACATCATTTGCATATTTATATTTATTTGTACATTTAAATATTTGTCTATTTATTTATTTGTGCAATATTTCAATTTGGTTGTAATAATAGTTTTAGGGTTTTATTTTGAGCAATCTCCCCTATTCAAACTTGTATCCCCCTCCCCATAATAAAGTTGTAATAGTCTTAGATTTACTTTTACGCATTTTATTGCTTTTATATGCATGATAGTAAGATTAGGGTTTGTATGCAAAGAACCAAAATCAAACAAATAGATTGACTAAACACAAGACAAAAATGCATGAAAAATGACAACACAATGCACACAAGCACGCTTAGGGTTTCACCCACTTGTTGCCTTAAAAATGGCCATGGTATACATGCTAGGTATCTTGTAAAAACAAAAACAAAAAACAAAAGAAAAAGATCATAGTCCCTGGATGACGCTATCTTGGTTGCCTAAAAACAAATGATCTAGTCCCTTAAAACTTGCTAAGATACTTGGAAATATTGTTATCATGGTCATACGATGACCCACACCCGGCCCATTTAACATCCAAAGACAAGGTTGTTTACCAAATACAATGGTAAAACAACAATTTCAAAGGGTTAAGAATGTGTAGGAAAGATCTTTGAGTAGGGTAGACAACTCCTAGTTACTTGATCAAACTTGCAAACCATCCTTACTATTTTAAAAAAACACACAACACATTTCAAAACAATTTCCCAACAAACTTTCAAACATTGAAACATTTTTCAAAAGACAAACACCTTTATATATATTCAAACAAGAATCATTACAAAGGTTGCCTAAACAAAGGCCTCTTTTCAAAATACTTTCAAAACCACACACAAAAGCACTATTTCAAACAATTGAAAAGCAAAAGCAAGTGATCTAAAACAAGTAACTAAGAGCTCATGGAAAACCATGGATGAAAAGGGTGCTAGCACCTTCCCTTTTCATAATCTATCCCCCGAACCCAAAAACAATCTCAAAGGTCTTTCCTGTGCTTTTTTACCTTTCCTTTTGGATAAAATAAAATTCGGTGGCGACTCTTGCTAAACCGAAACATTTGCAAACACAAACACAAAACCTCAAGTTAGTTCTGCCACCGCATTACAGAACTCGCGACTCTGTTGGGGATTTTCTAAAAGTGGGGTTACCTTAGGGTTTTAGATCACCTTTACATGCTTATCTTGCTTGACTTGATTGCTTTATATTTGGTTCTATTGTTTGGGTTTGAATCCTCTACCCGGATTTGGGAAACATTCATAGGTAAATAGAATTACATTGTGGAAACTGTGCGGGGTATACCGACATGGTTGAAGCAATAGCTATATTAGTGCAACATATTTGTGGGTACCGATAGCCTTTGAGTCAATCAAAGAGAATATGGGGTTGCTGAGTAATGTCATGAAGCACTAATGGACTTTTAGAACCTTTACTTGATCAACTTGGCCTTTTTAGGAGTAGTGAGATGACTGGATTTGGTGCAGTCTGAAGTTGGTAGATACTCGATACTACACTCATTGAGGATTGTTTTCTTGGAATATTTTGGTCTCCAGTAAAGTGGCTAAACTGAAACAATGAACACAGAAAATAATCCAGTGATATTGAGCTCCTTAGAACCCGATTACTATTTATAGGACAGGTTGAGCCAACTAAACTTCAAGAGGGTACTTACCTACGAAACCCCATGCAAGCATGAAACTAGGAACTTGTGTGATTTGTTTGTACATATATACTTGTGCATAACATCATGGACATCATGAAGCATCATATGCATCCACTAACCATTTCAAGGATTTGGATTTTCATCTTTGTTCCTATTTTGTAGGTAATGGATTCACTTTGCAGGAAAACTATCCAAGTCAACCTTGTAAGAATTCCTCTGTAACTCAAGGAGCTAGCTTCAAGGATTCCTGAGAATTCTCCATTCATCGAGAGGCATGGTCATCTTCTCAACTTAGTCACTGTCAAAATTGAGGAGGATATGCTGAAAGTTCTCTTCCAGTTCTTTGACCTCCTACACCACTGCTTCACATTTCCTGATTACCAACTTGTGCCTACTTTGGAGGAAGTTTCTCAACTCTTGAGGATTCCTATTCTCAATCAACTACCCTACAACGGTACGAAAATAGATCCAAAGCCTGAAGATGTTGCTCAAGCCCTACACTTGCAACCATCTGATATCATAGGCCATTGAGAAACTAGAAGTGGTGTCAAAGGCTTCTTGTCAAAGTTTCTGTTTGAGAAGGCCCAAAGCTGCTGGAATTCTTTAGACTTACAAGCTTTTGAGGAGATTGTAGCTCTTCTCATATATGGGTTGGTCTTGTTCCCAAACCCTGACCAACTTATAGATGTCAGTGCTGTCAAAATCTTCATGGCTCGCAACCCGATGCCTATATTGCTTGGGGATATCCTCCACTCTTTTCACACTCGAACAAGGAGGAAAAGAGGTGTTCTCATGTGTTGTATTCCTTTACTGGCAAGATGGTTTATTTCTCATCTTCCCCAATCAATTTTGAAGAATGAGCAAGGTTTGAGGTGGTCAAAATGATTGATGACTCTTACACATTCAGATGTTCATTGGTGTTCTCGATCCAGAGAAAATGTTATTATCATTGATCATTATGGGGAATTCCCTAATGTCCCTCTAATTGGAATTAGGGGAGGCATTACCTACAACCCTTTCCTGGCTCTGAGACAGTTTGAGTATGCCCAAATGGATGGCCCACATGACATGCAGATTCCAGACTTGGTTTTTGACTTTGACAACAACGATCAAGGACTTCGACAAAGGTTTATCCGAGCTTGGAGAATGCCCAACAAGGTTGACAGTATGACCTTGGGACATAAGAATTCCATCCCTCTTGATCCTTACCTCAAGTGGGTACGAACCCGCACCCAAAGTATTATGATGCCTTACCCCTACATTCTCCCTCTGATCAAAGAGCATGTTATGGAAGGAGAGGTTCCATACACCCTCCTACATCTTGACATGCCAACATCACTAGAAGATTTACAAAGGAGTTGGATACAGCTCAAGGGAGAGCGCGATACTTTTGAAGCCCAATTCTACGCCAGTGAGAAGAAGGTTTTAGAACTTACTCGTCAACTTCACGAAGAGCGGACTCTCAACACCTACATTGCACCAAAAAGGATGCACAACGTCTTTTTACATTAGAATTTTGTATTATTTTGCCCATGTGGCATTGATGTACTAACAAATTATATCTTATTAATTTGACGTGTGTTCTTTTTTGTTTAAAACAACTTTGAATTTCTGAATCCTTGAATGCATTACATGAATATATATCATTCATCATATGCATAAGCAGGTCTTCACACCAAGTTTCCTTATCTCTCAGCTGTTTATTTCAGCAAGATGGATATAGAGAAGATGGTCAAAGACTTACAAGCGCAGAACTCACAGTTCCAACAGTTACTTTTGACCTTGGCAAAGGGGCAGGAGGAGCTCAAAACCTTGCTGGAAAAGGAAGGAGAAAAAGAAAAAGAAGAGCGCTGGTGTGGCTACCATGGGTAGAAGATTCGAAGGTCAAGCTAGAAGGGTCCTGGATTTCCCCTCAACATCTGATGAAGGGGTGAGAAAGGGTAAAGAGACTGAAGTACCATCTGACTCTGAGGAAGAGGAAGAAGTAGAAGAAGAGGATGAAGACTATTCAGAACAACAGTACCCTCCTGCAGATGACAAATACAAGAATCTGGAAGAACGTCTGGCAGCCATGGAGATACAAAGAGTACTTGGGCTGGACTTTGAAGAGTTAGGGCTGGTTTCTGGGATTGTGATTCCCCCTAAGTTCAAGGTGCCTCTTTTTTGTAAGTACGATGGTTTGTCTTGTCCCAAGATGCATCAGCGATCTTACGTCAGAAAAATTCAGCCGCATTCTTCTAACAAGGATCTGTGGGTGCATTTCTTCTAGGACAGTCTTTCGGGGACGCAGTTAGATTGGTTGTACCAGCTAGAGAGGTCTGATATGCACAATTGGGAGGATTTGGCGGTCGCCTTCTACAGACAGTGTCAATATAATACGGACTTAGCACCAAACCGTACTCAATTACAGAGTATGGGCATGGTCTCAAATGAAGGTTTCAAAGAGTGTGCCTAGAAATGGAGAGACTTGGCGGGACGAGTACAACCACCTCTATCTGAGAGGGAGCTAGTAGATATGTTCTTGGGTACACTGTCAGGCCCCTTTTTCAATCACCTGATTGGAAGTTTGTCTGCGGGGTTCACCGAGTTAATTCTAACTGGTGAGAGAGTTGAAGCCGGCATAAAGAGTGGGAAAATTCAAAAGGATGCATCTGCTTCCATTTCCATCAAAAATACTTTTCCAACAAAGAAATAAGTATCAGTTGTTTACTCCCAAAGAGGTCAAGGAAGAGTCGAGCGCCGGCCAACGGTGGGGGTCGTAATGATTCAGAAGTCTGCAGCTGATCAACCCAGAAACAATCAACCCAGAACCAACCAAGCAAGGGTGGAAAGGCCTGCACGACAATTCACCCGGATCAATATGACTCCTACTCAGGTTTTACACCATCTCTTGAAGTTAAACCTTGCAAGTTTGAAAGAGGCCCCGAAGAATCCGAATACATCTTCTGCTTACTATCATTCGAACGCCAAGTGTGCTTATCATTCAGACAGCCTGGGGCATGAAACCAACAATTATCGGGCCCTCAAAAATAAGATTCAGGATTTGATAGATACTAAAGAAGTGGAATTCGACGCCCCTGAAAAGACAAATGTGATCTCTGCTCCAATGCCAAAACATGGTCACAATGCTCATGTTGTTGAAGAAGATATTTTTGTTGCTACTATTGATGATTTGATGACTCCGCTACCGATAATCAAGTTGAATTTGCTAAAGGCTGGGATTTTCCCAGGTTGTGAAGAAGATTGCTGCCTTTGTTCATCCTTACCAACCGACTGTCCGTTGTTGAAGTTAGGCATCCAACACCTAATGGATAACCAAGAAATCCTTTTTGAAAAGACTCATGTTACACCGACTCCTGTCAATGATATTTTAATAATTACCATATTCGCCAATCTTTCCAAGGTCTCCAAAAGACCTATTAAGATTACATCCAATCCGAAGATTGCACCTTTGAAGATAACCATGTCGAGGCCCATCCCGTACAAGTCTGACAAATCAATACCGTGGAACTATGGGGGAGTGATCTTTTACCACAGTGTTAAACAAATTGAATTGACTGAAGAGAGTTATGACATTGGAAACATTGCTGGAACAAGTAAAATCACCCGCAGTGGAAGAATTTTCTCTCTGGAGATTTCCCCTCCAAAGGCAATCTTCGAACCCTCAGCTGCTCCTAAGGTTACCCCTGTACCGGTCAACATATCTACGAGAACTCCAATTATTGAAGAAGTTGTAACTCATGTGGTTGTCCCCTCTGCTTCTGATGATGATAGAGGGAAAGGGATCCAAGAAGAGCCCGTCAGGACGAGGGCTCAACCGTTGATCATCCCTGAAACCTCTCAAAAAGAAACGGAAGAAATTTTGAAAATAATCAAGAAAAGCGATTATAATGTTGTTGAACAACTGGGGCAAACCCCCTCAAAGATCTCTATGTTGGCCTTACTGCTTTGTTCATAAGCTCATGCTAAAGCTCTGATCAGATTTTTGAAGACGGCCCATGTGCCCCAGGAAACCTCCGCGGATCAGTTCCAAGAATGTGTAGCTAGCCTAACAGCTGACAACGGTTTAGGATTCTCCGATGCTGATCTAACAATCAAAGGGAGAAAACATAATGACGCTTCGCATGTCTCGGTGGAATGCAGAGGGACTATTCTAGCACACGTTCTGGTAGACATTGGTTCATCTCTGAACGTATTGCCAAAGAAAGCCTTGGACAGGCTAGATTGTGAAGGTTTAACTTTGAAGCCCAACAACATCATTGTCAGAGCCTTTGATGGTTCTAAAAGGATGGTCCATAGGGAGGTAGACATCCTGATTAAAGTGGGAACTGAAACCTTCAACTCCATATTCTATGTCATGGACATCCATCCTTCCTATTCTTGCTTGTCGGGAAGACCCTGGATTCACCATGCTGGAGCCTTCACTTCTACTCTGCATCAAAAGCTCAAGTACCCTGTCCAGGGGAAAATTGTAATTGTTCACGGAAAAAAGGAATACATGATAAGCCATCTAAATTCTTTCCGCTATGTAGAATTGGATGGTGAATTCATCGAAACCCCCTTTCAGCATTTTGAAGAGGTAGCTCAGGAGATTGCGGCAACCAAGACAGTGTCTTCTGTACCCATGATTACCAGACCTCCGCCTCGGATGTCATCTCTCAAAGAAGAAAAGGCTGTGATTGAAGAAGGAGGAAGCACAATCTGGGGGAAGCTTCCAAACTTTCCTTTCAAATCTGATAAATTCGGCTTGGGTTTCACTGCTTCTGCTCAAAAGGTTGTACGCCGCTCTCGGGCTGGAGGGCCTCCAGTGAAGATAACCCATCATGGAGTCAATGCTTTGGAGGATAGTGAAGAGGAGAGTAACTTGGAAGACTGGATTTTCCCTACTATTGAAGGAGGACTGTGCAATTGGGAGGCAAAGGACTTTGTTCCCATTACTTTCATAAATCAGTAATTTATCTTTCAAACATTTTTGTTGGTGTGTAATAATTCTTAAACAATTCGTACACTTTTAACCTTGTGCCTTACCCGAGGTGCATAGGTCCATTTGTAAGGGTTTGATTTTTCATCTTCATATGCCATTTTAATGAGTCATGGATGTTTTCATATATAAACTTTTGTGTTCATTGTATTTCTTTTTGGATTTTATTTGTTTAAAGATGGCTATCCCTTACACACACCCACACTCACAAATGCAGATACCCTTCCATTCTGGATTCCATGGGTAACAATTCTGCTATGGCCTTCAGTGACTCTGAAGATCTGGTCTACCATGCCGAATACGAAGGTGACAAAGATTGTGAGGTGCCGGGAGAGTTGGCTAGACTTCTACAACAGGAAGAAAGGTCTATTCTACCTCATGAAGAGTTGTTAGACACAATCAACTTGGGTACAGAGGAAGATAGAAAAGAAGTTAGAGTGGGTGCCAACCTAGAGCCAAGTGTCAGAGAGCGCTTAGTTCAGTTGTTGAATGAATATGTTGATATCTTCGCCTGGTCTTACGAAGACATGTCGGGACTTGATACAAACATTATGGTACACCGTCTCCCTATAAGAGAAGACTGTCCACCAGTTAAACAGAAAGTTCGCCGCATGAGGCCCGACATGTCTGAAAAGATCAAAGAAGAAGTTATGAAGCAGTTCAATGCTGGATTTCTCGTTGTTACTTCCTATCCATAATGGGTTGCTAACATTGTGCCCATGCCTAAGAAGGACGGCAAAGTGAGAATGTGCATGGATTACAGAGATTTAAATAGGGCCAGCCCTAAAGATGACTTTCCACTACCGCACATTGACATCTTGGTTGACAATACAGCTCAGCACAAGGTATTTTCTTTCATGGACGGATTCTCAGGCTATAACCAGATCAAAATGCCCCTTGGGGACATGGAGAAAACTACTTTTGTTACACAGTTGGGTATGTTCTGCTACAAAGTGATGCCATTCGGAATGAAGAATGCCGGGAACACCTATCAATGCGCCATGGTAGCTTTGTTTCATGATATGATACATCATGAGATAGAGGTCTACATAGATGACATGATAGCCCGTTCACAAACAGAAGAAGAACACCTCGACCATCTGCAAAAGCTGCTTGTCAGGTTGAAGGAGTACAAGCTCAGACTGAACCCTAACAAGTGCACTTTCGGAGTCAGGTCCAGTAAACTCTTGGGTTTCATTGTCAGCAACAAGGGCATCGAGGTTGATCCTGCCAAAGTCAAAGCTATACGAGAAATGCCTGCCCCTTGCACTGAGAAGGAGGTCAGAGGTTTCTTGGGACGCCTAAACTACATCGCAAGGTTCATTTCTCACCTAACATCTACCTGTGAACCAATCTTTAAGCTGTTGAAGAAAGATCAGGTGGTTAAATGGAATGATGACTGTCAAGTTGCTTTTGATAAAATCAAGGAGTATTTGATAGAACCTCCTATCTTGATGCCTCCCGTCAAAGGAAGACCGTTAATCATGTATCTGACTATCCTAGAGAATTCAATGGGTTGCATACTGGGCAAACATGACGATTCTGGCAGAAAAGAGCATGCCATTTATTACCTTAGCAAAAAGTTTACCGACTGTGAGACCCGATACTCACTGCTCGAGAAAACTTGTTGCGCTTTGGTATGGGTTGCTCGCCGACTAAGGAAGTATATGTTGACTCATACCACTTTACTGATCTCTAAGATGGATCCGATCAAGTACATCTTTGAGAAGCCTACTCTATCTGGAAGAATCGCTAGATGGTAGATGATCCTAACGGAATACGACATACAGTACACGACTCAAAAAGCTATAAAAGGGAGTGTGCTAGACAATCATCTGGCCCATCAAGCTGTCGAAGATTACAAATCTATGAGGTTCGACTTCCCCGACGAGGATATCATGACAATGGATAACATTGAAGAAAATAGACCATATGACGGACCTGAACAAGGATCCCATTGGACCCTGTACTTTGATGGTGCCTCCAATGCACTTGGCAACGGTATCAACGCGGTACTTATCTCTCCAGAAGGTTGCCATACACCTTTCACAGCCAGACTTTGCTTTAACTGCACCAACAACATGGCTGAGTATGAAGCTTGTATCTTTGGTCTCAAGGCTGCCATTGACTTGGGAATCAAATCTTTGATTTTGTTTGGAGACTCAGCTTTGGTCATCAGTCAGTTCAAAGGAGAGTGGGATACTAAACATCCAAACCTTATCCCTTACAAAGAACATGTCTTGACATTGTTACCACATTTCTAGAAGATTACCTTCGAGCACTTCCCGCGAGAAAAAAATTAGCTAGAAGATGCTCTAGCTACAATGTCATCCATGTTTAAACTTAACTGGGATAATGAGGCTCCCCAAATCACCTTTTAACGGATGGACGAACCTACACATTGTCACGAGATTAATACCGAAGAAGTAGTGGACCGACCATGGTTTCATGAAGTCAAAAGGTATCTCGAGGCTCAGGAATATCCTGAAGGAGCTTCAGTCAATGACAAAAAGTTATTAAGGAGATTCTCAGCTAAGTTCCTCTTGAGCAATGGTATCATATACAAGCACAATCATGATTGCATTCTTCTCCGTTGTGTGGACAAGATTGAAGCTGAGCAGATCATGGCTGAACTGCACAATGGTACCTTTGGCACTCACTCTAGCGGACATACGATGGCTAATAAGATTCTACGGGCAGGCTATTACTGGTCTACCATAGAAGCTGACTGCCATCAACATTCCAGGACTTGTCACAAATGTCAGATCTATGCGGACAAGGTACATATACCTCCAGTTCCTCTCAATGTCTTAACAGCTACTTGGCCATTCGCTATGTGGGGAATCGACATGATTGGAGAGATCAAGCCTACAGCATCCAATGGACACCGTTTCATTCTGGTGGCCATTGATTACTTTACCAAATGGGTCGAAGCAGCTTCCTTCACATCTGTCACAAAGAATGTTGTTGCCGGCTTCATCAAGCAGAACCTCATTTGTCGGTACGGTATCCCCGAAAGGATCATCACTGACAACGATACAAACCTTAACAACACTATGATCACTTCCTTGTCTGAGCAGTTCCAGATTCAACATCACAATTCATCTCCATATCGGCCAAAGATGAACGGTGCTGTCGAAGCTGCGAACAAAAAATCAAGAAGATCATACAAAAGATGACAGTCACCTACAAGGATTGGCATGAGATGTTACCGTTTGCTCTTCACGGGTACCGTACCACGACACACACTTCAACTGGGGCAACAACCTATTCTTTGGTATATGGCATGGAAGTTGTTTTACCTATCGAGGTTCAGATTCCCTCCTTGAGAATCATGAAGGATGCTGGTTTGAGTGAAGACGATTGGATTCAGACCCGGCTTGATCAACTTAACTTGATTGATGAAAAGCGACTTACTCTTGTTTGCCATGGTCAGGCATATCAAAAACGAATGATCAAGGCTTTCAACAAGAAAGTCAGACAACAGATATATCAAGTCGGGGATCTTGTAATCAAGCGGATCATCTTGCCGCAAAGTGATCCCAGGGGCAAATGAACTCTTACCTACGAAGAACCATTTGTGATCAAAAACATCTTTTCTGGTGGGGCAATGATCTTAACCACCATGGACGGCGACGACCTGCCGCACCCTGCGAATGCAGACATAGTCAAAAGATACTATGCATAAATCACCCAACAAGTTGAAAACCCGAAAGGGCGACTTGGGCAAAAATGGGCATCCCGGTGAATCTAAAACCCGAAAGGGCGGTTCAGGCAAAAATTAGGGATAAATAAATAATAAAAAATCTGTACACCCGGCAAGTTAAAAACCCGAAAGGGCGACTTGGGCAAAAAAGGGTTTCCCGGTGGACTGAAAACCCAAAAGGGCGGTCCAGGAAAAAGTTAGGGAATTAAAGCGTATGACTATGTCTCGTCAGATCACTTTAAGGACAATCTCTTCATGAACAAGCTCCAGGCTTCTGATCAATTCAATCATCTTCGGATGAAGCAACGAATGGACAAGATATTCAGAGTTACGAAGGTTATAGCAGAATGGGAACCCAATGGAATTTTCACATATAGCCATCTTTCTTTGTATAATTTTTTCTCATTTTTTATGACAACATTCTCTTACTAGGATGACTGTCTCCTTTGTACAAAATACTTATACAAAGTTAATACAAAGATACTTCAAAGTGCAGAAAACTATTTGCCTTTTCTTCTTTTTTTACACTTGTGTTTTATTTGAAAATGTCCAATGATTTATTAAATGAGCATATGCATTTGAATATAATCACTGTTTACAAATAAACAAAGTGGGAAAGAATAATTACTGACAGGTTGAAAGGATAAGAAAACGTCTTTAGTCTATTCCAAGGGAAATCCCCTACAGTACATCATCTAGATTCCCAGCGGAGCTAAAACCTTGAAATACATATCCCCAACGGAGTTATAATTTCAAATCCTTAACTCCCATCAGAGTTAAGCCTTCAAACTCCCAGTACACAGCGGAGCAAAAACTTTGAACTACAGACCCTCAGCGGAGATGAAACCTTCTTCCCCAGTCGAGTCAAATCTTCAACTATCAAGCCCCATCGGGAACCATTCAACATTTCCCCAAATTCCCCAGCAAGTTGTCTTGAAGCCTAGAAGTCAACCAGATAACAATTAACTTTTGTCTTATCCCCAACCTAGGATAAT
The DNA here is from genome assembly GCA_948472305.1 of Vicia faba. Lineage (NCBI taxonomy): Eukaryota > Viridiplantae > Streptophyta > Magnoliopsida > Fabales > Fabaceae > Vicia > Vicia faba. Next base: position 645,090,134 of record OX451736.1, on the reverse strand, counting down.
TCCCTTGAAGATTGGCATACAACCCAAACTCCTGATCTCCCCAGCAGTATAGCTACTCCCCACAGAGTTTTTACTCCCCAACAGAATGAAGATTCTCATTCTTAACTCCCCAGCTTGAAGTCCCCAAGGATTCAAATTCCCCTAGCAGATTGAAGATTATCATTCTTGATTCCCCAGTGAAGTTGCCAGAGTCTTCATTACTCCCCAGCATGAATTTTTCAGAATTTTTAATCCCCTACAGATCGAAGATTCTCATTCACCACTCTTCAACAGATTGAAGATTATCATTCTTAGTTCCCCGCAGAAGCCATCAGAGCCTTCCTTGTTCTCCAGCAGATCAAAGTTTTCCTTTGTTTGATCCCCGGTAGAGACCGCCCAAGTTTTCCTTATTCCCCAGCCGAGTAAGGATTCCTATGGTGTAATCCCTAGCCATAGTCATCAAAGTTCTTGGGATTCCCCAAGCAGGTTTCTCAAACAACACTTGGCATTATTCTTACAACAGAATGACTATCATCTTCCAACTTCAAAGGACGTGAAGATTCTCATCCCCAGAGAAGTCAGGATTTATCTTCCCCAACAGCAATCCAGGGTTTTGTTATCCCCAGCTGTCAAGGATTTATTTTCCTCAGCAATACGACAAATTAGCTTACATGCGCATACATTACATTCATATATTAAACGTTGATAAAATACATGGCATACATCATGACATTACATAGGACTAACTCTTTACCTTTCAGGGAAATATACAATCAAATTCTCACAAGCTCTCTGGTTCAGTCAAATCAATGCTCAGATTCATGTTCCAGTTCAAGTTATGAAACCCGGATTCGACCAGATAATATCTTGATTTTTTCTCCATCATACTATGAAGCTCGGAGATCGACAAAAAAATAGTTAAATCCCCAGAAAATTACTGTGAAGCCTGGAATCGACCAGATAGCAGCATAAAGTACCATGAAGCCTGGACTCGACCAGATAGTGGTACACCTTAGATTCAAGTTATGAAGCTCGGATTCGACTGGATAGTATCTTGATATCTCCAAATACCATGAATCCTGGACACAACCAGATAATGGTAAAAGACACTGAAGCCTGGACTCGACCAGATAACAGTTTAAGACACTACGAAGCTTGGATTTCGACCAAATAGCAGTTTACTTGGCTAATTACTAAGAAGCTCGGAATCGACCGGATATTAGTGTGCCTTAAATTCAAGTTGAAACCCTGAGGCGACCAGATAACAACTTAATTCCTTCTAAATCCTGGAGTATGACCTTATATGAATTGAGAAATGGTGAAGCCTAGAGAACTACCAGATAGAAAGTTTAATCTTATCCCCCCAGTAAGTCACTATAAAGCCTGGAGCACGACCAGATAGCAGTTCATTTTCACCTCTTCAACCAAGAGATGATTCCTCAGTAGAATAACAGACGACTGAAGCTCCTAAAATTCTATTTCTACCACGACAGAGACCAGAATTCCCCGGCGTAGTCCTCCTCAAACAACAGGTATACAGGCTCTCGCAAAGGAATCTCTTATGCGATCAAACATTCTTGGATGGCATCTTTAAGCCCACCTCTAACAAGATTCTATCACATCTCCAAATGGCATCTTTAAGCCCATTTCCTCAACTATACTTTGACTAGTGCAAATTTATGGGCACTCTAGTGTCCAATCATCTTTTACCTTCAAGTCACGAACGACAAAGCTCGCCTGTAATACGGTGGGAAGAACTGACTGTTTTGAAATGCTGGTTTGTGTTTTGTGTTTGTTTTAGCAAAATGTCGCGGTAAGCAAGAGTCACCACCGAGTTTTATTTTATCCAACAAGGAAAGGAAAAAAAAGCACAGAAAAATTCCTTTTTCGAGATTTTCGAGGTACGAGGGGTAGATTATAGAAAGGGAAGGTATTCGCACCCTTTCTATCCGTAGTTATCTACGGACTCTTAGGTACTTGCTCATCATTTTCAAAATGTTTTCTTTGTGCTTTTGGGTTTTTGAAAAGTTTTTGTTTTGACTTCGATTTAACTCTTGCTTCTGTCCTCAAGAGTGTAATGAAGTGTTTTGAAAACTTTGTTTATAAAGTAGTTTAAGTGTGGAAAATTTGTTTTGTTTTGGATGAACAAGTATCAAAGAACTATCTACCTACTCGAAAAAGGAATCGTTCTATGCTAATTTCCTTTAGACAATGTTATCCTACTATTAATGAGTAGGTAGCATCGTCGTTGGAGTTTTAGGGTCAATTCGAATGAGGGACTTATGGTCACTAAATCAATGTTAGGACGCCTTAGCGGTAACCCTAATATCTTAGATCATTTATTTGAGGCAACAATATCTGAGGCAACCGTTTCGAGGCAACTATAATCTTTTAGACAAGAGGGCGACCTCTAAAACAACCTATACTCAATGACCGTTTACGAAGGCAACCAAGTGGGGTGTACCCTAAGAGTGCGCATGTGCGAATATGTCGTTTTCAGTTATTTTTATATTTGCACATGTTAAGGGTGATCTAATTTGATTTTAGATTAAGCATTCATTCTTGTCATGTAAACCCTATTATCAAACATCTAACATTTGTAATTTCAGAAGTAAAATGCGAAAATTAAATTACAAGGCGTCGGGTATTTACATCGCCAAAAGCAACCCTTTGAAAATAAAATAAAAAGCAGAAAAATAAATAAAATGTCCTAATTATTTATTACAAACCGGGAGCAGGTACATTAATTGGATAAAGAAAAACAAAGCGCGATGCGAAATTAAATCAGATGCGAAATTAGGGTTTTGACCCTTTTAAAAGAAAATTTCTTTTTTTGTTTTGTTTTTATTTTAAGAAAAGAAATTAAATCCTAAATTAAATACTAAATTAGAAATTAAATAAATTAATTAATGAAAAATAATTAATGACATATTTTTGGAGCTTTTTTTGATATTTTAAGAAAGAAAATAAAATAACCAAATTATGTTAAAACCTAATGATTTCTAATTGATTTTATTTATTTGCAAAATAAATTAAAGTTATTCTATAATTAAAAACCTAATTAATTAATTAAAATTTATTGAAGAAAAATAAAGTTCTGAATTTTAATTGGACAAAGATGTATTTTTGTGATTTTTTGATAAAAAATAAAATTTGTTTATTGGTTAGAAATTAATTTAAAAAAATAATAATTTAAATAAAATAAACAAATAATGAGAGAAAGAGAAATTGGCCCTGATTTAGGGAGGTGTTGAAAGCAGTTTGTTGGCCCAATTGATGCTGGTCCAATTGACTTTTTGTGATCCTGTGCACACGCATTGACTGGCTTATGGTGTGCCTTTGAGGCTTGGCCACCAGATCTGGCCATCTGGCGCATGGAGGAGGGATGTGCATGGTGGACCTCAGACTTGAACACGCACATGATTACCTGAAAACAAATAAGAAAATGCAGTTTGCTGGAGGCAGGGATCGAACCCCTGACCTCCAGCCTTTGGGTCCTTAAGGCTTACGTGGCCACCACCAAACCATATTGCTTCATTTGTTTATGATAATGTAAACTAAGCATAATATATGAAAAATAAAGTTAATGGCCAGAAAACAAAAAAACGCGCGTGTATTTGAATGGTCCAGTGAGAGGATGACACGACTGCGTCCCTGTCCTCTAAATCCTGCAATTTTTACTTACGGATTTTTATCCGCAGCTAAAATCGTAGCTTCATCCTAAAATCTTCCCCAGGCCATATAAACGCATTCTAAGAACATGGTTGAGTTCGTCTCAACCTACTGATCACAACCATGGCCAATATTAAGGTTGATTTTTCCTGAAACAAAAAACCCCAAAAACAAAAACGAAACCCTAACAATGGTGTGTCTCGTTACAGGTCATGGAAACGCAATTGAATGATACCAAATTCTTGCAAATGATTTGTAGATTCAGAATATGCTATCAATTCATATCAACCATGTATAAATTGCAAAATACGAAATCAAGAACAGGGCAATGTTACGAATGACTTACAGCGCGTATGAGGGTATGAAAATGCCTGGTTCTGCTTGCTTTCGCTTGTGGTGATTTCTAGGAAGAGATTGAGACACTTGCCAAGCCTTGAGGATGTATCTATGATTGATTTTTTGAAGTGACACTTTTTCTTGATTTTTTCCAATTTGGTTATGCCTCTAAAACTGGTCTCCAACCCCTATTTCTGTATGCATCGCTTCCTTATGTATTGTACAATACATTAGGGTAGAATTTGCTGTCCAAATCTTCCTCCATTGATGATTGAATATTTGATTTGATCTTCCTTTCAAAGCTTCCCAAATTTGATCCAAATCATATCTTTTTGTACACTTATGCGTTGATACGAGTTTGGAAAGGTGCTAGCTTTGTAACAAGACCTGAAATGATCACAAGATCTATAGTTTTCAATGCTTTTGATTTTATGTGATTTTATTTGATTTAAAATGAATTAATTTAAATAAAAATCAAAATAATTAATAAAAATATGATATGGACACATGGGCAAGTCTAGAGCACGTGGGAAATAATTCAAATTCAAAACAAGTGAAAAAGAATGGGCCCATTTGGCAAAATTTGAAGTTTTGGGGATAATTGACTTTTGGCAATTTTGCAAAAAAGTCCAATTTCAACAATGCATAACTTCCTCAATTTTGAACTTTTGGAGGTGTTCTTTGACTTTTTAGAATGCTTGAGATGTCCTTTAATCAACCCTTTTGGTCTCATATCATTTTGATATTCCATGCTCAAGTTAGAAGCATTGAAAAAAAAGGTGTTTTTGTTGACTTTCAAAAATGACCTATAATGTCAACATTCATAACTTCTTGTGAGTGCATATTTTGATCTTGGGGTATGAAGATGGATTGTAGGGAATTACATCCTATTAAAAATGAGATTTATTTGGGTCATTTCTCATAAAGTATGAGAAAGTTATGCTTGGTCAAAGTTTAGTTGACTTTTCCTACAAAATCCTAATTTAGCAACTTTTGAATCTTGACGAATCTTGAGCAATCCTTGACGGATCATGATCAACCCTTGATCAAATGAATAAATATCCTTCAAAATGAGAATGTTGACAAAAAATCTTGAAGTTTGACTGTATTTGGGTCACATTTGACTTTTGCCCTAGCACAGTCAAATTTTGGACCTTTTGAGCAATTGAATAAGCAAAATTCCTCTGCAAGGCTTGAAACTTGACATGGATGATCTTGAGAACATATTAGGACATTAGTGAGCACTTGGGTTCACTTGGACTCAAGGATCTTGATGCAACACAAAACCCTAATTTGAGTAGACTGCCTTAGGAGAGAACTTGTCTAGCCAACCCTTGGACTACTTTGAGCAATTTGGAGATCTTTCTTGCAATGTTTTGAGAAATATGGGAGGGAAATTTTGGGGTACAACATCGCCAATCTAACTCTTCAGGTTCAAGAAGATTAAACAGGGGCAACTGTTGTACCCAAAAATTTTCCCTCTCATATTATCAAGATTCTCCTCACAAGACCCTTTGGACTCAAGACCAAATTAGGGTTTGCTCAGCTCAAGACACTTCCTTGCACTGTTGACCTGAAATTAGGGTTTGAGTTTGCACATGAATTTTTGGAATTTCAATGCCTCATGTGACTTTCATACTTCATGTTGGACCTCTAAGATTTCCCATGCCAAGTTTTAAGCCTTGAATCACAATTTTGCCCAGTCAATTGGACAATTGACCTAAAAATCAACTATATTGGGGGAAAAGTCAACTGTGGCCAATTTACAGTAAAACCTCATAATTTTTGATCCACAACAACATTATAGACTCATATGAACCATTTGATCAAGTTTGGACCACAACTCCTCAAGAAATTTGATCAGATCATCAAAAGGGCAAAATGGTCATTTTTAGGGTTTTGACTGTAGAAGGGCAATTTCTGATTTTTCACCTAGCCAATGGAAAATTGGGTTCAAGAATGATTTAAAGGACTCAATGGAATCATCTTTACCAAATCACAAGGTTCAAAAGATCTCAAATGCATTGGATTGACAGATAAATTTTCCAATCAACTATACACTGAAAAGTCAAACTTTGACTTTTTTCGTCAAAATCAAGTGCCAAGGGTCATTTTTCATCAAGAAGTGTCAAAACATGAAACTTGTTCATAAAGAAAACTAATTTTGGAAATTAGGGTTTAAGTTTGAAAATTTTCATAACTTAGAATTTTTAAGTTATGAAAATTTCTTATTTTTTCCCAAATTATCCCAACTTTTTCACTATGATCCAATTGGATTCAAACAAAACTTCCAACATGAAAGTTGTATTCCTCCAGAACTTCTACAACTTTGATTCACAAAGTTTTCCCAAAAGATGCCTGGATCTCAAGTTATGATTTTGTGAATAGAGGTCCAAAAACTTTTTAACTTAGTGAAATTTTGCCCTAGTTTAGGTAGGATTTTGACCTATCTTCATGGCAATTTTTCACCTAGTTCCAAAAGGTATCTCAAAATTAATTTTAAAGATGGATTGTATAGCATGTTGCAAGCTTTCCAAAATGTCCCAGAACTCTCCAATATCTTTTATGGTTAGGGAGAATCGAAAGTTTGAAAATGGCAAATTATCACTTTTGTCCAAGGCATTTTGCACCATGTTACAACTCGCAAATCAGTTTGGATCATGCTTGTACTTGGTTTACAGGTTCTAATCCTTTCTACACTCATAAATTAAATGCAAATACATTGGTTAAAGGCTTTGTTCTGAGCTTTAGAACATTACACAAAGAGTTAATCCAAAAATGGCAAAAAGGCAACATTGTTACTTTGATAAAGAATGCTTTATGTCATTTTGTTTATCTTGAGCCATGGACCCAATTTATTGCTGCACAAAAAGTCCACAAACTTGAGGAAAAGTACACCAACTATGTGCAGCTAAGGAGCAGGCCTGTACAGGCTTTGGCTTTGTCAACTCAACCTTTTCTTCAAAAACAAGCTGACTTGCAAAAGTGAACATAACTTGTGCATCTGTTAAAACCAAGACTAGAGACCATTTGAAACAAGTTCAACATATAGTACCAAGCCTGAAACACGATTTCCAAGCCTCTCAAACACCCTTAAGCACAAAAACTCCATTTCTTCCCAAAATAGGGCAAGCCCTGCAGAACTCAAGCTAAAACAAATTCCACTCGTGCGTTTTGTCCCAAACCACTTCAGACACATTTGCATACATCCCATCCAAGCTACCCAAGTCCCTATCCAGCAACTGTAACTCCATTTTCACACTTCACCATTTTCACTTTGAAGCTTTGAAGGTTGAGTTCTACAAGGAGTTTCAGATCATTTCAAAGCAAGCTAAGCATTGGGAAAGGTCAAGGGAACATCAAGCAAGCTCAAAAGTCCTTCAGGCCTCACTCATAACTCCTACATTGCCATATTCGAACTTGACTGAAATAGGTATTTCTCAAGATTCTAACTCCTTATTTAAGCATCATTAAGCTTAGGTTTGTGAAGCAAAAATGTAGTCTCTAAGTTGCTTGAGATGTATATATGCATAGCTTGTATTTATATTAACTGAGCTAGGAGAATTTAGATGATGAACATGCGGAATTTTTTAGGTCAGAAATTGGGGGTGATGAAATTCTCCCTGGTTTCTTAGAGTTAGATCAAGTTTTTTATATGGTTAGAATCGTGGTTTAAAGCTCTATAAGTTTCATGTTGTGATTTTTTTATTTCATGCAAAGAATAGAGAGAACAAATTTAAAGTTGCAGAAGCGCGCGTTTTGGCCAAAGGACAGGGATGAAGCGTGACTTGGGCATGGGCTGGCTTGCCTTGCTGTTTGCACCCTCCATTGTGTTATTTACACCCCCTGGCCCATTTTCTATATTTTTGCATATTTTTCATTTCCTTTTTTATTTTCTGACTTTATTATTTTTTCTTGAACATTTAAAATCACAAAAAATATTTTCTTCATTTTTGGCATTTTATCATATTTTTATTTTATTTTTATTTTCATAATAAATAATTATTAGGTTAATATTACTTTATTTTCTTAATTAAAACTTGTAAATAATATTAAAATACTTACATATATTATTTTATTATATTATACATATAAAATAATATTTTCTTACAAATTTTACTTTTTAACATTTTGTATATATTATTTTTATTATTTCTTTGTACATAAATAAAATAAAATAAAATAATATTAGAATATATTTTCTTTTAAAACAAAACTAGGGTTTCCACCCTTTTCAAAAATAATCATTAATAGTTTTTCTTATTTTGAGACATAAATAATTTATTTTACATACATAAAATAAATACAAAAACATCCTTTGCATATTTATATTTATTTGTACATTTAAATATTTGTCTATTTATTTATTTGTGCAATATTTCAATTTGGTTGTAATAATAGTTTTAGGGTTTTATTTTGAGCAATATCCCCTATTCAAACTTGTATCCCCCTCCCCATAATAATGTTGTAATAGTCTTAGATTTACTTTTACGCATTTTATTGCTTTTATATGCATGATAGTAAGATTAGGGTTTGTATGCAAAGAACTAAAATCAAACAAATAGCTTGACTAAACACAAGACAAAAATGCATGAAAAATGACAACACAATGCACACAAGCACCCCTAGGGTTTCACCCACTTGTTGCCTTAAAAATGGCCATGGTATACATGCTAGGTATCTTGGAAAAACAAAAACAAAAAACAAAAGTAAAAGATCATAGTCCCTCGATGACGCTATCTTGGTTGCCTAAAAACAAATGATCTAGTCCCTCAAAACCTGCTAAGATACTTGGCAATATTGTTATCATGGTCATACGATGACCCACGCCCGTCCCGTTTAACATCCAAAGACAAGGTTGTTTACCAAATACAATGGTAAAACAACAATTTCAAAGGGTTAAAAATGTGTAGGAAAGATCTTTGAGTAGGGTAGACAACTCCTAGTTACTTGATCAAACTTGCAAACCATCCTTGCTATTTAAAAAAAAAAACACAACACATTTCAAAAAAATTTGCCAACAAACTTTCAAACATTGAAACATTTTTTAAAAGACAAACACCTTTGTATATATTCAAACAAGAATCATTACAAAGGTTGCTTAAACAAATGCCTCTTTTCAAAATACTTTCAAAACCACACACAAAAGCACCATTTCAAACAATTGAAAAGCAAAAGCAAGTGATCTAAAACAAGTAACTAAGAGCCAATGGAAAACCATGGATGAAAAGGGTGGTAGCACCTTCCCTTTTCATAATCTACCCCCGAACCCAAAAACAATCTCAAAGGTCTTTCCTGTGCTTTTTTACCTTTCCTTTTGGATAAAATAAAAGTCGGTGGCGACTCTTGCTAAACCGAAACATTTGCAAACACAAACGCAAAACCTCAAGTCAGTTCTCCCACCGCATCACACAAGCTTTATGTACAAAGTCAATTCTTGAGCCTCTAAATTTTTCCCTCTGATCACACTCCATCTATAAAGTCAGAAGCAAGTGTGTTTAAAGCATAACCAATCTATCTTAGCAAGTACACAAAGCTTTGAAACTTGGATTTTCTCAAAAATCACATGTTATGCTTAACTTATGATTTTGAATTCTGATCAACAACAAGCTTCCAAACTTGTTGCTTATAAATAGAGGCACTATTTTTGAGCTAGAACACGAGCTGAAGCACCCTGAAACACACCAAAACTCTCTCAAATCAGAAATTTCCCAAAAACTCCATTGTTGCATAATTTCTGACCTTGAACACCAAACTCATATTTCACTCGTGCGTTTCTTGGCCTTTTGGTCCCTAAAGCTTCTTTACATCAAATACTAGTCATCCCCATCCTCATTCCAGAACTGTAACACCATTTACCATAACCTCCATAACCAAAAAACAGAGTCTGCACATTGACTTCTCCAATCCATTCCATCCATCCATTGCTCAAGCAAACCATTGCATTAGCTTCCTGGGAACTTGAGGAAGCTAACCTGATCATTGCAGCACCTTGAATCAAGCTCATTTGCATTTCACAATTTCCAGTTTTGAGGTATTTTTCTTAATCTTCTATCTCATTACTTAGGCATTGTTAGGCTTGCATTTGTGAAGATAAAATGTAGACATCATTGCCCCAAAGCTGTAGATATCCTTAGTTTTCATTTACATGGCTTAGGCTTAGAGAATTTTAAGTTTGAAGTTTCTGAAAAAATTAGGATTCAAATTAGGGCCAGAGAAATTCTCATTAATCTTTGATCTATAGCATTAGTTGTTTACATGGTTAGATTTATGAGGAAAAATAGCATAATTTTCATGTTTACATCTTTCATTTTTGTTGAGAAATGAATGAGTTACAGAGGGTCTGGCTGGCTGAAGGTTGAAGACGAAGTACAGGCCATGGAGATGTTTTACATTATGTATTTGTTCTTTCACATAAGTTAACGGATGTACAACCCCCCAATGGTAAGGCAGCGCGTGTTATTGGTAGAGGTCATGGGTTCGAACCTCAGCACGCTGCCTTTTGCATTTTTCACATTTTTTTGACATCTTTTTTGTCCTTGCAGCGCTCGGGCCTCCAATTGATTGGGCTTTATTTTTTTTCCTTTTCTGACCCCCTTGCCTTGTTGTTTACACCCCTGGCCCATTTATTATTATTTTTTCTTCTTTTTTTACTTTTTTTTATTTTATTTTCATTTTACATTTTCTTTATTATAAATAATATTTTTTTTTCATTAATAAAAAATCCAAAAAAAAAAAATATTTTATTATTTATATTTATTTAGTTTATTTTTCATAAAACTAAAAGAACGAAAACATTTTCTTTAATAAATTAATTTCCCTTTTTTAAAATACTTAGATAATAAATTTTAATTATTATTATATTATTTTCTTGTAAATTAAAATAAATTTAGAACTTAGGATCTTTTATTTATTTATTTTTCTTTACTAGTTTAATTAAATTCACAAAAACCCTAAAAATGTATTTCCTTTAATTTCTTTTATTAACTTAAATATTAATTTTCTTATTCTTAGTTAATTATTTTACTTAGTTAGGTCAAAAAACCATTTTCTTGAAAACCAAACAAAAATCACATTTCTTCTTACATTTTATATTCTTGCATTTTTATCTTTATTTTTATACAATTTATTCAAATTCAATATGGTTGTAATAATTTAGATTTAATTTCTTGCAATTCCTCATTTGTAATTTGTACACCCCCTCCCCTAAATGATGTAATAGCTTAGTATTTTTATTTTCCGCAATATAAATGCTTTATATACAAATGCTAGTAATTAGGGTTTTGTATGAAAAGATGAAAAAACAACAAATAGAAAACCCTAATCAAAGACAAATCAAGCATGTAAATCAATACACTTGCACACTTACACCCTTAGGGTAAATCCACTTTGTTGCCTTACAAAAATGGCCATATCATGCATGTGAGGTATCTTAGCAAAAACAAACAAAATACAAGATCATAGTCCCTTGATGACACTATCCATGTTGCCTTTCAAAATGATCTTACTCCCTAAAGAAAATGCTAAGATATCTTACAACATTGCTAATCATGGTTATACAATGACCCACGCCCGTCCCTTTTACATCCAAAGATAGGATTACTTACCAAATAAATGGTAAGATAACAATGTCAAAGGAAAGAGGAAATGAACATGAAAGACTTTTGAGTAGGTAGAATGTTCCTAGTTACTTTCTCAATTTCAAAACAAAAACATCCTTGCTATTTTCAAAACAAACACCAACACTTTCAAAAACATCTTTCAAACTTGAAAACATTTTCAAAAGATCAAACACTTTGTATACATTCTTACGAACGAGAATCATTACAAATATTGCCTAAAAATGGCATATTTACAAAATACTTTCAAAAAACACACAAAGCACATTTTCAAACAAAAGAAAGTGATCTAGCAAGTAACTAAGAGCCCATGGAAAACCATGGATGAAAAGGGTGCTAATACCTTCCCTTTTCATAATCTACCCCCCGAACTCAAGAAAACATCTCTAAAGGTCTTTCCTGTGCTTTTTCACCTTTCCTTATTGGATAAAAGAAAAGTCGGTGGCGACTCTAATTAAACCGCAACATTTGCAATCAAACACAAAACCACCAAGTTAGTTCTCCCACCGTGTTACAGAACTGGTGACTCTGCTGGGGAAAATTTTAAAAGTGGGGTTACCTTAGGGTTAGATCACATTTATTTTCTTTCATTGTTTGACTTGTATGCTTTACATTTTGGTTCTTTATTTGGGTTTGAATCCTCTACCCGAATTTGGGATACCTTATAGGTAAGTAACAATACATTGTGGAACCTGTGTGGGGTATACCGACATGGTCTAAGCAATAACTACGTTAGTGTGACATATTTGTGGGTACCGGTAGCCCTTTAGTAGTCAAGGAGAATATGGGGCCGCTGAGTGATGTCATAAAGCACTATCTAAATTCTAGAACCTTTACTTGACCAACTTGGCCATTAGGACGTAGTGAGATGACCGGCTTTGGTGTAGTCCGAAGTTGGTAGATACTCGATACTACACTCATTGAGGTTTGGTTTTTTGGGATATTTCGGTCGCCATTAAAGAGGTTTGCGTTGAAACAATGCCCGAGAAAACAAACCAGTGATATTGAGCTCCCTAGAACCCGGTTACTATTTCTAGGACAGGTTTGAGCCAACTAAACATCAAGAGGGTACTTACCTATGAGACCCCATGCAAGCCTAAACCTAAGGACTTGTTTGCTTTGTTTGTGTATATCTACTTGTACATAACATCATAAACATCATAATATCATACTCATACTCACTAACCATTTTAAAGATGTTGGGATTTGTCTTTGTTCTGTTTTGTAGGACATGGATTCTATTCGCAGGAAAACCATTCAAGTCAATCTTGTAAGGATCCCTCCTCAACTTAAAGAGCTAGCATCAAGAATTCCTGAAAATTCTCCATTTACCGAAAGACGTGGTCGCCTACTAAACTTGGTTACCTCCAACACTGATGAAGACATGATAAATGTGCTCTTCCAATTATTTGATCCTCTACACCATTGCTTCATATTTCCTGATTATCAACTTGTGCCAACTTTGGAAGAATTCTCCCAACTCCTGAGGATTCCCATTCTCAATCAAATACCTTTCAACGGTACGAAAAGAGATCTAAAGCCAGAAGAGATTGCACAAGCCTTACACTTGCAACCATCTGATATCATAACTAATTGGGAAACAAGGAGTGGTTTCAAAGGTTTCTTAGCCAAGTTCTTGTTTGAGAAAGATCAAAACTGTTGGAACTCCTTGGATATGCGAGCTTTTGAGGAAATTGTGGCACTCCTCATCTATGGGGTGGTTTTGTTTCCAAATCCTGACCAACTCATAGATGTGAACACCGTCAAAATCTTCATGTCTCGTAACCCGGTTCCTACTTTATTAGGGGACATCATACATTCTTTTCACACTCGCACTATAAGGAAAAGAGGTATGCTTATGTGTTTTACTCCTCTCTTGGAAAGATGGTTTATTTCGCATCTTCTCCAATCTGTATTGAAGAACGAGCAAGGTTCAAGGTTGTCACATAGGTTGATGACGCTCAAACATTCAGACATTCATTGGTGTTCCCGGTCTGTGGAGAATGTTACTATCGTCACCGTTGTGGAGAATTCCCTAATGTCCCCTTACTTGGAATTAGAGGAGGTATCACCTACAATATCTGTTTAGCCTTAAGACAGTTTGGTTACGCCCGAAAGGATGGCCCACATGAGATGCTTATTCAAGGTTTGGTATTTGACTACGAGAATGACGATGAAGGTCACCGCCAGAGGTTTATCTGAGCTTGGAGGATGTTGAACAAGGTAGATAGCAAGACATTGGGGCATAAGAATTCCATCGTTCTTGAGCCTTACCTCAAATAGGTACGAGCTCGTGCTCAAAGTCTCATGATTCCTTACCCCTCCATTCTCCTGGTTATCATAGAGCCTGTTATGGAAGGAAATTTTTCATACACTATCCTGCATCCTGACATGCCTACTTCTCTTGAAGACTTGCAAAGGGATTGGATACAGCTTAAGGGGGAGCGAGATACTTTCGAGTCCCAATTCTATGCCAGCAAGAAGAAGGTTCTGGAACTCACCAGGCAACTTCATAAGGAGCGGAGCCTAAACACCTACATCGCACCAAAGAGGATGCGTACAACTTTTTTATCTTAGAGTTTGTGTATTTCTTTGTAAGCCCAAAGAAGGCATGATGTACTCAAACTTTAATTTATTAATATAACGTGTGTTCCTTTTTGGTCTAAAGAAAATTTAAATCTCTAATTTCCTTGAAATCATTGCATATGCATCTCCATTCATCATAACATAAGCAGGTTTCTTACAATAGGACTCATTATCTTTCTATTGTTTATTTCAGTAAGATGGATCTCGAGCAGACAGTAAAAGACCTTCAGGCGCAGAATGCTCAATTTCAACATATGTTCTTGACTCTAGCCAAAGGATAAGAGGATTTTAAAACTTTGTTAATCAAAGAAAATAAGAATAAAGCTAAGAAAACAACCGGAGTTCTGAATCTAGGAAGAAGGTTCCAGGGAAAAGCTAGACGGACCCTAGACTTTGCAACGTCATATGGTGAAAAGGATAATCAATAAGGGAAAGGAAAGGAAGTGACTGCCCAGCCAGAATCTGAAGAGGAAGAAGAAGAGGATTACTCTGAAGAGTAGTATCCTCTGGCCGACGACCAATACAAACATCTGGAAGAACGTCTAAGTGCAATGGAGATTCAGAAAGTGCCCGGGCTGGACTTTGAAGAGTTGGGTTTGGTGTTTGGGATTGTTATTCCATCAAAGTTCAAGGCGCCAGTGTTCGCTAAGTACGACGGGGTTTCGTGTCCCAAGATGCACCTCTGATATTATGTAAGGAAGATACAACCTCAAACTGCCGACATATATTTGTGGGTCCACTTCTTTCAGGATAGTCTATCCGGAACTCAGTTAGATTGGTTCTATCGACTGGAAAGGGCCAATATTCATAATTGGGAAGACCTTGCCGTTGCTTTTTATAAACAATATCAATAAAACACAGACCTTGCTCCCACCTGTACTCAACTCCAGAGTATGGCTATGGTTTCTAGCGAAGGTTTCAAAGACTACGCTCAAAAATGGAGGGACCTAGCATGGAGAGTCCAACCTCCCATGTCTGAAAGGGAACTAGTGGATATGTTTCTAGGGACCTTGTCTGGTCCATTTTTCAATCATCTAATTGGAAGCTCCTAGCAGACTTCACTGAATTAATCTTGATCGGGGAAAGAGTGGAAGTTGGGATTAAGAGTGGGAAGATCCAAAAAGATGTATCCTCTGCTGCTGTAAGAAAACCATTTATCGAAAAGAAAGAAGTTGGTGATGTGTATCCTCAAAGGAATCAATATATAATTGAACGCCATCCAATGGTAGGGGTTGTCATGATCCCTAAGCCTGCACCTACTCAACAAAGGAGCAACCAACCTAGAACAGAAAGACCGGTAAGACAGTTTACCCGGATTAATATGACACTGTCTTAAGTCCCGCCACATTTGTTGAGATCTAATCTGGTAACTTTGAAGGAAGCCCCGAAGAATCCCAACACCGCTTCTCCTCATTACCACCCTAATGCTCGATGTGCTTACCATTCAGAAAGTCCAGGCCATGATACCAACAATTGTTGGGCTTTGAAAAACAAGGTGTAAGACCTTCTTGAAGCATAAGAAATTGAATTTGATGCTCTTGAGATCCCAAACGTTATCACCGCTCCTATGCCCTAGCATGGTCGTGATGTTAACGCTGTTGAAGATGATATGTTTGTTACCACTGTTGATGAACTTGTTACTCCTCTCTTGACTGTCAAGAGGAACCTGTTGAAAGTCGTTTTATTTCCAGGCTGTGACGAAAGCTGCCACCTCTATTTATCCCTACCAACTGGCTGTCATTTACTGAAAGCAGGTGTCTAATGCCTAATGGATAACAAAGAGATTTAGTTTGAAAAGACTCCTGTTCCAACCATTTCTTACAATGATGTTTCAATAGTAACCATTTCCGCCAATCCTTCTAGGGTCTCCACCAAAAGACCCGTTAGGATTACATCAGTTCCTAAGGTAGCTCCACTGATAATTACTATGCCAGGGACGATCCCGTACTCCTCAGATAAAACTATCCCATGGAACTATGGGGGCGGCGTCTAATATCACGGCGTGAAACAGGAGTGGATGGCTGATGAAGACTCAATTTTTGAGAAGGCTAAGCCCGACATCGGAAACATTATGGGAACCAGCAAGATAACCCGAAGTGGCAGAGTATTCTCTCCCGAGATTGCTCCTCCGAAAACTGTTATCGGTCCTGTGATTATCCCTGCTTTTGTTCCTACTACTACAATTCCCATGGTTACCCCTACTGACACTCCTACCACTGAGTCGACCAAGACTCGGGGAAAAGGCATTATGGTTGAGCCTGTACGGATGGAGGTGCAATCATTATCTATCCCATAGGCCTCCCAAAAGGAGATGGAAGAAATTTTGAAAATTATAAAGAGAAGCGACTATAATGTAGTCGAACAGCTAGGGAAGACTCCGTCAAAGATTTCCATGCTGGCTTTATTGTTGTGCTCCGAGGCTCATGCGAAGGCCTTGGTGAAATTTCTTAAAACTTCCCACGTGCCACAAGAAACCTCTGGTGATCAGTTCCAAGATTGTGTGGCCAGTTTTACCGCTGATAATGGTTTAGGTTTTTCTGATGCTGACCTGACACCTAGAGGGACAAAGCATAACGAGGCATTGCATGTCTCTGTCGAATGCAGGGGCACAAATTTGGCCCATGTCTTGGTTGATACCGATTCGTCTTTGAATGTTCTTCCTAAGAAGGCTTTAGATAGACTAGACTGTGAAGGTCTGACCTTAAAACCCAACAACATAGTGGTAAGGGCCTTCGATGATTCAAAGAGAATGGTTCATGGGGAGGTGGACATCCCCATAAAAGTTAGAACTCAAACCTTTGATTGAACTTTTTACGTGATGGACATTCGCCATTCCTATTCCTGTTTATTAGGCCGACCTTGGATTCACAACGCTAGTGTCGTCACCTCTACATTACATCAGATGTTGAAATACCCAACCAAGGGAAAAATCATTACTGTCCATGGAGAAGAGGAATATATGGCCAGTCACTTGAACTCCTTTAGATATGTGGAATTGGATGGTGAATTCATTGAAAATATGTTTCAGCACTTCGAGGAAGTCCCACAAACAATGGCAGCTATAAAGACTGTTTCCCAAGTACCGAAGATTATAAGATCTCCGCTAAAGATGTCTTCTCTGAAAGATGCTAGGGAAGTGGTCGAAGAAAGTGGGTGTACTATTTAGGGACAACTCCCGGATATCCCATATAAATCTGAAAATTTTGGTTTGGGTTTTACTTCAGGAGCCCAGAAAGTTGTTCGTCGTGCTCGTGTCGGGGGACCACCTTTGAAGATCAGCAACCACGAAGTCAACGTAGTGGATGATGATGATGATGACAGTTGTGACCTAGAAGACTGGATTTTCTCAACCATCAACGGAGGACTCAGCAACTGGGAAGCTAAAGATTTTGTCCCAATTACTTTTATCCAACAATAATTGTCTTTAAATTTTTGTCGGACTTGTAATAATTAAACAGTTCAGACTTTTAAAACCTTGTGTCTTACCCGAGGCACAATGGTCCATTTGTAAGGGTTGTTACTTCATTTTCATATGTCATCAATGGATCATGGACGTTTTTGCATGCAAACTTTGTGCTCTTTGTCTTTCTTTTACTACATTTTTATTTCTTTCAAAGATAGCCATACTCTTACACACACTCACATTCAAAATGCAGATCTACATCCATTTGGGATCCCATGGGTAACGACTCTGCTATGGCCTTTTGTGACTCTGAAAATATAATATACCAAGCCGAAGACGAAGGTGAGGAAGATTGTGAAGTGCCAGGGGAACTAGACAGGTTACTTCAACTAGAAGAAAGGACCATAAAGCCTCACGAAGAACCAGTGGACACAATTAACCTAGGTACCGAAGAGGACAAGAAAGAAGTCAAGGTGGGTGCCAATCTGGAACCCAGTGTCAAGAAGCGTCTAACTCAGTTGCTACATGATTATGTTGAGGTCTTTGCCTGGTCGTACGAAGACATGGCAGGACTTGACGCTATATCGTGGTCCATCGTCTATCGACAAAAGAAGACTACCCTCCGATAAAACAGAAAGTTTGTCACATGCGACCAGACATGTCCGAGAAGATCAAGGGCGAAGTCATGAAACAGTTCAACGCCGGATTTTTAGCTGTTACCTCCTATCCACAATGTTTCTCCAATGTTGTTCCAGTGCCTAAAAAGGACGGAAAAGTACGAATGTGTATGGATTACCGAGATTTGAATAGGGCAAGCCCTAAGGATGATTTCCCACTCCCCCATATCGACATTCTGGTCGACAATACCGCACAACATAAAGTGTTCTCATTCATGGATGGTTTCTCAGGCCACAATCAAATCAAAATGGCACCTGAGGACATGGATAAAACAACCTTCGTAACATAGTGGGGCACATTCTGTTACAAGGTTATGCCATTCAGGTTGAAAAACGTTGGGGCGACCTATCAGCGTGCCATGATAGCTCTATTTCTTGACATGATACATCACGAAGAGGAACATCTTGACCATTTGCAGAAACTATTTGAGAGACTAAAGAAATACAAGTTGATGTTGAACTCGAATAAATTCATATTTGGGGTGAGGTCCAGTAAACTCCTAGGCTTCGTCGTCAACGGTAAAGGTATCGAAGTGGATCCTGCCAAGGTGAAAGCAATACAAGAAATGTCTGCTCCTCGTATTGTGAAGGAAGTCAGAGGATTCTTAGGACGGCTAAAATACATTTCTAGATTCATTTCTCACTTAACAGCTACTTGTGAACCAATCTTCAAACTACTAAAGAAAGATCAAGTAGTCAAATGGAATGATGAGTGTCAAGATGCATTCGACAAGATCAAAGAGTAACTACAAGAGCCTCCTATTTTGATGCCTCAAGTCGAGGTAAGACCCTTGATCATGTATCTGACTTCTTGGAAAATTCAATGGGGTGTGTATTGGGGCAGCATGACGATTCTGGCCGAAAAGAGCATGCTATTTATTACCTGAGCAAAAAGTTTACCGACTGTAAAATAAGATATTCACTGCTCGAGAAAACTTGTTGCGCTCTGGCATGGGCTGCTCGCCGACTAAGACAGTATATGCTAACCCATACTACCTTATTGATATACAAAATGGATTTGATTAAATACATATTCGAGAAGCCTTCCCTCTCTGGGAGAATAACAAGATGGCAGATGATCCTGACTGAATACGACATTCAGTACACTACCCAAAAAGCAATAAAGGGTAGTGTGTTAGACGATCACCTTGCACATCAAGTTGTGGATGACTACCAGTCCATGAAATTCAAATTCCCAAATGAAGACATCATGATGGTAAACAACTTTAAAGAACTCAGACCATATGACGGACCTGAACAAGGATCCGACGGACCTTGGTTTTTGACGGAGCATCCAACGCACTCGGCAATGGCGTAGGTGTTGTAGTTATATCCCCTGAATGATGGCATACTACCTTTACCGCAAGATTTTGCTTCAATTGTACAAATAACATGGCAGAATACGAAGCATGTATTTTTGGTTTCAAAGCTGCCATAGATTTAAGAATCAAGTCCTTAAGTGTATTTAGAGATTCAGCTTGGTCATCAGTCAGATCAAAGGAGAATGAGACATGAAGCACCCCAACCTCATCCCCTACAAAGAACATGTGTTGACATTAATCCCTCATTTCGAGGAAATTACCTTTGAGCATTTTCCACGAGAGGAAAATCAACTAGCAGATGCGCTAGCCACAATGTCATCCATGTTTAAACTCAAGTAGGGTAACGAGGCTCCCCAGATCACCATTGAACGGATGGATGAACCAGCTTATTGTCACGAGATCGATACTGAAGAAGTAGTGAAGCAACCTTGGTTCCATGAAGTCAAGAGGTATCTCGAGGCTTAAGAGTATCCGGAAGGAGCTTCAGTCAATGATAAGAAGTTCTTGAGGAGATTCTCTGTTAAGTTCTTAAGACACCTCCTTAAGCACTGATGACTGAAATTAGGGTTTGAGATTGCACAAGGATAATTGAACTTTCAATTCCTCATATGACTTTCATGGATCATTATGGACCCCAAAGATTACTCATGTCAAGTTTCAAGCCTTGGATCACATTTTTGCTCAGTCAATTGAGCAATTGACATAAAAATCAACTGTATTGGAGAAAAAGTCAACTATGGCCAATTTATAGTCAAACTTCATAATGTTTTATCCACATCAACATTATAAACTAATATTTATGATTTGATCAAGTTTGGACCACAATTCCTCAAGAAATTTGATCAAATCATCAAAAGGGCAAAATGGTTAAAATTAGGGTTTTGACTGAGAAAGGGAAATTTCTGATTTTTGACCTAGAAAATGGTTGGTTGGTTTGAGGCATGATCTCAAGAGTTCAATTGCTTTATTTTTACCTAATGTCATGACTCAAAACATTTCTCAATATCAATTGGACTGATAGTTGATTTTCAGTCAACTGATCAAAAGTCAATTGTACATTGAAAAGTCAAACTTTGACTTTTGGTCAAAATCAAGTGTCAAAGATCACAATTCAACAAAACATGTAAAAATATTAAACTTGTTCATCAAGAAATCAAAAAGTCAAGATTTCATTTTGAAAAGTCAAAGTTTTTAAACTTAGAAATTTTTCTAAGTGTTGAAAACTTCATATTTTTTCACAACTTTGAGCCAATTTTTCACCATGATGCAAGATGATTCAAAAGAAACTTTCAACATGAAAGTTGTAGATATCCATGAGATCTACAACTTTTCTTTACACAACTTCTCCTATAAATTCTTAGATCTCAAGTTATAAATCTATGAAGTCATGGTCTTGAAACTAAACACTTAGTGAAAAGTTTGCCCTAGTTTAGGCTGGATTTTAACCTAACTTCATGGCAATTTTTCACATAGTTCCAAGGGGAATTTTCAAAAGTGATTCAAATAGGGGTTGTAGATAACATTACATGCTTTCTAAAATGTCTAAGAACTCCTTGATATCTTTCTTGAGCAAGGAGAATCAAAGAGAGGAAGTTAGGGTTTCAAACTAAAATTATAGGTCATTTTCATGATGAACAAAAATGAAATTTAAATGTTAGGCTGCATGATCTTGCTTTGCAGGCCTTCTAACTTATGTATCTATCCATCATTAATGGATTACACAAACTTTTTAGCTTTAATCCAAGTGGTTTAAGCTTTATCCAATTCACATTTCCATTAATGGCACAAAGTGAACACTTCCATTTTGGAAAAGCAAGCTTTATGTACAAAGTCAATTCTTGAGCCTCTAACTTTTTCCCTCTGATCACAATCCATCTACAAAGTCATAAGCAAGTGTGTTTAAAGCATAACCAATCTATCTTAGCAAGTACACAAAGCTTTGAAACTTGGATTTTCTCAAAAATCACATGTTATGCTTAACTTGTGATTTTGAATTCTGATCAACAACAAGCTTCCAAACTTGTTGCTTATAAATAGAGGCACTATTTGTGAGCTAGAACACGAGTTGAAGCACCCTGAAACACACCAAAACTCTCTCAAATCAGAAATTTCCCAAAAAATCCATTGTTGCACAATTTCTAACCTTGAACACCAAACTCATATTTCCCTCATGGGTTTCTTGGCCTTTTGGTCCCTAAAGCTTCCTTACATAAAATACTACTCATCCCCATTCTCATTCCAGAACTGTAACACCATTTACCATAACCTCCATAACCAAAAAATAGAGTCTGCACATTGACTTCTCCAATCCATTCCAGCCATCCATTGCTCAAGCAAACCATTGCATTAGCTTCCTGGGAACTTGAGGAAGCTAATCTGATCATTGCAGCACCTTGAATCAAGCTCATTTGCATTTTATGATTTCTAGTTTTGAGGTATTTTTCTTTAACTTCTATCTCATTACTTAGGCATTGTTAGGCTTGCATTTGTGAAGATAAAATATAGACATCATTGCCCCAAAGTTGTACATGTCCTTAGTTTTCATTTACATGGCTTGAGCTTAGAGAATTTTAAGTTTGAAGTTTCTGAAAAAATTAGGGTTCAAATTAGGGCCAGAGAAATTCTCATTAATCTTTGATCTATAGCTTTAGTTGTTTACATGGTTAGATTCGTGAGGAAAAATAGCATAATTTTCATGTTTACATCTTTCATTTTTGTTGAGAAATGAATGAGTTACAGAGGGTCTGGCTGGCTGAAGGTTGAAGATGAAGTACAGACCATGGAGATGTTTTACATTATGTATTTTTTCTTTCACATAAGTTAAACGATGTACAACCACCCAGTGGTAAGGCAACGCGCGTTATTGGTAGAGGTCATGGGTTCGAACCTCAGCGCGCTGCCTTTTGCATTTTTCACATTTTTTTTGACATCTTTTTTGTCCTTGCAGCGCCTGGGCCTCCAATTGATTGGACTTTTTTCTCCTGTTTCTAACCCCCTTGCCTTGTTGTTTACATCCCTGGCCCATTTTTTTTTCTTCTTTTTTTATTTTTTTTTCATTTTACATTTTCTTTATTATTATTATTATTATTATTATTATTATTATTATTATTATTATTATTATTATTATTATTATTATTATTATTATTATTTTCATTAATAAAAAATCCAAAAAAAATATTTATATTTTATTATTTATATTTATTTAGTTTATTTTTCATAAAACTAAAAGAACGAAAACATTTTCTTTAATAAATTAATTTCCCTTTTTTAAAATACTTAGATAATAAATTTTAATTATTATTATATTATTCTCTTGTAAATTAAAATCAATTTAGAACTTAGGACCTTTTATTTATTTATTTTTCTTTACTAGTTTAATTAAATTCACAAAAACCCTAAAAATTTATTTCCTTTAATTTCTTTTATTAACTTACATATTAATTTTCTTATTCTTAGTTAATTATTTTACTTAATTAGGTCAAAAAACCCTTTTCTTGAAAACCAAACAAAAATCACATTTCTTCTTAAATTTTATATTCTTGCATTTTTATCTTTATTTTTATACAATTTATTCAAATTCAATATGGTTGTAATAATTTAGATTTAATTTCTTGCAATTCCCCATTTGTAATTTGTACACCCCCTCCCCTAAATGATATAATAGCTTAGTATTTTTATTTTTCGCAATATAAATGCTTTATATACAAATGCTAGTAATTAGGGTTTTGTATGGAAAGATGAAAAACCAACAAATAGAAAACCCTAATCAAAGACAAATCAAGCATGTAAATCAATACACTTGCACACTTACACCCTTAGGGTAAACCCACTTTGTTGTCTTACAAAAATGGCCATATTATGCATGTGAGGTATCTTAGCAAAAATAAACAAAATTCAAGATCATAGTCCCTCAATGTTGCTATCCATGTTGCCTTTCAAAATGATCTTACTCCCTAAAGAAAATGCTAAGATATCTTACAACATTGCTAATCACGGTTATACAATGACCCACGCCCGTCCCTTTTACATCCAAAGATAGGGTTACTTACCAAATAAATGGTAAGACAACAATGTCAAAGGAAAGAGGAAATGAACATGAAAGACTTTTGAGTATGTAGAATGTTCCTAGTTACTTGCTCAATTTCAAAACAAAAGCATCCTTGCTATTTTCAAAACAAACACCAATACTTTCAAAAACATCTTTCAAACATGAAAACATTTTCAAAATATCAAACACTTTGTATACATTCTTATGAACGAGAATCATTATAAAGTTTGCCTAAATAATGGCATCTTTACAAAGTACTTTCAAAAAACACACAAAGCACATTTTCAAACAAAAGCAAGTGATCTAGTAAGTAACTAAGAGCCCATGGAAAACCATGGACGAAAAGGGTGCTAATACCTTCCCTTTTCATAATCTACCCCCCGAACTCAAGAAAACATCTCAAAGGTCTTTCCTATTCTTTTCATCCTTTCCTTTTGGATAAAATAAAAGTCAGTGGTGACTCTTGCTAACCGCAACATTTGCGATCAAACGCAAAACAACCAAGTAAGTTCTCCCACCGTGTTACAACCGTATTGTTGAGATTCATATCATTGTTAGTGATGATTCTCTCTGGCACACCGTACCGACATATTAGGTTATGCTTGATAAACCGTGCCACAACGTTCTTGGTAACAGTAGAAAAAGATGAAGCTTCAACCCACTTCGTGAAATAATCAATGACCACCAGGATGAAGCGGTAGGTCTAATCTCTCCGATCATGTCAATGCCCCACATTGCAAAGGGCCAAGGAGCCGTCAAGACGTTCAAAGGAACCGGAGGTACATGCACCTTATCAGCATAGATCTGGCATTTATGACAAGTTCGGGAATGTTGATAGCAATCTGCTTCCATAGTGGACCAATAGTATCCTACCCGTAGGATCTTTTTAGCCATGGTATGTCCACTCGAATGGGTTCCGAAGGTACCTTCGTGTAGATCTGTCATAATCCTCTCTGCTTCACTCTTGTCTACGTACCAAAGTAAAGTAGAGTCATGGTTGCGCTTGTAGAGGATTCCATTACTGAGGAAGAAATTTGCAGCAAACCTTCTCAGAAACATTTTATCATTGACAGATGCCCCCTCGGGATACTCTTGAGCCTCGAGATATCTCTTTACTTCATAGAACAAAATTTTTTTTGCTACTCCTTCAGTGTCGATCTCGTAGCAAGATGTCGGTTCATCCAACCTTTTCAATAGTAATCTGAGGGGCCTTGTTATCCCACCTGACCTTGAACATAGATGACATGGTAGCTAGCGCGTCCTCTAACTGATTCTCTTCTCATGGAAAATGTTCAAAGGTGGCCTCTTCAAAGTGTGGAAGCAAAGACAACACATGTTCTTTGTATGGGATGAGATTCGGGTTCTTCATATCCCACTCTCCTTTGATCTGACTTATCATCAAGGCTGAATCCCCGAAAATGATTAAGAACTTGATCCTCAGGTAAATAGTAGCTTTAAGACCCATGATGCATGCTTCATACTCGGCCATGTTGTTGGTACATTTGAAGCTTAGTCGGGTAGTGAAAGGAGTATGACAACCCTCAGGGGATATGATTACAGCACCAATGCGATTACCGAGTGCATTCGAGGCTCCATCAAAAACCATAGTCCATCAGGATCCTTCTTCAGGTCCTTCATTCGGTCTAGGTTCTTCATAGTCAGTCACTAGCATAATATTCTCGTCCGGGAACTCAAAATTTATGGACTGGTAGTCATCCACGGCCTGATGAGCCAAATGATCAGCTAATACACTTCCCTTGATTGCTTTCTGGGTCTTGTATTGGATATCATATTCGGTCAAGATCATTTGCCATCTTGCTATTCTTTCGGAGAGGGCGGGCTTCTCGAAGATGTACTTGATCAGATCCATCTTAGATATCAACAAAGTAGTGTGGGTCAACATATACTATCTCAATCGGTGAGCATCCCATGCTAAAGCGCAACAAGTTTTCTTGAGCAGTGAGTATCTTGTCTCATAGTCGGTAAACTTTTTGATAAGGTAGTATATTGCGTGCTCTTTTTGAATAAACTCGTCATGCTGCCCCAGCACACACCCCATTGAATTATCTAACACTGTTAAGTACATTATCAAAGGTCTTCCTTCAATTGGAGGCATCAAAATTGGTGGTTCTTGAAGGTATTCCTTGATTCTTTCGAAGGCGGTTTGGAATTTGTCATTCCATTTTACCACTTGATCTTTCTTCAAGAGTTTGAAGATTGTCTCACAAGTAGCAGTTAGATGGGAAATGAACCTAGCTATGTAATTTAGTCATCCCAAAAAGACTCTGACCTCCTTCTCCGTGCGAGGAGCCGGTATCTCTTGTATAGCCTTTACTTTTGCAGAGTCTACCTGAATGCCCTTGTCACTGACAATGAAACCTAGCAGTTTACCAGACCTTACCCCGAAGGTGCACTTGTTTGGATTCAAACTCAGCTTGTTTGTCTTCAACCTATCAAACAACTATTGTAAATGATCAAGGTGCTCTTCCTTAGTTTGAGACCTGGCTATCATGTCATCCACATATAGCTCTATCTCATGGTGAATAATGTCATGAAACAAGGCGACCATGGCTCGCTGATAGGTTGCCCCAACGTTCTTTAATCCAAACGATATCACTTTGTAGTAGAGACTGCCCCATTGAGTGATGAAGGTTGTCTTCTCCATTTCTTAGGGTGCCATCTTGATCTGATTGTAACCAGAGAAACCATCTATGAAGGAAAATATCTTTTGTTGTGCAGTGTTGTCAACCAGGACATCAATGTGGGGGAGCGAAAAGTCATCTTTGGGGCTTTCCCTATTCAGATCTCTGTAGTCCACACATATCTGTACCTTACCGTCTTTTTTAGGCACCAACACCACGTTGGCAACCCATTGGGGATAAGAGGTGACAACTAAGAACCCAGTGTTAAACTTCTTCATAACCTCTTCTTTGATCTTCTCCGATATTTCAGGGCGCATGCGACGAACCTTCTGCTTTACCGCAGCGTAATCTTCTTTAGTTGGAAGTCGGTGAACCATAATATCTGTATCCAGTCCTAGCATGTCCTCATATGACCAGGCAAAGATCTAAACATAGTCATGCAACATTTGTATCAACCGCTGTTTGACATTAAGCTCCAGATTTGCGCAAATCTTGATTTCTTTTCTGTCTACATTTATACCCAAGTTTATTGTCTCAATTGGTTCTTCATGAGGCTGTATAGCCCTCTTTTCCTTCTTTAACAGTCTAGCAAGTTCTCCAGGTACCTCACAATCTTCCTCACCTTCGTCCTCGGCTTGGTTGATCAGATTTTAGAAGTTATAACTAGCAATAGCAGAACTATTATCAATGGGATCCGGAGTGGATGTGGATCTGCAGTTTGATATGTGAGTGTGTGTAAGAGCATAGCTGTATTGATAAAGTAAAAAGCAGAAAAGAAAGACAGAGAGCACAAAATTTGTATACAAAACGTCCAATGCTTTATTAATGCCATATGAAAGTGAAACATGATAACCCTCATAAATAAACCGATGTTCCCCGGGTAAGACACATGGCCTTAAAGTTATATTATTTATTACATATCCAAAACACAAGACAATTACTTCTGAACAAAAGTAATAGGTACAAAATATTTTGCCGTCCAGTTACTAGGTCCACCGTTGGTAGTAGGGAAGATCCAGCTATCCATGTCATTGTCATCGTCTCCGTCTTCTACAACATTGACCCCGTGATTACTGATGCGTAGAGGAGGTTTTCCATCACGAGCACGTCGAACAACCCTTTGAGCCCCTAAAGAGAAACCCAAACCAAATTTATCAGACTTGTACGAAATATCAGGGATTTGACCCCAGATGGTAGACTCACCTTCTTCAATAATAACTTTTTCATCCTTGAGAGAGGCCATCTTCAAGGGAGGTATGATGATCTTAGGCACGTTGGTAATAGTTTCAGTTGCAGCCAGAGTTTGAGATACCTCTTCGAAATTTTGGCACGGAGTCTCGATGAACTCACCCTCCATTTCCATATATCTGAATAAATTCAGGTGACTATTCTCCCTTTGACCGGGTATTTCATCATCTGATGCAGAGTGGACGTAACAGCTCCAGCCCCATGTATCCAAGGGTGGCCCAATAAACAAGAATAAGATGGCCTTAGATCCATTACATAGAAGGTAGAGCCAAAAGTATTAGAACCAACCTTGATGAGGATGTCCACCTCCCCGTGCACCATTCTCTTTGATCTATCAAAAGACCTCACTATAATATTGTTGGGCTTCAAAGTCAAGCCTTCACAGTCCAGTCTATCTAGAGCATTCTTAGGCACACATTTAACGACGAACCAGTATCTACAAGGACATAGGCCAAAGTGGTGCCCTTGCATTCGATAGATACATGCAACGCATCATTGCGCTTCCTCCCTCTAGGGGTCAAATCGGCATCAGAATAGCCCAAACAGTTATCGACCGTCAGACTAGCCACAAAATCTTCAAATTGGTCAACAAAAGTTTCCTGGGGCACATGGGAAGTTTTCAGAAACTTCACCAAAGCCTTCGCATGAGCTTCGGTGCATAACAACAAGGCTAGCATAAATATCTTTGAAGAGGTTTGCCCCAACTGTTGGACCATGATGTAGTCGCTTTTCTTGATAATTTTCAGAATTTTTTCCATCTCCTTCTTAGAAGCCTCTAGAATAGATACTGAATGCGCCTTCGTCTGGACAGGCTCAATCAATAAGTCTTTGGCCCGAGTCTCATTCGACTTAGTGATAGGGGTGTCAGCAGGAGTAATCAAAGGAATTGCAGTAGTAGTAGGAGCAGGAACAAAAGTAGGAATAATCACGGGACTAGTAACAGCTTTCAGAGGAGAAATATCGGGGGAGAACACTCTTCCACTTCTTGTTACTTTGTTGGTTCTAACAATGTTGACAATGTCAGGAACAACATTCTCAGAGACCTGGTCTTCATCAGCCAGCCAATCTTGATTGACGTCGTGGTAGTAGACGTCACCCCCATAGTTCCAAGGAACAGTTTTATCTAAGGAGTATGGGATTGGCCATGGCACAATGATTATCAGCGGAGTAAACTTCGGAACAGATGTAATCCTGATGGGTCTTTTGGTGGAGACCCTGGTAGGATTGGCGAAAATGGTCATTATTGAAATATCCTTGCACATAATGGTTGGAACGAGAGTCTTCTCAAACAAAATCTCTCCAACATCCATCAAGCGCTGAACACCTACCTTCAACAAATGACACCCAGTCGGTAGAGATAAATAGAAGTGGCAACCTTCGCCATAACCCAAAAATAAATCGGCCTTCAACAAGTTCCACTTAATGGTCATAAGCGGAGTAACAAGCTCTTCAATAGTAGTAACAAAAATATCGTCTTCAATAGAGTTAACACCACAGTTGTGCTTGGGCATAGGAGCAGTGATAACATTTGGCATCTCAGGGGCATCAAACTCAATTTCCTTCACCTCGAGAAGGTCTTGTACTTTGTTTTTCAAAGCCCAACAGTCGTTTGTATCATGACCCAGACTTTCCGAATGATAAGCACAACAAGCTTTTGGATTGTAGCGGGGAGAGGTAGTGTTGGGATTCTTCGGCTCTTCCCGTAAGGTTACCAGATTGGATCTCAACAAATAGGGAAAAACTTGGGCTAAAGTCATATTTATCTGGGTGAATTGTCTTACCGACCTTTCTGTTCTCTGCTGATTATCCCTCTATGCAGGCTTAGGAATTACGATAGCCCCTAATATTGGACGGAGTTCAGTTCTGTCCTGACTTTGTTGATGGTGCACAACACTAACCTCTTTCTTCCCAGCGAATGGTTTTCTCACGACACTAGAGGATGCGTCCTTTTGGATTTTCCCATTCTTAATTCTAGCTTCCACTCTCTCCCCTGTCAAGATTAATTCAGTGAAGCCGGCCGAGGAGCTTCCAATTAGATGATTAAAGAACAGACTAAACGGGGTACCCAAAAACATATCCACTAGCTCCCTATCAAACCGGGGAGGCTGGACTCTTCCTGCTAAGTCCATCCACTTCTGAGCATAGTCTTTGAAACCCTCGCTCGAACCCATAGCCAAACATTGGAGTTGAGTACGGGTGGGAGAAAGGTCTGCATTGTAGTTATATTTCTTATAAAAAGCAGCGGTCAGGTCTTCCCAATTATGGATGTTGGCCCTCTCCAGTTGATAGAACCAATCTAGCTGAGTTCCCGATAGACTATCCTAAAATAAATGGACCCACAATCTCTGTCAGTAGTGTGAGGTTGTATCTTCCTCACATAAGATCAGAGGTGCATCTTGGGACACGAAACCACATCATACTTAGCAAACACTTGTGCCTTGAACTTTGGCGGTATAACAATCCCAGACACCAAACCCAACTCTTCAAAGTCCAGCCCGGGCACTTTCTGAATCTCCATTGCACTCAGACGCTCTTCCAGCTGTTTGTACTTTTCGTCAGCTAGAGGATACTGCTCTTCATTATAATCAGTATCATTATCAGATTCCCCTGGACTAGGGTCTTCCTCTCTTGTCTCACCCTCTTGGTTCTCTCATTCTTTGGATGAAGAGGTCAGATCAACCATTTGCTTCAACGGTCCCTTGAATCTTCTTCCCAGATTTACCATACCAGCTGTCCTTCTCGGCTTCTTAGCCTTGTCTTTAAAAATCAAGGCTTTCAGTTCCTCCTGCCCTTTGCTAGAGCCATGATCATCTGTTGGAATTGTATGTTCTGAGTTTGTAAGCCTTTCACAGTTTGTTCGAGAGCCATTACTTGCTGAAATAAACAGCGATGAAGATGAAAAACCTGTTATGAAACCTGTTTATGCATTGATATGTATGACATGTGCATGCAATGATTTCAAGGACCTTATTGGATTCAAGAACTTTTAAACAAAACAAAAAAGCAAAACCTTTTATTAGCAAGTTTTTAAAGAAACAAAAGATTACACAAGGATAAACATTAAAAGGAAACTCATAGTTCTCCCATGGGCGCTTCCTCTTGGTGTTGAGGTAGGTTTTGAGGTTCCTCTCTTCATGAATTTTTTTTGTTAATTACAGCACCTTCTTTACACTTGCATAGAATTGAGCCTCAAGATTATCTCATTCTTTCTTGAGCTAAATCCAAGACTTTTGCAACTCTTCGAAGTTGGTAGGCATATCAGGACGGTGAATAATACGGGACTCGCCCCCTTGAACAATAGGTTCTAAGATCACCGGTAAGATGGAACCGTATGGCATCATAAGACTTTGGGCTCGAGCTCTCACCCATTTGAGGTAAGGTTCCAAAAGGATGGAGTTCTTATGCCCCAAAGTCCTACTATCAGTCTTCTTAACAATACCCCAAGAGCGGATGAACCTCTGACGATAATTATGCAAATCATCTGAGTAGTTGAACACAATACCCTGGATGCGCATATCCGGTGAACCATCTCTCTGTGCATAGCCAATTTGATGTAGTGCTAAAGAAGGATTGTAGGTGATGCCTCCCCTAATGCCCAGGAGTGACACATTAGGAAATTCTCCACAGCGATCAATAAAAGAAATGTCTTCTTGAGAGCGAGGACACCAATGGATGTCGGAGTGAGAGAGAGAGATGGAGACATTATTCTTTGACTCCACCTTAAGCCTAAGTCATTTTGCATTACTGACCGAGGATGGTGCAAAATAAACCACCTATATAGAAGAGGGCCGCAACACATGAGAGTTCCTCGCTTCTTCAGAGTACGGGTATGGAGAGAATGTAGGATATCCCCGAGCAATGTAGGAACTGGATTTTGAGTAACAAATATGTTGATGACATTCACATCTATAAGTTGATCTGAATTAGGAAACATGACCAACCCATAGATCAAGAGGGCTAATACATCTTCGAAGGCATGATAGCTCATAGTATCCAGGAAAATCTGAGCTTTCTTCATTAGGAAATTTTCAAGGAGACCCTTAACTCCACTTCTTTTTTCCCAATTGGCCTTAATGTCAGATGGTTTCAAGTGCAAGGATACGACAACATTTTCAGAAGCTAGGTCTTATTCTAAACCAGTGAAAGGTACTCTCTCCAATATAGGTAAACCAAGTAACTTAGAGAATTCTTCCAGCGTAGGCACCAGTTGATAATCTGGGAACATGAAGCAATGGTACGTAGGGTCGAAGAACTAGAATAAGACACTCATTAAACCTTCGTCAAACCCGGTGGTAACCAAATTGAGCAAGTGACCATGTCTTTTATGGAATGATGAGTCCTAGGGGACATTCAAGACTAATTCCTTGAGCTTAGGAGGAACTTCTATGAAGTTAATCCGGATGGTTTTTCTGCGACCTGAATTCATATCCTACAAAACAACCAAGAGGTAAATCCAACAGGTCTGTGAAATGATTAGTATGTATGAATGTCATGATGTTTAGGATGTCATGATTATGCTAAAAATCACAGATAAACACAAGCAAATCACACAATAGACCTTAGGTTCAAAGGCTTTCATGAGTTTTTAAGGTATGTACCCTCTTGAATGTTCAGTTGGCTCAACCTGTCCTATTAATAGTAATCAGGTTTTAAGGAGCCTCAATATCACTGAACTTCCCTTCAGAAATTTTTTTAGCTCTGCACCGAAGTATTGCGGCCAAGAAATCCTGAAAGTCCAGCCTCAATGAGTGTAGTATCGAGTATCAACCAATCTTTGGTCGGAACCAAAGTCAGTTATCTCACTACTTCCTAATGGCTATGACGAGTCAATTAAAGGTTCTAAAGGTCAGTTAGTGATTAGTGACACTATGAGGAAGCCTAATGTTATCCTTAACTTACTCAAGGAACATTAGTATAATCCAAAGTATCGCGCTAACGTAGTCACAACTTCGTCCGTATCGGTCTACGTCGTACAACTTCCATGGTTTATTGCTACTTACCTAATAAGGTGACCCATATCCGGGTATAGGATCTTTACAAGAACACCCCAACAAAACCCTCAAAGATAAAAGCAGTCAAAGCAAAACAGAGAAAGCAATTTAAAATGATCTAGACCCTAAGGTAAACCCCACTTTATAATTATCCCCAGCAGAGTCGTCAGTTCTGTGATACGATGGCAGAACCGACTGTTAATACTGGTTTTTCATTTTTTGTTTGCAAATGTCGCGGTAAGCAAGAGTCGCCATCGACTTTTCTTTTATCCAACAAAGGAAAGGGTGAAAATAACAGAAAAAGACCTTTTTTCGAGATTTCTGAGTACGGGGGGTAGATTATGGAAAGGGAAGGTGTTAGCACCCTTTCCATCCATAGTTTTCCATGGGCTCTTAGGTACTTGCTCATTTTATAAAATTGCTTGTGTTTATGTGTTTTGAAAAGCTTTGAAAATGCCTTAGTGCGGAGATTCACTTTATGGTAACTCTTGTATCAGTCTTCAAGAGTGTGATAAAGCGTCTTGAAAATTTTGTTTTGAAAAGTATATCTGAAAGTGTGGTGTGAAAATTTATTTGAGCAAGTACCTAACAGTTATCTACCTACTTGAAAAAAGGATTGTTCTTTTCCTCCTATCCTTTAGAACGTGATATCCTACTATTAGTGAGTAGGTAACCCTAGTCGTTGGATTTTTGAGGGACTATCGAAAGGGACGTTTGGTCATTGAAGGCAACATGTAAGGATACCTTAGCATTTCGAAGGGACTATCATCATAAGATCATTTCTCGTAGGCAAATCGAGGGACATTTTAGGGACTATGATGTTTATGATGACTTTAAACTGAGGGTCCTTGCTAAGAGTATCTCTATGCTCGAGGGACATGACCATTATTTCCGAAGGCAACCAAGTGAGGTAATACCCTAGGGTGCAAGTGTGTAAAAGTGTGCTTTTTTCAGATATTTTATCTTGCGCAATTAGGGTTATCTAGGTTTAATTAATCATTATATTTCATGCAACCCTATTAAACATTCATCTAAGAAGTTTATCGTGCGGGAAAATAAATGGCAGAAAGATAGAATTCCTAACTATTACAAGGCTTTGGTGCAATTACATCAATAATGACTGAAATGTAAAAATGCGGAATTGAAAACCTAATTAAACTATTACAAACCGGGCACAATTACATCAATAATGAAAAATAAATCGTACGACAAAAATAATTAAGCGCGAGAATTAAAATTGAAAAAAGTGCAAAACCCTAAAAAACTAATTTGATCATTAAAATATTTTTTGGATTTTTTATATAAAAAATGATTTGAAATTGACCTAATCTTCTAATTAATTTTAATTAATGAAAATAAGTTAAAATTGATTAAAATAATTAATTTGCAAAAATTAATTTTATAAAAAAAACTAAGTCTTATTTTTGTGATGATTTTCTGATTTTTATAAAAAAAAATTGATTTAAAAAGAAATTAAACTAATTAATGAACAATAAAATAAAAAACTAGAAAAGATTAAAAATTAGGCCTGAGGGGGGTGTAGGCCCAGATGGGAGGTTGTTGTTGCTGAATTCTGCAAAGCCCAGTCCTGTGGCCCATCACCAGTGCTGGATCCAGTGTTGTTGGGATTCTTAAGGTCCATCATGGGGATGCGCGTCCAAGCGCTGGGTCTAGATAAAGGGGTGATCTTATGGCTGAGCGTGAAAGTGTATGATGCGCGCCTGGGGTAATGATGCATTGGAATCTGCAAGAAACATTGAGAAAATAGAAAATGTTGGAGGCAGGGGTCGAACCCATGACCTCCCACACACAACGCCTTATGTCCCTTCCTTCTTACCACTGGGCCAACGCTCCATTCATTATATAAAATACGAATAATATATTATATAGCATAATGAATCAATGATCTAACAAATGCGCGCGCAGGTTTGAATGGCCCAACCAGATCATGCCACGCCTTTGTCTTCCTTGATGGACCGTCGTCTTAGGCAAGGAACCTTTACCTACGGACATGGTTGTAACTATAGGACCTGCATATTTCAAAGATCACAGCCACCCAATAAAAATGAAATCTAAGACTGCAGACCAACTGGGTTTGATCTCGTGAGTACAATGGTACTCTTCTTTTGGCTTAGTTTCACCTATAATGAAAAACCCTAAAACGAAGATTCAAACCCTAACAATGGCAGTTATCCATACAAGCATCAAAATAAATAATTAATTATGAAAACGATCAAGTTAAGTTCACAAGGCTTCGACTGCGCAAGGCAAGAACCCCCTACAAGTTTGTTTCGATTCACAAGGGAAAAGGCTTTCCCTGTGCTTGCTTTTAATGCACAAGGCCAACACCCTTTTAACTGGCCTTCGATTCACAGAGTAATGACCTCTTCATGCTAACACCCACAAGGCATTGGTTTCATTTGTGCTAGCTTCGACTGGGCAATGGTTCCCTTTGAAACTGCTTGCGTCAACTCTATCTCTGAACCTTTCAGCATATGATTGCCACATTATGAGCCCACATTGGTGAACCATTTGAAGAATGCACGAGGCATACATGCGTGCTATTTAAAAGACACACAAAAGGGTCATTCGAAGGATGCATAGATGTCCCATTCGAAGGATGTATAGGTGTTCCATTCGAAGAATGTACAGATGTTCCATTCGAAAGATGTACATGTGTTCCATTAGAAGCATGTACTAGTGTTCCATTCGAAGGGAGTAACAAAAGGTCCATTCGAAGAAGCATTCAGAAGGTCCATTTGAAGAGTACACAAGAGGTCCATTTGAAGGAAGCAAGTCATAGCCAATCGAAGGGCAGGGACTGAAGGAATTTGAAAGGCAAAGGTGTCCAGGTTCATTCAAGATTCCAAAGAGGCATGAATATTTCAAAAAAGGAAATCTTGTAATATGTCTGATTTTGGTCTCATTGCTTTCAAAGCTAGTTAACGATGTCTCTTGCCATTTCCATGCACATCACACTCCTATAAATACAAAGCTTAGGACACATTGAAAAAAAGACACACGAAAAAAGGAGAGACTAGTTCATACAGGCACATGCTGACTCAAAAAAGTATACTAAATTATAAAAAAAATCTTATAATTAGAAGCTAGTATTGCATGTAGCCCCAATCCACACAAATACTAAATTTGTGTTCTTGAGGCTCCCAAGAGTCTATTACAAGCCCATCCATATCCAGAAGTTTCAAACTGAAGCAACCCTTAAACAATGGTACCCACGCCTGAAGCCACAGATTCATACATCACTGTTGGTAAGGACTGGTAAAAAGATCAAACTTTACATTTGAATGATATATTAACACTTGTAGTTCATTTGATTTGTATTCAAAATTAAGGACCTGGGTTCGACACCCAGGTATGCATTTGTTTTATTTCTAACATTTGTTGCAGATCCAGCCTGAATAGACCAACGCACGCAGGATCAAAGGATTTGGGTTCGATACCCAGGTCCTGCATCTTTATTTGGATAATATTTGTCATGCAGATTCAAATCGAAAGGCAGCATCCACCCTTGGATCGAAAAGCAAAGCATCCCTTCTTGGATCGAAAAAATCACATTCCCCTCTGGATCGAAAAGCCCCCATTCTTCCCCGAATTGAAGGACAATCTCCTTCTCGGATCGAAGGATAATCTCCTTTCTGGATCAAAGGGAAATCCCCTTCCCTGGATCGAAGGGAAATCCCCATCCCTGAATCAAAGGATTTTTCGTGTATTTTTACTTTTCGTTTTGTTTATTTTCTCTTAATGGTTTTTCTCTTTACAACAAACATCAAATCAAAAGATCACAAAGAAAATTAGGTTCTAGTCCTTTTTTATTAAAATTAATTTTTTTAATCAATTATTAATTACTTTAACATTTTTTTCTCAAAAAAATAAAACAAAAAAAACAAAAAGATTTCTTTTCCTTAGGATTTAGACGTCCCTTTTAATTCGTTTGCGCATTTATTTACTTTCGCATTTTTTTCATCTTACTGTAACTGCTTCCCAGTTTGTAATAGTAACTAGGACTTTACTTTTCGCATTTCTATAGTGTACCTCTCACAAAGACATGTAATAGCGTAGGATTTACATTCCCGCACTTTACATTTCTGCATTTTAAATTACTGCATATACTACTGTTAGTAACTAGACTTGTATGGAAAGACTAATAACAAAACACTAGCAAACGTAATAACAAGAGATAAATGAACTGAATTGAATCATTCCACACATGCACCTCTAAGGTACTCTCACTTTGGTTGCCTTCGGAAAAATAGTCATGTCCCTCGAAACGGGGACGCTTTAGCAAAGACCCGTAAATCAAAAGATCATAGTCCCTCGATAACCCTACAATTTCCTTTCGGTAAATGATCTAGTCCCTAAACAAAAAATTGCTAAAGCGTATCTACATGTTACCTTTATGGCTGTACGTCCCTTCGAATGTCCCTCATACATCCAACGATAGGGATACCTACTCACTAATAGTAGGATAGCAATGTCTAAAGGATAGGAGGAAAAGAATAACCTTTTCGAGTATAAGTAGATAGTTCTTAGATGCTATGCTCCAAACAAACTTTTACACTACACCTTTCAAAAACAACTTTCAAAAACATTTGCTTTGTCAACACTCTTGAGGACTGATGCAAGAGTTATCACAAAGCGAATCTCCGCACTAAGGCATTTCAAAACATTTTTCAAAAACATACAAATCACAAGGTACTTTTAAAATGAGCAATGCATCTAAGAGACCATAGATAACTACGAACGGAAAGGGTGCTAACACCTTCCTTTTCCATAATCTACCCCCCTTACTCAGAAAATTCTCGAAAATGTCTTTTTCTGTTCTTTTCACCCTTTCCCTAATTTGGATAAAAGAAAAGTCGGTGGCGAATCTTGCTTACTGCAACATTTGCAAACACAAACACAAAACCAGTACAACAGTCGATTCAGCCACCATATCACAAAATTGGTGACTCTGCTGGGGATCTTTATAAAGTGGGGTTACCTTAGAGTTAGATCATTTTAAATTTGCTTTACATTGTGTGTTTTCTATGCTTTACTTTTGAGGGCTTGTTTGGGTTGTTACTAAAAGATCCTACACCCGGATCTGGGACACCTTATAAAGTAAATAGGAATAAATCATGGAGGTTGTACAGAATAGACCAATATGGACGAAGTGATAGCTACGTTAGCGGGATACTCTGGTTTGTACTAATGTTCTTGAGTCAGTCAAGGATAACATTAGGAATCCTTAGTGTCATTAAGCGCTAACTGACCTTTAGAACCTTTAATTGACTCATCCTAAGCCATTAGAAAGTAGTGAGATGGCTGGCTTTGGTTCTTACTGAAGGTTGGTTTATATTTGATGCTACACTCATTGAGATTGGACTTTTGGGATATTCTGGCCGCAATACTTTGGTGCTTGAGCTAGAACAATGCCTAAAAGGAAGGTCAGTAATATGAGACTCCTTAGAACCCGATTAATATTAATAGGACAGGTTAAGCCAACTAAACTTTAAGAGGGTACTTACCTACAAAACCCATGCAAGCCTGAACCTAAGGCTGCTTGTGTTACTTGTTTGCCTTCATTATCTAACAATTTGAACTCATTACAGTGCTTTTATTTGTATTCCTTACAGGACTTTATTTCTATACATTATCCAATAACTCGGATTTCCTGCAAGACATACTTGTCGTCATCACCTTAGATTCTTGTTTAACGCATAACATACACATCATAGCATCATACCATAGCATTTCCTTAACCATTTCAAGGATCTCAAGGGCCTGTGATGCAGGTTAGACGTCTAGCAAGGGGCAAGGAGATTTATTTTCCTCTAGCCAATGCCGTCAAAAGATCAAAACACAATGACTTGAGTCAGAGGATATGACCCACTCTAAATGGTGATCTTGATTCTTGTAGAAGGACATTCAATGATACGAAGTTCTTCAATAAAAGCTACAATTGGATTCTAACATTTTCTTGTGTTTACCCCGCGAGATCCTTGAAAACATTTACACATCATGCATGTCATTACATAACAGGTCTTCTAGTACAGGTCTTTCATGTTCTCGCTGTTTATTTCATCAAGGAAAATGGCTTTCAAACAGAAAAACAAAGATCTCCAAACTCAAGAGGCTCAGTTCATGGAAATGTTCTTCAACCTATCCAAGGGGCAGGAAGAATTGAAAACACTCCTCAACGGGAACTTGACCAAGAAACATCCTGACAACAACAAGGATGACCATTGGGAATACCTGCAAGCTGAGGTGGAAAGGATGAGAATCTAGATGAGTAGTCAGATGGCCCTTATCCAAAGTTTACCTCGGGAACAAGAAGAGTTGAGGTTTCTCATCAGCAAGCTTCATCAAGACGAATGCAACCATATGAAGAAAACAATCGAGACTGGGGATCAGGTCATTAATCATCCTCTGATGAGACAAGAAGTTGGATGGGCGGAGAGTAGAACTTTCCAAATTTCTACTACGTCATGAACCTAACCGCCACCTCGCCAATAACGACAGGGTAATCGACGTAAGCAAGATGCATTCACTAGGAACTATATCAAACTCAACATACCAATGTCACAAGTCTTGAAACACATGTTGAAGTTGAATTTGGTTACATTGAAGGATCCTCCTCGGAATCCTAATACTTCAGCTCATACTTACCATCCCAGTGAAAGGTGTGCATATTACTCCGACAGTCTGGGGCATGATTCTGATAATTGTTGGACGTTGAAATATAAAATTCAAGATCTGATCGATGAAGGAGCATTGGAATTCGCACAAGATGGTCAACTAGAATCCTTTTGCCACTCCTCAAAGGCACACCACCTGAAGTGACAAGCCAAGACAAAGAGGCTTTTTGTTCATCTAGAATTTTCAATTTGTAATTTCTTTTGATTGTTCGAACATTTGTTTCATGTCAAACTTTGTTATTTTATCAATGAATTGCACATGTTTGTCTTGAATCATTTCATTCATATTCTCTATATTCAAACTATGTTTTTACTTCCTTTTTGTGATATTCAACTCTCGATTAAAAGCTCTAAGCCTTTAGAGGGAGGTTGACAAAAACGATACCACAATCTCTACAATATGCTTTTGAACATACCCCGCTGACGATGTACAAGCGTTGTTTCAAATCCTAAACAGTGGAGTTATAAGGAAGATAATCCCTAGTCAACCCCTTTGAGCCTAAGAAGTAGGAGTTTTTCTTTTCACACAAATTAAAACCCTTAATCATAACCTGGGGCAGGGTAGTCTCTCAATTAATTCAAAGGTGCATTCAATCACAAGCTTTCCCCTTCATACACGACAAGTGGTGTCAGGGGGATCATTCCAAAACTTGTTAAGTCAAAAACCTATGAAGGGGACTTAAGAAAAAAATGGGGCATCCCGCTAACTGTAATCACAAAAGAAACAGTTCAGGCAAAGGTAGGGATAACAAAATCAAAAAAATAAGTCCTACAAATCCTCAACAAAAAAGTAAAGGTTACAAAAACGACATCCTTCTCAAACAAACGTTCAATTTCTGAACCATCACCAAGTATCAGAGCAAATATTCTATACTCAATTAGGATCTAAACGCACAATTAGCTAAGCATAGGATTAAAGAACATCACGAAGAACGGAACAAGTATAAATAAAATTTGAGCCTTTATACTTTGTTTCCTAAACCGTGAACCAGACCACGTTATAACCCTTAAAAGTCCTAGCTAAAGCATGGGTTAGTTCGAAAGTATACTGTTACAAAAGGTATCATGACTCCTATAGGGTTCGCTATAAATCCTGAGTTGATATCACACTCTTACAAAACTTATTTGTTTTACCAAAAAATGAATTTTCAAACTTCAAGGCAGACATAAGCTTTGCATTCTTAAAATACCATTATTTGCATATGACTATTTGTTCAATAGTAGAGAAATTCGCACGACGGATATTTGATGAATAGAAATCCTCTCAGTGGACAGAATCACCTCAGATAGAAAGACATTCCAGTGACAGGCCTTTCATAATCAAGGGGCATAGCATGGTGTCCAGCTGATCTAGGGAAGTCAAGTCAAGGTTCAAGGAATCTCTCAAAATTGCCAAATAGTCAGGGGCAAATCTCCATTTGAATCACTTGGGGCATTGGACATGAATTCCAGCAACAAATCATGTACGATCAAACAAACATCTTCTGGCATTGTGGCAACACTTACTACTATGGATAGTGACAATTCTCCGTACCCGGTGAACATATACATAGTCGGAAAATACTACGCATGAATAAAGACCCGCTAGGTTGACTGGCCTAGGCAAAAATAAGGACATCCCGGCGAATCAAAAGGATTCGGGAAAAAATTAGGGATATACATATGAAAAATCTGTACACCCGGCAAGTCGAAAACCTAAAAAGGCGGCTTAGGCAAAAAAGGGTATCCCGATGGACTGAAAATCTGAAAGGACAGTCCAGGAAAAAGTTAGGGATTAAAGCACATCACCACGTCCCGTCATCTCGTCACTTGTCTATCAGTAGAAGGTTTATTACACTGATCAACATTCACCAAGGACTCCAGATGTTGGGATAACAGTCAAACCGTCTACAAAATCGCTGACAAATATTTTCTCCAGCAGGTACAGAGGCAGGGGCA
This sequence comes from Vicia faba, assembly GCA_948472305.1. Taxonomy (NCBI): domain Eukaryota; kingdom Viridiplantae; phylum Streptophyta; class Magnoliopsida; order Fabales; family Fabaceae; genus Vicia; species Vicia faba. The sequence goes on along the minus strand of OX451736.1, from coordinate 645,048,975 downwards.
TCCTGCTACAAGATCACCGCCATATTCTCAGCATCCAGCCTAATGGTGTCAGGTGTTCTCATATCCCCAAAGGAGCAAGAGTCTCCAAATAATTGCTCCAACATCTAGAAAATTCCCCAATGAAGTCGTCAAACTTTTTGGTTTCCCCAACAGGATTCCATAAAGATCCACAAGCGAATTATGGTGTTTATTTCCCCAATAGAGTTTATTTTCCTAACAACGGAAATCCGTCTCTCAGCATCTCAACTTCAACAAAATTTGAAGACCTACATTTCTTCATCCCTAACAGCAATTAGGGATTTATTTTCCCTAGTTCAATAATACCGCAATAGAGCGAATGGCACGTTTATGCATTGCATTCATACATCATTTTACAAACATCATAGCATACGTAGTACGAATGCATATATTACAATCTCGTTTTTTTAGAACATCATTTTCACTTCATGCATCATGACATTGCATGCAGCTAAACCGTTATCTTTTCAGGTAAAGTCTATACACATACGAATTTTCATATGACTTGACGAATTTCTGGTACTCTGTTGAGGTAGAAATCGTTAAAGATTCCTTCATTATCAGTTGAGGTAGCAATCGTCCAAGATTCCTTCATTATCTGTTGAGGTAGCAATCATCGAAGATTCCTTCATTATCTATTGAGGTAGCAATTGTCAAAGATTCCTTCTGAGGTAGCAATCGTCAAAGATTCCTTCATTATCTGTTGAGGTAGTAATCATACAAGATTCCTTCATTATCTATTAAGGTAGAAATCATCAAAGATTCCTTCATTATCTGTAGAGGTAGCAATCATTAAAGATTCCTTCATTATCTGTTGCGGTGGAAATTATCCAAGATTCCTTCATTATCTATTGAAGTAGTAATCGTTAAAGAATCCTTCATTATCTGTTGAGGTAGTAATCGTTAAATATTCCTTCATTATCTGTTGAGGTAGCAATCATCAAAGATTCCTTCATTATCCATTGAGGCAGCAAACATCAAAGATTCCTTCATTATTTGTTGAGGTAGAAAACGTTAAAGATTTCTTCATTATCTGTTGAGGTAGCAATCGTCAAAGATTCCTTCATTATCTATTGAGGTAGCAATCATCAAAGATTCCTTCATTATCTGTTAAGGTAGAAATCATTAAAGATTCCTTCATTATCTGTTGAGGTAGCAATCGTCCAAGATTCCTTCACTATATGTTAAGGTAGAAATCTTCAAAGATTCCTTCATTATATATTGAGGTAGCAATCGTCCAAGATTCCTTCATTATCTATGGAGGTAGAAACCATTAATGATTCCGTCATTATCTGTTGAGGTAGCAATCGTCCAAGATTCCTTCATTATCTGTTAAGGTAGCAATCGTCAAAGATTCCTTCATTATCTATCGAGGTAGAAATCTTCCAAGATTCCTTCATTATCTATTGAGGTAGAAATCCGTCAAAGATTCCTTCATTATATGTCGAAGTAGAAATCGTCCAAGATTCCTTCATTATCTATTGAGGTATAAATCGTCCAAGATTCCTTCATTATCTATTGAGGTAGAAATCATTAAATATTCCATCATTATCTGTTGAGGTAGAAATCGTTAAAGATTCCTTCATTATCTGTTGAGGTAGCAATCATCTAATATTCCTTCATTATTTGTTGAGGTAGCAATCATCAAAGATTCCTTCATTATCTGTCGAGGTAGAAATTATCCAAGATTCCTTCATTATCTATTGAGGTAGCAATCGTCGAAGATTCCTTCATTATCTGTCGAGGTAGAAATCGTCCAAGATTCCTTCATTATCTATTGAGGTAGCAATCATTAAAGATTCCTTAATTATCTGTTGAGGTAGAAATCGTTAAAGATTCCTTCATTATCTATTGAGATAACAACCGTTAAAGATTCCTTCATTATCTATTGAGGTAGCAATCATCAAAGATTCCTTCATTATTTGTTGAGGTAGAAATCATCAAAGATTCCTTCATTACCTATTGAGGTAGCAATCATCAAATATTCCTTAGTTATCTATTGAGGTAGCAATCATCAAAGATTACTCCATATAATTCTCCAGAGGCAGTCCAACACAGACTCATCCTGAAACAGCCCTACACAGGCTCTTTTTAATACATTTTTAGGTAACGGTTAATTCCCTTATCCCTAGCAAGTTACTGTGAAGCCTGGATTTCAACCAGAAAATAGCAAACTTTCATCTCTCCAGAGATAACTCTTTAGCAGAGCCTTGGACAATTGAAGTTCCTAGACTCTATTTCCCATAGAGTTTCCTCAAGCGGGAGAATAACATAAACCCACATTCCTCAATGGAGTCCTCCTCAGACAGCAGGAACAGGAATCCTTACAAGAGGGACCATTTATGAAATCAGCATCAACTTTGGATGGCATCTTTTAGCCCATCTCCATTAACCCCCAGTCATATTCTCCAAATGGCATATTTAAGCCCATTCCCTACACAATCAATCGGCACATCATCAAGTTCAAATTTATGGGAACTCTAGTGCTCAATCATCTTCCACCTTCAAATCACGAAAGGCAGACAAGCCAATCTACATCTTCAGGTTTAAGAAGATTGAACATGGACAACTGTTGTACCCCAAAATTTTCCCTCTCATGTTTTCCAAGGTTTTCTCTTACATGGCTGCTCACAAACACTTGATTAAAGAAAAAAACTTTAAAAAAAACAAGGTGTCTTCGATTGGCTTTGAGATAAGGTGTTTTCGGTTGGCGCCTGAGCAGTTTTTTTCGATTGGCATCTATACAAGGAGCTTTGATTGGGCATCTAAATCACTTCGATCAGGATTTGGTCTGCAAGTCTTTGATTAGGCGTTGGGCCTCCTTCGATCAAGATAAGTTCACAAAGTTTTCAATTAGGCGTTGGGCTTCCTTCGATCAAGTTAAGTTTACAAGGCTTCGACTGCGTAAGGCAAGAACCCCCTACAAGTTTGTTTTGATTCACAAGGGAAAAGGCTTCCCCTGTGCTTTCTTTCAATGCACAAGGCCAAGACCCTTCCAACTGTCCTTCTATTCACAGAGCAATGACCTCCTCATGCTAACATCCACAAGGCATTGGTTTTCTTTGTGCTAGCTTCGACTGGGAAATGGTTCCCTTTGAAACTGCTTGCGTCAACTCTATCTTTGAACCTTTCAGCATATGATTGCCACATTATGATCCCCCATTGGTGAACCATTCGAAGAATGCACGATGCATACATGCGCGTTATTCGAAAGACACACAAAAGGGTCATTTGAAGGATGCACAACTGTTCCATGCGAAGGACGTACATGTGTTCCATTCGAATGATGTACATGTGTTCCATTCAAAGGATGTACATGTGTTCCATTCAAAGGATGTACAGGTGTTCCATTCAAAGGAAGTAACAAAAGGTCCATTCAAAGAAGCATTCAGAAGTTCCATTCGAAGGATACACAAGAGGTCCATTCGAAGGAAGCAAGTCATAGCCAATCGAAGGGCAGGGGCTGAAGGCATTCGAAATACAAACGTGTCCAAGTTCATTCAAGATTCCAAAAAGGCATGAATATTTCAAAAAAGGAAATCTTTTTAATATGTCTTGTTTTTGTCTCATTGCTTTCAAAGTTGGTTAATAACTGTCTTTTGCAGGTACCCCAAGTCCACACAAATACTAAATTTGTGCTCCTGAGGCTCCTAAGAGTCTATTCACATCCCATCCATATCCAGAAGTGCCAAATCGAAGCAACCCTTAAACAAGGGTACCCACGCCTAAAGCCACAGATTCATACATTACAGTTGGTAAGGACTGGTAAAAAGATCAAACTTTACATTTGCATGATATATTAACACTTGTAGTTCTTTCGATTTGTATTCAAGATTAAGTAATTCGGTTCGACACCCAGGTCTACATTTGTTTTGTTTCTAACATTTGTTGCAGATCCAGCCTGAATAGACCAACGCGCGCAGGATCGAAGGACCTTAGTTCGATACACATGTCCTGCATCTTTATTTGGCTAATATTTGTCTTGTAGATTCAAATAGAAAGGAAGCATTCACCCCTGGATCGAAAAGCAAAGCATCCCTTCTTGGATCGAAAAAATCATATTCCCCTCTGGAACAAAAAGCCCTCATTCTTCCCCGGATCGAAGGACAATCTCCTTCCCGGATCGAAGGACAATTTCCTTCCTGGATCAAAGGGCATTCCCCTTCCCTGAATCGAAGGGCAGTCCCCTTCCCTGGATCAAACAATTTTTCGTGTATTTTTACTTTTTGTTTTGTTTATTTTCTTTTAATGGCTTTCCTCTTTACAATAAACATCAAATCAAAAGATCACAAAAAAATTAGGTTCTAGTCCTTTTTTATTAAAATCAATTTTGGTAATAAATTATTAATTACTTTAACATTTTTTTCTCAAAAAAATAAAAAAAAATAAAAAAAAAAGATTTCTTTTCCTTAGGATTTAGACGTCCCTTTTAATTAGTTTACGCATTTATTTACTTTCACATTTTTTCATGTTATTGTAACTGCTTCCCAGTTTGTAATAGTAACTAGGACTTTACTTTTCGCATTTCTATAATGTAGCTCTCACAAAGCCATGTAATAACGTAGGATTTACATTCCCGCACTTTACATTTCTGCACTTTAAATTACAGTATATACTACTATTAGTAACTAGACTTGTATGCAATGACTAATAACAAAACACTAGCAAACCTAATAACAAGAGATAAATGAACTGAATTGAATCATTGCACACATGCACCTCTAAGGTACGCCCACTTTGGTTGCCTTCGGAAAAACATTCACGTCCCTCGAAACGGGGACGCTTTAGCAAAGACCCGTATATCAAAAGATCATAGTCCCTTGATGACACTATAGTTTCCTTTCTGTAAATGATCTAGTACCTAAACAAAAAATTGCTAAAGCGTCTCTACATGTTGCCTTTATGACTGTACGTACCTTCGAATGTCCCTTATACATCCAACGGTAGGGCTACCTACTCATTAATAGTAGGATATCACTATCTAAAGGATAGGAGGAAAAGAATAACCTTTTCGAGTATAAGTAGATAGTTCTTAGATGTTATGCTCCAAACAAACTTTTACACTTACACCTTTCAAAAGTAACTTTTAAAAACATTTGCTTTGTCAACACTCTTGAGGACTGATACAAGAGTTATCACAAAGCAAATCGCCACACTAAGGCATTTCAAAACATTTTTCAAAAACATACAAAGCACAAGGTACATTCAAAATGAGCTAAGCATCTAAGAGCCCGTAGATAACTATGGATGGAAAGAGTGCTAACATCTTTCCTTTCCATAATCTACCCCCTTTACTCAGAAAATTCTCGAAAAGGTCTTTTTCTATTCTTTTCACCCTTTCCTTAATTTGGATAAAAGAAAAGTTGGTGGCGACTCTTACTTATTGCAACATTTGCAAACATAAACGCAAAACCAGTACAACAGTGGGTTCTGCCACCGTATCATAATGTGCATAAGAAACACATATATCATAGTCTCATTTATTTTGAGAGCATCATTACGCAATGCATTTAATACATCATGACATTGTATACAACTAACTCTTTACCTTTTCAGGAAAGATCAATCAACATACATACATCATCAACTATTTATATGACCAGACTATCTTCTCAAAGGATACATCTGTCAAATGGCTACTTAAGCAATTTCCTCATAGGGTCATTATCAAAGAGACGTCTTCTGGCTTAGATTAAATTGAGCGTAGATTTATTTTTATACTTCTTCCAGTTAAAGACAGGCGCATGCATCTTCTAGATCAGATTAAATAGAACGTAGATTTATTCTGATACTTCTTCCAGTTGAAGACGGTCGTATACATTTACTGGCTCATATTAAATCGAGCATAGATTTATTCTGATACTTCTTCTAGTTAAATTTGAGCATTAACATCTTCTGGCTTAGATTAAATCGATCATGGGTTTATTCTGATACTTCTTCCAATTGAAGAAACTTTATGGCTCAGATTAAATCAAGCGTAGATTTATTCTGATACTTCTTCCAGTTGAAGACGATAGTAGATATTTTCTGGATCAGATTAAATCAAGAATATATGTATTCTGATACTTCTTCTAGTTAAAGTTGAGCATAAACATATTCGGGCTCAGATTAAATCGAGCATAGATTTATTCTGATACTTCTTCCAGTTGAATACGGTCGAAGACATCTTCTGGCTCAATTTAAATCGAGCGTAGATTTATTCTGATACTTCTTCCAGTTAAAGTCAGGTGTAGACATCTTCTAGCTCAGATTAAATCAAGCGTAGATTTATTCTGATACTTCTTCCAATTGAAGACGAGCGTAGACTCATTCTGATACTTCCATCAATGGTTACCTCTGGATGGCATCTATAAGCCCATCTCTGACGACTCTCTATTACCTCTCCAAATGGAATCTATAAGCCAATTCCCAGTATAATCAACCAAGAACGTCACTTCATGCACCGACGAGTGCAAATTTTTGGGCACTTAAGTGTTCAATCATCTTCTACCTTCAAGTCACGAATGGCCGACATGCCAATCTAACTCTTCGGGTTTAAGAAGATTGAATAGGGGAAGATATTGTACCTCAAAATTTTCCCTCCCATTTTTCTGCAAGACATGTTCATAAAGGTCTCAAGTACTCAAAGCTACTCAGGGGTTGACCAGACAAAATGCTCCTCCTAAGAAAAGGGTCTACAACTAGGGGTTTGCATTTTCTATAGGAAATTTTGGTTGCAAAGGTCTCAAGTGGTTTTCATGGTTCATCATAGGTCCTCAATAATGCTCATTTCAAGTTCCAAGTCTTGCATCAAAAGTTTGCTCAATCAATGGCTCAGATGATTGAAAATCAACTATATTGGGTAAAAAGTCAACTATGGTCAACATACAGTCAAACTTCATGATTTTTGGTCAATATCAACATTTTGAAGTGATATTCATCATTTGATCAAGGTTTGATCATGATTCCTCAAGGAAAGCCCTCAAATTATTAAAGGTCGAAAATTGCCAAATTAGGGTTTCCTTAGGAGAAGTTAACTAAACTTTGACCAAGCATAACTTTCACATGCTTCATCAACTTTTCCCCAACAAAAGTCCATTTTGAAGGAAATTAAATTCACTACAACTTTGTATATATGCTCAAATCCAAAAATTCTTCATTTGAAAGATATGAGCTAATACATTATAGGTCATTTTTAAAATTCAACAAAAGACACTTTTTGTCAAGGAAATTTACATCAAGATAAAGTCTCCAAATGCAAAAATGTTCAAAATAGAAATTGTAGAGGCCATCTTGAGATTTTGAAAAAGTCAATGATAACATTCAAAAGGGGAAAATTGAGATAGTTATGATTGATGCAAGTTGGATAATTTTTGAAGAATGCATGAAATGTCAATTGGACAATGTTGAAATTTTTGGCTTTTTGGCCTAAGTTTTAGAGTTCAAACATTCTCATGACACCTTAGAGGACCTCTAAATCCATTCATACCATGCCTTGATTTTTATTTATATTTAATTTTATTTTTATTCAAATAAATACAAAGTAAATTCCCAAAATAATGGATTAATGCATATGGGCTTTGTTATGGATCATTTTTAGGCCCAAGATGCTACATACAGCCTGCCATAATCGTGCAAAGCCAAGACGGGAAGGAAATATCTTCTTTTGGAAAGTTTTGAAGCAAATTTGAAAATCCATTATGCCATATAATTTGTACCATATTTGTTAACCTAATGCAAAGCCTCATATATATACAAGCTTTAGATCTCAATGGGACAGAAAAACACACGCATAAGCTGCCTTAAAAGAACACAAAAATCTCACAAACATTTCTCGAGCTAGGGAAAATCAAAAAATCATTCTCCAGCCACTCTCAACAAATTTCAGAATCTATTCGCTATCCTGAACTTCTCAAGAACAAATCCAGGCCAAGAACTCTCCCAATCGTGCCCAAAAAAAGCCCAGCAACGATTCTCCGATAGGTAAATTCCTTGCATTTTGAAATCTTAAATTCATGCATTTGTTTACTAACGTTTTGTGTTTAGATGCTCTCGGGATGATAATTAGGGTTGGAACGAGCCCTTACATGCTAGCTTAAACGTAAACATGGCTACATGCCATTTTAACCATGTTTGTTTTCATTTTCATTATAACTCTGTTTATAGTGTGTTTCAGGTCAAGATAACCCTACCATTGGATCTGCAATACTTGAATTAGGGGGGTAACATGTGTTTCTGTGTTTAATTCTGACGTTTTTGCAGGTTTTGGATTTTTGGTTCGCCGGAGAAGATGATCGGAGCTAGGGCTCTGGCACTTCTCAGGCTGTTAGAAGCGTTTTATAAATATAATGTTTTTGTTTGATTTATGTATCAAATGTACTGGTCGCCCCAGCGGCAAGCTTGCGTGTGTTAAGGTATTAATGTGCCAGGGCAGAGGTTCGATCCCTGCCTCTGGCATGTTATTTTTCAACATTTTTCTATTGTAGATCCCATACCATGTAGGGCCATGCACGCATCATACATCTCCAACTCCACACCATTAGATCTCAACAGATCTTGATCCAATGCTCCAAATCAGCTCGTACACCATAGGCTTCAAAGAATTATTCTCACTGGATCACATAGGCGCCTGGGCTCCTTGAAATGGGCCTAGGGATTTCTGACTCCACACCCCCCCCCCCCCAATTTACTTACATTACAGGACCATTTTTTTCTTTTGTTTTAATTAATTATTTTTTTCTTTTTAATCAACAAAAAATCACAAAAATCATAAAAAAATTAGATTTAGGTTTTTTTTATTAATTAATTGAATTTTTATTAAATAAAAATGGATTTTAATTTAATCATATTTTGATTCTATTTTTATTAACTAATTTGTAAATCATTTAGAATTAGGGTTTTGCACTAAAAAATATTTTTCTAAACAAAAACACCAAAAATATTTTCTTAAATGCTTAGGAATTTTTTAAGTTTGTTTAGTATTTTTCCCTTTTTTCAATCTCAGCGCGTTTATCTATTTTTTGCATTGTTACTTTCATAATCATGTAATTGTTAAGGGATGTAATAGTTTGAAATTAGGGTTTACTATATTTCCCCCTATTTTATGGTTTGTACTCCCCATCCCTGAAGCATTGTAATAGCGTAGATTTCATTTCCTGCATTTTTACTTTCTGCACTTATGTATGAATGAATGTATATATTTAACTGCTAGTATAATAGGATTGTATGGAAAATACTAAAAGAAAATGCTAGATAATCATAAATCGAAGATTAAAATAACTAAAACATAACACACTTCACACACACGCACCTCTAGGGTGACTCTCACTTGCTTCCTCGGATATAAGCAGTCATGTTCCTCGAACGTGGGATGCTTTAGCAAAGACCCTTCGATTAAAAAGATCGTAGTCCCTCAATGACCCTTCAATACTACCTCGGTAAACGATCTTAGTCCCTTACGACAATTTCTAAAGCATCCTACGAGTTGCCTTCTATGACTGTATGATGACCCGCACCTATCCCTCAAACATTTAATGATAAGGCTTCCTACTAACTAATGGTAGGATAACACTATCTAAAGGAGGAGGAAAAGAACAAAGACTTTTTGAGTAGGTAGATAGCCCATAGTCTCTTTCTCACAAACAAAAATCTTTTCTCACACATACACTCTTTTCTGAAATATTTTCAAAAACAAACACTTTGTATGCGTTCTCAACGATACGAGAATCATTACAAAGTTTTCCGAACTTAGGCATATACAAAATATTTTCAAACTTACACATTCACAAATAATTTTCAAAAGTGAGCTAGCGATTAAGAGTCCATAGATAACTGCGGATGAAAAGGGTGTTAACACATTCCCTTTTCATAACCTACCCCCATTACTCAGAAAAATCTCAAAAGGTCTTTCCTGTTCTTTTCACCCTTTCCTTTATTGGATAAAAGAAAAGTTTGTGGAGACTCTTGTTATCCGTAACATTTGTGATAAAACACAAAACCAAAAGTCAGTTCTCCCACCGTATTACAGCATGAAAGAGACCCGCTAGGTTCACAGGCCTAGGCAAAAATAAAGGCATCTCCGACAAACCAAAAGGGTTCGGGAAACAATTAGGGATATATATAAAAAATTATACACCCGGCAAGTCGAAAACCTGAAAAGGCAGCTTGGGCAAAAAAGGGTATCCCGGTGGACTGAAAACCCGAAAGGGAGGTCCAGGAAAAAGTTAGGGATTAAAGCGTATGACTATGTCCCGTTGGATCATCTACTTACGACAAGCTTTGTTACCAATGGCAAGTTCAAATGGTACATATAAATTTAGTCAATTTCTTCCGATAGTGAGGGATGAGATGCTTTAAGACATATGGGCAATAGTAGAGTTGAAACTCGATGAGATCACTTCCACATAACTATTTTTCTCTATTTTTTTTTGTACTTTTTTTCATTTTACGACGATTTCCTCTTACTAGGATTTCTATCTCTTTGTACAAAACCGTCTGTTTATAGACAAATTATCAATACAAGTCAAATTCAAACTCAATTTCGTTTTCCTTTCTCTGTTTTGTTTACAAAAACGTCCAATGACTAAATTGAATGAACATATGCATTTGAATATGACTACTGTTAACAAATATGTGCATACAAACATAAATAAGCATTTACAAAAGACTCTAGGAGTTGGGATATCATTCAAGTCGTCCACGAATCCCCATAGAGAAATCCATACAGAGTAATCTCCATGGAACTATATTTATAGAGCTATCTTAACAAGCTCATCCCCGACAGAGATATATTGCCCAACGAGTCCAATATACCTTCAAACAGAAATTGGGGCATCTTCCAGCAGTTCACCTATATATCTCAGAGGAATATCTTGACATGATCATCACCCCCAGTAAGTCCCCTAGCGTATAAGAAAGCTTGATCATTTTCCCAGCATGTAGTGGAGACTTCCTCAACGCAAACTATGAAATTCCAACCCCTATCAGAAATTATTTCCTCAACACAGTTTTCAGGGATTTAATTCTTCAGCGAAGTTTATTTCTCTAGTACCATATAATCCCCAGTATAATTATCTTCTCCAGCAAGGTTTGTTTCCCCAATGGAGTTTATTTCTCCGATATTGCAATCCCCTGACAGGATTCTCTTCCCAGTCCGAATGTTGTTCAACTTTGTCCTCCCTAGAAGAGTTGACATCAATACCTGTAACTTGGTCAGATAGCACATCAGATGATTATCCATCTTGTTGTATCCCAAAATTTTCCCTCCAATTTTTCTCCAAGATATCATCTTCATGCTCCTGGGGTTTTCAGCTACTCAAGCTACCAAGGCTTTTTCAGACCTTATGGCATCTCAACGGATTCTTTGTTTCATGAGAAGATTCAGGATTGCAAGGGTTTGGCAGTGGATCACAAATTTTCCTATCTTTTGGATTTTGTGCTAAAACTTTTATTATTGAAGTATGATTATTAGGAGGTTATTATTTCAAGGATATAATCTTCTCCATCAAGATATGTCAAAGCTTATCTTCATCATTGCAAGGGATTTATCAAAGCTTGTTTATCGTCAATTGTTAATCACTTACAAATACAAGTTGGTTTGGAATTTGAGAATTGAAGGCTCATTTGATAAGTTTAGACATGCTAAATGCGGGGAGAAAGTTGAAAATTGAAATTTGTTTCAAGCATCACTTTCAAGAAAATTTTAGTGAGTTTAAATTTGAATTAGTGAAAGTGGAAATCAAGTGTGATGAATCAAGAGAAGTGGTTCTTTATGCATATGATAAATCACATTGTCTTGTGACTTCTCTTTGAAGTTAAGGGAAAAATTTACTTCATTTCAAGTTGCAAGTTTCATATTGTTGTACCCCAAAATTTTCTCTCTCATTTCTCAAAAAATCTCTCATAAGCTCTCCATTGATTCAAGACTACACAAGGTTTTATCAGCTCAAGACACCTCTTCAAGCACTGATGACTCAAATTAGGGTCTGAGTTTGCACAAGGACAAATGGAATTTTAATTCCCCATATGAATTTCATGGATCATTTTGGATCCCCAAGATTGCTCATGTCAAGTTTCAAGTCTTGGATCACATTTTTGCTCAGTCAGTTGATCAGATGACCTAAAATCAAATGTATTGGATAAAAAGTCAACTATGGTCAATTTGAAGTCAAACTTCATAATTTTTCATCCATATCAACATCAAGAACTCATATATGTCAATTAGTCAAGTTTGGATCACAATTCCTCAAGAAATTTGATCAGATCATCAAAAGGGCAAAATGTTCAAAATTAGGGTTTTGACTGAAGAGGTTCAATTTTTGACTTTTGACCTAATACATGACTTTTTGGATTGAGAAATGGTATCAAGGATTAAAATACATCATTTTAACCTAATGGCATGGCTCAAAACATTTCTCAAGATCATTGGATTGACATATGAATTTCAATCAACAGATGAAAATTCAACTATACAAAGAAAAGTCAAACTTTGACTTTTTGATCAAAATCAAGTTTCAAAGATAACAATTCATCAAGACATATCAAAATGTGAAACTTGTTCATAAATAAATTGAAAAGTCAAAGTTATCTTTGAAAAGTCAAAATTCTAAGACTTAGAAATTTTTCTAATTGTTAGAAAATTAACATTTTTTCATAACTTTGTGCCAAATTTCCACCATGATGCAAGATGATTCAAAAGAAACTTCCAACATGAAAGTTATATATCTCAATGAGATCTAAAACATTGTAGGGAAGAAATTTTCCTATAATTTCTTGGATTTCAAGTTATGAATTTATGAAGACATGCTCATGAAACTTAAACAGTTAGTGAAATTTTGCCCTAGTTAGGCAGATTTTTGGTACAGACTTCATGGAAACTTTTCACCTAGTTCCGAAATGAATCTTCAAAAATGTCCAACATGAAGGATGTAGATAATATTTCAAGCTTTCCAAAATTTCCAAGAACTCATCAATACCATACTTGAGCTAAGAGAATCGAAGGTAAGAAGTTAAGGTTTCAAACTTGTTTTGCAAGACATGTTTTGTGATGAACATGAACCAAATCCATAGCCATGCTGTATAATCTTCACTTTGCAGGCCTAAAACTTGTTTGTCACTCCATAATTAATGGTTTAAACAACTGATTATGCCCGTATCCAAGTGTTTCAAGCTTTGTCCAAACTAACTTGCCATTTTTGGAAGAAAGGCAAGACTTCCATTTTGGAAAAGTATGCTTTTGCAAAGGTCAACCCTTCTTTAGCATCTCAATGGATCCTTCTGCACACACAAAATCTACAAGTAAGAAGCAAGCTTGTTTAAATTTCAACCACTCTGCAATAGCATGGTACAAGCTTTGGGAAGATGTTTGTCATATTTGCTTCAAAAACAAGTAAAGTTGCCACAACTTGAGATTTCAAATTTTGAGTTGTTGTAACACTTGAAACCTCTTGCATATAAATATATACACTATTTTCAAGCTAGGACACGAATGCACAAGCCCTCAAACTCTCCCAAACTCAGAACTGCATAACAAACCTCCATTGTTGCATATTCTGACCAAAAACTCTAAACTCAGAATCCACTCGTACGTTTCTTATCTTTTCACTTCCAAAAGTTCATAAACATCATCTACAAACAATCCCACACCCTGTTACACGACTGTAACACCATCTTCATCAACTTCTATAACCAAAAAGCATAGCTTGCATCTTAACTTCTCTAGCACGATTCAAGCACTCCCAGCATCAAGTAAGCATTACATTAGCTTCCTGGGAACTTGAGGAAGCTAACCTGATCATCACCATCACTTGAAACAAGCTCAAACTCATTTCACGATTTCCAGTTTTTGAGGTATTTTTCTAAACTTTCATCTCTTTACTTAGGCATTGTTAGGCTTTCATTTTCAAAGATAAAATGTAGATATCATTACCCTGAAGCTGTACATATTCATAGTTTTCATTTATATGGCCTGAGCTTAGAGAATTTTATATTTGAATCTCTGAAAAAAGTTAGGTCAGGATTTTTTACTTTTAGAAATTCATGCTCATCTTTGAGAATTAGTTTAAGTTATTTACATATTCTGAATCGAGATAAAATTTCTAATAAGTTTGATGTTGGAAGTTTTGAGAATGGATGAGAAATGAGTGAATTACAGGGACCCTGGATGTAGGTTGAAGATAAAGTCATTTCTAGGACGGGATTTGTGTTATATATTTATGGTTTTGTTTAAGTTAACAAATGTATAGCCACCACAGTGATAAAGGCAGCACGCGTTTATGGTCAAGGTCATGGGTTCAAGTCCCAGCGCTACCTTTTGTCATATATTTCAATATTTTCCTTTGTTTTGTCACACAACATACACGCCTGGGTCTAAGGCCATTGGACCTTGCATTTTTTGCTTATTCTCAGCCCCTGCCTGCTTGTCAGAACACAAGCCCAACCTTTTTTTATTTTATTTTTTCTGATTACAAAAAACACCATTGGGCCAGGCTTCAAACAAAACTGTTTTTTTTTCTAACATACACCCTAAATGCCATTTTCACCCTCTGACTTTTATTTTTATATTTTATTTTATTTTATTTTTCTTTATTATTATTTTTATTATTATTATTATTATTATTATTATCTTTATTAATAAAAATCCAAAAAATAGTTTATTTATTTATATATCTAATATATTTATATTCACTTATATTTTATTCGTTTAAAAAACAAAAAGATAAAAATATCTTCTTAAACTAACTTAATATTCTTTTCTTAATAAATTAATAATTAGATTTAGGTTTAGTTATTTTCTTTTTAATTAACATTAACTTAGAATTTAGGTTTCTTTTAATTAATTAATTTTCATACTATTTTGATTAAACTTAACACCTTTTCTAAAAAAACCTAAAAATGCTTTCTAATTTAATTTCCTTTCTTAATTAATTTAGGTTTAACTTACTTAATTTAACTAATTATTTTCTTTTAGAAAATTAGGTTAAGACCCTTTCCTTAAAAACCAAACAAAATCCATTTTTTTTCATTTATATCCTTGCACATTATATTTTCATTTCTTGTGCATTATTTAATTCAATATGGTTGTAATAGATAATTAGGTTTAATTTCTTGTAATCCTCATTTGTAAATTTGTATACCCCATCCCTAAATGATGTAATAGCGTAGTAAATTTACTTTCCGCAATTTATCGCTTTCATATAAATGCTAGTAATTAGGGTTTGTATGGAAAGATAAAAATCAACAAGTAGATAACCCTAATCAAAGATTAAATCCATGTAAATCAAACACACTATTCACACATGCACCCTTAGAGTAATTCCACTTGTTGCCTTATAAAAATGGTCATGTTATGTATGTGGTATATCTTAGCAAAAAACAATAAAAAATACAAGATCATAGTCCCTCGATGACGCTACAAATATTGCCTTTCAAATTATCTCAGTCTCTCAAAGAGAAATGCTAAGATATCTCACAACATTGCTATCATGACTATACGATGACTCACGCCCGTCCCTTTACATCCAATGATAAGGCTTCTTATCAAATCAATGGTAAGATAGCAATATCAAAGGAAAGGAGGGAATGAACAAAAGACTTTTGAGTAGGTAGAAACGTTTTTAGTTGCTTGCTCACTTTCAAAACAAATATCCTTGCTCACTTTCAAAACAAACACACACCAAACACTTTCAAAACATGAAATATTTTCAAAAGTCTTACACTTTGTATACGTTCTTACGACACGAGAACCATTACAAAGTTTTCCTAAATGAAAGCGACTTTTCAAAAATACTTTCAAAAACCACCACAATGCACATTTTCAAACAAAAGAAAGTGCTAGAAAGCAACTAAGAGCCCATAGATAACTATGGATGAAAAGGGTGCTAACACCTTCCCTTTTCATAATCTACCCACCGAACTCAAGAAATAATCTCAAAGGTCTTTCCTGTTCTTTTCAACCTTTCCTTTTGAATAAAAGAAAAGTCGGTGGCGACTCTTGTTAACCGCAACAATTGTGATAAAACGCAAAACACCCAATCATGGATAGGTGGATCTCCCGATCAAGGTGAGCTTACAGATTTTCAACTCTACTTTCTATGTAATGGATATCCTTCCTGCTTACTCATGTTTGTTGGGTCGCTCTTGGATCCACGGAGCAGGGGCAGTAACATCAACTTTTCATCAAAAGCTCAAGTATATAGTCAAAGGAAGGATTATCACTGTCTATGGTTAGGAAGAGTTCATGGTAAGCCACCTTAACTCTTTCAAATATGTGGATATGGATGGCGAATTTATAGAAACCCCGTGTCAGGCGTTTAAAGTTGTGCCACCAATGGTTGCTACTGCCAAATTTTCCTTTGATGTGTCAAAAGCTGTTAAGATCGTGCCAAAGATGGTTTCATTCAAAGATGCTCGTGCCGCAGTTGAAGAAGGAAGTTGTGATACTTGGGGAAAACTCCTCGAGATCCCATTCAAAGCAGACAAATGTGGTTTGGGTTTCACTATCAAGGCTCAGAAAGAAGTGAAGCACGCTCGCGCAGGGAAGCCCCCTCTTTGTATTGGAAGTCATGAAGTTAACGTTGTAGGTGATTCTGATGATGAATGTGCATTTTAAGATTGGGTGTATCCTACTACAACAAAGCTCAACAATTGGCACGCAAAGGACTTTGTTCTCATCTCCTTCATTGAGGAGTAATTACTTGTTTATTGATTTCTTTTAAATTCAAGAACATTTTATTTGTAATATTAAATGATGACTTTTAAGCCATGTGTCTGGCCCGGGGAACTATGGTCCATTTGTCAAGGGTTTTATTTATGTTCATCTTATCATATGATCATTCAATACAAATCATTGTACTTTTGCATTCAAATATTTGTTCTCATTGTCTTTCTTTTTCTTCAAATACGTTTTTCAAAATAGCCATATATCTTACATGCACACACACACTCTTGCAGGTCCTCATCCACTATGGATCTCATTGCCAATGACTCTACTATTGCCGACTATGATTTTGAACATCCAATTAAACAAGCCGAAGACGAAGGCGAGGAAGATTGTGAAATACCAGGAGAACTAGCCATACTTCTATTATAAGAGGAAAAAGTAATTCAGCCGCACGAAGAGTCAGTTGAAGTTATCAATCTAGGTACCGAGACAGACAAGAAAGAGGTCAAGATCAGCGCTAACCTAGAAAGCAGTGTCAAAACCAGATTGGTTCAGATGTTGCATGATTATGTGGAAGTTTTTTCTTGGTTGTATAAAGATATGCTGGGTTTGGATACCGACATTGTAGTCCATCGTCTGCATATAAAGGAAGATTGTCCTCCTGTCCAACAAAAAGTTCGTTGCATAAGGCCTGACATGTCTGAAAAGATAAAAGCTGCAGTTATGAAACAATTTGATGCAGGATTCCTATTCGTGACATCTTATCCCTCAATGGGTTGCAAATGTGGTTCCAGTACCGAAGAAAGACGAAAAAGTTCGTATGTGCGTAGATTATAGAGATCTGAATAGGGCAAGTCCCAAGGATGACTTCCCTCTACCTCATATTGATGTCTTGGTTGATAACACTGCTAATTATAAAGTATTCTCTTTCATGGATGGTTTCTCCAACTATAATCAAATTAGGATGGCTCCTGAAGACATGGAGAAGACCACTTTCGTTACACAATGGGGCACCTTTTACTACAAGGTCATGACGTTCGGGTTGAAGAATGCAAGGGAAGCATATCAAAGGGCTATGGTAGCTTTATTTCATGATATGATACATAATTAAATAGAGGTATATGTGGATGATATGATTGCAAGATCACAAACTGAAGAGGAATATCTCAATCACCTGTACAAACTATTCGAGAGGATGAAAAAGTACAAGTTAAGGTTGAACCCTAATAATTGCACATTTGGAGTACGATATGGAAAGCTTCTAGGTTTTGTTGTCAGTGGTAAAGGCATCGAAGTCGATCCTGCCAAAGTAAAGGCCATCCAAGAAATTCCAGTCCCCCATTCCGAAAAGGAAGTTAGAGGATTCTTGGGTCGTCTTAACTACATCGCCCGCTTCATATCTCACTTAACTACTACTTGTGAGACAATCTTCAAACTCTTGAAGAAATATCAAGTAGTCAGATGGAATGATGAATGCCAAGCTGCCTTCGACAAAATCAAAGAATATATGCATGAACCTCCTATCCCCATGACTCCAGTTAATGGAAGACCCTTGATCATGTACTTAACAGTACTAGAGAATTCTATGGGGTGTGTGTTGGGCCAACATGACGAGTATGGCCGAAAAGAACATGCTATTTACCACCTGAGCAAAAAGTTTACCGACTGTGAAACCAGATATTCACTGCTCGAGAAAACTTGTTGCGCTCTGGCATGGGATGCTCACTGGCTAAGACAGTATAATTTGACTCATACCACTCTACTAATTTCTAAGATGGACCTTATCAAGTACATCTTCGAGAAGCCTGCGCTTTCCAGACAGATAGCTAGATGGAAAATGATCTTGACTAAGTACGATATTCAATACACAACGCAAAAGACCATCAAAGGAAGTGTACTAGCAGATCATTTAGCCCATCAAGCTATTGATACTTATCAGTCTATGAAATTTGACTTCCCGGATGAGAACATCATGCTAGTGACCGACTATGTGAAACCTGGACCGTATGACATACCTGAACAAGGATCCCAATGGACTATGGTCTTTGATGGGGCTTCCAATGCTTTGGGTAATGGAATTGGTGCTATGATAATCTCCCCTAAAGGTTTCCACACTCCTTTAACTGCCAGACTTTGCTTTGATTGTACGAACAACATGGGTGAGTACGAAGCATGCATTTTGGATCTGAAGGCTGCCATTAATTTGAGGATCAAACATTTGAATGTGTTTTGGGATTCCGCTCTAGTGATTAGCCAATTAAAAGGAAATTGGGACACTAAGCACCCTAATCTCATCCATTACAAGGAGATTTTTCTATCGCTGATTCCTTACTTTGAAGAGATCGCATTTGAATACTTCCCTAGGGAAGAAAATCAGTTGGTTGATGCCTTAGCAACAATGTCTTTGATGTTCAAGGTCAGATGGGACAACGAAGCTCCTATGATTACAATTGAGAGATTCAACGAACCTTCACACTCCTACGAGCTCGACACTGGCGCAGAAAAGCCATGGTACCATGAGGTGAAGAGATACCTTGAAGCACAAGAGTATCCCGAAGGATCTTTCATCAATGATAGAAAGTTCTTACGAAGATTTTCAGCCAAATTCTTCCTAAGTAATGGAATCTTGTACAAACGCAACCATGACTCTACTCTACTCTGATGTGTGGACAAGAAGGAGGCAGAGGAAATTATGGAAGACATGCATGATGGTCTCTTTGGGACTCACTCTAGCGGATATACTATGGCCAAGAAGATCCTGAGGGTTGGCTACTACTGGTCAACAATGGAGACTGATTGCCATCAATACTCAAGGACTTGCCACAAGTGCCAAATCTATGCTGACAAGGTCCATGTGCCTCCTATCCCTCTGAACATCATGACCGCTCTGTGGCCATTTGCAATGTGAGGCATTGACATGATTGTGGAGATTAAACCCACTACTTCCAATGGACATTGCTTCATTCTGGTCGCTATCAATTATTTCACTAAGTGGGTCGAAGCCGCCTCATTTGCCTCAGTCACCAAGAATGTGGTAGCTAGACTCATCAAACATAACCTCATCTGCCACTATGGTATCCCCGAAAGGATCATCACCAACAATGGGACTAACCTCAACAATGCTATGGTCACAGAACTTTGCACTCAGTTCAAAATCAAGCATCACAATTATTCTCCTTATAGACCTAAAATGAATGGCGCAGTGGAAGCAACCAACAAAATATTAAGTAGATTATGCAAAAGATGGTAGTAACCTACAAGGACTGGCATGAGATGTTACTGTTCGCTCTTCATGGCTATCGTACTTCAGCTAGAACATCAACTGGGGAAACTCCCTTTTCTTTAGTCTATGGTATGGAAGTTGTTCTACCAGTGGAAGTTCAGATTCCCTCACTAAGGATTATGAATGAAGCAGGCCTAGTCGAAGACGAGTGGATTTATACAAGATTGGATCAATTGAACTTGATCGATGAAAAGCGACTGGATTCCGTTTGTCATGGTCAGATGTACTAAAAACGCATGATTAAGGCTTTCAAAAAAAAGATCAGACCTCGAGTATATCAAGCTGGTGACTTGGTGATAAAGCGCATCATTCTTCCGCAAGGCGACCCCAGGGGGAAATGGACTCCTGCCTACGAAGGGCCATTTGTTGTCAAGAGAGTGTTCTTTGGTGGTGCCATGATGCTGACTGTGATACGATGGGAGAACTGACTTGGTTGTTTTGCATTTGATCGCAAATGTTGCAGTTAGCAAGAGTCGCCACCGACTTTTCTTTTATCCAAAAGGAAAGGTGAAAAAGCACAGGAAAGACCTTTGAGATTATTTCTTGAGTTCATGGGGGTAGATTATGAAAAGGGAAGGTATTAGCACCCTTTTCATCCATGGTTTTCCTTTGGATGTTAGTTACTTTCTAGATCACTTGCTTGTGTTTGAAAATATGCTTTGTGTGGTTTTTGAAAATATTTTGTAAAGAGGCCTTTGTTTAGGCAAACTATGTAATGATTCTCGTTCGTAAGAATGTATACAAAGATGTTAATCTTTTGAAAATGTTTTTCAAGTTTTTAAAGGTGTTTTGAAAGTGTAGGATTTTTTTTTTGAAAATAGCAAGGATGTTTTGTTTTGAAATTGAGCAAGTAACTAGGAACTTTCTACCTACTCAAAAAGTCTTTCATGTTGATTTCCTTTTTCTTTTGACATTGTTATCTTACCATTGATTTGGTAAGTAACCCTATCTTTGGATGTAAAAGGGACGGGCGTGGGTCATCGTATAACCATGATTAGAAATGTTGTAAGGTATCTTAGCATTTTTCTTTAGGGACTAAGATCATTTTGAAAAGGCAACATAGATAGCGTCATCGAGGGACTATGATCTTGTATTTTTGTTTGTTTTTTGCTAAGATACCTCACATGCATAATATGACCATTTTTGTAAGGCAACCAAATGGATTTATCCTAGGGGGTGTTTGTATGCAAGTGTATTGATTTTCATGCTTGATTTGTCTTTGATTAGGATTTGCTATTGATTGGTTTTAGTCTTTCCATACAAAACCCTAATTACTAGCATTTGTATATAAAGAGATAAATTGCGGAATTCAAAATTACTACGCTATTACAATACTTAGGGGAGGGGGTATACACATTTACAAATGGAGAATATTGCAAGAAATTAAATCTAAATAATATTACAACCATATTGAATTTTGAATAAGTGTACAAAAATAAAGATAAGAATGCAAGAATGTAAATGTAAAGAAATATGATTTTTGTTTGTTTTTTTTATGAAAAGGGTTTTTTAACCTAATTAAAATAAAATAATTAACTAAAAATAAGAAAATTAAGATTAAGTTAGTAGAATAAATTAATTTAAAGAAAGTAAGTTTTTTAGGGTTTTTATTTATGAAAAGGTTTTTAAATTAGTAAAAATAATAATATGGATATTAATTAAAACAAATCTACGTTCTAAGTTAATTTTAAAAGAAAATAATATAATAAATAAACCTAAGTCTAAATATTTATTAATTAAAAAAAGAAATTAATTAATTTAAGAAAATGTTTTTAGTCTTTTTGTTTTTATAAGAAAAATAAAATAAATAAGTGTAAATAATAAATAAAATATTTCTTGGATTTTTTATATTAATAAAAACAATAATAATGATAATAATAGTAATAATAAAAAGAAAACAAGAAAAGAAAATAAATTGAAAAAAAGGTTTGGGCCAGGTGTATGGAAGTAACAACAAGGGTTAGTAAAAGCAAAAAAAGCAAGGCCCAATTCTTGGAAGCCCAAGCGCCTGTTTCAAACAAAAAATGGAAGAACAATGTGAAAAATAGCAAAAGGGTACCACTAGGGCTCGAACCTAGGTCCCAGAGGTTAACAGGCACGTGCTTTACCACTGGGGTGGCTATACATCCGTTAACATTGGTACAACAATAAATATATATCATAAGTTATGCCCTGAATTCAACTTCATCTTCAACCTCCAGCCATGGATCCTGTAACTTGCTCATTTCTCAACAAAAATGAAAGATGCAAACATGAAAGTTGCTCCATTTTTCCACAGAATCCAACCATATAAATATCATAAGCTATAAATCAAAGATGAACGAGAATTTCTAAAAGTACCAAATTCTGACCTAAATATTTCAGAAAGTTCAAACTCAAAATTCTCCTAACTCAATCAAAATAAATGAAATCTATGGACATGTATAGTTTCAGGGAAATGATGTCTACATTTTATCTTCACAAATACAAGCCTAACAATGCCTAAATATGAAGATAGAAGTTCAAGAAAAATACCTCAAAATTGGAAATCGTGAAATGAAAATGGGCTTGATTCAAGGTGCTGCAATGATCGGGTTAGCTTCCTCAAGTTCCCAGGAAGCAAATGCAATGATTAGCTTGAGCAGTGGGTGGCTGAAATGGTCTGGAGAAGTCAACTTGCAGAGCTCTATTTTTGGTTATGGAGGTTAATGAAGATGGAGTTACAGTTATGAAACAGGGTCAGGGATGGTTTGTACTTGGTGTAAGGAAGCTTCAGGAATGAATTTGAGGGAAAACACACGAGGGAAATGAGAGATACAAGTTTAAGGTCAGAGTTGTGTATCAATGGAGTTTTTTGTGCAATTTCTGGCTAGAGGGAGTTTGGGAGTGTTTCAGGGTGCTAGAGCTCGTGTTCTAGCTCACAAATAGTGACTATATTTATTAGAAACTAGTTTGGAGACTTGTTGTTGATCATAATTCAAAATCACAAGTTTATGCACAACATGTGATTTTTGAGAAATTCAAGTTTCAAAGCCTCGTGTATTTGCTAAGATAGAGTGGTTATGCTTTAAATATACTTGCTTCTGACTTTGTGGATAGAGTGTGATCAGAGGGAACAAGTAAGAGGCTCAAGAATGGACTTTATGCAAAAATCTAGCTTTACAAGAATGGCAATGTTAGCTTGGTGCCATTAATGGAAATGCAACTTGGGTAATAGCTCAATTGCTTGGATCAAAGCTCTAAAATTTATGTAAACATTTAATTATGGAGTGAAAAACAATTTTGAGTCCTGCAAAGCAAATATTATGCATCTTAGCATGGATTTGGTTCATGTGTTCATCAAAAATGACTTGTAATTCAAGTTTGAAAATACTAACTTCCTCTCTTCGATTCTCCCTGCTCAAGAATGATATCAAGGAGTTCTTAGATATTTTGGAAAGCTTGTAATGTGATATATAACCCCTCTTTGAATCACTTTTGAAAATTCCCCTTGGAACTATATGAAAAAGTGCCATGAAGTTAGGTCAAAATCCTGCCTAAACTAGGGCAAAATTTCACTAAGTGTTTAATTTCAAGACCATGACTTTATGAATTAATAACTTGATATCCAAGTACTTTTAGAAGGAGTTGTGTAAAGAAATGTTGTATATATCATGGAGATCTACAACTTTCATGTTGAAAGTTTCTTTTGAATCATCTTGCATCATGGTGAAAAATTGGCTCAAAATTGTGAAAAAACATGAACTTTTAAACACTTAGAAAAATTTCTAAGTTAGAAAACTTTGACTTTTCAAAATGAAATCTTGAATTTTTTATTTCTTGATGAATAAGTTTCATATTTTGACATGTTTTGATGAATTGTGATCTTTGACACTTGATTTTGACCAAAAAGTCAAAGTTTGACTTTTCAGTATACAATTGACTTTTGATCAGTTGACTAAAAATTCACTATCAATCCAATTGATCTTGAGCAATGTTTTGAATCATGCCATTAGGTCAAAATGATGAAATTGAAATCTTGAGATCATGCCTCAAACCACTTAACCATTTGCTAGGTCAAAAATCAGAAATTGCCCTTTCTCAGTCAAAACCCTAATTTTGACCATTTTGCCCTTTTGATGATTTGATCAAATTTCTTGAGGAATTATGGTCCAAACATGATCAAATGATACATATGAGTTTATAATGTTGATGTGGATAAAACATTATGAATTTTGACTGTAAATTGGCCACAATTGACTTTTTCTCCAATACAGTTGATTTTTAGGTCAACTGCTCAATTGACTGAGCAAAAATGTGATTCAAGGCTTGAAGCTTGGCATGAGTAATATTGGGGGTCCATAATGATCCATGAAAGTCATATAAGGCATTGGAAGTTCAATTATCCTTGTGAAATCTCAAACCCTAATTTGAGTCATCAATGCTTAAGGAGGTGTCTTGAGTTGATCAACCCTAGTGTAGTCTTGAACCAAGAGAGATCTTTGTGAGAAAATATTTGATAAATGAGAAGGAAAATTATGGGGTACAACACTGACTACCATGGATGGTGAAGACTTCCCACATCCTGTGAACACGGACATAGTTAAAAAATACTACGCATAAGAGACCCCCTAGGTTGACACACCTAGGCAAGATAAGGGCATCCCGGTAAACCAAAAGGTTTGGGAAAAAAATTAGGGATATATGAAAAATATTGTACACCCGACAAGTTGAAAACCTAAAAGGGAGACTTGGGCAAAAATGGGTATCCTGGTGGGCTGAAAACCCTAAAGGGCGGTCCAGGCAAAAATTAAGGATTGAAAGCGTATGACTATGTCCCATGGAATCACCACAGTCGACTTTATTACCAAGGTCCAAGTTCAAACGGTCCAAGATCAATCAAATCAACTTCTGTCAACGACGAGGGGCATTCGAAGACATTGGGGTAATAGTAGAGTTGGAATGAAATGAGATCACTTCCACATGGCTATATCTTTATTTTCAATTTTATTTTCCTTTCGACGATTTCCTCTTACTAGGATCTCCGTCTCTTTGTACAAAAACGCCTATTCATGGGCAAAATATCAATAAAAATATACTTTGAAGTGAAAACTTTCTGTTTTTGTTTTGAATGCAAAAATGTCCAGTGATTAAAATTGAACGAACATATGCATGTGAACATAATTAAAACTATTTGGCACATGTGTCCTGATAAGCAGCAGCAGCAAGCATCTCTTTAATGTATATGGAATATCCCCACAGATTTATTTCATTAGAATTATCCCTACAAGACGACTACAATAAACCTTTCTCTCAACAGAGTTACCCTCAAAGTCTCTTTGCATATGTTGATACCCATCCAGAGTCCCAATCTCTTGACAACTTTCTTCCCGGCTAAGTTGGTCCTAAAAGAAGAAGCCTTGTGGATCTCTTCCTAAAAGAACTCACCTCGTCAGCAGTTCTTCAAGTATTCATCAACAGGGTTTACTTCCCCAACCAGGTTTATTTCCGCAACAGGGTTTATTTCCCCAACAAACAACATACAACAAATAACAAACAGAAAAATTCCCCGACATAGTCTATCCTCTCTAGCCTGAGTTTTCCTTTCAGCCTATTACAAGTCAGAGGGCCACAACCCCTAAATCCCCAATGAAGTCGCCAACAAAATCTTTTCTATCTAAAAAATTTGTTGTGAAACCTGGAACCCGACCAGATAGCAGTCAACTTCATTCGTTCAAATACTATGAATCCTGGACCATACCAGATGGTAGTAGAACTTTCAGTCACTATGAAGCCTGGACCCGACCAGATAATAGTGTAACCTTTCAAATACTATGAAGCCTGGACCCGACCAGATAACAGTGAAACTTTTCAGATACTATGAATCCTGAACCCGACCAGATAATAGTACAACTCTCAAGAAACAATGAAGCCTGGACCCGACCAGATAATAGTACAACTTTCAAATGCTATGAAGCTTGGACCCGACCGAATAATAGTTAACTTCTCAAGACACTGTCAAGCCTAGACTTGGCCAGATAATAATGTAACTTTTCAGATACTATAAATCCTGGACCCGACCAGATAATAGTTTAACTCTTCGAGATATTAAAGAACCTGTACTCAACCAGACAAGGGTTTAACTCCTTTTCCCCAATAGAGTTTGCCTCTACTCCAACAAGTTATTGTGAAGCCTGGACCCAACCAGATATTAGTTCAACTTCATCTTTTCAAGTAAGTTACTGTGAAGCCTAGATCCGACCAGATAGAAATTAAATTTATTCCCTCGGAAATTCGTTTTGAAGCCTGGATCCGACCAGATAGCAGTTCAACTTCATCTTTTTAGACAAGTTATTATGGAACCCGGACCCGACCAGATATCAATTAGCTTCATCCATCTCAAAAATATGTGAAGCCTGGAATCCGACCAGATAGCAATTTAACGTCAATAAGTTATCGTGAAGCCTGGAATCCGACCAGATAAAAGTTAATTTATTCTTCCCCAGTAAGTTACTGTAAAACCTGGAACCCGGCCAGATAACAATTGACTTCCTCATCCTTAGCAAGTTGTTGTGAAGCCTGGATCCGACCAAATAACAACTAACATTCAAGAGATAATCCCCGGAGGAAGCATTCTTTCAACAAAATTTGAAGATACGTATATTCTTCATTCATACAAATATGCATCCCACATTCATACATCATAGCACATGCATATGAAACGCATTTAGCACAATCTCATTCATCTTAAGAATGCCATGCATACATCTGCATTTAACTAACCCTTTTTCTCACAGGTAAAACATCAATTTTTAGTATAAATCGACCAAATATTTATGCTGATACTTCTTCCAGTATTTACCATCATTCCTCCAAATGGCATCTATAAGCCCATTCCCAATACATCTTCGAGTGCAAATTTCTGGCCACTTTAGTGTTCAATCATCTTTCACCTTCAAGTCACGAATGGCGGATCCGCCAATCTAACTCTTCAGATTTAAGAATATTGAACAGGGGCAGCTGTTGTACCCTAAAATTTTCCCTCTCATTTCACAAAAAATCTCTCATAAGATCTCCATTGATTCAAGACTACACAAAGTTTGATCAGGTCAAGACACCTCCTCAAGCACAGATAACTCAAATTAGGGTTTGAGTTTGCACAAGGACAAATGGAATTTTAATGCCCCATATGACTTTCATGGATCATTTTGGATCCCCAAGATTGCTCATATCAAGTTTCAAGTCTTGGATCACATTTTTGCTCAGTCAGTTGATCAGATGACCTAAAATTAACTATATTGGATAAAAAGTCAACTGTGGTCAATTTGCAATCAAACTTCACAATTTTTGATCCAAGTCAACATAATGAACTCATATATGTCAATTTATCTAGTTTGGATCACAATTCCTCAAGAAACTTGATCAGATCATCAAAAGGGCAAAATGGACAGAATTAGGGTTTTGACTAAAGAGGTTCAATTTTTGACTTTTGACCTAATACATGACTTTTTGGCTTGAGACATGGTATCAAGGATTAAAATACATAATTTTTACCTAATGGCATGGTTCAAAACATTTCTTAAGATCATTGGATTGACAGATGAATTTCAGTCAACTGATGAAAAGTCAACTGTACACTGAAAAGTCAAATTTTGACTTTTTGATCAAAATCAAGTTTCAAAGATCACAATTCATCAAGACTTGTCAAAATGTGAAACTTGTTCATCAAGAAATTGAAAATTCAAAGTTATCTTTGAAAAGTCAAAATTCTAAGACTTAGAAATTTTTCTAAGTGTTAGAAAATTAACATTTTTTCATAACTTTGTGCCAAATTTCCATCATGATGCAAGATGATTCAAAGGAAACGTCCAACATGAAAGTTGTAGATCTCAATGATATCTAAAATATTGTTGGGAAGAAATTTTTCTAGAAATGCTTGGATTTCAAGTTATGAATTTATGAAGACATACTCATGAAACATAAACACTTAGTGAAATTTTGCCTTAGTTAGGCTGACTTTTGGTACCAACTTCATGGAAACTTTTCACCTAGTTCCAAGATGAATCTTAAAAAGTGTCCATCATGAAGGTTGTAGAGGATGTTACAAGCTTTCCAAAATTCCCAAGAACTCATCAAGACCATACTTGAGCTAAGAGAATCGAAGGCAAGAAGTTAGGGTTTCAAACTTCTTTTGCAAGACATGTTTTGTGATGAACATGAACCAAATTCATAGCCATGCTGCATAATCTTCACTTTGCAGGTCTCTAACTTGTCTGTCACTCCATAATTAATGTTTTATACAACTGATTATGCCATTATCCAAGTGTTTCAAGCTTTGTCCAAACTAACTTGCCATTTTTGGAAGAAAGACTTCCATTTTGGAAAAGTATGCTTTTGCAAATGTCAACCCTTCTTGAGCCTCTCAATGGATCCTTCTGCACACACAACATCTACAAGTCATAAGCAAGCTTGTTTAAATTTCAACCACTCTGCAATAGCATGGTACAAGCTTTGGGAAGATGTTTGTCATGTTTGCTTCAAAAATAAGTAAAGTTGGCACAACTTGATATTTCAAATTCTAAGTTGTTGTAACACTTGAAACCTCTTGCCTATAAATCTATATAATATTTGCAAGCTAGAACATGAATGCACAAGCCCTCAAAATTTCCAAAACTCAGAACTGCATAACAAGCCTCCATTGTTGCATATTCTAACCAAAAACTCCAAACTCAGAATCCACTCATGCGTTTCTTGACTTTTCATTCCAAAAGTTCCTAAATATCATCTACAAATAATCCCACACCGTGTTACACGATTGTAACACCATCTTCATCAACTTCCATAACCAAAAAACAGAGCTTGCATCTTGACTTCTCTAGCACGATTCAAGAACTCCTAGCTTCAAGTAAGCATTGCGTTAGCTTCCTAGGAATTTGAGGAAGCTAACCTGATCATCACCATCACTTGAAACAAGCTCAAACTCATTTCACGATTTCCAGTTTTTGAGGTATTTTTCTAAACTTTCATCTCTTTATTTAGGCATTGTTAGGATTTCATTTTCAAAGATAAAATGTGGATATCATTGCCCTGAAGCTGTACATATTCATAGTTTTCATTTATATGGCCTGAGCTTAGAAAATGTTGGGTTTGAATCTCTGAAAAAAGTTAGGTCAGGATTTGGTACTTTTATAAATTCATGCTGATCTTTGAGAATTAGTTTAAGTTATTTACATATTCAGAATCGTGGTGAAATTTCTAACAAGTTTGATGTTGGAAGTTTTAAGAATTAATTAGAAATGAGTGAGTTACAGGGACCCTGGTTGGAGGTTGAAGATGAATTCATTTCTAGGACTGGATTTGTGTTATATATTTATGGTTTTGTTTAAGTTAACAGATGTATAGTCATCCCAGTGGTAAAGGCAACGCGTGTTTATGGTCAAGGTCATGGGTTCAAGTCCCAGCCCTGCCTTTTATCATATTTTTCAATATTTTCCTTTGTTTTGTCACACATCATACACGCCTGGGCCTCTGGCCATTTGAACTTGTATTTTTTTGCTTATTCTCACCCCCTTCCTTCTTGTCACAACACAGACCCAACCTTTTTTCATTTTATTTTTTCTGATTACAAAAAACACCATTGGGTCAGGCTTCAAACAAAACTGTTTTTTTTCTAACATACACCCTAAATGCCATTTTCACCCCGAGACTTTTATTTTTATATTTTATTTTACTTTATTTTTCTTTATTGTTATTATTATTATTATTATCTTTATTAATAAAAATACAAAAAATAGTTTATTTATTTATATATCTAATATATTTATATTCACTTATATTTTATTTCTTTAAAAAACAAGAAGACAAAAATATCTTCTTAAACTAACTTAATTTCCTTTTCTTAATAAATTAATAATTAGATTTAGGTTTAGTTATTTTCTTTTTAATTAAAATTAACTTAGAATTTAGGTTTCTTTTAATTAAATAATTTCCATACTATTTTGATTAAACTTAAAACCTTTTCTAAAAAAACCTAAAAATGCTTTCCAATTTAATTTCCTTTCTTAATTAATTTAGGTTTAACTTTATTAATTTAACTAATTATTTTCTTTTAGAAAATTAGGTTAAAACCCTTTCCTCAAAAACCAAACAAAATCCATTTCTTTTTCATTTATATCCTTGCACATGATATTTTCATTTCTTGTACATCATTTAATTCTATGTGGTTGTAATAGATAATTAGGTTTAATTTCTTGCAATCCCCATTTGTAAATTTGTATACACCATCCCCAAATGATGTAATAGCGTTGTAAGTTTACTTTATGCAATTTATCGCTTTCATATAAATGCTAGTAATTAGGGTTTGTATGGAAAGATAAAAATCAACAACTAGATAACCCTAATCAAAGATTACATGCATGCAAATCAAACACACTATTCACACATGCACCCTTAGGGTAATTCCAGTTGTTTTCTTATAAAAATGGTCATGTTATGTATGTGGGATGTCTTAGTAAAAAACAATAAAATATACAAGACCATAGTCCCTCGATGACGCTACAAATGTTGCCTGTCAAATGATCTTAGTCCCTCAAAGAGAAATGCTAAGATATCTCACAACATTTCTATCATGACTATACGATGACCCACACCCGTCCCTTTACATCCAAAGATAAGGCTTCTTATCAAATCAATGGTAAGATAGCAATATCAAAGGAAAAGAGGGAATGAACAAAAGACTTTTGAGTAGGTAGAAACGTTCTTAGTTGCTTGCTCACTTTCAAAACAAATACCCTTGCTTACTTTCAAAACAAACACTTTCAAAATAAACACACACCAAACACTTTCAAAACATGAAATATTTTCAAAAGTCCAACACTTTGTATACGTTCTTACGACACGAGAACCATTACAAAGTTTGCCTAAACGAATGCGCCTTTTCAAAAATACTTTCAAAAACCACCACAAAGCACATTTTCAAATAAAAGCAAGTGCTAGTAAGCAACTAAGATCCCATAGATAACTATGGGTGAAAAGGGTGCTAACACCTTCCCTTTTCATAATCTACCCCCCGAACTCAAGAAATAATCTCAAAGGTCTTTCTTGTTCTTTTCAACCTTTCCTTTTGGATAAAAGAAAAGTCGGTGGCGAATCTTGCTAACCACAACAATTGCGATAAAACTCAAAACACCCAAGTCAGTTCTCCCACTGTATTACACATATCCAAGTATTTAAAGTATTTCAAATTCATTACTTCATATTAAAATTAATTCAAGATCATCCAAATTTACCAAAGATCCAAGTTTGATTACAAATTCTACAAAATATCCTTACTTTCTAAAGAATTCAAGAACATTCAAAATGCTATTTAGCTTCATACATCACCACCTCTTTTGTTCCAAGAGGGTTTAAAGCTTCTTAGTTCCTAAGTTTCAAATTACATCATCAAGACTATAAAATCATGTATGTTCATAAGCCTAAACTTATGATTCCTAAAGAGACTTTATATTGACTTTATTTTGAATCCCCCTCTAATTTGCCAAGTCAAGCCACAAATTCTTCTTCTTCCTGCCAAAGACCAACCATCTTACTCTCATACACCATCACATGAAACAAGGAAAAGAAAACACAAATTGGTTAGAAAGCAGTCATCAAAAAGACATGAACAAGAATTGTTAAGCCATAAGTTTTCAAGCTCAAATTCATCATTAGGGTGTCGTGATAGGAATCAGAATATAGGGGTCATTTCAATCATGTTCACAAGCAACACAAAGGCCTCATGCATTTTCACAACCAAAGTCAGAAACTGAATGAATAATCATGGGTCCAAAGGAACCTCTATTGCAAATCACAAATTTTGTTTTGGTTCACAAAGAGAGGTGTAAAGAAGTACGTTCTGCAATAATTTAGTAAAAAACAACAATGCAAGTACAAAATTGCATCCAAGCCCATCAAAGTTTTCACAAATTCAGAAACCACTCAGCACTAAAATTGCATCTCAGGCCCGGAATCACAACAACATATCAGAAAATATAAACACATCAAATATAAAAAAGCCCAACGATACAAAAAGTCCAGCAACGCAGAAACCCTAATTGCATCAATATAAGAGAACAATCATTGCACAAATTTCAAAAGACAGAGCCACGTTACACAATACAGAGGCAACTCTTAACAGCGGTGCAAGAACAACAGAAAGACAAAACCTAACAATTTATCATCATATTCTCAAAGCCACAAACCCTTTAGAAATCAAAAGAGAAAAAGAAGAGGAAACGATTTCAAAATCACAAGCTCAGAAGAAGAGGAGAAGTTATCACGAGAAAAAGATACAAAATCCAGAGATATCTCACCAAGGAAATTCATAACGTATCATCCTCATCAGCACCGTTGTAGATCTCTGTCACTTCCACTGCACCACCATCATTGTTTCCCCTTCACAGATTGCACGCGATTGAAGAATAATCATACGAAGTCGAAGACAAAAATAGGAAGAAGATGAGCGATGATAGCGGCGGAGCGAATCAGGGATGAAGCATGGTTACGATGAGCAAGGTTCGATCATGGTGAATCAGAGCGATCAAAGATGATCGGTGCGGCCGCAAGTTCACAAGGGAGAGGAAAGACCTCTCTATCATGAGAGACATGGAGACTCAACCCTAGGCTTTTTATAATCCTTTTATTTACTTATACCTTTTAATTAATAAGTTTGTTTTGATTTAATAATTGGTTTTAGGATTAAGTTTAATATAATGCATTGGCTTCCATTATACTAACACAAACAGAATCAGGGCGCGGTGGTAAAGCGTGTGATTAAGTAAGATAAGGGCATGGGTTCGACACCCACTCCTGGAATTTTAATTTTTATTTTATTTTTCATGTTTTGCAGGTAAAAAATAAGACGCGCTGATGCTGCTCCTTAAACACAAGAATGTGCCTGGTCCATTGGAGGATAGCATGCCTAAGAGACAAAGGGGTGGATTCAAGTCTCACCCCATTCAATTTCTTTTTACTAACCCTTTTTCTTATTTATTTCCATTAATTCATTTTTTTAGTTAAAACCAATAATTATTAGGGCCATAACTAGTAATTAGGTTTTCTTTGGCATGTTTTTATTGTTAACTAATTAATTAATTAGAATTAGGGTTTAATTAATCAATAATATTTTCTACTCAATAAAAATTAATTAGACTTTAGGTTGATTATATAAACTTTTTCATCATACAATCATAAAACAATTTTTTTTCCTTCTCTTTTTACCGCTTCACGTGCTTTATTACTTTTGCATAAGTTTTTCCCAATTATGTATTTGCTATAGTATGTAATAGGTTAATTAGGATCTACTTTTTCCTCTGATTTTATGGTTTGTACCCCCGCTCCTGAAGCCTTGTAATAGCGTAGGATTTTTATTTTTCGCACTTTAATTTCTGCACCAATACTATATATGTTTGTATGTATATATAACTGTATAGTAACTAGGCATGTATGGTAAGATCTAAAAGTAACCATAGCTAACCCTAAATACAAGATAAATGAACTGAATTGAATCATTTACACACTTGCACCTCTAGGGTATCTTCACTTGTTGCCTTCGGATAAACATGGTCATGTCCCTCGAACATAGGGATATTCTTAGCAAAAACCCTCGGTTAAAATCATCATAAAAATCATAGTCCCGCGATATCCCTTATGTTTCCTACGATAAATGATATTGTCCCTCGATGTTTCCTACAGATATATGATGATAGTCCCTTAGAATTGCTAAGATATCTGTTGTACCCCAAAATTTACCCTCTTTATTTTCATACACGCATATCATTGGTTTTATGGTTATGGAATAAAGTTATATTTAGCAAGCTTCGTCAGGTTATAAGTGACTTTTATTTCGCCAATGGATGTTCTCAGAGTATTTTCGATGTTGAAGATCGGTTCGCAATTTTGCACTAATTCGGGGTTCAAAGATTCAAAAGTCCAACCCGGCGCGTCATATTTAGGTGTTCTTTTGCTAAGATATCTATGATAACGTATTCTCAAATTCAGGTTCGGTTTGAGAGCCAATTCTTTAAATAAGGTCTCCGAATATGTGAGTATTCTCGAAGAAATATGGTGAAAAGGTGTGCTGAAAGTGAAGTTTTTACGCACTAAAAAATTCATAACTTGAAGATCATGGCTCGTTTTGAACCCGTTCCGGTGACCAAAATTCTGTCTTGACGTCATCTAAGTTTTCATCTCTCACGGATGGAAGCCAATTTCGATCAGAAGCTCTTTAAAAATGCGGATTTATCAAGTATTTTTATTTAGAAAATTTGTGACAAGTTTATTTGCGTCAAGTTCAGAAAATCATAACCTGGTCGATTTTCATCGTATCGAGCTAGTTCTGGCGCCAAAACTTCAAAAACTGAGTGGGCTATGCTTTCAACGTGTGTATCGAGTTCGAACTGTATCCAAAAGACCTCCGTTTTTTGCTTAGAGTGCGTGTGACACGCCGAAAATCCTGAATGCTGAATATTATTTCATCTGGGTGGAAACTTCGAAAATTCATAACTCGGTCAATTTTTATCAGACCGACCTATCTTTTTACACAAGGTGACTGTCTCAGAGATCTACATCTTTTCGTCCAAAATCGAGACCAGATTCTTCTCCGATCAATACCAGTTTTTTATTAAAAAACGTGTCAGAGTTGACACTGGAGCCCAAAATAAGTTTGTCTGAGGTGAAACTTCAAAACTTCATAACTAATTCACCACTTATCCAATTGAGCCCATTTTTGGACAGGAGTTAATTCTCGATGTCGGATACATTTTATTTTCACATTTTAACTTCAAAACTTACACTTAAGTCCCTATGATTTAGCCTGGAACATGACAGACTCAAGTGAATAAAAATCTACACTATTGCTTGTGGTTATTAGAGGCCCAATTACATATTCAAAACCATATTTTTCTCTAATATAATCTTATTCTTTTCACACAAACATGACACGAAAGAAAAAGAAACCTTTTCCACAACCCTGTCAAAATATCAAATTATTTTAAGAACCCTAAAAATCTTGAAATCTTTGTTACAAGCCCTCATCTCACTACAAACAAGCCACCCTTTTTACAAACTCACATCTCACTACTTTCACTACTTCTCCAATAAGGGTAAGGCTGGTTTGATCTCCATGATCCAAAGAGTGTAGAAGCATTCATACATGCCATATCGGTTTTAACATTACAAAATTTCATATATTATTTTCTTTGTATTTCACAGTATACTAATTTGTTTAATGTGTTCATGAGATTCAACACTACAGGTTTAGACCATCTAATAGTGCCATGCATGTTTATTATAAAACGTTGAGGCTAAAAAAGAACAACAACCAATGCATGACTCATGGCAAGACTGACATCCTGAGGAGGTTAAGGGTGTGAGTTCAACACCCACCCCAATTGGTTTTGGTTTTCTTCCATTCTATTTACCCTTTTACCTATTTTTATTCTTTCTGTTTAAAATATTTTTCATAAAACTTAACATTTTTCACAAACCTTTGATTTTTCATAATAAACTCGAATAATTAATTTTAGGTTTTTTAATTTAATTTTAGGTTTTATTAATTTTTGGTTCAACACTCACCCTTGACATTTGTTGTACCCCAAAATTTGCCCTCCCACATTCTTCAAGATTTGCAAAGATCAATCTTCAGATGATTCAAAATCTCTCAAAGGTTGCACAGTCCAATTGCCTCCTAACACAGTCAAAATTAGGGTTTTGGTTCTGGCAAAGAAATTGAAGTTTTCAAGGGTCCAATCAAGTCCCACATGCCCATATACATTGTCAAGCATCCATGTGTCAAGTTTCAAGACTCACAGCATCAAATTGCACAGTCAAAAACCCTAATTGCTTCACAGTCAACTGCAGGGGTAAAATGGTCATTTGACAGTCAAAAGTCAAAATTTTTGGTCAACATCTTATTTTGAAGCCACAAACATCATTTGATCAATTCTTGATCATGATTCTCAAAGCATGGCTAAAAAAGTCTCAAGATGCAAAAGTTTCTATTTTTGGACAGTTGAAAAAGTCAACTGCAAATTGACCAGGGCATAACTTCTTCATGGTTTATCAGAAAATTCCCATCCAAAGCTCATTTTGAAGAGGATGACATTTACTACAACTCATCTTCACACTCCAAGTCCAATAAATGCTCTCACAAAAAGTTATCAATTTCAACATTATAGGTCATTTTCAAAAGTCAACAAAAAGGCACTTTAAGTCAAAGACCATAACTTGAGATTGGTAAATCCAAATGACATGGGACCAAAGGCATTGGTTAGAGGACTTCAAGACCTTTCCAAAATGTCCAAGAACATGATCATAGCTTCAAAATTGAGTAAGATATGCCTTGTAGAAGTTGGGAAATTTTTGGGAATTTTGAAAAGTCAACTTTGCTTCAAAGGCTTCAAAAATGCTAATGGGCCCCAAATTCTTCCATGAATCACTACCCAAAGGCTATGCACGACCCACTAAGCTCAAAGGGAGTTATTTTCTTATTTTTGATTAATTATTTGAATTTTTATTATCATTAATTAATTTAATTCAATTTAAATATAAGAAAAATACCAAATCATGTTTTTAAATCTTTTTTATGCAGCAAATATCTTCCACACATGTAAGAGATTTCGTGCACCTTCTCAAGGGGACAAAATCATCTAAATTTGGCAAGTTTCCATGGCAAAAAGATTGGAAAAAGTCGTGAAAAAATCAAAGATTGAAAACATTAATACATGGACTTTGGGCTTGGTTTTTTAACCTAATTTGCTTCATGTACAAAGGGACAACATAACCTAATGCCAATAGATACGAAAAACTGCACACAGGCTGCATACCAAGTTGTCAAATTTTCACAAAAAGTTGAAAACTGAAAACATAGTTACAAGGCGTTTCAAAGCACAACAAGCCTTCCAATACATTCCTGACATTGCTAGGAACGTGTTGCAATCAAGAACCAATCTCCAGACCTCAAGAATTGGTAGAACAAAGTCTCACTTTTCATGAATGTGTTCATTATCGTGTTTTAATTTTCAAGCATTGTTCATGTGTTTTGTTAATTGATTTACACTAATATTGATGTTCTGAAGCTAATGGTATCCTTTAATTGAACTAACAATGCCTATATCAAAATCTGTCATTGATGGATATTAGGGTTTCAGGAACTCTAAATTAGGGGTTTCTTCATATGGAAAAATCAGGCCACCAAACCTATGCCAATGGATTCGTGACCTCAAGACGAAATCAATCCACACCTCGCGCCCTTTTTATATTTGCCCATGCTCTAATCACTATTTTCATGGTTGGCAGTTAGTGGGGGTTTAAAACCCCCGCTATTTGTTTATATTACAGGCAAATGAAGAAGACGAAGCTGGCGTGTCAAGACATGACTGGGGGATTCAAATACTGGCGCGCATTTTTTTGTTAACACCACTAACGCTTGTTTTTTCTCTTATAATAATCATCATCCATTAGGTATACAAAGAAACGCGTTGGCTTGGTTGGTGAATGAGCTGTCCTGCAGGCATTGGGACCTGGGTTCGATTCCCAGGTCCCCCCCACATATTTCATATCTTTTTCCTTAATGTGTTTCTATGCAGCACTTCATCCAAGGTCCATCATGCACGTTCACATCCAGGCCTGCCACGCGCCCATAAGTTTCAATCCAAAGGCTATAAGAGGATGTCTACCATACACGCTAGTCAACCACTCCACATGCAAGCACAGAAAGTCAAAAAGGCTTTGCATTCTTGGGCCAGATTTCTCACAAAAAAACCTCCTTTTGGGGCCAGACACCCCCCATGGTTTGCATCAATTTTTAATTTTTATTTGTTAATTATATTAATTGTTTTAATTGCTTTCTTTAAATTCCTAAAATAATTTTCATAATAAAATAAAATACAAAAAAATCAAAAATGTTTATTGTTGTTAATATTAATTTCACCATTATTTATTTTGTAAATAAACTTTAATAATTAACTAGTTAATTTAGGTTTTAAAACTTTAATGCTTTTCTTAATAAATTAAAATAGGTAGAATTAGGGTTTTGATATTTTTTCACCTTTTCTTTTTAGATAATTTTCTCATCACTATTATTATTATTAATTATTAATTATTTTGTAAATAAATATGTAAAATAATTAATTAGAGTAAATTAGGTTAAACTTTAATATTTTTCATGAATAATTAAAAACAACTTAGAATTAGGGTTTCTCTTCAATTTTAATTTTCTTTATTCCATTAAATACCAAAAACCTAAAAAACATTTCTTTTCTTTTATTAAATAATTAATTAACTTTTAATTTAATTTAATTTCAAAAGGGTCCAACGCCCTCGAACGTTCTATTTTCTATTCTTTTCGCACGTTATTTTATTGTGAATATTATGTAATTGCTCAAGCCATGTAATAGTAATTAGGAATTTATTTATTTTCCGCATTTTTTATCAAACGGGTCTTTGTTAATTTGGCGATGTATAGACCCGCGCCTTGTAATAGCGTAGCACTTTACTTTCCGCATTTAAATTTCCACACTTTTAAATTCTAATTGCATGAAAGAATGAATGACTAATTAAAAACAATGCGTAGCTCACCATGCCATGATCAAAAGACAAAACATAACATGAAAATAACACACAAATTCACACACCACTCTTAGGGTACGCCTCACTGTTGCCTTGCCTTCGAAACGTGGTCGTCGATTATAGGACGTTTTAGTAAGTCCTTATGTCCATGACATGATCCAGTTACCTCGAAACGGTTGCCTCGAAATTAAAAAAGGATCAATGGCATAAGGGTAGCTTCTAAGGTGT
The DNA here is from genome assembly GCA_948472305.1 of Vicia faba. Classification (NCBI taxonomy): domain Eukaryota; kingdom Viridiplantae; phylum Streptophyta; class Magnoliopsida; order Fabales; family Fabaceae; genus Vicia; species Vicia faba. Next base: position 645,010,243 of record OX451736.1, on the reverse strand, counting down.
CCTACTGTTGCTCTGGTGACCACACCGTCCCTTAACGAATTGACCTGAATACCTCCAACGGTGGTGCTACCTACCTCTCAATGATGGGATGGCACTACCTTAAGGACATTTACACAGCCTAATTCCTTAGGGTAGGTAGATGACTCGTAGATACTTGCTCTATTCAAAAAGCAAATCAAAACTCTTTTCACACCGACACTTTCAAAAAGCTTTCAAAACAATTTTTCAAACACTCTTGAGGACTGATACAAGAGTCGATCTGAAATCTTTAAACGAAACTTTTTCAAACCCATGCACATTTTGAAAAGCAAACACTTTGAAAACATAAGAGCAAGTATCTAAGAGCCCATGGATAACCATGGATAGAAAGGGTGCTAACACCTTCCCTTTCTATAAATCTACCTCCCGAACCGAGAAACTATCTCATAAGGAATTTTGCTGTGCTTTTGTCCTGTCCATGTTGGAGAAAATAAAAGACGGTGGCGACTCTTGCTTCTGCGACATTTCGCGAACCAGCGTTAAACAGTCAGTTCCAGATCCACCGATCACAACATTTGTATTATTTGTATTTTCTAACCCTATTTTTCATTGATGCTTCTTCCCCTGTCTATTTTTTGGCAACTTAATTCTTTTTTGTTAATCATTAAACATAAACTTTTTTTAAAATCTTTTTTTAATTAAAATTAATTAGGTTTTAGGTTTTTTTAATTAACTTTTTTTTTTCAAAATTAACCTTTTTTTAATTCGAACTAATTAGGATTTAGGTATTTTAATTAACTTTTTTCAAAATTAACATTTTTTTTATTAATTAAAATTAAATAGATTTTTTAGGTTTATTTGATTAATTATCATAAATTATCCTTTTTCATCATTATCATGTAATTGTTTCCGGGATGTAATAGTTTTAGGATTTCTTTTCCACACTATTCACTATTGTGTAACTGCCCCAAAGCTCTGTAATAGCTTAGGTTTACATTTCCGCTTTTACCTTCTGCTACTATATTTTATGCAATGCTTAGATTAATAGGATTGTATGGAAAGATAAAAATGAATGATAGAAGACCCTAATTGCAAGATAAATATAACTGAAAAAATACACTATTGCACACTTGTACCCCTAGGGAACTCCCCACTGGGTTGCCTCGGAAAACAATGGTCATATCCCTCGAACATAGGGATACCCTTAGCAAAGACCATCAATTAAAGTCATCATAAAGATCATAGTCCCTCAATGTCCCTCGAGTTGTCTACGAGAAATGATCTTGTACCTCGATGTTGCCTATATGATGACAGTCCCTTCGAACTACTAAGGTATCCCTATATGTTGCCTTCTATGACCATAACGATGACTCGCGCTTGTCCCTCATACATCCAACGATAGGGCTACCTACTCACTAATAGTAGGATATCACTGTCTAAAGGATAGGGAGAAAAGAACGATCTTTTCGAGTATAAGTAGATAAGTTCTTAGATGCTTGCTCAAAACAACTTTTTGCACCTTCACAAAAATATTTTTAAAAACACTTTTGAAAACATTCGCCTTGTCAACACTATTGAGGACTGATACAAGAGTTATCACAAAGCGAATCGCCGCATAAAGGCATTTTTAAAACAATTTTCAAAATACAAAAGCACAAGCAATTTTCAAAACATGAGCTAGGCATCTAAGAGCCCGTGGAAAACCACAAATTGAAAAGGTGCTAACACCTTCCCTTTCCATAATCTACCCCCCTTACTCAGAAAATTCGAAAAATGTCTTTTTCTGTTCTTTTCACCTTTTCATTTTTTGGATAAAAGAAAAGTCGGTGATGACTCTTTCTTAACGTGACATTTGCAAACAAAAAACGCAAACCAGTATTAAACAGTCGGTTCCACCACCGTATCACAGAACTGGCGACTCTGCTAGGGACTTATGATTTATAAAGTGGGGTTTACCTTAGGATATAGGTCATTTTAATTGCTTATGTGGCTTGTCTTGTTTGATTTACTTTTAAGGGTATATGTTTGGGTTGTTCGGATCCTAAACCCAGATCGGGGAAGTCCTTTTAGGTAAGTAGCAATAAACTGTGAGGAAGTTGTGCGGGTATACCGACACAGTTGAAACAGTATCTTCATTGATGCGATACTTTGGTGTGTACCGGTAGCCCTTGAGTAATCAAGGAGAATGCGGGGACGCTGCGTGATATCATAAAGCGTTAACTGACCTTAGCACCTTAATTGACCAACTTGGCTTTTTAGGATGTAGTGAGATAGTCGTCTTTGGTGTAAACCCAAAGTCAGTTGATACTCGATGCTACACTCATTGAGGTTTGACTCTTGAGTTTTGTTTGGTGGCAAGTCAATTGTCTATCGGAACGAAATTTTGGAGGAAAGATCGCTGATATTGAGATCCCTTAGAACCCAGTTACTATTAATAGGACAGGTTGAGCCAACTTAACATTCAAGAGGGTACTTACCTACAAACCTCATGCAAGCCTAAACCTAAGGTTGCTTGTGTGACTTGTTTGCTTTCAACTTGAACTACTTGCAGGGTTTTATTATCTAACAACATGATTTCCTTGCAGGATTTGTTTAAAGTCATTATCCATTAAAATGGTTTTCTTGTAAGACATACTTGTCTTCATCACCCTACATTTTGCTTGATGCATAGCATACACATAATAACATCATGCCACAACATTTCCTTAACCATTTCAAGGATCTCAAGGGTTTGTGATGCCGGTTATGATAAATCAGACGTCTAGCAAGGGGCAAGGAGATTTATTTTCCTCTAGCCAATGTCGTCAAAAGATCAAAACTTAACAACTTGAGTCAGGGGCTATGACCCACTTGATATGGTGAGCTTGACTCTCGTAGAAGGACACTCAACGATACGAAGTTCTTCAATCAAAGCTGCAAATTTCAACTTCTGACATTTTCTTGTTTACCCCGCGAGATCCTTGAAAACATTTGCATATCATACATGTCATTGCATAACAGGTAGTCTCCAATACATGTCTCTCATGTTATCTCTATTTATTTCAGCAATGGCTCTCAAACAAGACAATAGAGATCTCCAAATTCAAGAGGCTCTGTTCATGGAAATGTTCCTAAACCTATCCAAGGGGCAGGAAGACTTGAAAGCACTCCTCATTGGGGACCTGGCCAAGAAAAGTCTTGAAGACAATAAGTACGAACGGTTGGAACAACTGCAAGATGAGGTAGAAGCAATGAGAACCCAGATGCTGGGGCAAATGGCTCTTATCCAAGGTCTAGCCCGAGGACAAGAAGAGCTGAGAGTTGTTATCAACAAACATCATAAAGATGGATACAACCGTATGAAGCAAGCAGTCGAGGCTGGGGACCAAGTCATTGGTCAACCTTTGAGAAGACAAGAGGTTGGTTTGGTGAAGAGTGGACCTTTCCAAATTTCTACTACCTCAAGGGTTCAACAACAATCTCACCAACAACGACAGGGTAGTCGGCATAAGCGGGATTCACTTACTAGGAAATTTACCAAAATAAACATACTAATATCGCAAGTCTTGCAACACGTGTTGAAGTTGAATTTGGTCGCATTGAAGGATCCTCCTCGGAATCCTAATACTTTCGCTCCTACTTACAATCCTGATGAAATGTGTGCATATCACTCCAACAGTCTGGGGCATGACAATGATAGTTGTTGGACATTGAAATACAAAATTCAAGACCTGATTGATGAAGGAGAATTGGAGGTCACACAAGATGGTCAACTGGAATTTTTCTGTCATTCATCCAAGGCCCACCATTTGAAGTGACAAGTTCTAACAAGAAGGCTTTTAGTTCATTAGAATTTTCAATTTGTAATTTTCTTTTGATTGTTCGAACATTTATCCATGTCAAACTTTGTTACTTTATCAATGCATTGCATATGCCTATTTTGAATCAATTCATTCGTATTAACTATATTTAAACTGCTTTCCTTTTTGTGATATTCAACTCTCGATCAAAAGCTCTGAGCCTTTAGAGGGAGGATGACGAAAATGATACCATAATCTCCACATTATGCTTTTGAACAGACCCGGATGACGATGTCCAGGCGTTGTTTCAAATCCTAAACAGTGAAGTTATAAGGAAGATAATCCCTAGCCAACCCCTTCGAGCCAAAGAAGTAGGAGTTTTCTTTTCACACAAATTAAAACCCTTAATCATAACCTAGGGCAGGGTAGTTTCTCAGTTAATTCAGGTGCACATTCAGTCACAATCTTCCACTTCATACACAATGAATGGCGTCGAAGACGTCCTTCCAAATCAAAAGACGGTGATGGTTCCGCATAATCGTCAACGCAGGCAGTCATCATTTCTCAAAATAAAAGCCCGTTAAATTAAAACCTATGAAGGAGACTTAAGGAAAAACTGGGGCATCCCGCTGACTGTAATCAAAAAATAAACAGTTCAGGAATAAGACAGGGATAGTAAAACCAAAAAAGAGGTTACTACAAATCCTCGGAAAAAAAAAGATTACAAAATGACTGCCTTTTTCAAATAAACTTTCAGTACCTGAACCATCACCGGAACATCAAGGACAATACTCCAGAACTCAACTGGGATTCTAAACGCGCGATTAACTGAGAATATGACTGAAGAACATCACGAAGAACGGGTGGGTACAAATAAATTTTAAGCCTTTATCCTTTGTTTCTTGAACCATGAACCAGACCACGATACAACCCTTGAAAGTCCTAGCTAAAGCATGGGTTAGTTCGAAAGCATATTGTTACAAAAGGTATCCTGACTCCTATAGGGTTTGCTATAAATCTCGAGTTTATATCACACTTCTACAAAATTTGTTTGTTTTACTAAAAAAATGAATTTTCAAACTTCAAGATAGACATAAGCTTTGCATTCTTAAAATACTATTGTTTTCATATGACTATTTGCTCAACAGCAGAGAAATTCGCATGGCGAATATCTAGTGAACAAAAACCTTATCAATAAAAAGGATCACCTCAAGTGGAAAAACACTTCCAATCAAGGGGCATGACATGGTGTCTAATTAATCTGGGGTAGTCAGGCCAATATGCAAAGAATCTCTCAAAAATGCCAAATAGCCAGGGCCAAAACTCCATCTGAATCACTTGGGGCATTGGACATGAATTCCAACAACGAATCCTGTACGATCAAACAAATACCTTCTGGCAGTGTGGCAACACTTACTACTATGGACAGTGACAATTCTCCATATCCGGTGAACATGGACATAGTCGGAAAAGACTACGCATGAAAAGACCCGCTAGGTTGACTGGCATAGGCAAAAATAAGGGCATCCCGACGAACCAAAAGGGTTCGGGTAAAAGTTAGGGATATACATATGAAGAAAAAAACTGTACACCCGGCAAGTCGGAAACCTGAAAAGGCGGCTTGGGCAAAAAAGGGTATCCCGATAGACTGAAAATCTGAAAAGACAGTCCTGGCAGAAGTTAGGGATTAAAGCGTATGACTACATTCCGTCATCTCGTCACTTGTCTAATCAGTAGAAAGTTTATTACACTGATCTGCATTCACTAAGGACTCCGAGAGTTGGGATAACAGTCAAACCATATACAAAATCTCCGGTTGATATTTTCTACAGCAGGTATCGAGATAGGGGCATTTTACTACAATGTCACCGCCATATTCTCAGCTTACAACCTATTGATATTAGGTGTTCTCATACCCTCAGCAGAGCAAAATCTCCAAATTACTGCTCCAACAAAAATTCCCCAATGAAGTCGCCAAGCTTCTCGGGATTCCCCAAGCAGATTACAGAGTTTCCCTTCCCCAACAGAAACATTATGAATAAAGCAGATTCACATCTAGAAACGGTTCAGGTACGACCCAAATACGGATGTCATCCTAACACTCACTCCAGATTCTCATCTAGAAATGGTTTAGGTACCATCCAGAGATGGATGTCATCCTGATACTTATTCAGATTCTCTTCAAATACAGTTCAGATATGATCCAGAGATGAATGTCATTCTGACACTTATTTCAACATATAGATCCATCCACAAAGCCTATGCAGGTACTTTCTCCAGAAGGTACAGGGGAAGGGACAACTTTGAAACGAAGTCACCGTTACAGGAGACCCCGTGACGTCTACACTCCCCACAGAGTAGGGACAACCAAAGCTTTGACATCGGCTTCCCCAAACAGAAGTTACTTTCCCAAGCAAAGTTCCTTCAGAGAGCCGATGTCTATATTTCCCAACCGAATTTTATAATCGCAAGTGGTTCATAAAGTTCTCTCCCAGCAGAGTTTATTTCTATGAATACAGAAGCTCAATCCTAAATAGAGTTTATTCCTCTAGCTAAGGAAGTTCATCCTCCAGCGGAGTTTATTTCTCTGAATCGACAAGATCTTCCCGCGAAGCATCTCCTCTCTCAGATAGAGTTATTCCCCGCAGAGTTATTCTCAAGCAGAGTCTCTCCCCGACATAATATTCACAAACAGAAAGGAGTAAATACATGGCATAGTCATCACCGTTCACCATCCCCAGTGGAAGTAGAAGAACCACTTTTTCTACATCGGTCAGGAATTCAATTTCTAATACTCTCCAGCAGCAGTCAGGGATTTATTTTCCCAGACTCGGATATGTCACAATAGCATTTCATGTCCATACATCATGACGTGCACATACATATTTCATACATCAAAATCTCATTCATTTTGAGAACATCATCACACAATGCATCTCATGCATCGCATATAATTAATCATGTACATTTTCAAGAAATATGGTTATCATCAACAATTCCAATAGTTCAAGATTAAATCCATGAAGCTATACATCTCATATCTGCAGACAACTCATGGAAAATCAGCTCCCAAAACCAAACGGGTCAACTAATCTATGTGATCAAATGAAGCAGCCCTACTACCCAGGCTTTATTCCGAAGTAACCCTACTGTCTAGGTTCCTTCTCACATGCCTACTACCAAGGCTTTCATTTTGAAGTAACCCTACTATCTAGGTTCCTTCTCATAGCCCTACTATCCAGGCTTTTATTTCGAGGTGACCTTACTATCCAGGTTCCTTCTTATAGCCCTACTATCCAGGCTTTCATTTCGAAGTAACCCTACTATCTAGGTTCCTTCTCATAGCCCTACTATCCAGGCTTTCATTTTGAAGTAACCCTACTATCCAGGTTCCTTATTATAGCTCTACTATCCAGGCTTTCATTTCGAAGTAACCCTACTATCCAGGTTCCTTCTTATGGCCCTACTATCTAGGCTTTCATTTCAAAGTAACCCTACTATTCAGGTTCCTTCTCATAGCCCTACTATCCAGGCTTTTATTTCGAGGTAACCCTACTATCCAAGTTTCTTCTCATTTCCCTACTATCCAGGCTTTTATTTCGAAGTATCCCTACTATCCAGGTTCCTTCTCATAGCCCTTATCGAGGTTCCTTCTCATAGCCCTACTATCCAGGCTTTCATTTCGAAGTAACCCTACTATCCAGGTTCCTTCTCATAACCCTACTATCCAGGCTTTCATTTCGAAGTAACCTTACTATGCAGGTTCCTTCTCATAGCCCTACTATCTAGGCTTCCATTTCGAAGTAACCCTACTATCCAGGTTCCTTCTCATAGCCCTACTATCCAGGATTTCATTTCGAAGTAACCCTACTATCCAGGTTCCTTCTCATAGCCCTACTATCCAGACTTTCATTTCTAAGTAACCCTACTATCCAGGTTCCTTTTCATAGCCCTACTATCCAGGCTTTAATTTCTAAGTAACCCTACTATCCAGGTTCCTTCTCATAGCCCTACTACCCAGGCTTTCATTTCAAAGTAACCCTACTATCCAAGTTCCTTATCTTTTATCTCTGGACAACAGTTTACAACACTGTAACACTTGGACCCGGCCAGATACGGTCGATTCCATATTCCCTAGTAGAGTAATGGATAACTGAAGCTCCTAGACTCTATTTCCCAAGACATAAATCAATATTACCCGGCGAAGTCCTCCCCAACGGCAGGTACAGGAATTCTCGCAAAGGATTCTCCTATGCAACCGATATCTTTTATGGATGGTATCTTTAAGCCCATCTCCGAAGACTCTCCGTCGCCTTCCAAATGGCATCTTTAAGCCCATCTCCGACGACTCTCCGTCGCCTTCTAAATGGCATATGTAAGCCTATTCCCGATATTATCGATCATAATTCACTTCCTGCAAGTTCAAATTTCTGGGAACTCTAGTGTTCAATCATCTTCCATCTTTAAATCACGAAAGGCAGGCAAGCTGTGATCGGTGGAAATAGAACTGACTATTTTTTAAGCTGGTTCGCGAAATGTCGCGGTAAGCAAGAGTCGCCACCGTCTTTTATGTTCTCCAACATGGAAAGGACAAAAGCACAGCAAAATTCCTTATTCGAGAATGTTTCTCGGTTCGGGAGGTAGATTTATAGAAAGGGAAGGTGTTAGCACCCTTTCTATCCGCGGTTATCCACGGGCTCTTAGGTACTTGCTCTTATGTTTTCAAAAATTGTTTGCTTTTCAAGTGTGTGTGGGTTTTGAAAAAGTTTCGTTTGAAAAATTTCTAAGTAACTCTTGTATCAGTCCTCAAGAGTGTATGAAAAATTTGTTTGAAAACTTTTGAAAGTGTCAGTGTGAAAAGATGTTTTGTTTGTTTTTGAAGAGAGCAAGTACCTATGAGTCATCTACCTACCCTAAGGAATTAGGTTGTGTAAGATTCCTTTAAACAGTGCTATCCCACTATTGAGAAGTAGGAAGCACCGTCGTTGGAGGTGTTCGGGTCAATTCGATTGTAGGGACAGTGTGGTCACCGAAGCAATAGTAGGACACCTTAGAAGTAACCCTAATGTCCTAGATCCTTTGTATCTGAGGCAACCGTTTCGAGGCGACTGGATCTTAAACAGGAGGGCGACCTCTAAAACATCCTATGCTTGACGACCACGTCGAGGCAACGAGTGAGGCGTACCCTAGAAGTGGCATGTGCTTGTATGTTCAATTCAGTTTATGTTTATCTTTTGATCATGCAATTGTGAGCTACGAGTCGTTTTTAATTTTTCATTCAGTCTTTCATGCTTATTAACAGTTAGGAGTGCGGAAAATTAAAGTGCGGGAATGTAAAGCTACGCTATTACAAGGCGCGGGTCTATACATCGCCAAAGACAAAAACCCGTTTTGATAAAGTGCGGAAAGTAAAGAAAGCGGTAAATCCTAATTACTATTACATCCATTGAGCAGATATATAAATAATCAAAATAAAACAGTGCGCGAAAGAGTTAAATTGGAACGTCCTAGGGTTTTTGACCCTCTTGAGAATATATGAGTTTTTTGTCCCTTGCATTTAATTAAAATTAACCCTAATTTACTAATTAATTAATTAAAAAGAAAAATGTTTTTTATGTTTTTAATGAAAATAAAAAGGAATTAAAATTAAAAGTTAAGAAAAACCCTAATTCTAAGTTTATTTTAATTATTTAGAAAAAATGTCAAAGTTAACCTAGTTTACTAAATTAATTAATTTACATTTTATTTATAAAGATAATAATAATTAATAAGAATAATGATAATGAGAAAATGTGATTGAAACTTGTCAAACCCTAATTCTACATAATTTTATTTATTTATGAAAAAGGTGAAAATTAAGCCTAAATCAAACTAAGTTAATTGTTAATATTTATTTACAAAAATAATAGTTAGTAAATTTAATAAATAATAAAAATATTTACAATTTTTTATCTCTGAATTTATTATGAAAAATTAGTTTATTGGTTAATAAATAATAATTAATAATGATTAAAGAAAAATTAGTAAAAGAATTTAAAAAGAGAAAAAGAAAATAAATGAACCAGGGGGGGTTTGAAGGCCCAGATGGAGGTGTGATTCTGGAGATTTAGTCCCAAGAACACCAAGCCTTTGTTGACTTTCATAATCAGGCGCTTGCTGGTTGACTGGGGAATACAGTGTTCATCATTTTTTGGCCTTCAGATTATTGATCATGGCCACTTGGCATGTGGAGCGCTGAGGGTATATGATGGACATCATTTGCAAAGCCTGCACATGAAGATGTTATGAAAAATAATATTGGAGATTTGGGTGGACCTGGGAATCGAACCCAAGTCCCAGTAATGAACAAACACGTCACCAACCACCGAGCCATCGCATTGTCTTTGTTAACATAATAACCAACAAACATAATATATTAATAATGACAACTATGCTGGAAATCAGAAAAACACACGCTAAGTTTGAATGTCCCAGTCACATGCTTCCACATATCATCTTCTTCATCTGGCCTGTGATAAAAACAACCAAATAGTGGGGGTTTTAAACCCCCACAAAATGCAAATGTCAAAAATAACGATTAGGGCTACAGGTAATATAAAAAAGGCGCGAGGGTTGGATTGAATTCGTCTGGCCTTGACGAATTCAACCATGTACGTTTCGATGTCCAATTTTTCTGTATGTGGAAAGCCCTAAAATTCAAGCTTCGAAACCCTAAAGTTCTTCAATGGTGGTTTTTGATTCAGAGCACCATAATCAAATTGAATTACACCAATAGCTTCAGGATGTTCCTATTAACACAAATGAACCCAAAAAATAGATTAAAAGTGCATGAATGATGATATGCAATTATGGAAAAATATGCAAACCGTGGGACTTGTTGTGGATGATTCTTTGAGTGTTAGGACTCGTTCTTGGTTGTAAATTGTTTCTGGGAATGTCAGCAACGTGATTGAATCAAGAAAAGGGTGTGAATTATCCTGCAAGTGAGAATTCAGTTTTCAAATATTTCTTGAACTTTTGGAATTTGGTTCTCTCGTTTCACAGCAGCTTGCACGTTCTCATGAATAGGGTTAGGTTTCTTGCATATATGGGAAGGGAATTAGGTCAACTTTAGGCCCAAAGATCCATTGTATTCAAGTTTCATTATGTGATTGCCAATCAAATCTTTTCCAACCTTTTTCTTTGATAAAACCTTGCCAATCATGGAGATTTTGATATCCTTGATGTGTACACGAATTGCCAGCTTGCCCTAAGTGTATTTGCATCACAAAAAGATTCAAAAATCATATCTTTTGAATTTTCCTACAATTAAAATCAATTAAATGAATTAATATCAATAAAAATTCAATTAATTAATTAAAAATAAGAAAATAAATCATTTTAAGTTCAATGGGTCGTGCATAATCCTTGGGCAAAGATTCAAGAAGGAATTTGAGGCCCATTAGCAAAAATGAAGTGTTTTAGGCAAAGTTGACTTTTGAAAGTTCCCAAAAATTTCCCAACTTCTCCAATGCATATCTTGCTCAATTTTGAAGCTATAAACATGTTCTTGGACATTTTGGAAAGGTCTTGAAGTCCTCTAACCAATTCCTCTGGTCCCATGTCATTTTGATTTACCAATCTCAAGTTATGGTCTTTGACTTAAAGTGCCTTTTTGTTGACTTTTGAAATTGACCTATAATGTAGAAATTGATAACTTTTTGTGAGAGCATTTCTTGGACTTGGAATATGAAGATGAGTTGTAGGAAATGTCATCCCCTTCAAAATGAGCATTTGATGGAATTTTTATGATGAACTATGAAAAAGTTATGCCCTGGTCAATTTGCAGTTGACTTTTTCAACTGTCCAAAAATAGAAACTTTTGCATCTTGATGATTTTTGAGCCATGCTTGTGGAATCATGATCAAGACTTGATCAAATGATGATTGTGGCTTCAAAATAAGATGTTGACCAAAAATTTTGACTTTTGACTGCCAAATGACCATTTTGCCCCTACAATTGACTATGAAGCAATTAGGGTTTTTGACTATGCAATTTGATGCTGTGAGCCTTGAAACTTGACATGTAGATGCTTGACAATGTATATAGGCATATGGGACTTGATTGGACCCTTGAAAATCTCAACTTCCTTGCAAGAGCCAAAACCCTAATTTTGACTGTGTTAGGAGGCAATTGGACTGTGCAACCCTTGAGAGATTTTGAACCATTTGGAGATTGATCTTGACAAATCTTGAAGAATATGGGAGGGAAAATTTTGGGGTGCAACAGTTGCCCCTGTTCAATCTTCTTAGACCTGAGGATGTAGATTGGCCTGCGTGCCTTTCGTGATCCGAAGGTGGAAGATGATTGAACACTGAAGTGCCTAGAAATTTGCACTCACATAGTGGAGTATTAGCAGCGTGATGGCGGGAATGGGCTTACATATGCCATTTGGAGAGATGATGGATAGGAGGATGGGCTTATAGATGCCATCTGGAGCTATGATAGAGCCTTGTCGGGAATGGGCTTATAGATGCCATTTGGAAGTGTAATGGATAGTTGCGGAGATGGGCTTAAAGATGCCATCTGAAGGTGTCGATCGCGTAAGAGATTCCTTAGCGAGAACTTGCGTACTTGAGAAAGAAAGATAATTACCTGGCCTGTTACAGGGGTTGATCTTCAAACTCTTTATGTAGATATGCCCTGGCTGGATACAGGTATCGAATCCGAATTGGTCGTCTACAGATATGCCCTGGCTGGATACAGGTATCAAATCTTTAAACTCTTCATGTAGATATGCCCTGGCTGGATACAGGTAACGAATCTACAATCAGTTACTCACAGATGTGCCCTGGCTAGATACGGGAATCGAATCTGGAATTAGTCGTCAACAGATATGCCCTGGCTGGATACAGGAATCGAATCTTCAAACTCTTCAGACGTGCCCTGGCTGGATACAGGAATCGAATCTGGAATTAGTCGTCAATAGATATGCCCTGGCTGGATACAGGAATCGAATCTTCAAACTCTTTAGACGTGCCCTGGCTAGATACTGGAATCGAATCTGGAATTAGTCGTCAACAGATATGCCCTGGCTGGATACAGGAATCGAATCTTCAAACTCTTCAGATGTGCCGTGGCTAGATATAGGAATCGAATCTGGAATTAGTCGTCAATAGATATGCCCTAGCTGGATACAGGAATCGAATCTTCAAACTCTTCAGACGTGCTCTGGCTAGATACCGGAATCGAATCTGGAATTAGTCGTCAACAGATATGCCCTGGCTGGATACAGGAATCAAATCTTCAAACTCTTCAGACGTGCCCTGGCTAGATACAGGAATCGAATCTGGAATTAGTCGTCAACAGATATGCCCTGGCTGGATACAGGAATCGAATCTTCAAACTCTTCAGACGTGCCCTGGCTAGATACAGGAATCAAATCTGGAATTAGTCGTCAACAGATATGCCCTGGCTGGATACAGGAATCGAATCTTCAAACTCCTTAGACGTGCCCTGGCTAGATACAGGAATCGAATATGGAATTAGTCGTCAACAGATATGCCCTGGCTGGATACAGGAATCGAATCTTCAAACTCTTCAGACGTGCCCTGGCTGGATACAGGAATCGAATATGGAATTAGTCGTCAACAGATATGCCCTGGCTGGATACAGGAATCGAATCTTCAAACTCTTCAGACGTGCCCTGGCTGGATACAGAAATCGAATCTGGAATTAGTCGTCAACAGATATGCCCTGGATGGATACAGGAATCGAATCTTCAAACTCTTCAGACGTGCCCTGGCTGGATACAAGAATCGAATCTGGAATTAGTCGTCAACAGATATGCCTTGGCTGGATTCAGGAATCGAATCTTCAAATTCTTCAGATGTGCCCTGGCTGGATACAGGAATCGAATCTGGAATTAGTCGTCAACAGATATGCCCTGGCTGGATACAGGAATCGAATCTTCAAACTCTTCAGACGTGCCCTGGCTGGATACAGGAATCGAATCTGGAACTAGTCGTCAACAGATATGCCCTGGCTGGATACAGGAATCGAATCTTCAAACTCTTCAGATGTGCCCTGGCTGGATACAGGAATCGAATCTGTAATTAGTCGTCAACAGATATGCCCTGGCTAGATACAGGAATCGAATCTTCAAACTCTTCAGAAGTGCCCTGGCTGGATACAGGAATCGAATCTGGAATTAGTCATCAACAGATATGCCCTGGCTGGATACAGGAATCGAATCTTCAAACTCTTCAGACGTGCCCTGGCTGGATACAAGAATCGAATCTTCAAACTCTTCAGATGTGCCCTGGTTGGATACAGGAATCAAATCTGGAATTAGTCATCAACAGATATGCCCTGGCTGGATACAGGAATAGAATCTTCAAACTCTTCAGACGTGCCCTGGCTGGATACAGGAATCGAATCTGGAATTAGTCGTCAACAGATATGCCCTGGCTAGATACAGGAATTGAATCTGGAATTAGTCGTCTACAGATATGCCCTGGCTGGATACAGGTATCGAATCTCTAAACTCTTCATGCAGACATGCCCTGGCTGGATACAGGCATCGAATCTACAATCAAATCACTCACAGATATTCCCTGGATAGATACAGGAATCGAATCTGGAATTGCGACAGTTAATAGTAATCGTCTTTTGATTGACCTTTTCCTGAAAAGGCAAAACATTAGTCGTATGCAATGTCATGATGTATGAAATGCATGATGTCATGATGAGGTTGTATGATATGATGTGTCTCATGTATGTAAGCAGGATGTATGAAATGTGATGAATGTATTTTTGTCTAGGAAAATAAATCCTTGACGTGTGCCGGGAGTTTGTTGAATCCTGGGCTGCTGTTTGAAGAGTAGAGTTTTTCGTTTCTGCTGGGGATGATGATTGCAAGAATAAACCGGTAGGAGAAGAAGACTCCGTTGGGGAATAAGCTTGATGGAGATATTACTCTGCGGGGAATACTATGTGGGGAAGAGATACTTCGCTGAGGTTTGACGATAACTCTGCTGGGGATACCGTTGGTGAACTTCGTTGGGGAATTTGATGAACTCCGCTGGGGATAGGAAAAACTTCGCCGAGGATGATCTTTCCGTGGCAATTAGCTGAGGATAACCCAGTTATAAGCTCTTGGTGGGGAATAACCTTGAATAAAGCCGGGGAGATGCGTTCGTACTCTGCAGGGGATAAGCTTCCAGAATCTACTGGGGATAAGCTTCCAGAATCTAATGGGGAGATTGATTCAACTCTCCTGGGGAAGCCTTTGAACTGTACTGGGGGAGTGGCTCTACTGGGGTGTCTGGTATTCCGCCGGGGAACAATATTATATTAAGACTGCCGGGGATGCTTACTTAGGAACATCTGTATACTCCGCTGGGGAATACTAAGATCTTTCTGGGGATACCCGACTTCCTTAAGGCTGTTAGTAGCCTAACTCTGCTTGGGGAGAGTGTTGCTGACTTGCTGGACACTGTGCCTTTTCGGGGCTGATGGGAGACCAACTCTGCTTGGGGAGAGTATTGCTGATTCTGGTCTTGCTCTGCAGGGAGCGGAGGTATCTTAGTTACGTTCTTCAGCCGAACTTACTTTGGTACCTGGAGGACAGAGCAGCTTGTACCGTTTGGACAATTCTTATTGCCCCAGTTTCTGCGGGAGAAGGTACCTGTGGAGATGCTTGATGACTGCCGATTTGACAAATCTTCTTCTGGTAGGCAAGTGACGAGATGACGGGACATAGTCGTACGCTTTGATCCCTAATTTTTGCCTGGACCGCCCTTTCGGGTTTTCAGTCCAACGGGATACCCATTTTTTACCCAAGCCGCCTTTTCAGGTTTTCAACTTGCCGGGTGTACAGATTTTTCATTTTCATCCCTTATTTTGCCCGAACCCTTTTGGTTCGCTGGGAAGCCCTTATTTTTGCCTAGGTGTGTCAACCTAGCGGGTCTTTGATTATGCGCAGTACTTTTTGCTCGACTATGTCCACGTTCTCAGAGTGCAGAGAGTTGTCACTGTTTGTACTGTCGTTTGCCATACTACCAGAAGATGTTTGATCGTGCAAGATTCATCGCTAGAATTCATGTCCCATGCCCCAAGTGGCTCAGGCGGAGATTTGCCCCTGGCTGCTTGGCATTTGAAAGATTCTCCGAATCTTGACTTAACTACCCCAGATGATGGACAATGATCACGTCTGCCCCTTGGTTGGAAGTGCTTTTGTTCACTTGAGATGACCTTTGGTTGAGAAGGTCTTTGTTCACTAGATATCCGTCGTGCGAATTTCTCTGCTGTTCGAACAAATAATCATATGCAAACAAAGTTATTTAAAAATGCAAAGCTTATGTCTGTCTTGAAATTTTTTTTTTGAAAATGTAGTTTTTTTAGTAAAACAAGCAAATTTTGTAAAATGTGATGTCAACTCGTTATTTTACCGCAAGCCTTAAGGAGTCAGGATACCTTTCGTAACAGTACGCTTTCGAACTAACCCATGCTTCAGCTAGGACTTTTTAGGGTTGTAACGTGGCCTGGTTCACGGTTTTAGAAACAAAGGATAAAGGCTCAAAATTTATTTGTACCCACCCGCTCTTCGTGATGTTCTTCAAACCTAAACTCAGCTGATCGTGCGTTAGACCTTGTTTGAGTCTTTGCTCTGATATTCCGGTGATGGTTCGGATACTGACAATTTATTTTGACTAGGCAGTCATTTTTTGTTGAGGGTTTGTAGGACCTCTTTCTTTTCGATTTTATTATCCCTGTCTTTTTCCTGAACTGTTTCTTTTGTGATTACAGTCAGCGGGATTCCCCAGTTTTGTAAGTCTCCTTCATAGGTTTTGACTTATTGGGCTTTAGTTTTTTTTTTGTTGGTAATGACTGCATGTCTTTATGATTATTCGGAACCATCACTGTCTTTTGTTTTGTAAGGACTCTTTTTGGTGCCATTCGTTGTGCACCTTGATCAGTTGAGAAGACTACCCTGCCCCAGGTTATGATTAAGGGTTTTAATTTTTGAAAAGAAAAACTCCTACTTATTTGGCTCAGAGGGGTTGACGAGGGATTATGTTCCTTATAACTCCATTGTTTAGGATTTGAAACAATTCCTGTACCTCATCAGCGGGGTCTGTTCAAAAGCATACTGTAAATTGTGGTATCGTTTTCGTCATCCTCCCTCAAGAGGCTTAGAATTATCAATCGAGAGTTGAACATCAAAAAAATGAAAGCAGTTTGAATATAGCGAATGCGAATATATTGATTCAAAACAGACATATGCGATGCATTGATAAAGTAAAAGAGTTTGACATGAACAAATGTTTGAACAAGCAAAGAAAAATACAACTTGAAACTTCCAATGAAAAAAAGGTCTTCTCGTCTAGGGATAGTAGAAGAACTCGATCTGACCATCTGGGGTGAATTCCACTGCTCCTTCATCAACCAAGTCCTGGATCTTGTTCTTCAGAGACCAGCAGTCGTTTGTAGCATACCCCGGGCTGTCAGAGTGATAGGCGCAGCGGGCGTTGGGGTTATACCTTGAAGGTGTCCTGTTGGGATTCTTAGGAGGGTCCCTTAGAGTGATCAGATTCAATCTCAACAGGAGTTGTAAGGCTTGAAACAGCGACATGTTGAGCTGGGTGAATTGCCTCTTAGGCTTGTCTGGCTTACTCTGATCAACCCGTTGTTCTTGGCGAGGTCGTTGTTGGACCTGTGAAGTAGTAGCAGCTTGGAGAGGTCTATTCATTGAACCAAACCTTTGACTTCTTGGAGGCTGATTACCGTTTTGGTCCCCAACCTTGACTACTTGCTTCATACTGTCTTGCTGAAGCTGGTTGATCACAGTTCTCAGCTCTTCTTGCTCCCGAGCTAAGCCTTGGATAAGGGATATTTGCCCCAGCATCTGGGTTCTTATAGTATCTACCTCAGCTTGCAAGCGTTTCAGTCGTTCGTCCTTATCGTCTTCAGGACTCTTCTTGACCAAATTCCCCATGAGGAGTGTTCTCAACTCTTCCTGCCCCTTGGATAGGCTTAGGAAGATTTCCCGAACTGAGTCTCTTGAGCATGAAGATCCTGGTTGTCTGGTTGGAAAGCCATAGCTGAAATAAACATCGAAGAAGATAAGTGACCTGTAAAAAGGGTACCTGTTATGCAATGATATGTATGTATGCATGCAATGTTTTCAAGGATCTCGTGGGGTAAACAAAGAAACTTGTTAGAATTTGAATTTTGCGGCTTGATTGAAGGAACTTCATGTTGCTAAGAGTCCTTCTTCAAGAGTCAGGCTCACCATATCGAGTGGGTCATAGCCCCTGACTCAAGTCATCAACCTTGTTTTGCTTTCCAAACAACCTTGGCTAGGGGAACCTTCTTCAAGAGTCAAAGCTCACCATATCAAGTGGGTCATAGCCCCTGACTCAAGTCATCAACCTGGCTAGAGGAAAATAAATCCCCTTTTCCCCTTGCTAGACCTGTGGGTTCATCATGACCTGCATCACAGACCCTTGAGATCCTTGAAATGGATTAGTCCTTATGCAGGCTATATGCAATGGTATGATGGTATGATGTTATGCTATGCGTGGAGTGATGTAAGTGAAACCTGTTATAAGCCCAGATTAAGGACTGTAAACAAAACCTGCAATAAACTCATGTGTCAGATAACAAGCATGCAAGTAATTCAAGTTTGAAGGCACACAATTCACACAAGACAGCCCTTAGAGTTTAGGCCAGCATGAGGTCTAGGTACTACCCTCTTGAAGTTGGTGGGCTCAAAACCTGTCCTATCAAAAGTAACCGGGTTCTAAGGAGCTCAATATCATTGGGTCGTTTTCTATGTTCATTGTTTTCATTTAGCCACTGAACTGGCGATCAAAATATTCCAAGAAAATGACCCTCAATGAGTGTAGTATCGAGTATCGACCAACTTCGGACTGCACCAAAGTCGGTCATCTCACTAACCCTAAAGAGGCCAGGATGGTCAAGTAAGGTTCCTAAGGTCAGTTGATGTTTCACGACACCACGCGGCGGCCCCGTACTCTCCTTGACTTGACTCAAGGGTTACCGGTACTCACCAAAGTGCCACATCAACGTAGCAAACTGCTTCAACCGTGTCGGTATACCCCGCACAGTTCCCTCACAGTTTTGTTGCTACTTTCTAAGAGGTATCCCCCAGATCCGAGTTAGGATCTATAGAACTCCGAAACAGGCCCACAATTTTAAAGCAAACAAAACAAGCAATTGAAAACATAAGAGTGGTCTAATCCTAAGGTACACCTCACTTTTATTATCCCCAGCAGAGTCGCCAGTTCTGTGATCGGTGGAAATAGAACTGACTGTTTTTTAAGCTGGTTCGCGAAATGTCGCGGTAAGCAAGAGTCGCCACCGTCTTTTATGTTCTCCAACATGGAAAGGGCAAAAGCACAGCAAAATTCCTTATTCGAGAATGTTTCTCGGTTCGGGAGGTAGATTTATAGAAAGGGAAGGTGTTAGCATCCTTTCTATCCGTGGTTATCCACGGGCTCTTAGGTACTTGCTCTTATGTTTTCAAAAATTGTTTAATTTTCAAGTGTGTGTGGATTTTGAAAAAGTTTCGTTTGAAAAATTTCTAAGTAACTCTTGTATCAGTCCTCAAGAGTGTATGAAAAATTTGTTTGAAAACTTTTGAAAGTGTCAGTGTGAAAAGATGTTTTGTTTGTTTTTGAAGAGAGCAAGTACCTATGAGTCATCTACCTACCCTAAGGAATTAGGCTGTGTAAGAGTCCTTTAAACAGTGCTATCCCACTATTGAGAAGTAGGAAGCACCGTCGTTGGAGGTGTTCGGGTCAATTCGATTGTAGGGACAGTGTGGTCACCGAAGCAATAGTAGGACACCTTAGAAGTAACCCTAATGTCCTAGATCCTTTGTATCTGAGGCAACCGTTTCGAGGTGACTGGATCTTAGACAGGAGGGCGACCTCTAAAACATCCTATGCTTGACGACCACGTCGAGGCAACGAGTGAGGCGTACCCTAGAAGTGGCATGTGCTTGTATGTTCAATTCAGTTTATGTTTATCTTTTGATCATGCAATTGTGAGCTACGAGTCGTTTTTAATTTGTCATTCAGTCTTTCATGCTTATTAACAGTTAGGAGTGCGGAAAATTAAAGTGCAGGAATGTAAAGCTACGCTATTACAAGGCGCGGGTCTATACATCGCCAAAGACAAAAACCCGTTTTGATAAAGTGCGGAAAGTAAAGAAAGCGGTAAATCCTAATTACTATTACATCCATTGAGCAGATATATAAATAATCAAAATAAAATAGTGCGCGAAAGAGTTAAATTGGAACGTCCTAGGGTTTTTGACCCTCTTGAGAAAATATGAGTTTTTTGTCCCTTGCATTTAATTAAAATTAACCCTAATTTACTAATTAATTAATTAAAAAGAAAAATGTTTTTTATGTTTTTAATGAAAATAAAAAGGAATTAAAATTAAAAGTTAAGAAAAACCCTAATTCTAAGTTTATTTTAATTATTTAGAAAAAATGTCAAAGTTAACCTAGTTTACTAAATTAATTAATTTACATTTTATTTACAAAGATAATAATAATTAATAAGAATAATGATAATGAGAAAATGTGATTGAAACTTGTCAAACCCTAATTCTACATAATTTTATTTATTTATGAAAAAGGTGAAAATTAAGCCTAAATCAAACTAAGTTAATTGTTAATATTTATTTACAAAAATAGTAGTTAGTAAATTTAATAAATAATAAAAATATTTACAATTTTTTATCTCTGAATTTATTATGAAAAATTAGTTTATTGGTTAATAAATAATAATTAATAATGATTAAAGAAAAATTAGTAAAAGAATTTAAAAAGAGAAAAAGAAAATAAATGAACCAGGGGGGGTTTGAAGGCCCGGATGGAGGTGTGATTCTGGAGATTTAGGCCCAAGAACACCAAGCCTTTGTTGACTTTCATAATCAGGCGCTTGCTGGTTGACTGGGGAATACAGTGTTCATCATTTTTTGGCCTTCAGATTATTGATCATGGCCACTTGGCATGTGGAGCGCTAAGGGTATATGATGGACATCATTTGCAAAGCCTGCACAGGAAGATGTTATGAAAAATAATATTGGAGATTTGGGTGGACCTGGGAGTCGAACCTAGGTCCCAGCAATGAACAAACACGTCACCAACCACCGAGCCATCGCGTTGTCTTTGTTAA
Source organism: Vicia faba (assembly GCA_948472305.1). Taxonomy (NCBI): domain Eukaryota; kingdom Viridiplantae; phylum Streptophyta; class Magnoliopsida; order Fabales; family Fabaceae; genus Vicia; species Vicia faba. The sequence continues at coordinate 644,989,289 of OX451736.1, read as the reverse complement.
CATAATAACCAACAAACATAATATATTAATAATGACAACTATGCTGGAAATCATAAAAACGCGCGCTAAGTTTGAATGTCCCAGTCACATGCTTCCACGTATCATCTTCTTCATCTGGCCTGTGATAAAAACAACCAAATAGTGGGGGTTTTAAACCCCCACAAAATGCAAATGTCAAAAATAACGATTAGGGCTACAGGTAATATAAAAAAGGCGCGAGGGTTGGATTGAATTCGTCTGGCCTTGACGAATTCAACCATGTACGTTTTGATGTCCAATTTTTCTGTATGTGGAAAGCCCTAAAATTCAAGCTTCGAAACCCTAAAGTTCTTCAATGGTGGTTTTTGATTCAGAGCACCATAATCAAATTGAATTACACCAATAGCTTCAGGATGTTCCTCTTAACACAAATCAACCCAAAAAATAGATTAAAAGTGCATGAATGATGATATGCAATTAGGGAAAAATATGCAAACCGTGGGACTTGTTGTGGATGATTCTTTGAGTGTTAGGACTCGTTCTTGGCTGCAAATTGTTTCTGGGAATGTCAGCAACGTGATTGAATCAAGAAAAGGGTGTGAATTATCCTGCAAGTGAGAATTCAGTTTTCAAATATTTCTTGAACTTTTGGAATTTGGTTCTCTCGTTTCACAGCAGCTTGCACGTTCTCATGAATAGGGTTAGGTTTCTTGCATATATGGGAAGGGAATTAGGTCAACTTTAGGCCCAAAGATCCATTGTATTCAAGTTTCATTATGTGATTACCAATCAAATCTTTTTCAACCTTTTTCTTTGATAAAACCTTGCCAATCATGGAGATTTTGATATCCTTGATGTGTACACGAATTGCCAGCTTGCCCTAAGTGTATTTTCATCACAAAAAGATTCAAAAATCATATCTTTTGAATTTTCCTACAATTAAAATCAATTAAATGAATTAATATCAATAAAAATTCAATTAATTAATTAAAAATAAGAAAATAAATCATTTTAAGTTCAATGGGTCGTGCATAAGCCTTGGGAAAAGATTCAAGAAGGAATTTGAGGCCCATTAGCAAAAATGAAGTGTTTTAGGCAAAGTTGACTTTTGAAAGTTCCCAAAAATTTCCCAACTTCTCCAATGCATATCTTGCTCAATTCTGAAGCTATGAACATGTTCTTGGATATTTTGGAAAGGTCTTGAAGTCCTCTAACCAATTCCTTTGGTCCCATGTCATTTTGATATACCAATCTCAAGTTATGGTCTTTGACTTAAAGTTCCTTTTTGTTGACTTTTGAAATTGACCTATAATGTATAAATTGATAAATTTTTGTGAGAGCATTTCTTAGACTTGGAATGTGAAGATGAGTTGTAGGAAATGTCATCCCCTTCAAAATGAGCATTAGATGGAATTTTTCTGATGAACTATGAAAAAGTTATGCCCTGGTCAATTTGCAGTTGACTTTTTCAACTGTCCAAAAATAGAAACTTTTGCATCTTGATGATTTTTGAGCCATGCTTGTGGAATCATGATCAAGACTTGATCAAATGATGATTGTGGCTTCAAAATAAGATGTTGACCAAAAATTTTGACTTTTGACTGCCAAATGACCATTTTGCCCCTACAGTTGACTGTTAAGCAATTAGGGTTTTTGACTATGCAATTTGATGCTGTGAGCCTTGAAACTTGACATGTAGATACTTGACAATGTATATAGGCATATGGGACTTGATTGGACCCTTGAAAATCTCAACTTCCTTGCAAGAGCCAAAACCCTAATTTTGACTGTGTTAGGAGGCAATTGGACTGTGCAACCCTTGAGAGATTTTGAACCATTTGGAGATTGATCTTGACAAATCTTGAAGAATATGGGAGGGCAAATTTTGGGGTGCAACACAAGCCAATCTAAATCCTCAAGTTTAAGAAGATTGAGCAGGGGCAGCTGTTGTACCCCAAAATTTACCCTCTTTATTTTTATACACGTATATCATTGGTTTTATGGTTATGGAATAAAGGTATGTTTAGCAAGCTTCGTCAGGTTACAAGTGACGTTTATTTCACCAATGGATGTTCTCAAATTATTTTCCGTGCTAAATATCAGTTCGCCGTTTTGCACTGATTCGGGGTTCAAAGATTCATAAGTCTAACCCGGCGCGTCATATTCAGGTGTTCTTTCGCCAACATATCTATGATAACGTATTCTCAAATTCAGGTTCAGCTCGAGATCCAATTCTTTAAAGAAGATCTCCTAATGTGTGAGCTTTCTCGAAGAAATATGGTGAAAAAGTGTGCTGAAATACACTTTTTATGTACTAAAAAATTCATAACTTGAAGATCGTGGCTCGTTTTAAACCCGTTCAGGTGGCCAAAATTTCGTCTTGACGTCATCTACGTTTTCATCTCTCACGGATGGAAGCCAATTTCGATCAGAAGGTCTTCAAAAATGTGGATTTATCAAGTATTTTTATACATAAAATTTGTGACAGAAGTTTACTTGCGTCATGTTCAGAAAATCATAACTTGGTTGATTTTCATCGTATCGAGCTGATTCCGGCGCCAAAATTTCACAAATTGAGTTGGATATGTTTTCATAGGACGTATTGAGTACGAACAGTATCCAAAAGGCCTTATTTTTTTGCTCAGAGTGTGCGTGAGGCGCCAAAATTCCTGAATACAGAATATTATTTCATCTGGGTGGAAACTTCGAAAATTGATAACTCGGTCAATTTTTATCGGATCGGGCCGATCTTTTTACACAAGGTCACTGACTTAGAGATTTACAACTTTTCTTCCAAAATGGAGACTAGATTATTCTCCTATCAATACCAGTTTTTTATTAAAGAACGTGTCAGAGTTGACACTGGAGCCCAAAATAAGTTTGTTTGAGGCGAAACTTCAAAAATTCATAACTAATACACCTTTTATCCGATTGAGCCCATTTTCGGACAGAAGTTAGTTCTCGATGTCAGCTACATTTTGTTTTCACATTTCAACTTCAAAAATTGTACTTAAAACCTGGTGATTTAGCCTGGAACGTGACTGTGATCGGTGGATCTGGAACTGACTGTTTAACGCTGGTTCACGAAATGTCGCGGTAAGCAAGAGTCGCCACCGTCTTTTATTTTCTCCAAATGGAAAGTACAAAAGCACAGAAAAATTCCTTATAGAGATTGCTCTCGGTTCGGGAGGTAGGTTTATAGAAAGGGAAGGTGTTAGCACCCTTTCTATCCATGGTTATCCATGGGCTCTTAGATACTTGCTCATTTGTGTTTTCAAAATTGTTTGTTTGCTTTTCAACTGTGGGTTTAAAAAAGTTTCTTTGAAAATTTCAGTTCGACTCTTGTATCGGTCCTCAAGAGTGTTTGAAAAGTTGCTTTCGAAAGCTTTTGAAAAGTGTCGGTGTGAAAAGTATTTTTGATTTGTTTTGAAATTAGAGCAAGTATCTAGAGTCGTCCACCTACCCTAAGGAATTCGTCTGTGTAAATGTCCTTAAAGTAGTGCCATCCCACCATTGAGAGGTAGGTAGCACCACCGTTGGAGGTGTTCGGGTCAATTCGAGGGTTCGAGACATGGTGATCACCAGAGCAATAGGAAGATACCTTAGAAGCTACCCCCATGCCATGTTCATGGACATGAGGACTTACTAAAACATCCTCTACTCGACGATCACCTTTCGAGGGGCAAGGCAACAGTGAGGCGTACCCTAGGGGTGGTGTGTGATTTGTGTGTCGTTTTCAGATATTTTTGTCTTGTTCATGCATTGGTGATCTACGCGTTGCTTTTATTTTTGACATTCGTTCTTTCATGCTGGTTAATTAACAGTTAAAAGATGCGGAATTAAAAGGTTCTACGCTATTACAAAGGCGCATGACCACATCGCCAAATTAATCCAAGACCCGATTTGAAATAAAATGAAGCGGAGAGATAAATATCTAATTAGGCTATTACATGGCTTCGGGAGAGTTACATTATATTCACAAAAAGAAATAAAAATGCGAAGAGAATTAAAATCGGGAATGCGAGGGCGTTGGACCCTTTTAAAGAAATTGAATTAAAATTACGAAATTAATTAAATTAAATGTGAAAGGAAATTATTTTTTAGTTTTTTTGTATTTATGGATTTTAATGAGAATTAATGGAATTAAAACCTAATTCTAACTATTTTTTTAATTTATTAAAAAAAACATATTAAAATTGAACCTAAAATTAACCTAATTATTTACATGGAAATTTATTTACAAAAATAATAATTAATAATTAATATGGTGAAAAAGAAAAAAAAGGATAAAAGTATAAAACCCTAAATTCTACATTTTTTAATTTATTACAAAAAATATTAAAATTTAAACCTAGAATTAACTAAATTAATTAATAAGATTTTTTTACAAAATAACATTAAATGAAATATATTTTTGTTTTTGTCTTTTCTGATTTTTATGATTTTTTATAGAAATTAATTTTGATGAAAAATAAATAAAACAAATAAGTAAAAAAAGTGAAAAGAAAGAAAATAAAAGGGCAAACCAATGGGGGGTGTTGACCCCAATTTGGAGGTATTCTGCCAGCAATTAGGCCCAATTATTGGAGGCTTCTTTTGACTTCCTCAGCGCGCGTGTGGCCTGGTTGACCAACGAGTATGGTGTTCATCAGATCAGGGCCCTTGGATTGAGATTCTGAGCCATGTGGCACGCTGGGATTGTGGACGTAGGGTGAACTTCTGGAGGGAGCGCTACATGCAAACATGGACAGAAAAATAATATGGAGAAAGGAGGGGACCTGGGAATCGAACCCAGGTCCCGTTGCTTACCAAACCATGTGCCTGCCAACTGAGTTGTTAACGCGCTTTGTGTATAATATGACAAATAATCAATATAATGTAAAACAATGGTTAGTGGGATATTTTCGCGCGAAATTCAAACGCACCAATCCCCAGCCTCCACGCCTCGTCTTCTCCACTTGTGCTTCACTTTTGCCTGAAAAAACAAACTGAATAGCGGGGGTTTTAAACCCCCACTAAATGATGAACATAAAAATAGCGAATAGGCCATCGTGGTTCATAAATTAGGCGCGAGGTATGGAATCAATTGGTCATAAGCTTCTGGTTTCAATGGCGTGGGTTTCGTGTCTCAATTTTTCCTGAAGAGAAAAGCCCCAAATTTACAGTTACGAAACCCTAGCAAGCTTCAATGGTGGATTCGTGTATAGGGCACGAAACTTCAATTGAATGGTATGGTTAGCTTCAGAAGGATAAGACTAGTACAAAACAAGCGTTAGAAATCAAAAATATGGCATGAATGATGAAACACGATTATGCAAAAAATATGAAACAGTTTGACTTCTATGTACCAATTCCTGAGGTTGGAAGCGTGGAAAAGGACTCAGTTCGGTTCCTTGATGTCTTAGGAAGCTTTTGGGATGGTTCTTTTGCCTTGAAACGCTTTGGAATGGTGTTTTTAGTTTTGACTTTTCTCGCAAAAATTTCAAATTGTGTTCTTGATATGGGGCGCAGCTTTCTGGTTCTGAGCTTTAGGGTTAGGTTTGTGCTTGTATAAGGAACGATTTTGATCAATAATCCAAGCCCAAAGCTTTGTCTTTAATGGTTTTCAAAATTTGATTTTTATGAATCTTTTTTCAACCTTTTCCACGTGTTTTTGATTCCAATCATGGCCAATCTTTCCAATTTTGTTGTGCACGAATCTTGAGTCTTTAAGGAGAGCAAATGCTGCATAAAAAGATTCAAATGCATTTGTTTAGTATTTTTTCCATATTTTATTTAATTAAATGAATTAATTGTGATTAAAAATTCAAATAAATAATAAAAATGATGAAATAAATCCCCTTTGGGCCAAATGGTCGTTCATATGCTTTGGATGATGAATCTTGGAAGAAAATGTGGCCCATTAGCAATTTTGAGGCATTTGAAGCAAAGTTGACTTTTCAAAATTCCCAAAAATTTCCCAACTTCCACAAGGCATATCTTGCTCAATGTTTAAGCTTTGATCATGTTCTTGGACATTTTGGAAAGGTCTTGAAGTCCTCTAACCAATGCCTTTGGTCCCATGTCATTTTTATTTACCAATCTCAAGTTATGGTCTTTGACTTAAAGTCCCTTTTTGTTGACTTTTGAAAATGACCTATAATGTTGAAATTGATAACTTTTTGTGAGAGCATTTCTTGGGGTTGAAGTGTGAAGAGGAGTTGTAGGAAATGTCATTATCTTCCAAATGAGCTTTGGATGGAATTTTTCTGATAAACCATGTGGAAGTTATGCCTTGGTCAAGTTACAGTTGACTTTTTCAACTGTCCAAATATGGAAACTTTTGCATCTTGAGACTTTTTGAGCCATGCCTTGAAAATCATGATCAAGAATTGATCAAATGATGTTTGTGGCTTCAAAATAAGATGTTGACCAAAAATTTGAACTTTTGACTGTCAAATGACCATTTTGCCCCTGTAGTTGACTGTTGAGCAATTAGGGTTTTTGACTGTGCAATTTTGTGCTGTAAGTCTTGAAACTTGACATATGGATGCTTGTCCATGTTTATAGGCATGTGGGACTTGATTGGACCCTTGAAAACTTCAATTTCTTTGCCAAAACCAAAACCCTAGTTTTTGACTGTTAGGAGGCCCTTGAACTGTGCAACCCTTGAGAGCTTTTGAACCTTTGACTTGGCAAATCTTGAAGAATATGGGAGGGAAAATTTTGGGGTACAACAGTGACAAATTCAAGTGAATATAAATATGCACTATTGCTTGTGGTTATTAGAGGCCCAATTGCATATTCAAAGCCCATATTTTTTCTATAATATAATCTCATTTTTTTCACACAAACAGGACACGAAAAAAAAAAGAAACCTTTTCCACAACCCTGTCAAAATATCAAATTCTTTCAAGAACCCTAAAAATCTTGAAATCCTTGTTACAAACCCCCATCTCACAACAAAAAGCCATCCTCGTTACAAACCCACATATCACTACTTTCACTACTTCTCCAATAAGGGTAAGGCTGGTTTGATCTCCATGATCTAAAGGGTGTATAAGCATTCATACATGCCATATCGGTTTTAACATTATAAAATTTCATATGAGATTCAACACTACAGGTTTAGACCATATAATAGTCCCATGCAAGTTTATTACAAAACACTGAGGCCAAATCAGAACAACAACCAATGCATGACTCATGGCAAGGCAGACATCCTGAGGAGGTTAAGGACGTGGGTTCAACACCCACCCCTATTGGTTTTGGTTTTCTTCCATTCTATTTACCCTTTTACCTATTATTATTCTTTCTGTTTAAAATCTTTTTCATAAAACTTAACATTTTTCATAAACCTTTGATTTTTCATAATAAACTCGAATAATAATTTTAGGTTTTTTAATTTAATTTTAGGTTTTATTAATTTTTGGTTCAACACTCACCCCTGACATTTGCATTATTTGTATTTTCTAACCCTATTTTTCATTGATGTTTCTTCCCCTATCTATTTTTTGGCAAACTTAATTCTTTTTTGTTAATCATTAAACATAAACTTTTTTTAAAACCTTTTTTTTAATTAAAATTAATTAGTGATCTAGACTGGGCCTACATTTGCCCGATGAGCGAGAGGCCCAAAGACATCCCAAGTTAGGGATTGTGGGGCAACTCCCTATCCAACCGTTGGGGGACGTGGTCCACAACATCTTAACAAACATCTCAAACTGCCATCCACGAATCTCGGGTCCAACCCTATTCTCGCGGAGCAGTTGACCAGGGGAGAGTCCACTTGCTGGACTCCATACTCACGTAAATCCTGGCAGTTCCAATTATTGGGCCTCTGCGTGGCCCAATAGTGGAGACCTGTGCACAATACTGAGGGCTATAAATACCATCTCTCACAAGAGGGTCAGGTATTCATTCATTCCCACCTAAAACTCATACTTGCTTGCTCATTCCGCTTCTCACGTTACCATCAGAGTGTCTTGCAGGTACCCCCCATTTCATTCAAGCTCTGCCCGAAGCTAGCTGTGACGGTCCAACTCTGATCAGGTTAGATCAGTGGCGCCGTCTATAAGAAACTAAGCTTTCCCGTCTTCTATTCACTCGAGACCAAAGTTAAACAATCCTCGAATGTCATGGCTGACCAGACTCCGGAAAACCAGAATGTCTGTGTCATCAAAGTTACCAACAACATCACCGATAACAATGTCAGCCTCGACAATGCCGGTATCTCCGGCCATAACACGATCCCTGGCGTCAACATGCCCGGACCTTCTAACTATAGGGACAGATCCACGGCTTCTTCTTCATAAATCCCTCCTCGACTTGAAGAATATCAACCACCTCCCCTGAACTATCCACCCGTCCAATTTCACGAGGTCCCCGTCCCCGCCGGGGCAGACGCCACGACCAGGGAACTGTTTGCGGCGATCAATCAAACCAACTATCTCATCTTCGCACAGGGGGAAAGTCTGAGAGCGCTCGAGGATGATCGAAGGCCCCCGTGAAGACACATGAGACCTCAATCTCCTCCCTCTTGACAAGAGGACGAACGTCCCCAATCTCCCCCGTGGAGACAGAATCGGGACATCTCTAGAAGCCCGTCGCCCCGACCACTCGGGCGACGACCCCCTTTGGAGAGGGAACCACTCATCGATGCAGGAAGACGCGACTATGGCCCCTCGTAGCAAGAACGAAGACCCCCGGAGACAAACACGGGGGAAACCATCAACGGTCATACCGCCCAAGGAACACTCCATGCAACCAGGGCCACCATGACTGCCACTACATCGGATCATCATCCCGCTCTCCCGAACTGAGTGACGAGGACGACCCCCGCGGTCCCTTGTCACAAGATATCATGGAGGCTCCCATTCTTTCGGGCATGGAGAAGCCTCCCCACTTAAAGGAATATGAAGGCATCGCCAACCCGGTCGACCATATAGACGGGTTCGAAGCCATGCTCCACTACCACAACATTTGGGGACCAATTAAGTGTCGGTTGTTTCCCACGGCTCTGAGGAGAGCGGCTATGGACTGGTACAAAGGTCTCGCCTTAGGGTCAATTACCTCTTGGCGAAACCTGAAGAACCAATTCATCAGCTCGTTCACTGCTTTGCGACGACACTCAAAGATCGAAGCAGCGCTCGAGGCCATCATCCAGAAACACGATGAGACCTTGAGAGAATTCATTGAGAGGTTCAACCGGGAAGCCATCCAGGTCCCCTGCATGGACCATATGAAGAGGTATCTGCTGGAGAGGGGGCTCCTCCCCGACACCGAATTCAGAAAAGCCGTAGGCATCGAACCACCCCGGACGTTTGATGCCCTCCTCGAAAAGGCCAGGGCCTATATGGACTACAAGGAGAGAGAAGCGGCCAACAGAGGCCGAGACCCCAGAAACCGCGAATCCAGCAGTAATCTGCGACAAGACATCGCCCATTCTCGACGAACTAGAGAGAAGAGAAGGGACGATAAACCCCTAGACGCCCGGGAACAAAGAGGGCCCTTGGGTAGGTTCACCGAATACACTCTGCTAACAGCTTCCCGTGAGCGCATCTTAGCTGAGTGCACAAGTACAGACTTCAAGGACGGAGGTGTCAAAAGTCCCCACCCCGCTCCTGCCAAACCTGGGGTGGACCGAAGAAAATACTGCCAGTACCAGCGGAGCCACGGGCACCTAACCGAAGACTATGTCCACCTCAAGGACGCCATCGAGACTCTCATAAAAGGGGGAAGACATGCACAATATCGGCGAAACGATGCTCCTCGTCGGAATGCCCGTGAGACGAGGGAATTAGAAGAGGATGCCCGACCATCTGATGAGTCGGTTCCTATCCAAACCGGGTTCTCTGTCACAAGACCTAAGGACTTCTACGTCCCCGAACATCTGCAAGAACCTCTGTATACGCACAACAGGTGGGAAAACTTCCCCTCTCCCATGGTAATCAATGGGGGAGGGTTTAATGATTTGACCATAAATTCAAATAAGAGGAAGCTGGATGAGCTGGTCGACACGTCTCCCCCTCAAATGGTGACCTTTGAAAGGGTGAAAGGCATATCAGAGCCGATCACCTTCTACCTCGAGGAGCTCCCCGGAGGGGCCCCCAATTCGGCCATCCCTTTGTTGATAAGGGAGAGAATGGCCAACTTCGACCTACATCGCGTCCTCGTCGATGAGGGAAGTTCCATCGATGTGATGTACAGCCAGTTGTTCAGAACCCTGCAGCTCGATGACTCTCACCTTTCACCATATGTGGGGTCATACCTACAGGGCTTTAACGGCTCGACATACAAGCCTCGGGGATACGTCAAGCTTATGGTCACGTTCGGCAAGGATACCGCTACCAGGTAGGTTAAGGTGCACTTCCTCATCATTAATTGCCCGTCCCTCTACAACTGCATTCTCAGAAGGCCGACACTGACAGAGTTAACCGCGGTGCCCTCCACCGTCCACTTAAAGATGAAGTTCTACACCAAGAGGGAATGGGTCTCCACTATTCAAGGCGACCTGGAAGCTGCCCGAATGTGCTTCAATGCGGCGTCCAAGGGATACAACACAGTCGACATAGCACACGGCCCGCCAAGAAAGCTGCAATTGGGCGATCAGAGCCTCAACGGTCAGAGCCCTTCAGAGTATAAGAACAAAGGGCCCTTCTAAAGGTATACTAGATCTCTCTGGACACTCTCTTCGACCAAGACGAGCCCCCCAACAGAGAGAAAGTTCCCCTCCGAACAATTCTGGACGATGACTTCGAGCTCGTCCCCCTCGGTGAATACCCAAGCAGAGGAGTGAAGATTAGCACCGAACTCCCCGACTTGGCGAGAAAGCAGATCAACGCTTGCTTGAGGGAAAATGCGGATCTATTCGCATGGAGTGCTGCGGAGATGCCCGGTCTCGACCCTGAGGTCCCCTATCATCAACTCGCCATTGATCCAGCCGCTAGGGCAATAGTACAACGTAGATGTAGGCAGTCTCCGGAGAAAGCGGAGGCTGCTGAAAAAGCTGTAAAAGACCTCCTAGAGGCGAATTTTATTTCTGAAGCCCGGTATTTAACCTGGTTGTCAAATGTTGTACTTGTTAAGAAAATAATGGAAAATGGCGAATGTGCATTGACTACACCAATCTTAACCGGGCATGCCCCAAAGATACATTCCCTTTACCTAATATTGATATGTTGGTCGACAACTCGACCGACTATAAAATTCTATCATTTACGGATGCCTATCCGGGCTACAACCAAATCCCGATGGCAATAGGCGATAAAAACTGCACTACTTTCATGACTAGCTCGGGCAACTATTACTACAATGTAATGCCCTTCGGTCTAAAAAACACAGGAGCAATGTACCAGCGGATGATGAAAAAAGTCTTCTGCAAGCAAATCTGGGATATGCTCGAGGTATACATGGACGACATGATCGTCAAGTCCCGAGCAGACACCGACCATGCTGCTCGTCTCAGGGAAGTCTTCGCCCAAGCAAGGCAATGCAAAATGAGGTTTAACCCAGAGAAGTGCACGTTTGTGGTTAAGGCGGGCAAGTTCCTCGGCTTCTACTTAACAGAAAGAGGAATCGAAGCCAACCCCGACAAGTGTCGAGCCTTCTCAAACCTCCCCACACCTATGTTGAAAAAATCCATACAAGTCTTGAATGGCATGATCACCTCACTATCCTGTTTCGTTGCAAAATCTGCTCAACACGCCCTCCCTTTCTCCAAGCTCCTTCGCAAGGAAGCGGCTTTCGAATGGACCGAGGAATGCGAGCAGGCTCTGCTCCATCTCAAACAAAGCCTCTCACAACCGCTCGTGTTATCGCGACCAGTTGACGGGGAAACCTTGTTTCTATACCTAGCAGTCTCGATCGAAGCCGTCAGCGCAACCCTCATTTGTGAGACACACGACACACAAAAACCCGTTTATTTCACGAGCAAGACGCTTCAAGGACCCGAGGTTAAATACCAACAGATAGAAAAGGTGGTTCTGACCCTTTTCAATGCAACGAGAAGGCTCAGACACTATTTCCTCGCGCACATGATCATGGTGCAAACAGACCAGCCCGTGAAACAGCTCCTAGGTCGACCAGACATGGCGAGTCGAATGTTGAAGTGGTCCTTAACTATTTCTGAACTCGACGTCCAATACGAGAGCAGGAAGGCCCTAAAGGCACAGGCTCTGGTTGATTTCATCATGGAGATGACAACTCATAACCCCCTCGCAGGGAAAGAGCACAAGTGGACCATCTTCGTCGACGGAGCCTCTAGCTCGACCGGGAGCAGTGCGGGAATCCTCCTAGAGAACGAGGAAGGCGTGGTGGTCGAGCATTCTCTCACCCTCTCCTTTCCAACCTCGAACAACCAGGCGGAATACGAGGCCCTACTCGCGGGTCTAAGACTGACCGAGGATTTAGGCGCCCACGAGATACAGATTTTCACCAACTCTAAACTCGTCACATCCCAAGTTCAAGGGGAATAACAGGTTAAGAACAACATCCTTATCGAATATCTGAACTTGGTCAGGGAGCATATGAAAAAGTTCGACCGGGCAGAAATTTCGCACGTACCACGCTAGCAAAACAAAAGAGCCAACAAACTTTCGAAGCTCGCAAGCACGAAAAAGAAAGGCGGAAATAAATACGTCATACAAGAGTCTTTATATCGCCCGATCATCAAAAAATCCACGACTCTACCCGAGGTAAACACCATCGGAGACAGCTCGTGCTGGATGACCCCGGTATTCAACTTCCTAACGAAGGGGGAACTCCTCATGGACCAAAGAGAAGCAGCCGCGACTAAAAGACGAGCATGCTCCTACCTGGTGCTCGAGCACAAACTATACCGTAGGGGATTTTCCATCCCACTCTTGAAGTGCATCAAAGAACCCGCAGTCCCTGAGATATTCCGGGAAATACACGAAGGGATTAATGCCCAACACATGGGCGGTAAGTCCCTAGCGAGGAAGGCGTTGCGAGAGGGGTATTACTGGCTGACAATGCAGCAAGACGCTAAAGATCACGTCAAGAGATGTGACAAATGCCAAAGGCATGCCGACATGCACCTCACCCCACCACACGAGCTGAACATATTATCATCCTTGTGGCTATTCGTCTGGTGGGGAATGGACATCCTCGGACCATTTGTGCAAGGGACATACCAAAACAAATTCCTCATCATGGTCGTGGATTATTTTACAAAGTGGATAGAGGTCGAAGCCCTCACGAAAATCACCTCGCATAACATCCTCAGCTTCTACAAGCGAAACGTGCTCGCCCGGTTTGGAATCCTACGGGTGCTCGTCACGGATAACGGTACCCAATTCACCGACCAATTCTTTCAAAGCTCTATTGCCAAACTCGGAACCAAATAGCATTTCACCTCAGTCGAGAACACCCAAACTAACGGGAAAGCCGAGGCCGCGAACAGGGTCATCTTGCGAGGACTCAAGAGCAGGGTATGCGAAGCAAAAAGGGGATGGTTCGAAGAGCTACATAGCATTCTATGGGCTTACCGCACGATGCCCCATTTGACGACTGGTGAGACCCCATTCCGACTGACCTACGACACTGAGGCAGTCATCCCGGTAGAAATCATGGAGCCATCTCGGTGAACTGAGATGCCCCTTAACAAGGAGATGAACGACGAGGCTCTGAGAGACGAGCTCGACCTTGTCGAAGAAATCCGGTCAAGAGAAGCCCTGCGCGAGGCCACTCTAAAACAGTAGGTAGCCCTACGTCATAACAGCAAAGTCATAAGACGTGAATTTCAGGTCGGCAGTCTAGTCCTTCAGAGAAACCAAAAGGATTCCCGCGAAGGAAAGTTAGCCGAAAATTGGGAGGGACCTTATCGCGTCCAGGGAGCTACGGGCACCGGAGCATATTACCTCAAACAATTAAATGGAGAACCACTTCCTCGACCCTAGAACGCTGCAAAGATGAAACAATATTACAGCTAAAGTCCCTCACCAGCTGAGTACTTTCACCGTCGAATATTCACCTTTAGTCGACAAAGGGAAAATCTCGACCACGTAGGCGTGTCGAGGTACGGACGCCGCCTACCAACCAACAAAAGCATAATTCCACTCACATTGACGATCGACATCCTTGCCCAACAGGGACACCTCGATCGAGCCCCCTGTCGAAGTACCCCAACATGGCAGAACACCCAGCTCGTGATGGACAGTTCACCACGAGCATAGGATCCTGATCATGATCATACACCCGTCCCACTGACAGCCACTCTGCTCCCTTGACACATTTCAGAGTGTGTCAAACCGATATTAGGGTCGAACATGCATCTCCATGTGAACACGAACTTCGTGAAAATATTCATAACGACCACAACAATGGTCGGGAACGTACATCCAAAAGTTATCAATACTAAAAGAAACAAATAAATAACGCAATTATAATATGCCGACGTTGTTCAAATTTACAATTTAGGTAGAAATACCTCAAAATCAAAGGAACAATAGCAGGCACGCAAGCCCTAAAACAATGGACACGCAGGCCCTGAACTGAAAACATTCAAGCTTGATCCTCCCCATTGTTGTCGTCCGGGGGATAAAGGATCTTCCCTTCAACAACTTGGTTGAATGGTCCCGCCCCCTCAACAACTAACTCGACCCCGGGATTTAAGATCTTCAATTGATCAACGGTGATATTGAAGTTGTATCCGAGAGTGTCCATCACGTCCTGCTCGAGCAACCGGATGCGAGCAATCAAATCCTCCCGGGTTACAATGTTCTTCTCCGTCTCAGTCTCATCCTCGATGGACGCATTCGTCCCTTCTAGCTCCAAATTACGAGCGGCCAGACACTTGTTCTCCCTTGTGGCCAACTCCAGCTGAGGCCTCAACTAGTTTAAATCCTTGAGAAGCTGGACTTGGGTATCGAATCTTGACTCATGGTTGAGGATGCCGCCCTTCAACTTCTCATTCTTGACCTTCAGCTTATGGATTTTGGCGTAGGCCGCACCGAGAGCAGCTTGAGCGCTCGAGGACTCGTTGTTAAGAGAAAGGGCCGTCTCGAGCACCCTCATCATAGCAGCCATGTCCTCGGCCAAGTGCTGCCGACGAAGCTCCTTGTCTTCAGTTAAAATGGCCTCCCTATTCTCCTCGTGCAGGCCGAGGGAGTCCCAATCGCGGAAGAGGTCACAATTTAGATAACATGAAGGCAACACAAGAACCCCCGCGGATGTTTTGTCACCCTCGGACGGTACGCCTACAGTGTTATCTGCATGCTTCCTCTTGGCCACGGGCTCGTTGGCCGGAATCTGGGTCGGATCTGAAGAAGCTGTATTTTTCGAGGAGGAGGGGAAACCACTACCCCGACCAGTAGACTTGGCCTGCTCCTGAAGCTGGGAAACTCTACTTCGTGGTCCAGAAGTGGATGGGTTTTTAGGTCTCAGTTTCAGCAAACGCTCGGAAAGAGACGCCATTTGACCTGCAATCAAAGAGAATCGTTAGTCGAGTTAGAAAAATCAAAAATAGAGCGGACACGTCCCCGCTTATAAAAGGAGAAAATAAACAGCTACGCCTTACCCACGATCCTCATGGCTTCCCCATTGAAGGAGAACTCGAGCAAGGCCTTAGTATTGATCAACCTATTGACCAAGAGATACTCCCCCTCCTCGTCAAACAACAGGGCACCGTTCACGTCCACGCACTTTGCGGGGGAGAAACCTTTAACGTAAACAGATAACTTCTCGTACGAAAGCTGATCTTGGGCATCTAAATCCTCAAGTCTCACCGCATAGTATTCAGGCCTTTGCTCGTAATGCTTCCACTACCATTCAAGAGGTAATTGGGCCATAAGTCGGGTAACTGGAAGCCCGTCCTCCACCTCTTCCACTTGGGCATAAAGAGAATCTATGGCCGCGTCCGTCAAGGGCTTCACGATGAAGTACCTCTCCTTAAAATTTCGCACGGACTCCAGATAAGGCCGGAAGAGTTTCTTGAACTGCTTAAAGGAGATCCACGTCTGTCTCCCTTGGACAGATTGTCTCTGCAAATGAAAGATGCGGAAGAAAAGTGTCAGTGTGGCACCTATCCTCAGGTATTGGCAGACGAGCTCGAACGCCCACATGAATGCTAGCGCTTTTGGATGGAGTTGGGAAGGCGCCAACTAGAGCCATTGGAAAACCCTGACCTGGAAATCATTAAAAGGCAGGCGCATCCCCACCTCCTTGAAAGCAAACTTGAACATGGGGAACCGTTTTCCCGGATACGTCGAGCATATCCTTCGGTCCCCATGAGGTATTTGAAGCATCCAGTTGGCTGGAGCCCCTTTTGTGCGTTCTTTCGGGTAGTTAAACACGTTCGTCGCATCCCGCAAAAAGCACGAACGTTTTTCCCTGGGCTTTGGAGCAACCCAAGATAAAGGATCCTCATTGCTACGGGGTTCGTCATCATGATGGGCGGACAAAATGTCGCCCCCTCGACAGCGTGCCATTGTACCTGAAAAGCATGGGAAGTTAGTGAATTTGACATTATCAAATCCACCCTTCCACCGCAGATCAAGTGAAAGGGAGACGAACTCGACCCAAGCCCTCAACATGCTAAAGCAGACCATTACAATCCGAGGACATGTAGTTGGGGATTTGTTCACCGAGCATAAACCCGGATACATACTAACCTAAGGATTCCCCCCGACACTATAACACGAATGTTCATAGGCGCCCGACACATTCATGAGTGCTCGACACGGAACACATGAACCCAGATGAATATTCATGAACATTCATGAAAATCATGAATGTTTTATTCATAGGTTCCTGGTACCTTCATGAGTAATTGACACGAAACCCATGAATTAAGATGAACACTCACAAACATTCATCACAAAACTCATGGATGTTCATCCAATCAAGCCAAAATTTTGACATTTAATCCAGAAAAGCTCAAGAAACATGGTGTTGAGAGGTTATAACTTACTTGGATGAAGAACTTTGAGGAAAAAACTGGAAAGTTTAGAGGGTCGCCTCACACCACAAGCGAAGAAAAGCTAAGAGGTTGAGAGAACCGCTTCATGCCGCGAGCAAAGAAAAGATTGAGAGGGAGCTTGAGAAGGTGACAAATGAGTCCCAAGGGCCCCCTTTTATAGGCGACCCACACCACAAGAGATCCCACATGAAGGGTTATCACCTCATTGGCCCCTTTTTGCTTTTTACTTGAAGGGGTGGCACCCCAAAGCACTAGCCACATGGCTCAACTATCAAACACGAAGTCCTTTCTGGACTAGCGAGCATACGCCCGACTCCTACAAGTCACCCACAAACGTAGGGGGGAAACACTTACACGAGGAAGTGCTCGGCACTAGGGTGCGCGAAGGGGCACATCTATTTAACCATCTCGAAGACGAGGAAATGCTCGACAAACTAACAACTCCCATGAAACAGGTATGTCAAAGGAAACCTCGTAGAGGCCCCTCATCACCAATATGTCCCCTCGAGCAAGCGGTTGAACCCTCTGGTCTCGATCCCCATCCGTCCATGATATTCCCCGATGTATTTGACCTTGCCCCCCCCCCCCCCCCCCCGTGGGAAAAGACCCACTTCCTTCGGGGATTTTGACCCTCTACCTCGACCAAGCCTTCGGTAGCGAGAGCTGAACTCAAGTCATCGCCCTCTAGCTCGAGGAAAATAACTTGGGGACTCCTGATCTGGACTGGACCTACATTTTCCCTACGAGCGGGAGGCCCAAAGACAACCCAAGTTAGGGACTATGGGGCAACTCCTCATCCAACCGTTGGGGGACGTGGCCCACAACCTCTTAACAGACATCTCAAACTGCCCTCCAGGAATCTCGGGTCCAGCCCTATTCTCACGGAGCAGTAGACCAGGGGGGAGTCCACTTGCTGGACTCCGTACTTACGTAAACCCTGGCAGTTCCCATTATTGAGCCTCTGCGTGGCCCAATAGTGGGGACCTTGGCCTAGCGTTGGGGGCTATAAATACCCTCTCTCACAAGAGGGTCAGGTATCCATTCATTCACACCTAAAACTAATACTTGCTTGCTCATTTCGCTTCTCACTTTACCATCGGAGTGTCTTGCAGGTACCCCCCCCCCCCATCTCATTCAAGCTCTTCCTGAAGCCAGCTGTGACGGTCCAACTCTGATCAGGTTAGATCAATTAGGTTTTAGGTTTTTTTAATTAACCTTTTTTTCAAAATTAACATTTTTTTCAAAATTAACCTTTTTTTAATTCGAACTAATTAGGATTTAGGTATTTTAATTAACTTTTTTCAAAATTAACATTTTTTATTAATTAAAATTAAATAGTTTTTTAGGTTTATTTAATTAATTATCATAAATCATTTTTTTTCATAAAAAATCACCAAAACATTTTCTTTGCTATTTTCATCTTATTTTTATTTTCTTATATAAAGTGTATAGGGCGCATTCAACTGTAATAGCGTAGCTTTATTTTTCCCGCTTTTTTCATCATTATCATGTAATTGCTTCCAGAATGTAATAGTTTTAGGATTTCTTTTCCGCACTCTTCATTATTGTGTAACTGCCCCAAAGCTCTGTAATAGCTTATGTTTACATTTCCGCCTTTACCTTTTGCTATTATATTTTATGCAGTACTTAGATTAATAGGATTTTATGGAAAGATAAAAATAAACGATAGAAAACCCTAATTACAAGATAAATATAACTGAAAAAACACATTGTTGCACACTTGCACCCCTAGGGTACTCCCCACTTGGTTGCTTCGGAAAACAATGGTCATGTACCTCGAACGTAGGGATACCCTTAGCAAAGACGCTCAGTTAAAGTCATCATAAAGATCATAGTCCCTCAATGTCCCTCGAGTTGCCTACGAGAAATGATCTTGTCCCTCGATATTGCCTATATGATGACAGTCCCTTCGAACTACTAAGGTATCCCTATATGTTGCCTTCTATGACCATAACGATGACTCGCGCTTGTCCCTCATACATCTAACGATAGGGCTACCTACTCACTAATAGTAGGATAACACTGTCTAAAGGATAGGGAGAAAAGGACGATCTTTTCGAGTATAAGTAGATAAGTTCTTAGATGCTTACTCAAAACAACTTTTTGCACCTACACAAAAATATTTCAAATAAACTTTCAAAAACATTCGCCTTGTCAAAACTCTTGAGGACTGATACAAGAGTTATCACAAAGCGAATCACCGCACTAAGGATTTTTAAAATAATTTTCAAAACACATAAGCACAAGCAATTTTCAAAACTTGAGCTAAGCATCTAAGAGCCTGTGGAAAACCACTGATGGAAAGGGTGCTAACACCTTCCCTTTCCATAATCTACCCCCTTACTCAGAAAATTCGAAAAAGGTCTTTTTCTGTTCTTTTCACCCTTTCCTTTGTTGGATAAAAGAAAATTCGGTGGTGACTCTTGCTTACCGCGACATTTGCGAACAAAAAATGCAAACCAGTATTAAACAGTCAGTTCTGCCACCATATCACAATATCCCTATGTGTTGCCTTTCTATAACCATAACGACGACCCGTGACAGTCCCTTTCACATCCAATGGTAGGGCTTCCTACTAAATAATGATAGGGTAACACTATCTAAAGGAGGAGGAAAAGTACAATAAAGACCTTGAGTAGGTAGACTGCTGTTAATCGCTTGCTCATAAATTTCTTCAAAATAAAAAAATTTCACACAGACACTTTCAAAATATTTTCAAAACACCTTGTACGCATTCTCGAGGACAAATACGAGAATCATTACAAAGTTTCCATACTTAGGATTTTTTTTCAAAATATTTTCAAATCACATACACATAAAAGTATATTTTCAAAAAAAAAGTGAGCTAGTGATTAAGAGCCCATAGATAACTATGGATGAAAAGGGTGCTAACACCTTCCCTTTTCATAGCCTACCCCAGGAACTCAAAATATCTCGAAGGTCTTTCATGTTCTTTTCACCCTTTCCTTTGTTGGATAAAAGAAAAGTCGGTGGCGACTCTTGTTATCCGTAACATTTGCGATAAAACACAAAACTAACTCAGCTCTCCCACCATATTACACATTTCTTTTTTCCCCAAGCAGAATTCGAACATACCCAGTGGAATATCCTCAAACAAAAAGCAGGAATCCTCAGTAAAGTCGTTTTAAACAAGATTGAAGATTCATATTATTCACCCCCAGCAACAGTTAGGGATTTATACGAAGCTACCGTTGTCGACAGCAACATTTGGCATCCATACATCATTTATAAAATATCATAGCATTTGCATACGAAGTGTATATAATATTCTCATTTATTTTGAGAACATCATTATGCAATGCATTACATACATCATGACATTGCATAAAAGTAACTTTGTTTCTTTCAGGTTAGTTCACAAATAGATAAATATCGTCAACAATTAGTCATCTTTCAGATACAATCAACCGATGATTCATTTTGATGATCTCTTGGATACAGTCAGGCGTTGACTCATTCCGATACATATTCTAGATACAATTTAGATACGATCGAGACATAGATCCATTTTGATATCATTCCAGTACAAATTCCAGATACAGTTCAGATATGATCAAGACATGGATCCATTCTGATATTCATTCTGGTATACCTTTAGATACAACCAGACGTAGGCTCATTCTAATACAAGATCTCAGATATGATCAAGACATAGATCCAATATGATGCTCATTCTTATCCTCTCAAATACAACCAGACGTAGTCTCATTCGAACACAGATCTTATATACAACCAGGTGTAGGCTCAATCTAATATAGATCTCAGATGCAGTCGGGCAAAGACTTATTCTGGTCCTCTTATAGATACACTAAATACATAGACTCATTCTAGAATATCATTCAGATACAATCAAGACATAATATTAATTCTAACACTCCCTAGCACATCTTCCAGATATAGTCAGACACGGACTCATTCTAGTATACTTCTCAGATACACTCGAATGTAGATTCATTCTGATACTCTTATCAACAGTTACTTTGGGTGGAATCTATAAGCCCATATCCGACGACACTCCGTCATCTTTCCGAATGAAATTTTTAAACGTATTCAAGCAACATGATTAACAAACAGTGTTACTCCGTGACAAGCGAGTGCAAAATTCTGGGAACTTAGGTGTTCAATCCCTTTCCACCTTCAGATCACAAATGGCGTACATGTCAGTCTAACTCTTCAGGTTTAAGAAGATTAAACATGGGCAGATGTTGTACCCTAAAATTTTCCCTCCCTTTTTCTTCAAGAGACCTCCTCATGCTCCTAGGGTTTCATTTGCTCAAGGTTACTCAAGAATTGACCAGACAAGTCCTTTCCTAAGCAATTGACCTACAACTAGGGTTTTTCTTTTCTCAACGAAAATTGGGTCTCTAATTCCTCAAGTTGATCCCATGGGTCCTCATTTGTCTCAAATAATGCTCATGCCAAAATTCAAGTTTGCATCACAAGTTTGCTCAATCAATTGGTCAGATGACTGAAAATCAACTGTATTGGACAAAAAGTCAATTGTGGTCAACATACAGTCAAACTTCAAGATTTTTAGTCAACATCAAAATTTTGAAGTCATATTCATCATTTGATCAAGATTTGATCATGAATCATCAAGGAAACTCTCAATCCGTCAAAAGTCAAAAGTTACTAAATTAGGGTTTTCTTAAGGAGAAGTCAACTGAACTTTGACCAAGCATAACTTCTACACACTTCATCATATTTTCCTCAACCAAAGCTCATTTTGAAGTAAGTTCAATTCTCTACAACCTGGTCTCTCTAAGATCGAGTCCAAAAAATGCTTCATTTGAGAGATATGGGTTAAAACATTATAGGTAATTTCAGAAGTCAACAAAAAGACACTTTTTTACAAGGCAACTTACATTAAGTTAAATTCTGAAAATTAAAAAATTATCAACCTAGATATTGTAGAGGACTTATTGAGCTTTACAAAAATTCAAATATCACCTTCATATGATAAAAATTGAGACAGTTATGATTGGTGCAATTTGGGAAATTTTGAGAAAATGCATGAAACCTAAATTGACCAAACTTGGATTTTTGGGCTAATGGGCTTATGTTTCATGGTCCAGACGTGTTTTACAACTCATAATGAACCTCATAATCCATTCATACACCCCTTGGATTTTTATTCTATTTATTTATTTATTTATTTTATTTAAATTTAAAATAAATTAAATAAATAAGATGATTTTGTAGAAAGGTCCAAGCCCACTCTTGTTTGACCTAAATCTACTCTATATATTCTCATTTTTCAGACAAGACAAGACACGAACCCTTGCAAGAAGAACACCATTCCAAAATTCCAAAATTATCAAAAAACTTGGGAAAACCGAAACCCTATCTTCAAGCCTCCCTCAAGGCTAAGTATCTGTTCCAATCGACTCCAGGAGCAGTTTAGGGTAAGAATGGATCAACCTTGATGATCCAACGTGCTTGAAACGCAATACTAATCATCATCATTTTCCATTGTTGCATGAAAATCATACTTTTTTTTTCTTTGTGTTTTGATGCATACTAACCTTACTAATGTTCTCCTGAGGTATAACAATGCAGGATAGACCCATCGTTTGAGCCCCATAATGACTAAATCACGCATGGCCATGTTTGCACAGTTTGGCTTTTTTTGCATCGTATCTCGCTATGCGGCGTGATTTAGTCAAAACTAATGGCACTATTGAATTTGCAAGGTCCAAATTAGGGGGTAGGTATTTTTGAACAACTAACATTCCTTGTTTTGCAGGTACAAGAAAACGCAGTCGCCAGAGAAGACGATCAGAGCTAGGGCTCCGGCACTTCTCCGGATGAAACAGCCACCCCAGTGGCAAGCACGCGCAGGATAAGGAATTACTCTCTCAAGGCGTGAGTTCAATCCATGCCTTTTGGTGTTTTAAGGTTTTTTTTCATATTTTTCCAATGTTTTGAAGGTTTCATTATACTTTGCGTTGCGCACGTCCTACTAACACCAACATATGGTTGGCCTGGTGGCAAAAAATACTAAAGAGGAAAAAGGCGTGGGTTTAACACCCACCCTGCCAATTTTTTTTCATTTTTATCTCTAACCTTGTTTGTCATTGTTTTCCATCTCCTAAACCCTATTTTTCACTTAACCATTAAAAACAAAACCTTTTTTACAAACCCTAATTAATTAAGTTTTAGGACTTAATTAATTTTTTTAACAAACCTTTTATTAATTTTATTAATTAACTTTTTTATTAATTAAAATAAGTTAGATTTTTAGATTTATTTAATTAATTATCATAAATCATTCTTTTCATAAAAATCACCAAAAAACATTTTATTTTTCCTCTTTCCTTTTTTTCTTATTTTCATAGATCAAACTGTATAAGTTTCGCGAATGTAATATTTATTTTCCACTTTCTTTCGTTATCATGTAACTGCTCTGGGATGTAATAGTTTTAGGACTTTTTTCTTCTTTTTCTCACCTCTATTATGTATCTTCCCCAAAGCATTATAGTAGTCATATGATTACGTTTCTATCTGTTGCTATTATATTTTATGCTACTTAGTAATTAGGGTGTATGGAAAGATAAAAATGAACGATAAAAAACCCTAAATTCAAGACTAAATAACTGAAAATAACACACTCACACACTTGCACCTCTAGGGTAGCCTCTCTTATTTCCTTCGGAATGAACAGTCATGTCCCTCGAATGTGGGGATGCTTTAGAAAGAACCCTCGATACAAAAGATCATAGTCCCTCGATGACCCTTTGACGTTGCCTTTCAAAAAATAATCTAGTCCCTTACAAAATTGCTAAACCATCCTTACAAGTTGCCTTCGATGACCGTACGATGACCCTTCGCATGTCCCTTCACATCCAAAAGATAGGGCTTCCTACTAACTAATGGTATGTGTTGTACCCCAAAATTTTCCCTCTCATTTCTCAAAACATTCCTCACCAAAGATCTCCAATGCTCAAGGGTATGATCAGGCAAGGTCACCTCCTAAGCATTGGCTCCAAATTAGGGTTTTGGTTTTCCCAAGGACAATTGGACTTTTTATGCCTCAAATGACTTTCATGGTTAATTATGGATCTCCAATATTTCCCATACCAAGTTTCAAGTCTTGCATCACAAAATTGCTCAATCAATTACTTAGATGACTAAAAATCAACTATATTGGATAAAAAGTCAATTGTGATCAATATACGGTCAAACTTCAATATTTTTGGCCAACATCAACATTTTTAAGTCATATTAATTATTTTATCAAGGGATGATCATGATTCCTCAAGGAAAGCATTCAAATCATCAAAGGGGCAAAATTGACCAAATTAGGGTTTTGATTGAGAATGACTGATCATTGACTTTTGACCTAGTACATGACCTAATGTCTTGAATCATGATCTTAAGGATTCAAACATAATATCTTGAACTAATTTCATGGCTCAAATTATTTCTCAATATCAATGGATTGATATTTGAAATTTGATCAACTAATGAAAAGTCAATTGATACACAAAAAGTCAAACTTTGACTTTTTGGTCAACATTACATTTCAAAGATCAAAATTCATCAAGACACTCAAAAATATCAAATTTGATCATCAAGAATCAAGAAAGTCAACAAAAATTCAAAGTTTTCAATACTTAGAAATTTTCTAAGTGTTTTTATACTTGATAAATTTATTACTTCATAACATTTTTTCACCAAGATGCAAGATGATTCAAGGAAAACTTTCAACATGAAAGTTGTAGATCTTGATGAATTCTATAACTTTGTATCAGAGGGTTTATGTCCAAAAAATTCTTATATTTAAGGGTATAAGCCCATAAAGTCGTGACATTTTTCATAAAACACTTAGTGAAAATTTTAGCAAGTTAGGCAGATTTTTTCTCCTAACTTCTTGGCCAATTTTCACCTAGTTCCAATATTATTTTGTCAAAGTGGTCAATATGAAGGTGGTAGATAATGTTTCAAGCTTTCTAAAATGTCAAATAACTTAAAGAGATCATTTTTGAGCTAGGAGAATCGAAGAGGAGAAGTTGAACATTCATTCTTGCATTTCAAGTCATTTTCATGAAGAACACTTGATCAAATCTCAAACATATGCTGCATAATCTTGCTTTGCAGGCTTCTAACTTGTAAATCACTCCATAATTAATTATTTACACAATTTATTAAGTTATGATCCAAGTGATTAATCCATTATCCAAAGCAATTTCCATATTTGGAAGAAAGGCACCATTGCCATTCTTGAAAAGTGACTTTAATCACAAAGACAACTTGTCTTGAGCCTCTAACTTGTTTGTTATGATCACACTCAACATGTATTCTCCGAAGAAACATATTTAAAGCCTCTAGCTACCCTACAAGTCCTTGTACTATGCATTGGAACAAAGTTTGTCAAGCTTGCTTCAAAATCAAGTCACATGCCCATAACATGTGATTTCTTGTTTCTGATCATTTCAAACCCTCAAACCTTTCCCCTATAAATAGAGAGGTCATTTGCAACCTAACACACGAATTCACAAGCCTTGAAACTCCCTCAAACACTCCCAAACTCATAATTGCTCTCAAACTCCATTTTTGTGGCATTTCCGACTCTGAACATCTAACTTCAAATTCATTCGTACGTTTTCCATTTCAATACTTCAAACATCATCCATACACTATATATAAGTGATTCAGGACCCTGTTACACAACTGTAACACCTCCATCACCATCCTCCATTTCCAAAAACAGATTTCTGCACATTGAGTTCTCCAGGAAGATTCAGGCACTCTCAGCATAAAGTAAGCTTTGCATTAGCTTCATAGGAGTCCACTGAAGTTATTCAGATCATCGCAACACCTCAAGGAGTGCTCAAACTCAAAACACGATTTCCAGTTTTGAGGTAAGTTTTCTCAACTTTAAACTTCTCATACAAGCATCATTAATAGTTATTTTGTAAAGATAAAATGTATACATCATTGCCCTGAAGCTAACCATACCCTTAGTTTTCATTTATCTTGCCTGAGTGATACGAATTTGGAATTTGAAATTACATTAAAAAAATTAGGTTAGAATTTGGTACCAACAGAAATTTGTGTTTATCTTTGAGTTTTAGCTTAACTTATTTACATATTTGAAACCGTGATTAAATTTCTAACAAGTTTGATGTTTACATTTTCTGATTTGGTTGAGAAATGAGAAAGTTTCAGAATTCAAAAAAGGTTGTTCTGGTTCTGGCGCGAGGAAGAAGAAGATAGCACAGTCAGAAATGAGTTTAAAATATATTTAGTGATTGTTGACTAAACTAACGGATGCATCACCACCCCGGTGGTTAAAGCGTGTGCCTTTCACCGTTAGGACCTGGCTTCGAGCCCCAGCATCCCATTTTGTGATTTTTCACATTATTTTTGTGCTCTGTTTTTGCTTCTAGTGCGCCTGGGATTTCTTTGACTTGGGCCAAGTTCATTTTTTCTTCAGCATACCCCCTTACTGCTTCATAACACCTGACCCTTATCATTTTTTATTTCTGATTTAAAACAAACAAAAACTATCTTGTGGGCCTAAAACCAAAAACATTTCTCCACACCCCCATTTACTTTTTGAACACTTAGGCCCAACCCTTTGTTATTTCTTTTTTTTATATATATTTTATATTTTCTTTATTTTGTTTAAATTAAAACACAAAAATATATGTTTTCTTAAAATAATTAGACTAAAATTTTTTTTATTCTTTTTATTTTATTTTACTTCACTTATTTTTAAACAAATAAAACCTCAAAAATTCTTATTTCCTAGATAAATAAATTAGACTTAGGGTTTATTTTTGAATTAAATTAGACTTTAGGTTTTGTTAAATAATTAATTAAATTATCTTTTAAATTAATTAGTTTAATTAGGTTAATTAAAACCTTTTCCATAAAAATCCATAAAAACAATTTTCTTTTCTCTTTTCTTCATCTTTAAATTTTTATACATTTTATTATTTCTCATTTACAATTTATGTAACTATCAAACCTTGTAATAGTAATTAGGGTTTATTTTACTTGTCATCCCCATTTGTAAATTTGTATCCCTCATTCCCAATATTGTAATAGCGTAGGATCTTTAAATTCCGCAATTCATCACTTTCCTTATTATTGCTAGTAATTAGGATTTGTATGGCAAGATAAAAAATCAATACCAGACAACCTAAATTCAAGATAAATACATGGAAACAAAAACACTTTGCACACTTACACCTCTAGGATTACCCACACTTATTGCCTCCGATATAAATGATCATGTCCCTCGAAAGTGGGATGTTTTATGAAAGACCCTCGATTAAAAGATTGTAGTCCCTCAATGACCCTTCAATGTTGCCTTCGGTAAACAATCTTAGTCCCTTACGACAACTTCTAAAATATCTTACAAGTTTCCTTCTATAACCGTACGATGATCCATGTCTGTCCTTCACATCCAACGATATGGCTTTATACCAATCAATGGTAAAATAGGACTATCTAAAGGAGGAGGAAAAGAACAAATACTTTTTGAGTAGGTAGATTGCTCGTAATTGCTTGCTCACAAACAAAACCATTTACACCTCTTACTTTTAAAAACACTTTTCCAAAACAAACCTTTTATATACATTCTCAACGATACGAGAATCATTACAAAATTGCCTTACAAAACATCTTTTCAAACATTCTCTTTCAACAAATATTTTCAAAACCAACACTTTCTATACATTATCAACGATACGAGAATCATTGCAAAGTTTTCTGGACGAAGGCATTTTCAAAATATTTTCAAACTTACACAAACACAAAGCATTTCAAAGTGAGCTAGCAATTAAGAGCTTGTAGATAACTACAGATGAAAAGGGTGCTAACACCTTACCTTTTCTTAACCTACCCCCCGAACTCAACAAAATTCTCAAAAGGTGTTGTACCCCAAAATTTTCCCTCCCATATTTCTCAACACATGTCAAGTGAGGTCCCCAAATTGCTCAAGGAAATTCAAGAGTTGACCAGACAAACTCTCTCCTAAGGCAGTTTATCTCAAATTAGGGTTTCCATCTTCATCAAGATGTGTGAACCACAAAGGACTCAAATGCTCACCATTGTCCTAATAGGTTCTCAAGATCATCCATGTCAAGTTACAAGCCTTGCAGAAGAAGTTTACTCAGTTAATTGCTCAAAGGCCTGAAAATCGACTATGCTGGGTCAAAAGTCAAGTGTGGCCCACATACAGTCAAACTTCAAGATTTTTGGTCAACATCCTAATTTTGAAGTATTATCCATCATTTGATAAAGGTTTGATCATTATTCCTCAATGATTGCTCACAATTCATCAAAACCCAAAAGTTGCTAAATTAGGGTTTTGTAGGAAAAGTCAATTCAACTTTAACCAAGCATAACTTTCTCATACTTTATCAGAAATGACCAATCCAAATCTCATTTTGAATAGGATACAATTCCCTATAATTCATCTTCATCTCCCAAGTTCAAAATATGCACTCACAATAAGATATGAATTTTGACATTATAGGTCATTTTGAAAAGTCAACAAAAACACCCTTTGGGTCAAAGCCTCATACATGAACATGAATTACTCAATTGAGATGAGACCAAAAGGGTTGCTTAGAGGACATCCTAATCTTTATAAAAAGTCCAAGAATACCTCTCTAGGGTCAAAATTGAGAGAGTTAGGCATTGGCCAAGTTTACCTTTTTTGCCAAATTGCCAAAACTCAAATGTGCTCAAATTTGCATTTTTTTTGCTAAATGGGCCCAACTTTTTATGCTTGCAACTCAATGATAATGTGGTCCACGAATCAAATGCTTATCCACCAATTGTTTGCTTCATTTTTCAATTTATTTTGATTTTTCATTAATTAAAAATTGAATTAAATCAAATAAATGATAACAATTATCAAAGATTTGATTTGATTGGTTTTTTTGACAAGTTAGCAACCAAGATTTGATGAGCTTGCAAGACCAATTCGAATCAATGATAATTGGAACAAAAAGAGAATGATTAGGCCAAATTTGGAAAGATTACATATGCCATGAAAACAAAATCAAATCTTGAAAAACTTCCAAAGATGTGATCAGTTTTACAACCATAATGCATTCTATAATATATATTGAACGTTTCCAAAGCAAGAATAGGGGTTAAGAGTCGTGCATAACCAAGAACAAAAACTCAATTTTTGGTAGAAAAGTGGTGATATGATTTATACCCTAGAGGAATATTCAAAGCTTTCCAACACTCCTAATCGCATCCTGGAACATCTCTGAAGCTAACTGGATTAATTGCAAGCCTCCTCGTGCCCAGAATCGACCCATAGCAGTCACACGGTTTGCCTAAAAAACTCGTTTTCGATTTCATTGATTTACTCATCATGTGCACGTTTTGATTATATATTCTTGTTCATCATTGAGTTTGCAAGATAATCATTCTATTCAATTTCATTTTTGAGGATTGTATGTAAAACAGCCATGGCTAGAGTTTCTTGGTTAGTTTTAGGGCTTTGCAGTACATGTTAAATAGGACGTTGATTC
Source organism: Vicia faba (assembly GCA_948472305.1). Classification (NCBI taxonomy): domain Eukaryota; kingdom Viridiplantae; phylum Streptophyta; class Magnoliopsida; order Fabales; family Fabaceae; genus Vicia; species Vicia faba. The sequence continues at coordinate 644,959,844 of OX451736.1, read as the reverse complement.
TGGTACCATGATACTCGTGATGATGAGACGAGTTAATTGGTACCAGCCATGGTCATTTATCTTGCTTGTGGACAATTTTTGAGATGCACAGGTCTGTACCTACAACGAAACATCCGTAGGTAAAAGCTTGTTTACCTAAAACGACGGTTTGGTGAAGAAGACAATGCGTGGCACTCCCTGATTGGGTGGTTTGAATTTTAGCGCATTTTTCTAATTAACGATCATGTTTTATGTATTATGCATTATTGTTATTCTATGAACAGATGAAGCGCGTGGTACAGATGGTTGGTCGTGTTTGGTGTTGAGCATAAGGACCTGGGTTCGATCCCCAGGTCCCCAACTCTGTTCATATTATTTTTCAATAGGTGATCAGGTACACTGCAGCCCCCAACGTCCACCATAGGCCATTCAATTTCCACCATCAGATCCATCAGCAATCTGGATCCAACGCTCAAGTAGCAAGAGGTCCATCATGCGCCTCAAGTCAACATGTGCACTTAATCAGGCAGAGTCAAAACGGGCTGAGATTCATTTGGGCCCAGAATTTCAATAGCACCCCCCATAATTGCTAGCACAGGCCCATCATTCTTTCTTATTTCTTTTATTTTATTTATTTCTTTTATTATTTATTTTATTTACTCTTAATTCACAAATTAATCTTTTTTCATAAAAACCATAAAATCAATAATTCATAAAAAAAAATTAGGATTATTTTTTTATTATTATCAAAATTAATTTAATTTAGTTTAACTTAGGGAAATTGTAATTTATTCTTGCAAATAAAATCAAATAGAAATTAGGTTAAAACTCTTGATTTAATTTTATTTTCTCTTTTTCTCAAATACCTAAAAATACAAAAAATAGGTTTTAGAATAAATTAATGTATTTTCACTTAAAATTAATTAGAACTTAAGATTTTCTTTTTTAATTTAATTTTTTCATTATTTTCTTAAAATAACAAAAACATGACAAAAACATTTTTTTAATAGCGAATAGGTCTAGTCAAGGGTCAAAACCCTAGTCGCTTCGTATTTAATTCATCGCGCGCGTGTTAATTATTTTTGCCAATATTTTTGTAACTGTTCATGGTTTGTAATAGTTTAATCTAGGGCTTTTTACTTATCGCTTTTTCCCGGGTTTTTGGCTATGTAAATTAATCCCCCTCCCCGAAGCCTTGTAATAGCGATAGATTTACTTTCTCGCATTTTAATTCCCGCAAATATTTAAACTGCTTAGATGTATGTTAATAGGATTGTATGGCAAGAATGCATGACAAATTAACACAGTTAGAAAACCCTAATATGCAAAGATTAAATAACTGAAAACAGATCACTTGCACATATCACTCTTAGGGTATACTCTCGCTTCGGTTGCCTTCGGTAAATGATCATTAAGCATATGGTGTCTTAGTGGTTGTCCTCCTGTCTGAAAAAGATCAAACGTCCCATTCGAATATTGCCTCAGAAATGATGCCTCAGAAATGTTGTCTCGAATATGATCTTAAGACTCTAGGGTTATTACTAATTTTTCCTAATATTGCTTTAGTGATCGTACGTCCCTTTTGAATTGACCCTTACAACTCCAATGACGGTGCTACCTATTTCTCAATAGTAGGATAGCGCTGTCTAAAGGAAACAAGAATAGAAATGATCCTTTTTCGAGTAGGTAGATGCTAGTAGGTACTTGCTCAAATCAAAACTTTTCACACTTACACTTTTTAAACAAACTTTTAATACAAACTCCGTCACACCTTTGAGGACTGATACATGGGTTATCATGAAGTTAAAACTTTTTTCAAAAAACAAAGCACATACACAAGAAATTTTAAAAAGATGAGCAAGTACCTAAGAGCCCATGAAAAACCATGGATAGAAAGGGTGTTAACACCTTCCCTTTCTATAATCTACCCCCCATACTCAGAATATCTCGAAAAAGGATTTTTTTCTGTACTTTTTTCCTTTCCGATTGGATGAAATAAAAGTTGGTGGAGACTCTTGCTTACCGCGACACTTTGCGAACATAAAACACAAAATGCATACCAGCGTCAAACAGTCGGTTCTGCCACCGTATCATAGAACTGGAGACTCTGCTGGGGACAAAGAAGTGGGGTATACATTAGGATCTAGTTCATCATAATTGCTTCTCTTGATTGCTTTGTTTGCTTTACTTTTAAGGGTTTTTGTTTGGGGTTACTATATATCCTAACCCGGATCTAGGGATACCTTTTAGGTAAGTAGCAATAGACTGTGAGGGAACTGTACGGTGTTGACCAACACGGTTGAAGCAGTAGCTACGTTGGTGTGGCACATTGGTTGGTACCGGTATCTCTTGTGGAGAAACGAGGAGAATACGGAGCCGCTCCGTGGTTTCGTTAAGCATCAATTGACCTTAGAACCTTTAATCGCCCAACTTGGTAATTAGAAAGTAGCGAGATAGCCGGCCTTGGTGTAGAGCTGAGAACTGGTTGATACTTGATGCTACACTCATTGAGACCATACTCTTGGAATAGTTCCAGCCGCAAGAAAAGATTGCGTGAGCTGAAACCATGATCGATGGAGAATGGTCAGTGATGTTGAGATCCTCTAGAACCCGGTTACTTTGCTAGGACAGGTTTGAAACCAACTTAACTTCATGAGGGTATTACCTTTGAACTCATGAAAGCCTTAAACCTAAGGGCTTTGTGTGATTTGACTGTGTTTGCAATATATGTGTTTGCTATACCTGTGGTTTACCATGACATCATGCATCATAACATGGCATTCATGTTTCATTACACTATCCATTTCAAAGACCAAGGGATTTATCTTTGTTCTGTTTTGCAGATTATGGCTTCCGTGCATAGAAATACCATCCGAGTCAACTTTGTGTAGATACCTGTCCAACTTAAAGAGCTAGCCTCAAGAGTTTCTAAGACTTCTATGTTCATTAAGAGACACGGTCAACTTCTCAGCCTGGTTACCTCAAATCTCAATGAACAGATGATGAGCGTACTATTTCAGTTCTTAGATCCCGAGCATCATTGCTTCACCTTTCCAAATTACCAACTGGTACCTACCTTGGAAGAGTTCTCTTATCTATTAGGCATATCCATTCTTGAACAGGTACCCTTCACAGGTATGGAAGAAGTTCCTAGACCAGAAGACATTGCCTCAGCTCTGCATTTGAAACGGGCTGATGTAGTATCCAATTGGGAAACACAAAGCGGGGTCGAAGGTTTTCTAGCCAAATTTCTGATAGACCAGGCTCAACTATTTTGGGATGATTTGGATTTTCAGGCTTTTGAAGATGTCTTGGCTCTTCTTATATATGGTTTGGTTCTCGTCCCTAACCCCGAATCCTTTGTAGATGTGAATGTCGTCAAGATTTTCCTTTCTCGCAACCCTGTGCCTACCTTTCTTGGAGATATCTTGCATGCTCTCCATACTCGTACTATGAAGAGAATAGGGACTCTTATGTGCTGCATGTCGTTGCTGTCGAGGTGGTTTATTTCTCACCTCCCTAAGTTTGTGCTGAAGAACAAAGAAGGTTTGGGTTGGTTGCACAGAAAAATGTCACTCGCTCATACAGATATTCTTTGGTGTTCCCGGGCTATGGAAGACACTGTTGTTATTGACCGTTGTGGGGGATACCCTAATGTCCCATTTCTTGGAATCAAGGGGGGTATAACTTACAATCCTTGTCTAGCTTTATGATAATTTGGTCGTGCTCAGAGAGATGGCCCCTATGAGTTACTTCTTGAGGACATTGTATTTGACTATAAGGAGGACATTAAGGAGCATCGTCGGAGGTTCATACGGGCTTGGGGCATGGTAAACAGATCTGACCCCGAAGAGTTAGGACCAAAGACTTCCCTTTCTATGTAGCCTTATCTCCAATGGGTCCGAGCTCGTGCCCAGAAGCTTGGGATGCCCTATGAGGCCGTATTACCAGTGATTATGGAACCCACTAACGAAGAAGGCATTCCTTACACGGTTATCTATCCTTACATGCCTACTGATCCTGGGGAGTTACAGAGGTCTTGGATTTAGCTGAGGAATGAGCGGGATACTTACCGGGAACAGTACCATGAGCAAGAAAGGATTTTGAAGCTCACCAGGAAGCTCGAGGAAGAAAGAGTGATCAATGACTATATCAGCACAAAGAGGAAGCGTCCATGGGATTTTTGATTTTTTCTTTTTCTAGTTTTAAATTCGTTTTACTTACTTATTTGTAACGCCTTAAAGGGCATTGTTGAACCTTCAAAGTTTAATCTAATAAAGCTTTGTTTATTTTGGTTTGCAAATTTAAATCTCCCAAAGTCTTTGAAATCATTACATGCGCATCCCATTATCATGCACACCATTACAGGTGCCATTACAGGTTTCTCATCTTCTTCGTTGTTTATTTCAGCAGAAATGTCTTCTGATCAAGCCATCAAATATCTTCAGGCATAGAACGCCCAATTCAACCAGATGTTCATAAGTCTGGCTAAAGGGAAGGAGGATCTGAAGACCCTTATTTTGAAAGAGAAGAAGAAGAAGAAGAAGGTCGGTATTCTGAACATGGGTAGAAGATTCGAAGAAAGGTTAAAGCATCAAACTGATCTGACCTCTTCATCCAAGGACGGGGAGAACCAAGAAAGGGAAAAGGACCCTAGTCCTGCAGTTTCTGACAATGATACTGATTACGATGATGAGCAATATCCTTCTGCTGAGGATAGGTACAAGCAGCTAGAAGACCGTCTGAGTGCTATGGAGGTTCAGAAGATACCTGGTTTGGATTTCGGAGAATTGGGACTGGTATCGGGAGTGGTCATCCCTCATAAGTTCAAAGCTCTAATTTTTGCCAAGTATGACGGAATGTCCTACCCAAAACTCCATCTCCGCTCGTATGTCAGGAAAATCCAACCCCACACTGCTGATAGAAATTTGTGGGTGCATTTCTTTCAAGATAGTCTGTCAGGGACTCAGCTTGAATGGTTCTACCAGTTGGAAGGAGCGAGTGTCTGAAACTGGGAAGATCTTGCTGCTTCTTTCTATAAGCAGTATCAGTATAACACCGATCTTGCTCCCACTCATACTCAGCTCCAGGGTATGTCCATGGGTGCAAGTGAAGGTTTTAAGGACTATGCTAAAAAATGGAGAGACTTGGCTGGAAGAGTCCAACCCCCTTTGTCTGATAAGGAGTTGGTTGACTTGTTTCTAGGGACGCTATCTGGTCCGTATTTTAATCACTTAGTCGGTAGCTCGTCATCTGGTTTTACTAAGTTGATTTTGACTGGAGAAAGAGTAGAAGTTGGCATTCGAAGTGGTAAAATACAGAAGGATGCCTCTTCGAGTTCGGTAAAGAAGCCTTTAGCTGGTAAGAAGGAAGCCAATGTAGTCTATAGCCCGAGGGGCCAAAGCAGACCCGAACACCGTCAAATGGTAAATGTTGTAGTGATACCAAGACCCGCAATTGCTCCACAATGCAACAATCAACAAAGGGTGGAAATACCACACTGGTAGTTTACCCGCATCAACATGACATTGGCTGAAGTATTACCTCACTTGCTGAAATCCAACTTGGCGACCTAGAGAGAGGCTCCCAAGAATCCAAACACTGCTTCTCCCAGATACAACCCCAACACACGGTGCGCCTACCATTCTGAGAGTCCTGGCCACGATACAAATGATTGTTGGGCTCTGAGGAATAAAGTACAAGATTTTCTTGAAGCTAAGGAGATAGAGTTTGATGCTCCAAAAAAGTCGAATGTTATAACTGCTCCCATGCCCAAACACGGTCATGGAGTCAATGATGTTGACACTGATTTATTTGTGACCTCTGTTGAAGAAATTTCTACGCCTCTGATGACTGTTAAGAAGAATTTGTATTTGGCCAGTTTATTTCCGGGTTGTGGTGAAGGTTGCCACATGTGTTCGATTATACCTTCTGGTTGCCGTTTGTTGAAGTCAGGTGTTCAGCGCCTGATGGATAATAAAGAGATTTTGTTCGAGAAGACTATGATCCATGTTGTTCCCACTGAACACGTCGCCATTATAACCATTTCCGCCAATCTTTCCAAGGTTTCCTCGAGAAAACCTGTTAGGATTACACCTGTTCAAAGAATTGCTCCATTAATAATCACTGTTCCTGGTCCCATTCCGTACACCTCAGACAAGGCTATCCCATGGAATTATGGTGCTGACATGTATTATCATGGTATTAAGCAAGATCTGAAGACTGAAGAAGCTGATACTGATGTCAGTAATATTGTCGGGACTAGTAAAGTTACCCGAAGTGGAAGGGTTTTCTCTCCTAAGATTGCTCCGAAGATCATCAAGCCTACTGTTATTCCAACTGCTGCTCCAACCAGCACTCTTGACATTTCTCATGTTCCTACTCCGGTTATTACCCCTGTTGCTGAGCCATCTGGGACTCGGGGCAAGGAAATTATAGGTGAGCCTGCCCGGACGGAGGCACCTAAGAAAACCGTTGTGGAATCCTCTAAACAAGAAATAGAGGAAATACTGAAAATCATTAAGAAGAGCGACTACAATATGGTCGAGCAGCTGGGGCAGACCCTGTTGTACCCCAAAATTTTCTCTCTCATTTATCAAGACTTTTCTCACAAGATTCCTTTGACTCAAGACAGGATTAGGGTTTGGTCAGCTCAATACATCTCATCATGCATTGATGACCCAAAATTAGGGTTTGAGTTTGCACAAGGATTTTTGGATTATCAATGCTTCATGTGACTTTCAAACATCATTATGGACCCCTAAGATCACTCATGACAAGTTTCAAGCCTTAAACCACATTTTTGGTCAGTCAATTGGACAGTTGACCTAAAAATCAGTTGTATTGGGGAAAACTAAACCATGGCCAATTTACAGTCAAACTTCATAATTTTTTATCCACATCAACATTTTAAACTTATATGTATCATTTGGTCAAGTTTGGATCACAATTCCTCAAGAAATTTGATCAAATCACCAAAAGGACAAAATGGTCAAAATTAGGGTTTTGACTAAGGAAGGGCAATTTCTGATATTTAACCTAGCAAATGACCAATTGAGTTAAGGCATGATTTCAAGGATCCAATTGCATCATCTTGACCTAATTTCATGGTTCAAAACATTGTAATTTCATTTGATTGACAGATGAAATTTGCAGTCAACTTATCAAAAGTTAACCGTACACTGAAAAGTCAAACTTTGACTTTTTGGTCAAAATCAAGTGCCAAGGGTCATAATTCATAAAAACATGTCAAAATGTGAACTTTTTCATCAAGAAATCCAAATTTTAAGATTAGGGTTTAAATTTGAAAAGTTTCTTAACTTAGAAATTTTCTAAGTATAGAAAATTTTCTTATTTTTTCTCAACTTTAGGCCACTTTTTCACTATGATGCATAATTATTCAAAGAAAGTTCCCAACATGAAAGTTGTGGACCTCCATGAAATCTACAACTTTTCTTCACACACTTTTCCCTAAAGATGCTTGGATCTCAAGATATAAATTTATGAATACATGGTCATGAACTAAATAACTTAGTGAAATTTTGCCATAATTTAGGCAGGTTTTGGACCCAACTTCATGGCAATTTTTCACCTAGTTCCAAGATGTATCTCAAAATTAATTTCAAAGATGAACTATAGATCACATTGCAAGCTTTCCAAAATGTCTAATAACTCCTCAAGATATTTTTTCAGTAGAGAGAATCGAAGAGATGAAGTTGGCATTTTCTCACTTTTTGTCCAAGCCATTTCATGAAGAGCAAAGTTGCAATCAATACCTATGCTACCTAATCCATGATTTAAAGGTCCCAAACTTGTTCCTCACTCCTTAATTTAATGCTTACTCAGTTGAAAAATCTTTGATCCATGCCCTAGAGCCATTACACAAGTTGTAATTCCATAAATGGCATAAAGTGACCATTGCCATTTTGAAAAAGCTCAAACTTTTGCCACTTTCCAATTCTTGAGCATTGAACTTGTCTCCATTGTACATATAAGTTTTACAGGCCTAAAGAAAGTTGTACAAGTTTATACCAACCCTAAGAAAGCAAGTACAAGCATGGTAAGCCTTGTCCCTTCACTTTACTTCAAAAGCAAGAAAGGTTGCAAAAAGGTGAAAACTGGCACATCTGTTGGAAGGTTGACATGAAACCAATTACATACTAATATACAAACATAATACAACTTAACACACGATGAGTTAAGGCCTGAAACACTCCCAAGCACAAAAACACCAGAAAACTGTCAAACTTGTAGTTTTTGGCATAAGCATACCAATCTCTCATTTGGCTTGTGCGTTTCCATTCTTGATCATCAAAACATCTTACCTACTTGATATCAAACCAAATCAGACCTTCATCCCTGTTCTGTAACCACTTCTCCATCATCTGCCATTTTTGTTTTCAAAGCTTGCAGGTTGACTTGGCAAAGGAGTTTCAGGCATTTTCAAAGCAAAGCAAAGTTTGGAATACATCCAGGGAAGTTCAAGAAAGCTCAAGAAAACATCAGGCCTCCATCAAACTCACTCCAGTTCCATACACGATTTCAACTGAAGGAGGTAAAATCTCAACTTCTATCTCCTTGTACAGGCAACCATTGGCCACGATTTGTGAATAAAAAATGTAGCCCTCATTGCAACGAAACTGTACATATCTTTATCTTGCATTTATTTTACTTGAGCTGGGAGAATTTAGAACTTGAAGTTTCTGAAAATATTAGGTTTAAATTTAGGGTTGTTAAAATTATTTCTGACCTTTGATTGTTAGTTCGCGTAACGCATATGGTTGGAATCGTGAGATCAAGTACTACAACTTTCATGTTATGAGTTTTCATTTTTATGGAAGAATGAGAGAGTTATAGGATGTCTGGCCAAGCTTGGGGAAGAAGATGAAGTACAGGGCAAGGACTTTGTTCATGTTATGTTATTTTTTCTTCACTTAAGACAATGGATGTATAGCCACCCCAGTGGCAAAGTAGCGCGCTGATGAGACCCATGTCCTGGGTTCGAACCTAGGCGCTACTTTTATGTTTTTTTCACATTTTTCTCTTTTCCATTTTGCTATTTTTGCAGGTTGGGCTTAGTCTTTTGGGCCATGATTTTTTTGCTAACATTGCTGTCAATTTTTTTCTACAACACCCCTTTTGCCAACTTTTTTATATTTTTATTTTATTTATTTATTTTCATTTTGTATATATATTAAATATTTTCTTTGATGCATAAAAATCCTTAAAAATGTAAATTTCATAATATTGTATTTTTATTTTATTTTAGTTTATTTTTCACATAGAAATATATTTTATTTTTTATATATATCATATATTTTCTTAATAAACTTGTAAAATACAATTAAAACATGTTTAGTTTAATTTATTTTTCATTTCATACTTATAAATATTTATTTTTGCATATATAAAAAATTTATATTTTTTATACAATATTATTTATTATTCTAATACAAAAAATACTTAAAAAATAATATATAAGAACTTTATTTCCTTTAAAATAATAATATTAGGGTTAAGCCTCCCTTTTAAAAATTAGTTTCTTTTCCTTACATTTTTAGGTTTAGATTAAAATTTCTTTTACATAAAAACAAAACAAAAATCTTTTCTTACATGTATATTATATTGCATCTTTAAATATTGTATTATTTATTCTAATTCGTACAAATTTGATTTGGTTGTAATAATTTATTTAGGTTTACATTCTTGCAAATCCCAATTCAAATTTGTATTCTCCCCTCCCATAAAATTGTTATAATAGCTTAGTAATATTTACATTCCGCAATTTACCGCTTTACATGCCATGATTAGTAATTAGGGTTTGTATGATAAGATCAAAACAAAGCAAAATAGAAAACCCTAAATACAAGATGAAACCAAAGCATGAAAATGATACACTTGCACACAAGCATTCTTATGGTTTCTCCACTTGGATGCCTAAAAATGGCCATATTACGCATGCGAAGTATCTTGGCAAAACAAACAAATATAAAGATCATAGTCCCTCGATGATGCTATTCAAAAAGTTACCTTACAAAATGATCTTGGTCCCTCAAAATGCTAAGATACTTTGCAAATATTGCTAATCATGGTTATACGATGACCCGCGCTCGTCCCGTTTACATCCAAAGATAGGTTTGCTTACCAAATAAATGGTAAGACAACAATGTCAAAGGAATAGAAAATGCACAAGAAAGACATTTGAGTAGGTAGATTACTTCTAGTTACTTGCTCTATTTTCAAACAATTATCTTTGCTACTTTCAAAATAAACACACACATTTCCAAACATTTTTCAATCATTGAAAACATTTTCAAAAAGACAAACATCTTTATATACATTCTTACGAATGAGAATCATTACAAAGATTGCCTAAACGAATGGCCTCTTTTACAAAATACTTTCAAAAACACACCAAGCACATTTTCAAACAACAAAAGCAAGTGATCTAAGCAAGTAACTAAGAGCCCATGGAAAACCATGGATGAAAAGGGTGTTAATACCTTCCCTTTTCATAATCTACCCCCGGAACTCAAGAAAACATCTCAAAGGTCTTTCCTGTGCTTTTTCACCTTTTCTTTTGGATAAAAGAAAAGTCGGTGGCGACTCTTGCTAACCGCAACATTTATGATAAAATGAAAAACCCTTAAGTCATTTCTCTCACTGTATCATAGACCCCATCAAAGATATCCATGTTGTCTATGATGTTGTGTTTTGAAGCCCATGCGAAGGCTTTGATTGCATTTCTCAAGACTGCACATTTGCCGCAGGAATCTTCAGCAGATCAGTTCAAAGATTGTGTGGCCAGCCTGACTACTGACGATGGGCTGGGTTTTTCAGATGCGGATCTGACACCAAAAGGAAGGAAGCATAATGATTCTATGCATGTCTCGATTGAGTGCGGGGGCACCACTATGGCTCATGTACTGGTAGATATCGAATCTTCACTGAATGTTCTGTCGAAGAAAGCGTTGGACCGCTTGGATTGTGAGGGTTTGACTCTAAAGCCTAGTAACATTTTGGTAAGGGCTTTTGATGGATCGAAGAGAATGGTGCACGGGTAGGTGGACATCCCTGTCAAAGTGGGTTCTCAGACTTTTGGGTCCACCTTCTACGTAATGGATATCAGGCCGTCGTATTCTTGCTTGTTGGGTCGTCCTTGGATTCATGAGGCTGGGGCAGTTACTTCCACACTCCACCAAATGCTGAAGTATCCGGTGAAGGGAAAGATTGTCACAGTACGAGGTGAAGAAGAATATATGGTGAGTCACTTCAACTCCTTCAGGTACGTAGAGATGTACGGGGAATTCATAGAAACTCCTTGTCATAATTTCGAAGAAGTCCCTCAGATCTTGGCATCAACTGAAGTTACTACCGACAAACCTCTGTTGAAGATGGATTCTCTCAAGGACGCTAAGGTTGTGGTTGAAGAAGGTGGGCGTACCAATTGTGGTCAGCTCCCTGATTTCACTCACAAAACTGACAAATTTGGTTTGGGCATTACTACAAGGGCTCAAAGGGCGGTTAGGTGCGTTCAGGCTGGAAGACCTCCTCTACACATCAGCAATCGGGGAATTAATGCAATTGAAGACATAGAAGAGGATTCAGACATTGAAAACTGGATCTACCCTACAACCAACGTTGGACTGAATAACTTGACGGCTAGGGACTTCATACTTGTTTCTTTTATTCCGCAGTAATTGACTCATTTGTTTTAAAATTTGTAGTTAACAATTTGAAACTTTACGGCCCAGTGCCTTGCCCGAGGAACCTTGACTTTGCTTGTGAGGGCTATTATTTGTCATTTCATATATAATTAATAAAGCATTGGACGTTTCTTGCATACAAATTTTTCCCTCCCTGGTTTTCTTTTATGTCACTCACTTTATCAAAACAGTTATTCTCTTACACACACTCACGTATCATACTGCAGATCCATATCCACTCAGGATCCCATTAATAAAACTCTGCTACTGCCAGTTATGACTTCAAAAATCCGATCAACCAAGCCGAGGACGAAGGTGAGGATGATTGTGAGGTGCTTGGAAAACTTGCTAGACTATTACAGCAAGAAGAAAGGGCCATACAGCCTCATGAAGAGCCAGTTGAGTCAGTGAATTTAGGTATAGAGGAAGACAAGAAAGAGGTCAAAATAGGTGCGGATCTAGAGCCTAGTGTCAAACAACAGTTAATACAGATGCTACACGACTATGTTGAGATCTTCGCCTGGTCCTATGAAGAAATGCCTGTTTTGGACATTGATATTGTGGTACATCGCCTGCCGACTAAAGAAGACTGCCCTCTGGTAAAGCAGAAGGTCTGCCGTATGCACCCTGAAATGTCAGAGAAAATCAAGGTAGAGGTCATGAAATAGTTCGACGCAGGATTCTTAGTTGTCACTTCTTATCCACAGTGGGTTGCCAACGTTGTTCTGGTGCCTAAGAAGGACGGTAAGGTACAGATGTGTGTGGACTATAGAGATCTTAACAGAGAAATCCCCAAGGATGACTTCCTACTTACTCACATTGATGTTCTAGTTGACAACACCGTGCAACACAAGATCTTCTCCTTCATGGATGGTTTTTCTGGCTACAACCAGATCAAGATGGCTCCTGAAGACATGGAGAAGACAACCTTCGTTACACAGTGGGGCACCTTCTATTACAAGGTAATGTCTTTTGGGTTGAAGAATGTTGGGGCAACTTATTAATGCGCCATGGTCGCTTTGTTCCACGATATGATTCACCACGAGATCGAGGTTTATGTTGATGACATGATAGCCAGGTCTCAGATTGAGGAAGAGCACCTTGATCATCTCCAGAAACTGTTTGACAGGTTGAAGACGTACAAGCTAAGGTTGAATCCGAACAAGTGTACCTTTGGGGTAAGGTCTGGTAAGCTTATGGGTTTTGTTGTCAATGACAAAGGTATTCAGGTAGACGCTGCAAAGGTAAAATCCGTACAAGAGATGCTGGCTCCCCGCACAGAGAAGGAAGTTAAAGGTTTCTTGGGACATCTAAATTACATCGCCAGGTTCATTTCACATCTGACTGCTACTTGTGAGCCAATCTTCAAGCTGCTGAAGAAAGATCAAGTGGTAAAGTGGAATGATGAATGCCAGACCGCTTTCGAAAGAATCAAGGAATACCTTCAAGAACCGCCAATTTTGATGCCTCCAGTTGAAGGAAGACCTTTGATTTTATACTTGACAGCGCTAGACAATTCAATGGGATGTGTGCTGGGGCAGCATGACGAGTCTAGTCGAAAAGAGAACGCCATTTATTACATTAGAAAAAAATTTATCGACTGTGAGACCCGATACTCATTGCTCGAGAAAACTTGTTGCGTTTTGGCATGGGCTTCTCGCCGACTGAGACAGTATATGCTGACTCACAATACCTTTTTGATATCAAAGATGGATCCAATCAAGTATATTTTCGAGAAGCCCTCCCTCTCCAGAAGAATAGTAAGATGGCAGATGATCTTAACCGAGTACGACATCCAATACACAACCTAAAAAGCAATCAAGGGGAGTGTATTGGCGGATCATTTGGCGCATCAGGCCGTGGATGACTACCAGTCCATGAATTTCGAGTTCCCGGATGAGAATATCATGTTGGTAACCGAATGCGAAGAACCTGGACCAGATCAAGGACTTGAGGAGGGATCTCGATGGACTATGTATTTTGGTGGAGCCTCGAACGCGTTGGGTAATGGCATCGGTGCCGTAATTATATCTCCTGGCGGATTATGAAGCGTGTATCATGGGTCTTCGAGCTGCTATTAACCTGAGGATTAAGTTCTTAAGTGTATTCAGGGATTCCGCTCTAGTGATAAGTCAGATCAAAGGCGAGTGGGATACGAAGCTCCCGAATCTTATTCCTTACAAAGAGTATGTACTGACGTTGCTCCCACACTTTGAGGAGATCACCTTTGAACATTTCTCACGAGAAGAGAACCAGTTGGCGGATGCGCTAGCTAACATTTCTTCTATGTTCAAGGTCAGATGGGACAATGAACCTCCCCAGATTACCATTGAGAGGCTGGATGAACCCATGCATTGATGTGACATTGAGACTGAAGAGGTAGCAGATAAACCTTGGTTTTACGAGGTAAAGAGGTATCTTGAGGCTCAAGAATACCCTGAGGGGGCATCTGTTAATGATAGGAAGTTTCTAAGAAGGTTTGTTGCGAAGTTCTTCATCAGTAATGGAATTCTCTATAAGCGTAACCATGATTCAACCTTACTACGGTGTGTAGACAAAGGCGAGGAAGAAAGGATCATGATAGACTTACATGAAGGCACCTTCGGAATTCATTCTAGTGGACATACCATGGCGAAGAAAATCCTACGGGAAGGATATTACTGGTCCACTATTGAAGCCGATTGTTTTCAGCACTCTCGAACCTGTCATAAGTGCCAAGTCTATGCTAATAAGGTGCATGTACCTCCATTTCCCCTGAATGTTTTGATAGCTCCTTGGCCTTTTTCAATGTGAGGCATCGACATGATCGGCGAGATCAGACCTACTGTGTCTAACGGGAATCGCTTCATTCTAGTAGCCATTGATTACTTTACGAAGTGGGTTGAGGCAGCTTCCTTTGCTACAGTAACCAAGAACGTTGTGGCGTGGTTCATCCGACACAATCTGATCTGTCGATATGGTGTACCAGAGAGAATTATTATTGACAATGGTACAAATATCAATAACACAGTGATCACCGAGTTCTGCAAACAGTTCAAGATTCAGCATCATAACTCGTCTCCCTACCGGCCGAAGATGAATGGCGTTGTTGAAGCGGCTAACAAGAACATCAAAAATATTGTACAGAAGATGACGGTGACATACAATGACTGGCACGAGATGTTACCATTCGCTCTTCATGGGTACCATACCTTAGCACGGACGTCGACAGGGGCAACGCCCTACTCTTTGGTGTATGGCATGGAGGCAGTCCTACCCATCGAAGTCCAGATACCCTATCTCAGGATTATGAAGGATGCGGGTTTGAACAAAGATGACTGGATCCAAATCCGACTTGATCAGCTGAATCTAATCGATGAAAAGAGACTTACTGCTATTTGTCATGGTCAGACGTATAAAAAGCGAATAGTCAAGGCTTTTAACAAGAAATTCAGACGTCAAGAATATCAAGTCGGGACCTAGTGATCAAACGCATCATACTACCGCAAGGTGATCCCAGGGGCAAATGGACCCTCACATACGAAGGGCCATTTGTGGTTAAGAACATTTTCTTGGAAGGAGTTATGATTCTAACCACCATGGATGGTGACGACCTTCCTCACCCCGTCAATACAGACATAGTGAAAAGATATTACACATAATCAAAGACCCGCTATGTTAACTGGCCTAGGAAAAAATAAGGGCTTCCCGGCGAACCAAAAGGGTTCGGGAAAAAGTAAGGGATGAAAATTAAAAAACTGTACACCCGGCAAGTCGAAAACTTGAAAAGGCGGCTTGGGCAAAAAAGGGTATCCCGGTGGACTGAAAACCCGAAAGGGAGGTCTAGGCAAAAATTAGGGATCGAAGTGTAACACTATGTCTCATTGGATCATCTCACAACCAGATTTCGGTATCGGCTATCAAGCTCCGACGGTGCCAATCAATCTAATCCACCTTTGACCAAGCAGCAAAGTGATGAGACGCTTGAAGATATAAAGGCAATAGTAGAGTTGGAACCCAATGGGGTCGTTTCACATAGATGTTTTTTATTTCTTTTACACAAAGTGTAATTTCTTTCGGAGGCGTTCTCTTACTAGGACGTCAGCCTCTTTGTATAAAATGCCTATTACAGGCCAATTTCAAAATCAATACAATTCATTTTCACAAGAAATTTCAATTTGTTTCTTTTTCTTTTTTCTGTTTTGTTTTGCAAGAACGTCTAGTGGTTTATTTTTTATATATGCATTTGAAAATGATTGATGCTCATAAGGATTTACATAAGAAACAAAAGACGATTACTGGTAATTCCAAAAACATGGAAAACAAGAAGTACCAAACCTCACAGTTACTCTGTGCATCAGGTGCCGAGATAAAGCCAGCTTGAGAACATGAGTAACGGTACATACACTCCCCACAGAGTAAAAAGTATCCAAAGACAGTGATTTTAACTTTCTGGAACAGGACATAACTCTCCCCAGCTGAGGTTCACAATCGCGAGTGAGTGAGTAAATTTTTCCCCAAGCAGAGTTTATTTCTCTCACAAGCAAAAATTCAATCTTCAACAGAATTCATTATCACCAGTAACGGAAATTTATTCCCAGCTGAGTTTATCTCTCCAAATCAGCGGATTTATCAACAAAGTATCTCCTCTCCAACAGAGTTAATCCCTTATCCGCAGACAGGGTCTCTCCCGGCAGAATATCCACCAGTCGAATGGATGTGAATCCCCAACATAGTCATCCTTGTTCACCATCCCCAACAGAAGTAGAGGAACTATGGTTTTTTTACAGCAATCAAGAATACCATTTCCCATACTCTCCAAACAACAGTCAGGGATTTATTTTCCCGGACTCAGATTATTACGCCAGCATTTCATGTTCATACATCATGACATATTCATACATTACATATAACATAATCTCAGTTATTTTGAGAACCTCGTCACAATGCATCTCATGCATCGCACATAACTAATCCTGTATTTCTTTCAGGAAAGACAATTATTATCAACAATTTCCAGCAGGTCCATGATCAACACTCGAAGCTAAACAGAGTAATCATCGGTGCGACAAATGCAACCTTACCCAGGTTCATTCTTAAGTTTTACACAAACTTATAACCTTATCCCGGTTCCTCCTAAAGTTTTACACATACTTATAACCTTATCTCGATTCATTCAGAAGTTTTACACGAACTTATCACCAAGCAACCTTACCCCGGTTCCTTCTCACTGCCCTACTATTCAGGCTCTCATATCAAAGTAAACCTACTATCCAGGTTCCTTCTCATAGCCCTACTATCTAGGCTTTCATTTCGAAGTAACCCTACTGTTGTACCCCAAAATTTGCCCTCCCATATTCTTCAAGATTTGCCAAAAGCATGCTTCACAATCTCTCAAGAGTTGCACAGTTCAATGGCCTCCTAACAGTCAAAAACTAGGGTTTTGGTTCTGGCAAAGAAGTTGAAGTTTCCAGGGGTCCAATCAAGTCCCACATGCCTACAAACATGGTCAAGCATCCATATGCCAAGTTTCAAGACTTACAGCACAAAATTGCACAGTCAAAAACCCTAATTGCTCAACAGTCAACTGTAGGGGCAAAATGGTCATTTGACAGTCAAAAGTCCAAATTTTTGGTCAACATCTTATTTTGAAGCCACAAACATCATTTGATCAATTCTTGATCATGATTTTCAAGGCATGGCTCAAAAAGTCTCAAGATGCAAAAGTTTCCATATTTGGACAGTTGAAAAAGTCAACTGTAACTTGACCAAGGCATAACTTCCACATGGTTCATCAGAAAAATTCCTTCCAAAGCTCATTGTGAAGAGAATGACATTTCCTACAACTCCTCTTCACACTTCAAGTCCAATAAATGCTCTCACAAAAAGTTATCAATCTCAACATTATAGGTCATTTTCAAAAGTCAACAAAAAGGGACTTTAAGTCAAAGACCATAACTTGAGATTGGTAAATCAAAATGACATGGGACCAAAGGCATTGGTTAGAGGACTTCAATACCTTTCCAAAATATCATAGAACATGATCAAAGCTTAAAAATTGAGCAAGATATGCCTTGTGGAAGTTGGGAAAGTTTTGGGAATTTTGAAAAGTCAACTTTGCTTCAAATGCCTCAAAATTGCTAATGGGCCTCATTTCTTCCAAGAATCATCACCCAAAAGCTATGCACGACCCATTGACTTTAAAGGGAGTTATTTTATCATTTTTTATTAATTATTTGAATTATTATTATTATTAGTTCATTTAATTAAAATAAAATATGACAAAAATAGAAAACCATGTTTTCCAATCCCTTTTTGCAGCATATTCTCTCCATAAAACCTCAAGATTTCGTGCATCACTAATATGGAAAGATTTGGCCATGATTGGTATCAAAAGGGCATGAAAAAGATTGAAAAGATTACATTAAAAAATCAAATATTTGATTCATGAATGCAAAGGTTTTTGGTTTGGATTTTCACCCTAATTCATTCCACATATAAGCACAAACGTAAACCTAATGCAAAGAACCTGGAAGCTGCGCCTCAGACCACAAACAAACTTTGCATTTTTTGTCAAAAGGTTCAAAACTGAAAACACAGCTAGAGGGCGTTTCAAGGCAAGAGAATAATTCCATTACATTCCTGAGACATCAAGGAAGCTTCCTGAATCAAAACCACAGTCTCTAACCTCAAGAATCGGTAGAATGAGGCCGCCCTGTTCTTGACATTTTTCATATTCGTGTTTTAATTTATACGCATCATCCTTGCATTTTTCTTGTTGATTTATACTAATATGGTTGTTCTAAATCTGTTGGCATCATTTAATTGAGTTTTTGTGCCCTGTACATGAATCCACCATGGGAGCTCGTTAGGGTTGCAGAGATGTGAAATTGGGGTTTCTTGCATAAGAAAAAATTAGGCAGCAAGACCAGGACCATTCAACTCAGTGCATCTGGACGATTCAATCCCACTAGTCGCGCTCTTTTTATGTTTGCGCATGGCCTAATCGTTATTTTTGTGTTCTTCACTTAGTGGGGGTTTAAAAACCCCGCTATCTACTCTATGTTTTCAGGCAAAAGCGAAGAAGGAAGAGGAAGACGCTGGCGTGTTGAATGCTGGTTGGCCAGTTTGAATAACTGGAGCCTTTTTTTTATTATCCCACTAACCCTTTCTTTCTCTCTCATATTGATTATTGCCCACTAAAGGAATAAACGAACGCGCTTGGCTGGTTGGTAAGTGAGGTGTCCTTCAAGCATTGGGACCTGGGTTCGATTCCCAGGTCCCCTCCCTTCTCAATATCATTTTGTTTAATGTATTCCTACGCAGCTTGCATCCTAAGGTCCACTATACAACTCCATGCCTTGGCTTGCCACATGTCTCAGGAGACGAATCTGAAGGTCAGGATGAGAGGTCCATCATACACATCAGTTGACCATGCCACACACGCGCTGAAAAAGTCAAACGAGGCCAGAAATCATTGGGCCTAATTGCTTGCTACAAACCTCCATAACTAGGTCTACCACCCCTTTTGTTTGTATTTCTCTCCTTCATTCTTTGTTCTATTTTTTTATTTGCTTTAATTTAATTGCTTTCTTTTTTTTTAAATTCCACAAATTAATTTTAAATAATAAAAATACAAAAATCAGAAAAGACAAAAAAATAAAAATATATTTTATTTAATAGTTTTTGTAAATAAATTTTATTAATTAATTTAGTTCTAATCTTAGGTTTAATTTTAATGTTTTTTTAATAAACTAAAAAATGTAGAAATTAGGTTTTTAATGCTTTTATTATTTTTTTCTTTTTTTTACCATATTTAATTATTAATTATTTTGTAAATAAATTTATCATCAAATAATTAGGTTAAAACTAGGTACAACTTAAACATTTTTTTTAATAAATCAAAAATAGTTTAGAATTAGGGTTTTTAATTCCAATTTAATTTTCTCATTAAACTCCATAAATACAAAAAACTCCAAAAAGTTCTTTCTTTTATTTAAACTTAATTAATTTATTAATTGTAATGTAATTTCTTTAAAAGGGTCCAACGCCCTCGCATTCTCGATTTTTATTTCTTTTCGCACATTTACTTTTATTTCCCTTTTTTAAATTTCATGTATTTGCCCCCAAAGCCTTGTAATAGATTAATTAGGGTATTTACTTTCCGCATTTTATTTTATTCAAATCGGGTCTTGGATTAATTTGGCGATGTAGACCCGCGCCTTTGTAATAGCGTAGGACTTTTATCTTCCCGCATCTTTTAACTGTTAATAACCACATGAAAGAATGAATGCCAAAAATAAAAATAAAGCGTAGATCACCAATGCATGACAAGATAAACATAATTGAAAATGACACACAATTCACACACCACCCCTAGGGTACGCCTCGCTGTTGCCTTGCCCCTCGAAACGTGGTCGTCGAGTAGAGGATGTTTTAGTAAGTCCTCATGTCCATGAACATGGCATGAGGGTAGCTTCTAAGGTGTCTTCCTATTGCTCTGGTGACCACACTGTCCCTAAAACCTCGAATTGACCCGAACACCTCCGACGGTGGTGTTACCTACCTCTCAATGGTGGGATGGCACTATCTTAA
Source organism: Vicia faba (assembly GCA_948472305.1). NCBI lineage: Eukaryota > Viridiplantae > Streptophyta > Magnoliopsida > Fabales > Fabaceae > Vicia > Vicia faba. Next base: position 644,939,586 of record OX451736.1, on the reverse strand, counting down.
GGACATTTACACGGACGAATTCCTTAGGGTAGGTAGATGACTCGTAGATACTTGCTCTAATTCAAAACAAATCAAAAACTTCTTTTCACACCGACACTTTTCAAAAAGCTTTCAAAAACAACTTTTCAAACACTCTTGAGGACTGATACAAGAGTCGAACTGAAATTTTAAACGAAACTTTTTAAAACCCACAGTTGAAAAGCAAACAAACATTTTGAAAACACAAATGAGCAAGTATCTAAGAGCCCATGGATAACCATGGATAGAAAGGGTGCTAACACCTTCCCTTTCTATAAATCTACCTCCCGAACCGAGAATTAATCTCAATAAGGAATTTTTCTGTGCTTTTGTCCTTTCCATGTTGGAGAAAATAAAAGATGGTGGCGACTCTTGCTTCCGCGACATTTCACGAACCAGCATTAAACAGTCAGTTCCAGATCCACCGATCACAGAACTGGTGACTCTGCTGGGGACATACTCTTATAAAGTGAGGTGTACCTTAGGATAGTTCATAACTGTGTTTTCAATTGTTGTGCTTTGTTTGCTTTAAAATTGTGGGTTGCATGGGAGTTACATAGATCCTAACCCGGATCTGGGGATACCCTGTTTAGGTAGCATAAGCTGTGAGGGACTTGTCCGGCGTAGACCGACATGGGTGAAGCAGTGGCTACGTTGGTGTGGCACCTTGGTCTGTACCGATATCCCTTGTGTCACAACGAGGAGAATATGGGTCTTCTGAGGAGTCATTAAGCACCAACAGACCTTAGAACCTTAAATGACACAACTTGGCCATTAGAACAGTAGCAGTATGCTACGCCCATTGAGGCTAAACTCTCGTGATGGTTCTGGCTGCAAGAAAAGATTACGATGCTGGAGTTATGACCGATTGAGGGTAGTCAATGATATTGGGATCCTCTAAGAACCCGGTTACTTTTGATAGGATAGGTATGAACCAACAAACTGAAAGAGGGTAATACCTAAACCTCATGTTGGCCTAAACTTTAAGGGCTTGTCTTGTGTGACTTGTGTGCCTTACCATGTTTGCCTTTGTAAATATTTGTGGTGTGCTTTATCATAACATCATAACATCATGAGCATTGCATGCATCCTGCATAAGGACTAGCCATTTCAAAGACAAGAGGGTTTCACCTTTGCTCTGTTTTGTAGGACATCATGATGCCTGTGCGAAGGAATACTATCCGGTTCAACTTTGTTCACCCACCTGAGTTACTTGAAGAGTTGGTTAGCAGAATTCCAAATACCACCTCCTTCATCCAGAGGCATGGTTCTCTTCTCAGTTTAGTCACTACAAAGCGGGATCAACAGTTGATGAGTGTCCTGGCCCAGTTTTATGACCCTCTGTACCAGTGTTTCACCTTTTAAGACTTCCAGCTGGTCCCTACCCTGGAAGAGTTCTCTGATTTGCTTGGTATCCCTATTTTGGATCAGACTCCCTACACTGGTTGGGAGAAGACCCTCAGGCTTGAGGAAGTTGCTGCAGCTTTCCCCTTGACTCACCAAGAAGTAATGGACAACTGGGTGACTAGAAGCGGAGTTAAGGGTTTCTTGGCCAAGTTCCTGATTGGTAAAGCTAACAGTTTCTGGAATGACTTGGACTTTAGGGCGTATGAAGACATCTTGGCTCTCTTAATCTATGGGCTAGTCTTGTTTCCTAATCCTGACAACTTCATCAATGTCACTGCCATAAGGATCTTCATGTCTCAGAATCCTGTGCCCACTCTCTTGGGTGACATCCTGCAACGACTCTATGCTCGTACTGCCCGAAGACGAGGAACTCTATGGTGTTGTATCCCTTTGTTGGTGAGGTGGTTTATTTCGCACCTCCCTAAGTTCGTGCTGAAGAACCAAGAAGGAAGAGGTTGGGCTCATAGGTTAATGTCTCTCACTGATAAGGACATCATTTGGACTTTCAGAGGTTTGGATGAGGTAGCTGTTATTGATCGTTGCGGAGAATACCCTAATGTTCCTTTGATTGGTACTCAAGGAGGAATCTCTTATAATCCATGTCTAGCGCTCCGTCAGTTTGGAAGGGCCAGAAAGAGCAGGGCCTCATGAGATGTTGGTGCCTCACATCAGTTTTGAGTTTCAAGTGGATAGTGACGAGCTGCGTCGTAGGTTCATCAAGGCTTGGGACAAAGTTCATAAGGCTGACCCACAAGAGTTGGGGCCAAAGACTTCTCTACCTATGGAAGCCTACTACAAATGGGTTCGCATCCGTGCTCAGAAGTTAGGTATGCCATACGAAGCTGTCAGACCCGTCATTCTTGAGTATCCTGACAAAGATGGGGCTCCTCCAACTGTCCTCCCTCCTCAGATACCTACTGATTATGAGACATTAAAGAGGTCTTGGTCGCAACTGCGAGAAGAACGGGATTCTTATCGAGAAAAGTTCAACGAGCAGGAATTGAAGATCCAGAAGCTGACGAAGCAGTTGGAGAATGAACGAGCTCTTAATGACTACATCCGTACTGAGAAGAGGAGACCCTGGGATCAATGAGGAGCTCTGGATGTTCTTTTACAGTTTTATTTCCCTTTTCAGTATTTCCATTTTATGTAACGCCTAAGAGCAACCTGTTGAACAATTTAAGTTTCAAAGTTGAATCTAATGAAGTGTGTTCATTTTTGTTTACAAAGTTGATTCCTGATTGTCTTTGAAAGCATAAATCATACGCATTCCATTCATCATGTGCATAGCAGGTTTTCTTCTTTTCAGGTTGCTTACCGTTCTTCGCTGTTTATTTCAGCATCATGAACCCTGACTCATCATCAACCGAGATGTCTATCAAGGCCCTTCAGGCGCAGAACGCGCAATTTCAGGAGCTGATCATGGGTTTGGCTCAAGGCCAAGAAGAGCTGAAGGCTTTACTCCTGAAGAAGGAGAAGAAGAAGAAGAAGAGAACTGTTCTTTTCAACTTGGGCCGGAGGTTTGGTAACACTCTGCAGAATGAAGAAGCTGGTTCATCTGTAGGCAAGAGCAGTCCCCAAGGGGGAAAAGGTCCTAGTCCGATAGTCTCTGACAACGAGACTGATTTTAATGAAGAACAGTATCCTCCTGCTGAAGACCGGTACAAGCAGTTGGAAGACAGACTGAATGCAATGGAGATCCAACAAGTGCCTGGGCTGGATTTCGGAGACTTGGGCTTATCTACTGGTGTGATTATTCCTCACAAGTTTAAAGCACCATCTTTCACCAAGTATGACGGGGCGTCTTGTCCCAAGCTACACCTCAGATCTTATGTGCGGAAGATTCAACCGTACACAGTGGATAAGAACTTGTGGATCCACTTCTTTCAGGAGAGTCTTTCAGGGACTCATCTCAAATGGTTCTATCAGCTGGATGGGACCAAAGTTCGTAACTGGGAGGAGTTGGCTACTGCTTTTTACAAGCAGTATCAATATAATGCCGACCTTGCTCCTACACGTACCCAGCTCCAGGGTATGTCGCTAGGATCAAGCGAAGGTTTTAAAGAGTATGCACAGAAGTGGAGGGATCTGGCTGGCAGGGTGCAGCCTCCGTTAACAGACCGTGAGTTGGTGGATATGTTCTTGGGGACCCTATCTGGGCCATTTTTCAATCATCTTATCGGTAATTCGTCTGCAGGGTTTACTGATCTTATTCTGACTGGGGAAAGGATAGAGGCTGGAATGAAGTCCGGTAAAATTCAGAAGGGTGTATCTTCAAGTTTTGAGAAGAAACCCTTTAAGAAGGAGGCCAATGCTGTATATGGGCCTAGGAGGCAAGAGAAACCAGAACGCCGCCAATCTATCAACGCGGTGATGATTGCTAAGCCTGCTGCCGCTCCTCGGCAAACCAATCCACCCAGGGCTGAAAGACCCATAAGAGAGTTTACCCGTCTAAGTATGACCCTATCGCAAATCTTGCCGCAGTTGCTATCCACCAATTTGGTGACTGTTAGAGAGGCCCCGAAGGTTGTGAATACTGCCTCTCCCAAGTATAATCCGAATGTCCGCTGTGCTTATCACTCCGATAGCCCGGGGCATTCCACTGATGACTGTTGGGCCTTAAGGAATAAGGTGCAAGACCTTATTGACGCAAAGGAGATACAATTTGAAGCGCCTGAGAGGCCAAATGTGGTGACTGCTCCTATGCCCCAGCATGGAGTGAATGCCGTTGATGAAGATGTGTATGCCGTTTCTGTGAGTGATGTAGCTACTCCTCTGATGACTGTTAAGAGGAACCTACTGCTGGCCGGTTTATTTCCGGGTTGTAGCGAAGGTTGCCTTTTCTGTGCTGTTTCCCTTTCTGGTTGTCCTTTGCTGAAATTGGGCATCCAAAGCCTGATGGACAGCAAAGAGATTCTGTTCAAGAAGACCGCAGTTCTGTTTGTTCCGGTGGAAGAAGTATCTGTTGTTACCATTTTCAATAATCCAATCAAGGCTCCCCCGAGGAAGCCAGTTAAAATCATGACTGTCGCACCCATTGTGATTACTGTTCTGGGGCCTGTCCCCTATGAATCTGATAAAGCTGTCCCATGGCACTATGGGACAGATGTATATGTACATGGTATAAAGCAAGAGTTCAACACTGGTACCAGCATCAGCAATATCATTGGTCCAGCCAAAGTTACCCGTAGTGGCAGGCTCTTCTCGCCTGACATTGCGCCACCAGCTATTCGAAGACCTCTCGTTATAACACCTGCAAGTGCACCTGTTCCCATTTCTGATCAAGTTGCTTCCCCTGATGCCGAGTCATCTAATGCTCGGGGCAAAGGGATTGAAGATGAGCCTGCCCGGATGGAGGCACCAAAATCTGTGAATGCTGAGGCCTCCCAACAAGAGATGGAGGAAATTCTGAAGATAATCAAGAAGAGCGATTTTAATGTTGTTGAACAGCTGGGGCATACCCCCTCCAAGATCTCTATGCTCTCCTTGTTGTTGTGCTCAGAGGCCCATGCTAAGGCCTTGATTTCATTTCTAAAGACGGCCCACGTGCCACAGGAGACATCTACAGTCCAGTTTACTAATTGCGTAGCCAATTTGACAGCCGACAATGGTTTGGGTTTCTCGGAAGCTGACCTTACTGCTAAGGGAAAGGACCACAATGACGCCCTGCATGTCTCTATAGAATGCAGGGGCACTACTCTTGCACACGTGTTGGTAGACACTGGTTCTTCCCTGAATGTGCTACCCAAAAAGGCCTTAGACCGGTTGGATTGTGAGGGTCTGGAGCTGAAACCTAGCAACATCATTGTCAGAGCCTTTGACGGTTCTAAGAGGATGGTTCATGGAGAGGTAGACATTCCTATTCGTGTGGGTTCTCAAGTATTCGACTCAACTTTCTATGTGATGGATATCCGTCCATCGTATTCTTGTCTACTGGGTCGACCTTGGATCCACAAAGTTGGGGCAGTGACCTCTACCCTACACCAGAAGCTCAAGTACCCCGTCAGAGGGAAGATCGTCACTGTGCAGGGAGAGGAGGAGTATATGGTTAGTCATTTGAATTCCTTCCGATATATTGAGATGGACGGGGAGTTTATTGAAACCCCCTTTCAGCATTTTGAAGAGGTACCTCCAACATTGGCAGCGGCAGAAACAGGGGTTGAAGAGGATGTCCCTTTGAAGATGGCTTCCCTGAAGGATGCCCGGGCTATAATCAAGAAAGGTGAATGTGCTAACTGGGGCAGGCTCCCTGATTTTACACCTAAAACTGACAAGTTTGGACTGGGTTTTACTGCAGAGGCTCAGAGGGCTGTGCGCAAGGCAAGGACTATAAGACCTCTAGTGATCATCACCAATCCAGAAGTGAATGCTGTTGGGGATGAAGATGAAGTAGAAGAGTCAGAGTTTGATAGCTGGATTTACCCGACGACTGATGGTGGATTGACCAATTGGATTGCTAAAGATCATACTCCTGTTACTTTTGTTACGCAGTAATAAACTCCTTTGTTTTTGTTATCTGTAATAAACAATGAATTAAAACTCTATGGCCCGGTGTCTTACCCGGGGCACCGTGGTTTCATTTGTGAGGGTATATTAATTGTCATTTCATATATCATGAATAAAGACCTTGGACGTTTTCTCGCATTTCAAATCTTATGCTCCTTTTCTTTCTTTCCTTTCTTTATATATTGCAAAACAGCTGTATTTACACACACTCACTCATACAGGTTTCAATCCACTCTGGATCTCACTGGTAACGACTCTGCTACTGCCAGTTATGACTTCGAAAATCCGATCAACTTAGTCGAAGACGAAGGTGAAGATGATTGCGAAGTGCCTGGCGAGCTTGCAAGACTGTTACTTCAGGAAGAGAGGGCAATTCAACCACATGAAGAGCCGGTGGAAACAATAAATCTGGGTACTGAGGCAGATAGAAAGGAAGTTAAGATTGGTGCCAACCTAGAGCTCAGCGTGAAGCAACGGTTGACTCAGATGTTACATGATTATGTGGAAATCTTCGCCTGGTCCTACGAAGACATGCCTGGGTTGGATACCGACATTGTGGTCCATCACTTGCCTACCAAGGAAGACTGCCCTCCGGTCAAGCAAAAGGTCCGCCGTATGCGTCCAGAGATGTCTGAGAAGATCAAAGCCGAGGTTATGAAACAGTTTGATGTCGGGTTCCTTGCAGTGAATTCTTATCCTCAGTGGGTTGCTAATGTAGTGCCAGTACCAAAGAAAGACGGTAAGGTCAGAATGTGCGTTGACTACAGGGATCTGAATAGGGCCAGCCCCAAAGATGACTTCCCTCTACCTCACATTGATGTTCTGGTTGACAATACTGCTCAGCACAAGGTGTTCTCTTTCATGGATGGTTTTTCAGGGTATAATCAAATCAAGATGGCTCCCGAAGACATGGAAAAGACTACCTTTGTTACTCAGTGGGGCACCTTCTGCTACAAGGCCATGCCATTCGGGTTGAAAAATGCTGGGGCAACCTACCAACGTGCCATGGTTGCTTTGTTTCATGATATGATCCATCATGAAATTGAAGTGTATGTCGATGACATGATTGCAAGGTCCCAAACTGAGGAAGAACACCTTGATCATCAGCAGAAATTGTTTGACCGTCTGAAGTTGTACAAGCTGAGGTTGAATCCGAACAAGTGCACCTTCGGGGTAAGGTCTGGAAAGTTGCTAGGCTTCATTGTAAGTGACAAGGGTATTCAAGTAGACCCTGCCAAGGTTAAAGCTATCCAAGAGATGCATGTTCCTAAGACAGAGAAAGAGGTCAGAGGCTTTCTAAGACGCCTGAATTACATTGCCCGATTCATCTCCCACCTAACTGCTACTTGTGAACCAATCTTCAAACTGCTAAAGAAAGATCAGGTAGTACGTTGGAATGATGAATGTCAGGCTGCTTTTGACAGAATCAAAGAGTATCTCCAAGAACCACCCATTCTTATGCCACCGGTTGAGGGGAGACCTCTGATATTATACCTGACAGTACTTGACAACTCAATGGGGTGTGTGCTGGGGAAGCATGACGAGTCTGGTCGAAAAGAGCATGCCATTTATTACCTTAGCAAAAAGTTTACCGACTGTGAGACCCGATACTCACTGCTTGAGAAAACTTGCTGCGCTTTGGTATGGGCTGCTCGCCGGCTGAGACAGTATATGCTGACTCACACTACCTTGTTGATCTCAAAGATGGATCCAATAAAGTACATATTCGAAAAGCCTGCTCTGTCTGGGAGAATAGCGAGATCGCAAATTATCTTGACAGAATACGACATCCAGTACACGACTCAGAAAGCTATCAAAGGAAGTGTATTGGCAGACCACTTGGCACACCAGGCAGTAGACGACTATCAGTCAATGAACTTCGAGTTTCCAGACGAGAGCATCATGATAGTGACTGATTGTGAAATACCTGGACCGGATGAAGGACCTGAGGAAGGATCCCGATGGTCTATGCACTTTGACGGAGCCTCCAATGCTTTGGGTAACGGTATCGGCGCTGTGATCATATCCCCTCAAGGCACTCATACTCCACTTACTGCCCGGCTATGTTTCAACTGCACCAACAACATGGCGGAGTATGAGGCATGCATCATGGGTCTCCGAGCTGCGATTGACTTAAGGATCAAGTTTCTGAGTGTCTTCGGAGATTCCGCTCTCATAATCAATCAGATCAAAGGGGAGTGGGATACGAAACATTCGAATCTTATTCCTTACAGAGAATGTGTATTGACATTGATCCCCCACTTCACAGAGATAACCTTTGAACATTTTCCGAGAGAGGAGAATCAGTTGGCGGACGCGTTAGCTACGATGTCTTCTATGTTCAAGGTCAAATGGGACAATGAGGCTCCCCGGATCATTATCTGGAAACTGGACGAACCAGCATACTGTTGTGATCTTGAGACTGAATTGGTGACTGAGAAGCCTTGGTACCATGAAGTGAAGAGATACTTGGACGCTCAGGAATACCCTGAAGGTGCCTCTGTCAACGATAAGAAGTTTCTGAGAAGGTTCGCAGCGAAATTCTTCCTTAGCAACGGCATCTTGTACAAGCGAAACCATGATTCGACCTTACTACGTTGTATGGATAAGACTGAAGCGGAAAGGATCATGGAAGAGCTACATGAAGGGACCTTCGGAACACATTCCAGTGGACACACTATGGCAAAGAAGATCCTTCGGGCAGGGTATTTCTGGTCCACAATGGAAGCTGACTGTTACCAACATTCTCGGACATGTCATAAGTGTCAGATATATGCAGATAAGGTGCATGTTCCTCCAGTTCCTCTAAATGTCCTGACTGCGCCTTGGCCTTTTGCAATGTGGGGCATAGATATGATCGGTGAGATTAAACCTACGGCATCCAACGGGCATCACTTCATCCTGGTAGCGATTGATTACTTCACGAAGTGGGTTGAAGCAGCTTCCTACGCCACAGTAACCAAGAACGTTGTGGCACGGTTCATTCGGCACAATCTGATTTGTCGATACGGCGTCCCAGAGAGAATCATTACAGACAACGGTACCAATCTCAATAACAAGATGATCACTGAGCTCTGCGAGCAGTTTAAGATACAGCACCACAACTCTTCTCCTTATCGGCCGAAGATGAATGGGGCTGTAGAAGCAGCGAATAAAAACATTAAGAAAATTGTGCAGAAGATGACAGTGACTTATAAAGATTGGCACGAGATGTTACCGTTTGCTCTACATGGGTACCGTACCTCAGCAAGGACGTCAACCGGGGAAACTCCTTTCTCCTTGGTCTACGGTATGGAGGCAGTCTTACCGATCGAAGTGCAGATACCCTCTCTCCGGATAATGAAGGATGCAGATCTGAGTGAAGATGATTGGATCCAGACACGACTTGATCAGCTAAACTTAATTGACGAAAAGAGACTTGCTGCTATTTGTCATGGTCAAACGTACCAAAAACGGATGATCAGGGCATTTAACAAAAAGGTCAGACCACAAGAATATCAAGTTGGGGATCTGGTAATCAAGTGTATCATCCTTCCTCAGAGTGATCCAAGGGGCAAATGGACCCCTACGTAAGAAGGGCCATTTGTGGTTAAACATGTGTTCTCAGGAGGAGCCATGATTCTAACCAACATGGATGGTGACGACCTTCCTCACCCCGCCAATGCAGACATAGTAAAAAGATACTACGCATGAAAAAAGACCCGCTAGGTTGACATACCTAGGCAAAAATTAGGGCTTCCCGGCGAACCAAAAGGGTTCGGGCAAAATGAAGGGATGAAATGAAAAATCTGTACACCCGGCAAGTCGAAAACCTGAAAAGGCGGCTTGGGCAAAAATGGGTATCCCGGTGGACTGAAAACCCGAAAGGGCGGTCCAGGCAAAAGTTAGGGATAAAGCGTAATACTATGTCTCATTGGATCACTTCGCATCCAGAATCCGGTATCAACATCAAGTTCAGACGGCATCGATCAATCAGCTTCATCTTCAACTAGGTCATCAAGTGATGAGACGCTCGAAGATATAAAGGCGATAGTAGAGTTGGAACCCAGTGGGATTGTTCTTTTCACACAGCTGTTTTATTTTCCCTTTGTACAAATTGTATAAACTCTTTTGTTCGGCGGCGTTCTCTTACTAGGACGTCAGTCTCTTGTACATAAACGCCTATTTACAGGCAAATTCAAAAATCAATACAAATACACTTTTCAGACAAATTGCCTATTATTTTTCCTTTTTCTGTTTTGTTTTGCGAAGAACGTCCAAGGTTCTATTTGTGATATATGCATTTGACACTAATTGCTAACTCACAAATATGTGCATACGAAACAAAGGATCAATTACAGGTAACATTAGAAACAGGGGCAATAATGAGTGGTCTAAACGATCTAATTGTTCTGTCCACCAAAGTACCAAGGTAAGTTCAGCTGAAGAACATAACCAGTATGTCTTAAATCCCCAGAGAGTGAGTCAGCAAGCCAGTGCGCTCTCCCCAAGCAAAGTTATACAGTCAGCCTTGAGGAAGTTGAGTATCCCCGCAGATCTCAATATTCCCCAGCATAGTATACGGACATTCTTAGCAAGCATCCCCGGCAGTCTTGGTCTAAGGCTGTTCCCCGGCGGTATACCAGACATCCAGCGGAGCCACTTCCCCAATGCATATCAAATTAATTTCCCCAGGAGAGTCCAATCAAGTTTCCCAAAGAAAGTTGGAAACCATCTCCCCAAGCAGTAAGCTTATCCCCAGTAGATTCTGGAAGCTTATCCCCGTAGAGCACGAATGCATCCCCCGGCTGTACTCAAAGGTTTTCCCCACCAGGATATAACTGGGTTATCCTCAGCCAGTTGCTACGGAAGATCGTCCCCGGCGAAGTCTTCCTATCCCCAGCGGAGTTCATCCAATCTTCCAACAAAGCATAACAACGGTATCCCCAGCGGAGTTACCATCAATATCCCAGCAAAGTACCTCTCTCCCCATAGAGTATTGTTCCCCAGCAAGATCGTTAGAGTACTTTTCTCCCTGCAGAGTAATCCATTCGCCAAGTTTATCCCCCAACGGAGTTATCTTCTCCTACCGGTATTCTTGCAACTATCTTCCCCAGCGGAAACAACAAAGCACTATTCTCCAACATCAGCCCAGGATGTGACTTCCCGGCACCCGTCAAGGATTTACTTTCCTAGACGAAAACATACATTCAAAAACATCACATACATCATGATACATGCATAAACGCATCATACCTTACAATATCATTTATGTTGAGAACATCATTGCTTGATCCATATCATGCATTGCATATGACTGACCTTTATCTTTCAGGAAAGATCCAGTCAAGTTCTCACCTATGTCCAAGACTTTAGCCTGGTTCAGTTAAATCGACCCTAAGATTTTCCTGATTCTTATCCAGTCAAAGGCCTTCTCTGGTTCAGTCAGATCGACCCTAAGATCTCCCTGATTCTTATCCAGTTGAAGATTCCAAGACCTTGTCCGGTTCAGTTAAATCGACCCTAAGGTTTTCCTGATTCTTATCCAGTCAAAGGCCTTCTCTGGTTCAGTCAGATCGACCCTAAGATCTCTCTAATTCTTATCCAGTTGAAGATTCCAAGACCTTGTCCGGTTCAGTTAAATCGACCCTAAGGTTTTCCTGATTCTTATCCAGTCAAAGGCCTTCTCTGGTTCAGTCAGATCGACCCTAAGATCTCCCTGATTCTTATCCAGTTGAAGATTCCAAGACCTTGTCTGGTTCAGTTAAATCGACCCTAAGGTTTTCCTGATTCTTATCCAGTCAAAGGCCTTCTCTGGTTCAGTCAGATCGATCCTAAGATCTCCCTGATTCTTATCCAGTTGAAGATATTCCAAGACCTTGCCCGGTTCAGTTAAATCGACCCTAAGATTTTCCTGATTCTTATCCAGTCAAAGGCCTTCTCTGGTTCAGTCAGATCGACCCTAAAATCTCCCTGATTCTTATCCAGTTGAAGATATTCCAAGACCTTTCCCGGTTCAGTTAAATCGACCCTAAGATTTTTCTGATTCTTATCCAGTCAAAGGCCTTCTCTGGTTCAGTCAGATCGACCCTAAGATTTCCCTGATTCTTATCCAGTTGAAGATATTCCAAGACCTTGCCCGGTTAAGTTAAATCGACCCTAAGATTTTTCTGATTCTTATCCAGTCAAAGGCCTTCTCTGGTTCAGTCAGATCGACCCTAAGACCTCCCTGATTCTTATCCCAGTAGAAGACATCCAAGATTCTCTCAGCATTCCTGTTGAGGTAGTAATCACCCAAGATTCTTTCAGCGTTCCTGTTGAGGTAGTAATCGTCCAAGGTTCTCTCAGCGTTCCTGTTGAGGTAGTAATCGCCCAAGGTTCTCTCACCGTCCCGTTGAGGTAGTAACCATCCCTGGTTCATTCATCACCATTTGAAGCTCCAGACCCAATTCTTGTAACCAGTCAGGGCACATCTACATAAGAGCTTGAAGACCAACTCCTGTAACAGGTCAGGTAATCATTTTCTTTTTCAGGTACGCAAGTTCTCGCTAAGGAAACTCTTACGCGATCGACACCCAGATGGCATCTATAAGCCCATCCACTCATCCATCATCTCTTAGCATGGTATCTATAAGCCCATCATCCTATCCATCAATCTCCAAATGGCATCTATAAGCCCATTCCCACCATCACACTGCTAACATGTGAGCGCAAATTTCTGGGCACTCTAGTGTTCAATCATCTTCCACCTTCGGATTACGAAAGGCACGTCAGCCAATCTGCATCCTCAGGTCTAACAATATTGAACAGGGGCAACTGTTGTACCCCAAAATTTTCCCTCCCATATTCTTCAAGATTTTCCAAAAGCATGCTTCACAATCTCTCAAGAGTTGCACAGTTCAATGGCCTCCTAACAGTCAAAAACTAGGGTTTTGGTTCTGGCAAAGAAGTTGAAGTTTCCAGGGGTCCAATCAAGTCCCACATGCCTACAAACATGGTCAAGCATCCATATGCCAAGTTTCAAGACTTACAGCACAAAATTGCACAGTCAAAAACCCTAATTGCTCAACAGTCAACTGTAGGGGCAAAATGGTCATTTGACAGTCAAAAGTCCAAATTTTTGGTCAACATCTTATTTTGAAGCCACAAACATCATTTGATCAATTCTTGATCATGATTTTCAAGGCATGGCTCAAAAAGTCTCAAGATGCAAAAGTTTCCATATTTGGACAGTTGAAAAAGTCAACTGTAACTTGACCAAGGCATAACTTCCACATGGTTCATCAGAAAAATTCCACCCAAAGCTCATTTTGAAGAGAATGACATTTCCTACAACTCCTATTCACACTTCAAGTCCAAGAAATGCTCTCACAAAAAGTTATCAATCTCAACATTATAGGTCATTTTCAAAAGTCAACAAAAAGGTACTTTAAGTCAAAGACCATAACGTGAGATTGGTAAATCAAACTGACAGGGGACCAAAGGCATTGGTTAGAGGACTTCAAGACCTTTCCAAAATGTCCAAGAACATGATCAAAGCTTAAAAATTGAGCAAGATATGCCTTGTGGAAGTTGGGAAATTTTTGGGAATTTTGAAAAGTCAACTTTGCTTCAAATGCCTCAAAATTGCTAATGGGCCTCATTTCTTCCAAGAATCATCACCCAAAAGCTATGCACGACCCATTGACTTTAAAGGGAGTTATTTTATCATTTTTTATTAATTATTTGAATTATTATTATTATTAGTTCATTTAATTAAAATAAAATATGACAAAAATAGAAAACCATGTTTTCCAATCCCTTTTTGCAGCATATTCTCTCCATAAAACCTCAAGATTTCGTGCATCACTAATATGGAAAGATTTGGCCATGATTGGTATCAAAAGGGCATGAAAAAGATTGAAAAGATTACATTAAAAAATCAAATATTTGATTCATGAATGCAAAGGTTTTTGGTTTGGATTTTCACCCTAATTCATTCCACATATAAGCACAAACCTAAACCTAATGCAAAGAACATGGAAGTTGCGCCTCAGACCACAAACAAACTTTGCATTTTTTGTCAAAAGGTTCAAAACTGAAAACACAGCTAGAGGGCGTTTCAAGGCAAGAGAATAATTCCATTACATTCCAGAGACATCAAGGAAGCTTCCTGAATCAAAACCACAGTCTCTAACCTCAAGAATCGGTAGAATGAGGCCGCCCTGTTCTTGACATTTTTCATATTCGTGTTTTAATTTATACGCATCATCCTTGCATTTTTCTTGTTGATTTATACTAATATGGTTGTTCTAAATCTGTTGGCATCATTTAATTGAGTTTTTGTGCCCTGTACATGAATCCACCATGGGAGCTCGTTAGGGTTGCAGAGATGTGAAATTGGGGTTTCTTGCATAAGAAAAAATTAGGCAGCAAGACCAGGACCATTCAACTCAGTGCATCTGGACGATTCAATCCCACTAGTCGCGCTCTTTTTATGTTTGTGCATGGCCTAATCGTTATTTTTGTGTTCTTCACTTAGTGGGGGTTTAAAACCCCCGCTATCTACTCTATGTTTTCAGGCAAAAGCGAAGAAGGAAGAGGAAGACGCTGGCGTGTTGAATGCTGGTTGGCCAGTTTGAATAACTGGCGCCTTTTTTTTATTATCCCACTAACCCTTTCTTTCTCTCTCATATTGATTATTGCCCACTAAAGGAACAAACGAACACGCTTGGCTGGTTGGTAAGTGAGGTGTCCTTCAAGCATTGGGACCTGGATTCGATTCCCAGGTCCCCTCCCTTCTCAATATCATTTTGATTAATGTATTCCTACGCATCTTGCATCCTAAGGTCCACTATACAACTCCATGCCTTGGCTTGCCACATGTCCCAGGAGACGAATCTGAAGGTCAGGATGAGAGGTCCATCATACACATCAGTTGACCATGCCACACACGCGCTGAAAAAGTCAAACGAGGCCAGAAATCAGTGGGCCTAATTGCTTGCTACAAACCTCCATAATTGGGTCTACCACCCCTTTTGTTTGTATTTCTCTCCTTCATTCTTTGTTCTATTTTTTTATTTGCTTTAATTTAATTGCTTTCTTTTTTTTTAAATTCCACAAATTAATTTTAAATAATAAAAATACAAAAATCAGAAAAGACAAAAAAATAAAAATATATTTTATTTAATAGTTTTTGTAAATAAATTTTATTAACTAATTTAGTTCTAATATTAGGTTTAATTTTAATGTTTTTTTAATAAACTAAAAAATGTAGAAATTAGGGTTTTAATGCTTTTATTCTTTTTTTCTTTTCTTTTACCATATTTAATTATTAATTATTTTGTAAATAAATTTATCATCAAATAATTAGGTTAAAACTAGGTACAACTTAAACATTTTTTTAATAAATTAAAAATAGTTTAGAATTAGGGTTTTTAATTCCAATTTAATTTTCTCATTAAACTCCATAAATACAAAAAACTCCAAAAAAATTCTTTCTTTTATTGGAACTTAATTAATTTATTAATTGTAATGTAATTTCTTTAAAAGGGTCCAACGCCCTCGCATTCTCGATTTTTATTTCTTTTCGCACATTTACTTTTATTTCCCTTTTTTAAATTTCATGTATTTGCCCCCAAAGCCTTGTAATAGATTAATTAGGGTATTTACTTTCCGCATTTTATTTTATTCAAATCGGGTCTTGGATTAATTTGGCGATGTAGACCCGCGCCTTTGTAATAGCGTAGGACTTTTATCTTCCCGCATCTTTTAACTGTTAATAACCACATGAAAGAATGAATGCCAAAAATAAAAATAAAGCGTAGATCACCAATGCATGACAAGATAAACATAATTGAAAATGACACACAATTCACACACCACCCCTAGGGTACGCCTCGCTGTTGCCTTGCCCCTCGAAACGTGGTCGTCGAGTAGAGGATGTTTTAGTAAGTCCTCATGTCCATGAACATGGCATGAGGGTAGCTTCTAAGGTGTCTTCCTATTGCTCTGGTGACCACATTGTCCCTAAAACCTCAAATTGACCCGAACACCTCCGACGGTGGTGCTACCTATCTCTCAATGGTGGGATGGCACTATCTTAAGGACATTTACACGGACGAATTCCTTAGGGTAGGTAGATGACTCGTAGATACTTGCTCTAATTCAAAACAAATCAAAAACTTCTTTTCACACCGACACTTTTCAAAAATCTTTCAAAAACAACTTTTCAAACACTCTTGAGGACTGATACAAGAGTCGAACTGAAATTTTAAACGAAACTTTTTAAAACCCACAGTTGAAAAGCAAACAAACATTTTGAAAACACAAATGAGCAAGTATCTAAGAGCCCATGGATAACCATGGATAGAAAGGGTGCTAACACCTTCCCTTTCTATAAATCTACCTCCCGAACCGAGAATTAATCTCAATAAGGAATTTTTCTATGCTTTTGTCCTTTCCATGTTGGAGAAAATAAAAGACGGTGGCGACTCTTACTTCTGCGACATTTCGCGAACCAGCGTTAAACAGTCAATTCTAGATCCACCGATCACACCTACTATCCCAGTTCCTTCTCACGTACCTACTATCCAGGCTTTCACATCGAAGTAACCCTACTACCCAGGTTCCTTCTCACAGCCCTACTATCCAGGCTTTCATTTCGAAGTAACCCTACTATCCCGGTTCCTTCTCATAGCCCTACTATCCAGGATTTCACATCGAAGTAACCCTACTATCCAGGTTCCTTCTCACAACCCTACTATCCAGGCTTTCATTTCAAAGTAACCCTACTATCCAGGTTTCTTCTCATAGCCCTACTATCCAGGCTTTCATCTCGAAGTAACCCTACTATCTAGGTTCCTTCTCATAACCTTACTACATGGGTTCTGCCTCTCTTATCCCTAGACAACAGTCTGTAACACTGTAAGACTGGGACCCGATCAAACACAATTGGTTTCACATTTCCCCAGAAATTTGCAGTGAAGCATATACCCCGACCAAACACACAGTTCACTTCCGCTTCCCAAACCGAAATTATTCCCCAGTAGAGTAACGGACAACTGAAGCTCCTAAAACTCTATTTCTCTCAAGACAGAGACCAACATTCCTCAGCGAAGTCTACCTCAACAACAGGTATATAGGATCTCGCAAAGGAATCTCTTATGCGATCGACACCTCTTCGGATGGCATCTTTAAGCCCATCTCCCGTCATCGACTTCCAAATGGCATCTATAAGCCCATTCCCGATATCGCAAGTCAAGTATCACTTCATGCGAGTGCAAATTTCTGGGCACTCTAGTGTTCAATCATCTTCCACCTTTAGATCACGAAAGATAGACGAGCCAATCTACATCCTCTAGTTTAAGAAGATTGAACAGGGGCAGCTGTTGTACCCCAAAATTTGCCCTCCCATATTTCTCAACACATGTCAAGTGAGGTCCCCAAATTGCTCAAGGAAATTCAAGAGCTGACCAGACAAACTCTCTCTTAAGGCAGTCTATCTCAAATTAGGGTTTCCATATTCATCAAGGTGTGTGAACCACAAAGGACTCAAATGCTCACCATTGTCCTAATAGTTTCTCAAGATCATCCATGTCAAGTTACAAGCCTTGTAGAAGAAATTTGCTCAGTCAATTACTCAAAGGCCTGAAAATCAATTGTACTAGGTCAAAAGTCAATTGTGGCCCACATACAGTCAAACTTCAAGATTTTTGGTCAACATCCTCGGTTTGAAGTATTATCCATCATTTGATCAAGGGTTGATCATGATTCCTCAAGGATTGCTCATATTTCATCAAAACCCAAAAGTTTCTAAATTAGGGTTTTGTAGGAAAAGTCAATTCAACTTTGACCAAGCATAACTTTCTCATACTTTATCAGAAATGACCAATCCAAAGCTCATTTTGAAGAGGATGCAATTCCCTACAATTCATCTTCAGCTCCCAAGTTCCAAATTTGGAAATATTACATATTCCATGAAAACAAAATCAAATCTTGAAAAACTTCCAAAGATGTGATCAGTTTTACAACCCTAATGCATTCTATAATATATATTGAACGTTTCCAAAGCTAGAATAGGGGTTAAGAGTCGTGCATAGCCAGGAACAAAAACTCAATTTTTGGTAGAAAAGTGGTGATCTGATCTCTACCTTAGAGGAAGATTCAAAGATTTCCAACACTCCTAATTGCATCCTGGAACATCTTTGAAGCTAACTGGATCAGTTGCAAGCATCCTTGTGCCCATAATTGACCCATAGCAGTCACACGGTTTGCCTAAAAAAGTTATTTTCGATTTCATTGATTTACTCATCATGTGAACATTTTGATTATATATTCTTGGTCATCATTGAGTTTGCAAGCTAATCATTCTATTCAATTGAATTTTTCATGATGTATGTAAACCTGCCATGGTTAGGGTTTCTTGGTTAGTTTTAGGGCTTTGCAGTACAGGTTAAATTGGACGTTTATTCTGGTACCATGATACTCGTAAGGATGAGACGAGTTGATTGGTACCAGCCATGGTCATTTATCTTGTTTGTGGATAATTTTTGAGATGCACAGGTCTGTACCTACAACGAAACGTCCGTAGGTAAAAGCTTGTTTACCTAAAATGACGGTTTGGTGAAGAAGACGATGCGTGGCACTCCCTGGTTGGGTGGTTTGAATTTTAGCGCGTTTTTCCAATTAACTATCATGTTTTATATATTATGCATTATTATTATTATATGAACAGATGAAGCGCGTGGTACAGATGGTTGGCCGTGTTTGGTGTTGAGCATAAGGACCTGGGTTCGATCCCCAGGTCCCCAACTTTGTTCATATTATTTTTCAATAGGTGATCAGGTACAATGCAGCCCCCAACGTCCACCATATGCCATTCAATTTCCACCATCAGATCCATCAGCAATCTGGATCCAACGCTCAAGTAGCAAGAGGTCCATCATGCGCCTCAAGTCAACATGTGCACTTAATCAGGCAAAGTCAAAACGGGCTGAGATTCATTTGGGCCTAGAATTTAAATAGCACCCCCCATAATTGTTAGCACAGGCCCATCATTCTTTCTTATTTCTTTTATTTTTTTTATTTTTTTTATTATTATTTTTATTTAATCTTAATTCACAAATTAATCTTTTTTCATAAAAACCATAAAATCAATAATTCATAAAAAAATTAGGATTAGTTTTTTTATTATTATCAAAATTAATTTAATTTAGTTTAACTTAGGGAAATTGTAATTTATTTTTGCAAATAAAATCAAATAGAAATTAGGTTAAAACTCTTGATTTAATTTTATTTTCTATTTTTCTCAAATACATAAAAATACAAAAAATAGGTTTTAGAATAAATTAATGTATTTTCATTTAAAATTAATTAGACATGAAGTTTTTTTTTAATATAATTTTTTCATTATTTTCTTAAAATAACAAAAACATGACAAAAACATTTTTTAATAGCGAATAGGTCTAGTCAAGGGTCAAAACCCTAGTCGCTTCGTATTTAATTCATCGCGCGCGTGTTAATTATTTTTGACAATATTTTTGTAACTGTTCATGGTTTGTAATAGTTTAATCTAGGGCTTTTTACTTATCGCTTTTTCCCGGGTTTTTGGCTATGTAAATTAATCCCCCTCCCTGAAGCCTTGTAATAGCGTAGATTTACTTTCTCGCATTTTAATTCCCGCAAATATTTAAACTGCTTAAATGTATGCTTATAGGATTGTATGGCAAGAATGCATGACAAATTAACACAGTTAGAAAACCCTAATGTGCAAAGATTAAATTACTGAAAACAGATCACTCACACATATCACTCTTAGGATATACTCTCTCTTTGTTTGCCTTCGGTAAACGATCATTAAGCATAGGGTGTTGTGATACGGTGGGAAGAACTGACTGTTTTTGGAATGATGGTTCGCGTTTTGCGTTTGTGTTTGCAAAATGTCGCGGTAAGCAAGAGTCGTCATCGACTCTTATTTTATCCAACAAGGAAAGGAAAAAAGCACAGAAAAATTCCTTTTTCGAGATATTTCTGAGTACGGGGGGTAGATTATAGAAAGGGAAGGTATTAGCACCCTTTCTATCCGTAGTTATCTACGGGCTCTTAGGTACTTGCTCATCATTTTCAAAAAATTGTTTTCTTTGTGCTCGTGGGTTTTGAAAAGTTTTTGTTTTAACTTCGATTTAACTCTTGCGTCTGTCTTCAAGAGTGTAATGAAGTATTTTGAAAACTTTTTTTATAAAGGAGTGTAAGTGTGAAAAAAGTTTGTTTTGGATGAGCAAGTATCTAAGAACTAATCTACCTACTCGAAAAAGGAATCGTTCTATGTTTGTTTCCTTTAGACGACGCTATCCCACTATTAGTGAGTAGGTAGCACCGTCGTTGGAGTTTTTAGGGTCAATTCGAAAGAGGGACATACGGTCACTAAAGCAATGTTAGGACGTCTTAGCGATAACCCTAATGTCTTAGATCATTTATTCGAGGCAACAATATCCGAGGCAACCATTTTGAGGCAAATATGATCTTTGGACAAGAGGGCGACCTCTAAAACAACCTATACTTAATGACCATTTACGAAGGCAACCAAGTGAGGTGTACCCTAAGAGTGCACATGTGCGAGTGTGTTGATTTCAGTTATTTTTATCTTTGCATATGTTTAGGGTGATCTAACTGATTTTAGATTAAACATTCATTCTTGTCATGCAAACCCTATTATCAAACATCTAGCAGTTTTATATTTGCAGAAATTAAAGGTGCGGAATTTAAACTAAATTATTACAAGGCGTCGGGTCTTTACATCGCCAAAAGCAACCCTTTGAAATTTAAAAGCGGAAAAATAAATATCCTAATTAATTATTACAAACAGGAAGCAGATGCGAAATTAAGTCGAATGCGAAATTAGGGTTTTGACCCTTTTAAAAGATGTTTTTGTTGTTTTTATTTTTAAGAAAAGAAATTAAATCCTAAAATTAAATGCTAAATTAATTATTAAATTAATTAATTAATGAAAAATATTTATTGACATATTTTTGGAGTTTTTGTTAATTTAGGAAAGAAAATAAAATAAATAAATCAAGGTTAAAACTTATTAATTCTAATTAATTTTAAATTATTTGCAAAATAAATTAAAGTTGCCTAATTAATCAACCTAATTAATTAATTAATATTTATTAATGAAAAATGAAATTCTGAAATTTAATTGGGTAAAAAAATATTTTTGATGATTTTTTTTAATAAAAAGAAATTAATTTATTGGTTAGTGATTAAATTAAACAAAACAAAATAATTAAATAAAACAAACAAAATATATTAAAAAATAGAGAAATGGGCCTGATTTTGGGTGTGTGTATAGCAATTTTCTGGCCCATTTGTGAGGATCCAATTGAATTTTATGATCCCCTGCGTATGCATTGACTTGGCCTTTTGGTACACCTTCAATGCTGGCCACCAGATCTGGCCATCTGGCCATCTGGCATGCTGGATGGTGAATGTCCATGATGGATGCTTGGCTTGAGCGCACACTGAATCACTTGAAATAAATTGGAAAAATAACAAATGCTGGAGGCAGGGATCGAACCCCTGGCCTCCAGCCTCTAATGCCCTGAAATCATGCATGGCAACCACTAGGCCATGTGGTTCTTATTGTTAATAAAATACAAAACAATGATAATATAAAAAATGGAATATAGTGGACAAAAATAAAAAAAGGCGCGTTGCGTTCAAACCAACCAATGGGGTCTGGCCACGCCTTCATCCCTGTCAAGGCACCGTTGCTAAAAGTTCAAATGC
The DNA here is from genome assembly GCA_948472305.1 of Vicia faba. NCBI lineage: Eukaryota > Viridiplantae > Streptophyta > Magnoliopsida > Fabales > Fabaceae > Vicia > Vicia faba. Next base: position 644,917,908 of record OX451736.1, on the reverse strand, counting down.
CTATACCTACGGATAAATGTTTGTCGCTACAAGCCTGTCTACTCTCCAAATCTCGTACATGCCATGGAAATGAATTCTAGTACCATGGTTGAATTCGTCTCATCCTCCTAATTGCAACCATGGGTATTACTAAGGCCAATTGTACCTGAAAACAAAAACCCTAAAAGCAAACTCGAAACCCAAGCTATGGTGAATTTCGATTCAGTCCAGATAAATGAAATTGGTTATTGGAAAAAGCTTGCAAACATCATAGTGATCAAGAATATGCAATTATTTTTCATTATAGATGCAAGAATGAAGCTTTTCAAATTCAAGAAAATGGTGGTTCCGTGAACGACTTACAGTGCACTGGTGGGCTCGAGAACGCCTGCTTTTGGTTGCTTTCGCTTGTGGAGATTGCCAGGAGACGATTGGGACAATTGCCAAGCCTTGAGGATGTCTCTAAGTGAGATTTTGATCTCACACTTTTCTTTGATTTTTTCAGATTTTTTTTGCTCTCTATGCTTGATCTCCAACCTTCTTTTTGGTCTGCACGTAACCCTTATGTACCACACAATGCATTAGGGTTGATTGCCCTGCCCAAATCTCCCTCTTTCAATAAAATTGATATTTGATTTGATCCTCCTTTAAAGCTTCCCAAAATTGACTTATTTTGAATCTTTTTGTAAACAATTGCCTTGATGCAAATTTGGAATGGTGCTAGCTGTCCAATGAAGCCTGCAATCATCAAAAGATCTTTGGTTTTCAATAATTTTGATTTGATTTGATTTGTTTTGATTTAATTCAAATTAATTCAAATAAAAATCAAAACAATTAATAAAAATATGATATGGACACATGGCCAAGGCTAGATCACGTGGGCTAAACTTCCAACTCAAAACAAGTGAAAAAGAATGGTCCCATTTGGCAAAATTTGAAGTTTTGGGCATAGTTGACTTTTGGCAATTTTGCAAAAAAGGTCAACTTCAACAATTCATAACTTCCTCAATTTTGACTCTTTGGAGGTGTTCTTGGACTTTTTAGAAATCTTGATATGTCCTCTAATCAACCATTTTGGTCTCATCTCAATTTGATATACCATGCTCATATATGAAGCTTTGACAAAAAATGTGTTTTTGTTGCCTTTTCAAAATGACCTATAATGTCCAAACTCATAACTTCTTGTGAGTGCATATTTTGAACTTGGGAGATGAAGATGGATTGTAGGGAATTGAATCCTATTCTAAATGTTTTTTTGTTGCCTTTTCAAAATGACCTATAATGTCCAAACTCATAACTTCTTGTGAGTGCATATTTTGAACTTGGGAGATGAAGATGGATTGTAGGGAATTGAATCCTATTCTAAAGTATGAGAATGTTATGCTTGGTCAAAGTTGAGTTGACTTTTCCTACAAAACCCTAATTTAGCAACTTTTGAATCTTGATGAATTATGAGAAATCCTTGATGAATCATGATCAACCCTTGATCAAATGATGAAATATACTTCTAAATGAGGATGTTGACCAAAAATCTTGAAGTTTTATTGTATGTGGGCCACAGTTGACTTTTGCCCTAACATAATCGATTTTTGGGCCTTTGAGCAATTGATTGAGCAAACTTTCTCTGCAAGGCTTGAAACTTGACATGGATGGTCTTGAGAACATATTAGGACATTGGTGAGAACTTGGGGTCACTTGGACTCAAGGATCTTGATGCAACATAAAACCCTAATTTGGGGTAGACTGCCTTAGGAGAGAGCTTGTCTGGCCAACCCTTGGGCTACCTTGAGCAATTTGGAGATCATTCTTGAAATGTTTTGAGAAATATGGGAGGGAAAATTTTGGGGTACAACAGCTGCCCCTGTTCAATCTTCTTAAACCTGAGGATGCAAATTGGCTTTCGTGCCTTTCGTATTCCGAAGGTGGAAGTGGATTGAACACTAGAGTGTCCAGAAATTTGCACTCGCATGAAATGATAATTGTCTTATGATGCCGGGAATGGGCTTACAGATGCCATTTAGAAGAGTGTCGATCGCATAAGAGATTCCTTAGTGAGAACTCGTATACCTGTTGTTGAGGAAGATTCCGTTGGGGAAGTCTGATCTTTGTTGGGAGAAGTAGAACTTAGGAGCTTTGGTCGTCCGTTATTCTGCTGGTGAGTCGTGTTTGTTGTTATTTAGGAACTTTGGTCGTCCGTACTCAATTGAGGAATCATATTTGTTGATATTTAGGAACTCCAATCGTCCGTACTCAACTGGGGGAACAACTTTTCTAAGATTTAGGAGCTCGTCCGTAATTCAACTAAGAAAACATCTTTGTTGAGATTTAGGAGCTAGTCCGTAATTCAACTGACTTTTTCGAGATTTAGGAGCTCATCCGTAATCCAACTGATTTTGTCAAGATTTAGGAGCTTTTCCGTAATTCAACTGATTTTGTTGAGATTTAGGAGCTTGTCCGTAGTTCAACTGATGAAACATCTCTGCTGAGATTTAGGAACATCGTCCGTAATTCAACTGAGGAAATACTTTTGTCGAGATTTAGGAACTTGTCTGTAATTCAACAATTCTGCTGAGATTTAGGATCCTGTCCATAAGTCAACTAATGAAATATCTGTCGAGATTTAGGAACTCGTTCGTAATTTGACTAAGGAGATAATTTCGCTGAGATTTAGGAACTTGTCCGTAATTCAACTACTTTGCTGAGATTTAGGAACTTGTCTGTAATTCAACTGAGAAAACATCTCTGTTGAGATTTAGGAACTTGTCTGTAATTCAACTAAGGTAATATCTGCTGAGATTTAGGAGCTCGTCCTTAATTCAACAACTTCGTTGAGATTTAGGAACTAGTCCGTAGTTCAACAACTTCGTTGAGATTTTGGAGCTCGTCCGTAATTCAACTGAGGAAACGTCTTTTGTCGAGATTTAGGAACTTGTCTGTAATTCGACTGGAGTATAGCTTGAATTTTGTGAAAATATTTCCTGGAAGGTAAAGGTTAGCTGTATGTAATGCATGATATGTATCAAGAAATTATGTTCTCAAAATAAATGAGATTGTGTTGTATGATGCGTATGCCTGTCATGATGTATGAAAATGTGATGTTTTTAGTTGGGGGAAATAAATCCCGGATTACTGCTGGAGAAAAGAGTTGAACTCTTCATTTCCGCTGGAGATAGTGAATGACGATGATTGTGAGAATAAACCTGCAGGAGAGCATAACTTCTCTGGGGAATAAACTGACAAGAGAATGACTTTGTGGGGAAGAGATACTCTGTTGAGGATTCCGTTGATAAATTCAGCTGGGACGGAATTACCGTTGCTGGTGATAATGAAACCTGTTGGGGATTGAATTCCTGTTTTATGAAAGGAAAGAACTCCGCTGGGGATGACTTTTCAAAAGTGACCTTACTGGGGATAGCCCTTTTAGACTTTACTGGGGATAGTCTTCTGGAGTCTACTGGGGACAATTCTTCCAACTCCACTGGGGTTATTTTTATACTCCGCTGGGGATAATAAGACTTTTCAGTGCTAATGGTAGATAAACTCTGCTTGGGGAGAATATTACCGATTCATTCACAGTTGCGAGTCTCAGCTGGGGAGAGCTTACACCACTGTCTTTTCTTACTCTGCGGGGAATGAATGTACTTTCAATTGTTTCCTCCAGCTAGGTCTGTCCCTATACCTGGTGGACAGAGCAACTGTACGGTTTGGACATTTCTCGTTTTCCCCTGTTTCTGATATTACAAGTAATCGTCTTTTGTTTCGTATGTAAATATTCATGAGCAGCAATTAATGCCAAATGCATATATCAAAAATGAACATTGGACGTTCTTTGCAAAAAAAATAGAAAAAAGGAAAACAGTTTGAAATTTCTTTGTAAAAATGACTTGTATTGATTTTGAAGTTAGCCTGTAAATAGGCGTTTTTTGTACAAGAGGTTGACGTCCTATTAAGAGAACGCCACTGAACAAATAGAATTTATACAATTTGTGAAAAACAAAGTAGAACAGCTATGTGAACAATCCCACTGGGTTCCAACTCTTTTGTTGCCTTTATGTCCTCGAGCATCTCATCACTTTGATACTTGGTTGAGGGTGGATCAGACTGATTAGTGTCGTCCGAGCTTGATAGTCGATACCAAAGTCTGGTTGCAAGGTGATCCAATGAGACATAGTGTTACGCTTTGATCCCTAATTTTTGTCTGGACCTCCCTTTCGGGTTTTTAGTCCACCGGGATACCTTTTTTGCCCAAGCCGCCTTTTCAGGTTTTCGACTTGCCGGGTGTACAGACTTTTCATTTTCATCCCTTATTTTTTCCCGAACACTTTTGGTTCGCCGGGAAGCCCTTATTTTTGCCTAGGCCAATCAACCTAGCGGGAATTTATTCATGCGTAGTATCTTTTCACTATGTCTGCATTGAGGGGGTGAGGAAGGTCGTCACCATCCATAGTGGTTAGAATCATAGCTTCACCTGAGAAAATGTTCTTAACCACAAACGGACCTTCGTAAGTAGGGGTCCATTTGCCCTTGGGATCACCTTGTGGCAGGATAATGCGCTTGATAACCAGGTACCCAACTTGATACTCTTGTCATCTGACTTTCTTGTTAAATGCCTTGATCATCTGCTTTTGGTACGTCTGACCATGACAAATAGCAGTAAGTCTCTTCTCGTCAATTAAGTTCAGCTGATCAAGTCGGGTCTGAATCCAGTCATCTTCTCTCAAACCTGCATCCTTCATAACCCGAAGAGAGGGTATCTGAACTTCAATGGGTAAGACGGCCTCCATGCCATAAACCAAGTAATAGGGTGTTGCCCCTGTTGACGTCCACGCTGAGGTACGGTACCCATGAAGAGCAAATGGTAACATCTCGTGCCAATCTTTGTATCTCACTTTCATCTTCTGCACAATCTTCTTAATGTTCTTATTAGCCGCTTCTACAGCCCCATTCATCTTTGGCCGGTAAGGAGAAGAGTTGTGATGTTGTATCTTGAACTGCTTGCAGAGTTTGGTGATCATCTTATTATTGAGATTTGTATCATTGTCCGTAATGATCCTCTCTGGTACACCATATCGACATATCAGATTCTGCCAAATGAATCGTGCCATGACGTTCTTGGTCACTGTAGCAAAGGAAGCTGCCTCAACCCACTTCATAAAGTAATCAATGGCTACCAAGATGAAACGATGCCCTTTGGACGCAGTAGGTATGATCTCGCCGATCATGTCGATGTCCCACATTGCAAAAGGCCACGGAGCTGTCAAGACATTCAGAGGTACTGGAGGTATGTGCACCTTATCCGCGTAGACTTGGCACTTATGACAGGTCCGAGAATGCTGATAACAGTCGGCTTCCATGGTAGACCAATAATATCCTGCCTGTAGGATTTTCTTCGCCATGGTGTGTCCACTGGAATGAGTCCCGAAAGTACCTTCATGTAACTCTACCATAATCCTTTCTGCCTCGTTCTTATCCATACAACGCAGTAAGGTTGAATCATGATTACGCTTGTAAAGGATTCCATTACTGATGAAGAACTTTGCCGCGAACCTCCTCAAAAACTTCTTATCATTAACAGATGCACCCTCGGGGTACTCCTGAGCCTCAAGATACCTCTTCACCTCATGAAACCAGGGTTTATCTGCTACCTCTTTAGTCTCAATGTCACAGCAATGTGCAGGTTTGTCCAACCTCTCAATGGTAATCTGGGGAGCTTCATTGTCCCATCTGACTTTGAACATAAAAGACATCGTAGCTAGCGCGTCCGCCAACTGATTCTCCTCTCTAGGGAAGTGTTCAAAGGTTATCTCCTCGAAGTGCGTCAGCAACGTCAACGCATACTCCTTGTAAGAAATAAGATTTGAGTGTTTCGTATCCCACTCGCCTTTGATCTGACTGATCACGAGAGAGGAATATCTGAATACACTTATAACTTGATCCTTAGGTCAATAGCTGCTCGAAGACCCATAATGCACGCTTCATACTCCGCCATGTTGTTGGTGTAGTTGAAACATAATCGGGCGATGAATGGAGTATGAGAGCCTTCAGGAGATATGATCACGGCGCCAATGCCATTACCCAAAGCGTTTGAAGCTCCATCAAAGTAAATATACCCTCGGGATCCTTCATCAGGTCCTTCATCTGGTCCAGGTGTCTCGCAGTCGGTTACTAACATGATGTTCTCATCCGGAAATTCAAAGTTCATAGACTGGTAATCATCCACTGCCTGATGTGCCAGATGATCTTCCAACACACTTCCCTTGATTGCCTTCTGGGTCGTGTATTGGATGTCGTCCTCAGTCAAGATCATCTACCATCTTGCTATTCTTCCGGACAAGGCAGGCTTATCGAAGATATACTTGATTGGATCCATCTTTGATATCAATAGAGTAGTGTGAGTCAGCATATATTGTCTCAGCCGGCGAGCAGCCCATGCCAAAGTGCAACAAGTTTTCTCAAGAAATGAGTATCGGGTCTTGCAGTCGGTAAACTTTTTGCTAAGGTAATAAATAGCATGCTCTTTTCGGCCAGACTCGTCATGCTTCCCCAGCACGCACCCTATTGAATTATCGAGTACTGTCAAGTATAAGATTAAAGGTCTCCCTTCAACTGGAGGCATCAGAATAGGAGGCTCTTAGATATATTCTTTAATCATTTCGAAAGCGGCTTGACATTCATCGTTCCATCTTACCACTTGATCTTTCTTCAGTAACTTGAAGATTGGCTCACAAGTAGCAGTCAGGTGTGAGATGAATCGGGCAATATAGTTCAAACGTCCCAAAAAGCCTCTGACTTCTTTTTCAGTTTGGGGAGATGGCATTTCCTGTATAGCCTTCACCTTTGTAGGATCCACTTGAATACCTTTATCACTTACGACGAAACCCAGCAGTTTACCATATCTCACCCCAAAGGTGCACTTGTTCGGGTTTAACCTCAGTTTGTACAACTTCAACCTGTCGAATAGCTTCTGAAGATGGTCAAGGTGTTCTTCCTCAGTTTGGAATCTTGCAATCATGTCGTCAACATATACCTCAATCTCATGATGAATCATGTCGTGGAACAAAGCGACCATGGCGCGCTGATACGTTGCCCTAGCATTTTTCATTTCGAAAGGTATGAACTTGTAGCAAAAGGTACCCCATTGAGTAACGAAGGTTGTCTTCTCCATATCCTCGGGAGCCATCTTAATCTGATTGTAACCGGAGAAACTGTCCATAAAGGAAAAGACCTTATGCTGTGCGGTGTTGTCAACCAGAACATCGATATGAGGCAGAGGGAAATGATCCTTGGGGCTTGCCCTGTTTAGATCCCTATAGTCAACACACATTCGAACCTTACCATCCTTCTTCGACACTGGAACCACGTTGGCCACCCACTGCGGGTAAGAAGTAACTCCTAGAAAACCGGCATCAAACTGTTTCATAACTTCGGCTTTGATTTTCTCATACATCTTCGGGTGCATTCAGTGAACTTTCTGTTTCACCGGAGGACAGTCTTCCTTGGTAGGCAATGGTGAACCACGATATCAGTATCCAACCCAAGCATATCTTCATAAGACCAGGCAAAGATCTCCACATAGTCACCCAGCATCTGAATCAACCATTGCTTAACACTGGATTCCAGATTTGCATCGATCTTGACCTCTTTCTTGTCTACCTCTGTACCCAGATTTACTGTTTCCACAGGCTCTTCATGCGGCTGTATGGCCCTCTCTTCCTGAAGTAACAGTCTAGCAAGTTTACCAGGCACTTCGCAATCTTCCTCACCTTCGTCCTCGGCTTGGTTGATCAGACTTTCGAAGTCATAACCGGCAGTAGCAGAATCATTATTAGTGGGATCCAGAGTGGATATAGACTTGTATATGTGAGTGTGTGTAAAATAGCTGTTTTGCAAGAGAAAAAAGAAAAACAAGGAGCGCAAAATTTGAAATGCAAGAAAACGTCCAATGCTTTTATTAATGATATATGGAAATGACATATAATAATCCCTCAAACAAAGCCACGGTATCTCGGGTAAGGCACCGGGCTGTAAAGTTTAAAAATTGTCTGTTACAAATTCAAAACAAAAGTCTATTACTGTGTGATAAAAGAAATTGGCACGAAGTCCTTCGCCGTCCAATTTCTTAGTCCTCCGTTGGTAGTTGGGTAAATCCATCTATCAAACTCAGACTCTTCATCATCATCTTCAATCATATTCACTTCAGGATTAGTAATACGCAGGGGAGGTCTTCCAATCCGCGCGCGCCAAACGGCCCTTTGAGCTTCTGCAGTAAAACCCAAACCAAAATTGTCAGTCTTATGTGAAAAGTCAGGGAGTTGGCCCCAATTTGCACACCCACCTTTCTCAATAATAGCCCGGGCATCCTTGAGGGAAGCCATCTTCATTGGAGGATCTTCAATAACAGTTTCAGTTGACGCTAGCGTCTGGGGAACTTCTTCAAAATGTTGACACAGGGTTTCAATGAACTCACCGTCCATTTCCACATACCGAAATGAGTTGAGGTGGCTCACCATGTACTCCTCCTCTCCTCGTACCATAACAATTTTCCCTTTCACTGGGTATTTCAGCATCTGGTGGAGCGTAGAAGTTACTGCCCCAGCTTAGTGGATCCACGGGCGACCCAACAAATAAGAATAAGATGGTCGAATGTCCATCACATAGAATGTAGACGCGAAAATCTGTGAACCAACCTTAACGGGAATATCCACTTCTCCATGTACCATCCTCTTGGACACGTCAAAGGCCCTAACCACAATGTTGCTTGGCTTTAGCACCAAACCTTCACAGTCTAACCGATCTAACGCTTTTTTAGGTAAAACATTCAATGACGACCCAGTATCCACCAACACGTGAGCTAGAGTAGTGCCCCTACATTCAATAGAGACATGCAACGCGTCATTGTGATTCTTCCCCTTAGCAGTCAAGTATGCATCGGAGAAACCCAACCCATTATCTGCTGTCAGACTAGCCACGCAATCTTTGAACTAGTCAGCAGATGTCTCCTGCGGCACGTGTACAGTTTTCAGGAAAGCAATCAGAGCCTTAGCATGGGCCTCTGAACATAATAATAAAGACAACATAGAGATCTTTGGTGGGGTTTTCCCCAGCTGTTCGACTACATTATAGTCGCTTTTCTTGATGATCTTTAAAATTTCCTCTATTTCTTGCCTAGAGGCTTCAACAGTAATCTTCCTCCGTGCCTCCGTCTGGGCAGGCTCACCGGTGATCCCTTTTCCCCGGTGTCAGATGACTCGGCAACAGGGGTAAGGATTGGAACATGAACAGGAACATTAGCAGGCGTACTGGAAGGTGTACTAACAACAGGCTTCCGAACAGTTGGTGGAGAGATTTCAGGGGAGAAAAGTCTTCTGCTTCGGGTGACTTTACTAGATCCAACAATATTGCTGACATCAGTATCAGCCTCTTCATCCTTCAAGTCTTGTTTAACCCCGTGATAATACACATCGGCCCCATAGTGCCATGGAATAGCCTTATCCGACGTGTAAGGGATAGGTCCAGGAACAGTGATGATCAATGGAGCGATTCTCGGAACAGACGTAATTCTAACAGGCTTTCTCGAGGAATCCTTGGAAGAATTGGCAAAAATGGTGATTATAGAAACTTCTTCAACGGGAACCACAGGAACAAAAGTTTTCTCGAATAAGACTTCTTTATTATTCATCAGGCGTTGGACACCTGACTTCAAAAGATAGAAACCAGTAGGTAGGACGGAACACAGATGGCAACCTTCGCCACAGCCCGGAAATAAACCGGCTAACAGAAGGTTCTTCTTCACAGTCATCAATGGAGTAGCAATGTCTTCCACAGAGGATACAAACACATCATCATCCATAACATTCACTCCATGATTTGGCATAGGAGCAGTCATGTCATTAGGCTTTTCTGGCACTTCGAACTCAATCTCCTTAGCGTCAATCAGATCTTGTACTTTATTCTTCAAGGCCAAGCAATTATTGGTATCATGCCCCGGGCTATCAGAGTGATAAGTACAGCGGGCGTTTGGATTGTACAGCGGTGAGGTGGTGTTGGGATTCTTCGGAGCTTCTCTCGGAATCACCAAGTTGGTCTTTAGCAACTGCGGCAGAATTTGAGATAGAGTCATATTGAGCCGAGTAAACTATCTTTGAGGCCTCTTTGCTCTTTGCTGAGTGTTGCGTTATGGGGAAATAGTTGGTCTTGAAATAACTACTGCATTAACCGCTTGGCGGTGCTGGGGTCGACTTTGGTTCCTAGAGTTTTAAACTGCACTAGACTCCTTCTTGAAGGGCTTCTTCTCCGTACTTGACGAAGCACCTTTCTATAACTTGTCGCTCTTAATATCGGCTTCAACTCTCTCCCCAGTTATAATTAACTCAGTAAAACCTGACGATGAACTTCCGATCAAATGGTTGAAATACGGACCAGACAGGGTCCCCAGAAACATATCCACCAACTCCCTGTCAGCCAGCGGGGGTTGGACTCTACCTGCAAGATCTCTCCACTTCGGAGCGTAATCTTTAAAACCTTCGCTCGCACCCATAGACATACCCTGAAGTTTGGTACACGTGGGAGTGAGGTAGGCATTATATTGGTACTTGTTGTACCCCAAAATTTTCCCTCTCACTTTATCAAGATTCTCCTCACAAGACTTCTTAGATTCAAGACCAGATTAGGATTTGCTCAGCTCAAGACATTTCCTTGCACTGTTGACCTGAAATTAAGGTTTGAGTTTCCACAAGGATTTTTGGACTTTCAAAGCCTCATGTAACTTTCATACTTCATGTTGGACTCCAAAGATTGCTCATACCAAGTTTCAAGCCTTGTATCACATTTTTGCCCAGTCAATTGGACAGTTGACCTAGAAATCAGTTGTATTGGGGAAAAAGTCAACCATGGCCAATTTACAGTTAAACCTCATAATTTTTTATCCACATCAACATTATAGACTCATATTAATCATTTGATTAAGTTTGGACCACAACTCCTAAAGAAATTTGATCAGATCATCAAAAGGGCAAAATGATCATTTTTAGGGTTTTGACTGTAGAAGGGCAATTTATGATTTTTAACCTAGCCAATGGCAAATTGGGTTCAAGCATGGTTTCAATTACTCAATGGCATCCTCTTGACCAAATCACAAGGTTCAAAAGATCTCAAATGCATTGGATTGACAGATGAATTTTCCAGTCAATTGATCAAAAATCGACTGTGCACTGAAAAGTCAAACTTTGACTTTTTGGTCAAAATCAAGTGCCAAGGGTCATTTTTCATCAAGATATGTCAAAACATGAAACTTGTTCACCAGGAAACCTAATTTTGAAAATTAGGGTTTAAGTTTGAAATTTTTCATAACTTAGAAATTTTCTAAGTTATGAAAATTTCTTATTTTTTCCCAACTTTTCCCAACTTTTTCACCATGATTCAATTGGATTCAAACAAAACTTCCAACATGAAAGTTGTAGTCCTCCATTAAATCTACAACTTTGACTCATAAAGTTTTCCCAAAAGATGCTTGGATCTCAAGTTATGATTTTGTGAATAGGGGTCCAAAAACTTTTTAACTTAGTGAAATTTTGCCCTAGTTTAGGCAGATTTTTGACCTAACTTCATGGCAACTTTTCACCTAGTTCCAATTCGAATCTCAAAATGCATTTCAAATATGGATTGTAGAGCATGTTACAAGATTTAAAAAATTTCCAAGAACTCTCCAAAATCTTTTATGGTTAGAGAGAATCGAAGGAATGAAAATGGCAATTTCTCACTTTTGTCCATGGCATTTTTCACACCGATACAAGTTGCAAATCTGTCCTAAGCATGCTTGTACTTGTTTTACAGGTCTTAATCCTTTTCACACTCCTTAATTTAATGCAAATACATTGGACAATGGCATTGTTCTGAGCTATGGAACTTTGCACGATGAATTAATCCATTTATGGCATAAAGGTAACAATACCATTTCCATAAAGTTTGCGTTTTGCAACTTTGTATTCCTTAAGAATTGAACCTGATATTTGGCTACAAACAAGATCCACAAACTTGAGGCAAATTACACCAACTATGTTCAGACCTCAAGCTAGCCTGTACAGGCTTTGAGCTTTGTCAACTCACTTTTGCTTCAAAAGCAAGTAAGCTTGCAAAAAGTCCATAACTTGAGTATTTGTTAAAACCAAGTCTTGGCATCATTTCAAACAACATCAGCATATTGTAACAAGCCTAAAACGCGATTTGCTAAGCTCTAAAACACCCTCTAGCACAGAAAACCCCATTTCTTCCCAAAACAGGGCAACTTCTGCAAACACCAAGCCACTTCCATATTCCCTCGTGCGTTTTTCTTGGAACCACTTCAGACACATTCCATACATCACACCTAAACTATCCAAGCCATTGTTCAGCAACTGTTACCTCATTTTCAAGCTTCACCATTTTCAATTTTTGAGTTTGCAGGTTGACTTCTAAAAGGAGATTCAAGCCATTTCAAAGCAAGTTGAGCATTGGGAAAGCTTGAGGGAACTTTAAGCAAACTCACGAGTACATAAGGCCTCACTCCAAGTTGCTACATTGCCATAGCCAAACTCAATTGAACAAGGTAATTTTCAAAGTTCTATCTCCTTATTTAGGCATCATTAGGCTTAGGTTTGTGAAGCAAAAATGTAGTCTTTAAGATGCTTGAGCTGTACATGTGTGTAGTTCTTATTTATATTAACTGAGCTAGGAGAATTTGAATGATGAACATGCTGAAAAAACAAGGTCAGAATTTAGGGCCACTAAAATTCTCTCTGATCTTTGAGAGTTAGGTCAAGTTTTTTATATCATTGGAATCGTGTGATGATGAGCTACATTTTTCATGTTATACATTTTTTATTTTATGCAAAGAACAGCAAGAACAGGTTTTGAACACAGGGCGCGCGCGTTTGGCTCTGTTTAGAGGACAGGGATGAAGTGAAGTGGGCCTGGCGCGCTTGGGCTTGTTTCTTCCTGCACCCCCTATTTACTTCCTGCACCCCCTTGGCCCATTTGATATTTTTTGTATTATTTTTCATTTCTTTTATATTTTCTGACTTTATTATTTTTTTTCTTGAACATTAAAAAACCCAAAAATATTTTCTTAATTTTTGCATTTTTTTTTTATTATTTTTTTTGGCATAAAAATAGTTTATTAATGATAATATACTTTTATTTTTTTAAATAAAACTTGTAAATAATACAAAAATATCATATATTTTATCTTTATCATTCATACACTTAAAATAATATTATATTTAATTTTTTAACATTTTGTATATATTAACATTATTTTTCCTAAACAAAAAATGGACAAATAAATAATATTAGAATATATTTTATTTTAAAACTAAAACTAGGGTTTTCACCATTTCAAAAATAATCATTTTTATTTTCTTATTTTAGAACTTAAATAAATTTATTTTTACATACATAAAAATTAATACAAAAAACATTTCTTGCATATTTATATTTTATTGCAAATTTATATATTTGCTTGTTTATTTATTTGTACAAATAAATTCAATTTGGTTGTAATAGTTTTATGGTTTTATTTTGTGCAAATACCCCCTATTCAAAACTTGTATCCCCCTCCACATAATATTGTTGTAATAGTTGGATTTACTTTTACGCAATTTACCGTATTATATGCATGATAGTAAATTAGGGTTTTGTATGCAAAAGACCAAAAATCAAACAAATAGCATGACTTAACACAAGACAAAAATGCATGAAAAATGACAAACACATTGCACACAAGCACCCCTAGGGTTTCATCCACTTTGTTGCCTTAAAATGGCCATGGTATGCATGCTAGGTATCTTGGCAAAACAAAACAAAACAAAACAAAAAGAACATAGTCCCTCGATGACGCTATCTTGGTTGCCTAAACAAATATGATTTAGTCCCTCAAAAAACTTGCTAAGATACTTGGCAATATTGTTATCATGGTCATACGATGACCCACGCCCGTCCCGTTTAACATCCAAAGATAGGGTTATTTACCAAATACAATGGTAAATCAACAACATCAAAGGAATAAAAATGTGTAGGAAAGACTTTTGATTAGGATAGACAACTCCTAGTTACTTGATCAAACTTGCAAACCATCCTTGCTATTTTCAAAAACACATACACAATTTCAAAACAATTTCAAAACAATTTCCAAACAACTTTCAAACATTGAAACATTTTTCAAAAGACAAACATCTTTGTATACATTCTTCAAACAAGAATCATTACAAAGATTGCAAAAACGATGGCTACTTTTCAAAATACTTTCAAAACCACACAAAGCACCATTTCAAACAATTGAAAAGCAAAAGCAACTGATCTAAAACAAGTAACTAAGAGCCCATGGAAAACCATGGTTGAAAAGGGTGCTAGCACCTTCCCTTTTCATAATCTACCCCCGAACCCAAAAACAATCTCAAAGGTCTTTCCTGTGCTTTTTTACCTTTCCTTTTGGATAAAATAAATGTCGGTGGCGACTCTTGCTAAACCGCAACATTTGCAAACACAAACGCAAAACCTCAAGTCAGTTCTCCCACCGCATCACAGAACTGGCGACTCTGTTGGGGATGAATATAAAAGTTGGGTTACCTTAGGGTTTTAGATCACCTTTACATGCTTATCTTGCTTGACTTGTTTACTTTACACTTTGGTTCTAATGTTTGGGTTTGAATCCTCTACCCGGATTTGGGAAACATTCATAGGTAAATAGCAATACATTATGGAAACTGTGCAGGGTATACCAACATGGTTGAAGCAATAGCTACATTAGTGCGACATATTTTTGGGTACCGGTAGCCTTTGAGTTAATCAAAGAGAATACGGGGCCGCTGAGTGATGTCATGAAGCACTAATGGACTTTTAGAACCTTTACTTAACCAACTTGGCCTTTTAGGATGTAGTGAGATGACCGGCTTTGGTGCAGTCCGAGGTTGGTAGATACTCGATATTACACTCATTGAGGGTTGTTTTCTTGGAATATTTCAGTCGCCAGTAAAGTGGCTAAACTGAAACAATGAACACAGAAAACAATCCAGTGATATTGAGCTCCTTAGAACCCGGTTACTATTCCTAGGACAGGTTGAGCCAACTAAACTTCAAGAGGGTACTTACCTATGAAACCCCATGCAAGCCTAAACTAGGAACTTGTGTTATTAGTTTGTACATATATACTTGTGCATAACATCATAACATCATGAAGCATCATATGCATCCACTAACCATTTTAAGGATTTTGATCTTCATCTTTGTTCCTATTTTGTAGGTAATGGATTCACTTCGCAGGAAAACTATCCAAGTCAACCTTGTGAGAATTCCTCCTCAACTCAAGGAGCTAGCTTCAAGGATTCCTGAGAATTCTCCATTCACCGAGAGGCATGGTCGTCTTCTCAACTTAGTCACTGCCAACACTGAAAAGGATATGCTGAAAGTTCTCTTCCAGATATTTGACCCTTTGCATCATTGCTTTACATTTCTTGACTACCAACTTATGCCTACTTTGGAGGAATTTTCTCAACTCTTGAGGATTCCTATTCTCAATCAACTACCCTTCAACGGTACCGAAAGATATCCAAAGCCTGAAGATGTTGCTCAAGCTCTACACTTGGAACCATCTGATATCATAGGCCATTGGGAAACTAGAAGTGGTGTCAAAGGTTTCTTGTCAAAGTTTCTGTTTGAGAAGGCTCAAAGTTGCTGGAATTCATTGGACTTACAAGATTTTGAGGAGATCGAAGCTCTTCTCATCTATGGGATGGTCTTGTTCCCTAACCGTTACCAACTCATAGATGTGAGCGTTGTCAAAATCTTCATGGCTCGCAACCCGGTGCCTATATTGCTTGGGGATATCCTTCACTCTTTTCACACTCGTACAATGAGGAAAAGAGGTGTTCTCATGTGTTGCACTCCTCTACTGGAAAGATGGTTTATTTCTCATCTTCCCCAATCAGTCTTGAAGAATGAGCAAGGCTTGAGGTGGTCACAACGGTTGATGACCCTTACCCATTCAGATATTCATTAGTGTTCTCGATCTAGAGAAAATGTTATCATCATTGATCGTTGTGGGGAATTCCCTAATGTCTCTCTACTTGGCATTAGGGGAGGCATTACCTACAACCCCTGCTTGGCTTTGAGACAGTTTGGGTATGCCCGAAGGGATGGCCCACATGACATGCTGATTCCAGACATGGTTTTTGACTTCGACAACAATGATCAAGGACTCCGACAAAGGTTTATCCGAGCTTGGAGGATGCCCAACAAGGTGGACAGTAAGACCTTGGGACACAAGAATTCCATCCCCCTTGAGCCTTACCTCAAATGGGTACGAACCTGCGCCCAAAGTCTTATGATGCCGTACCCCTACATTCTCCCTGTGATTAAAGAGCCTGTTATGGAAGGAGAGGTTCCATACACCCTCCTACATCCTAACATGCCAACATCACTCGAAGATTTACAAAGGAGTTGGATACAGCTCAAGGGAGAACGCGATAGTTTTGAAGCCCAATTCTATGCAAGTGAGAAGAAGGTTTTGGAACTTACTCGTCAACTTCATGAAGAGAAGACTCTCAACACCTACATTGCACCAAAGAGGATGCGCAGCGTCTTTTTACCTTAGAATTTTGTATTATTTTTCCCATGGGGCATTGATGTACTAACAAATTCTATCTTATTAATATGACGTGTGTTTCTTTTTTGTTTAAAAAAATTTTGAATTTCTGAATCCTTGAATTCATTACATGAATACATATCATTCATCATATGCATAAACAAGTCTTCACACCAAGTTTCCTCATCTCCCTGCTGTTTATTTCGGCAAGATGGATATTGAACAGACGATCAAAGACTTGCAAGTGCAGAATTCACAATTTCACCAGTTACTTATGACCTTGGCTAAGGGGAAGGAGGAGCTCAAGACTCTACTAGAGAAGGAAAAAGAGAAAAATAAAAAGAAGAGGGCTGGTGTGGCAACCATGGGCAGAAGATTTGAAGGTCAAGCCAGAAGGGTCCTGGATTTCCCCTCAACATCTGATGAAGGGGTAAGAAAGGGTAAACAGACTGCCGTGCCATCTGATTTAGAGGAAGAAGAAGAGGAGGAGGATGAAGACTACTCAGAACAACAGTACCCTCCTGCAGATGACAAATACAAGAACTTGGAAGAGTGTCTAGCTACCATGGAGATACAGAGAGTGCCTGGGCTGGACTTTGAAGAGTTAGGGTTGGTTTCTAGAATTGTAATCCCTCCTAAATTCAAAGTACCTATGTTTGCTAAGTACGATGGGTTGTCTTGTCCCAAGATGCACCTACGATCTTATGTCAGGAAAATTCAACCATATTCTTCTGACAAAGACCTGTGGGTCCATTTCTTCCAGGACAGACTGTCAGGTACGCAGTTGGATTGGTTCTACCAGTTAGAGAGGTATGATGTGAATAATTGGGAAGATTTGGCGGCCGCCCTCTACAAACAGTATCATTATAATGCAGACTTAGCACCAACCCGTACTCAATTACAGAGGCATGGTCTCAAATGAAGGTTTCAAAGAGTATGCCCAAAATGGAGAGACTTGGCGGGACGAGTACAACCACCTCTACTTGAGAGGGAGCTAGTAGATATGTTTTTGGGGACTCTGTCATGGCCTTTCTCTAATCACCTGATTGGAAGTTCGTCTGTGGGGTTCACCGATTTGATTCTAATTGGTGAGAGAGTTGAAGCCGGCATAAAGAGCGGGAAAATTCAAAAAGATCCATCTTCTTCTGTTGTCATCAAAAAGAACTTTCCAGCAAAGAAGGAAGTATCAGTTATCTACTCCTAAAGAGGGCAAGGAAGAGTTGAGAGCCGGCCAGCGGTGGGGGCCGTAATGATTCAGAAGTCTGCAGCTGATTAGCCCATAAACAATCAACCCAGAACCAACCAAGCAAGGGTGGAAAGGCCTGTACGGCAATTCACCCGGATAAACATGACTCCTGCTCAGGTCCTACCCCATCTCTTGAAGTTAAACCTTGCCAGTTTGAAAGAATCCCTGAAGAATCCGAATACAGCTTCTCCTTACTACCATGTGAATGCCAAGTGTGCTTATCATTCAGATAGCCTGGGGCATGACACCAACAATTGTTGGGCCCTCAAGAATAAGATGCAGGATTTGATAGACGCTAAATAAGTTGAATTCGACGCCCCTGAAAAGCTGAATGTAATCTCTGCTCCAATGCCAAAGCATGGCCACAATGCCCATGTTGTTGAAGAGAATCTATTTGTTGCTACTGTTAATGATTTGATGACTCAGTTATCGATAATAAAGTTGAATTTGCTGAAGGCTGGGATTTTCCCAGGTTGTGAAGAAGATTGCTACCTTTGTTCATCCTTACCAACCGAATGTCCATTGTTGAAGTTAGGCATCCAGCGCCTAATGGATAACCAAGAAATCCTTTTTGAAAAGACTCTTGTTACACCGACTCCTGTCAATGATGTTTCAATAATGACCATATCTGCCAATCTTTCCAAGGTTTCCAAAAGACCTGTTAAGATTACATCCGCTCCGAAGACTGCATCTTTAAAGATAACCATGCCCGGGCTCGTCCCGTACAAGTCCGACAGATCAGTACCATGGAACTATGGTGGAGAAATTTACTACCACGGTATTAAACAAATTGAATCAACTAAAGAGAGTTCTGATGAAGAGACTTCCGACATTGGAAACATTGTCGGAACGAGAAAAATCACCCACAGTGGAAGAATTATATCTCTAGAGATTGCCCCTCCAAAGGCAATCTTTGACCCTCAGCTGCTCCTAAAGTTACCCATGTACCGGTCAACATATCTGCGAGAACTCCAATTACTGAAGAAGTTGTAACTCCTGTTGTTGTCCCTTTTGCTGCTGCTGACGATAGAGGGAAAGGGATCCAGGAAGAGCCCGTCAGGACGAGGGCTCAGCCGTTGATCATCCCTGAAACCTCTCAAAAAGAAATGGAAGATATTTTTAAAATAATAAAGAAAAGCGATTATGATGTTGTGGAACAACTGGGGCAAACCCCATCAACGATCTCTATGTTGGCCCTGCTGCTTTATTCAGAGGCTCATGCTAAAGCTTTGATTAGATTTTTGAAGACGGCCCACGTGCCACAAGAAACCTCCATGGATCAGTTCCAGGAATGTGTAGCTAGCTTAACAGCTGACAATGGTCTAGGATTCTCCGATGCTGATCTAACAATCAAAGGGAGAAAACATAATGACGCTTTGCATGTCTCGGTGGAATGCAGAGGGACTACTTTAGCACACGTACTGGTAGACACTGGTTCATCGCTGAACGTCTTGCCAAAGAAAGCCTTGGATAGATTGGATTGTGAAGGTTTAACCTTGAAGCCCAGCAATATCATTGTCAGAGCCTTTGATGGTTCTAAAAGGATGGTCCACGGGGAGGTGGACATCTCGATTAAAGTTGGAACTGAAACCTTTAACTCCATATTCTATGTGATAGACATCCATCCTTCCTATTCTTGCTTGTTGGGAAGACCCTTGATTCACCATGTTGGAGCCGTCACTTCTACTCTGCATCAAAAGCTCAAGTACCCTGTCCAGGGGAAAATTGTAATTGTTCACGGCAAAGAGGAATACATGATAAGCCATCTAAATTCTTTCCGCTATGTAGAATTGGATGGTGAATTCATCGAAACCCCCTTTCAGCATTTTAAAGAGGTAGCTCAGGAGATTGCGGCAACCAAGACAGTGTCTTCTGTACCCATGATTACCATACCTCCGCCTCGGATGTCATCTCTCAAAGATGCAAAGGCTGTGATTGAAGAAGGAGGAAGCACAATCTGGGGGCAGCTTCCCGACTTTCCTTTCAAATCAGATAAATTTGGCTTGGGTTTCACTGCTTCTGCTCAAAAGGTTGTACGCCGCTCCCGGGCTGGAGGGCCACCAGTGAAGATCACCCATCAAGGAGTCAATGCTTTGGAGGATAGTGAAGAGGAGAGCAACTTGGAAGACTGGATTTCCCTACTGTTGACGGAGGACTGTGCAATTGGGAGGCAAAAGACTTTGTTCCAATTACTTTCATACCGCAGTAATTTATCTTTCAAACATTTCTGTTGGTTTGTAATAATTCTCAAACAATTCGTACACTTTTAACCTTGTGCCTTACCCGAGGCACATAGGTCCATTTGTAAGGGTTTGATTTTTCATCTTCATATGCCATTTTAATGAATCATGGACGTTTTCACATATAAACTTTTGTGTTCATTGTCTTTCTTTTTACATTTTATTTGTTTAAAGGTGGCTATCCCTTACACACACCCCACACTCACAAATGCAGGTACCCTTCCATTCCGGATTCCATGGGTAACTATTCTGCTATGGCCTTCAGTGACTCTGAAGATCTGGTCTACCACGCTGAATACGAAGGTTAGAAAGACTGTGAGGTGCCGGGAGAATTGGCTAGACTGCTACAATAGGAAGAAAGGGCTATTCTACCTCATGAGGAGCTATTAGAGACAATCAACTTGGGAACTGAGGAAGACAGAAAAGAAGTCATAGTGGGTGCCAACCTAGAGCCAAGTGTCAAGGAGCTCTTAATTCAGCTGTTGCATGAATATGTTGAGATCTTCGCCTGGTCATACGAAGACATGCCGGGACTCGATACAGATATTATGGTTCACCGTCTACCCATAAGAGAAGACTGTCCACCAGTTAAACAGAAAGTCCGCCGCATGAGGCCCGACATGTCTGAAAAGATCAAAGCAGAAGTTATGAAGTTGTTCAATGCTGGATTTCTTGCTGTTACTTCCTATCCACAATGGGTTGCTAACATTGTGCCCGTGCCTAAGAAGGATGGCAAAGTGAGAATGTGCGTGGATTATAGAAACTTAAACAGGGCCAGCCCTAAATATGACTTTCCACTTCCGCACATTGACATCTTGGTTGACAATACAGCCCAGCACAAGGTATTTTCTTTCATGGACGGATTCTCGGGCTATAACCAGATCAAAATGGCACCCGAGGACATGGAGAAAACTACTTTTGTTACACAGTGGGGTACGTTTTGCTACAAAGTGATGCCATTCAGACTGAAGAATGCCGGGGCAACCTATCAACGCGCCATGGTGGCTTTATTTCATGATATGATACATCATGAGATAGAGGTCTACGTAGATGACATGATCGCCCGATCACAGACAGAAGAAGAACACCTAGATCACTTGCAAAAGTTGTTTGTCAGGTTGAAGGAGTACAAGCTCAGATTAAACCCTAACAAGTGCACTTTCGGAGTCAGGTCTGGTAAACTCTTGGGTTTCATTGTCAGCAACAAAGGCATCGAGGTTGATCCTGCCAAAGTCAAAGCTATACAAGAAATGCCCGCCCCTCGCATTGAGAAGGAGGTTAGAGGTTTCTTGGGACGTCTAAACTACATTGCTAGGTTCATTTCTCACCTAACATCTACCTGTGAGCCAATCTTCAAGTTGTTGAAGAAAGATCAGGTGGTTAAATGGAATGATGACTGTCAAGTTGCTTTCGATAAAATCAAAGAGTATTTTCTAGAACCTCCGATCTTGATGCCACCCATCGAAGGAAGACCACTAATCATGTATCTGACCGTCCTAGAGAATTCAATGGGGTGCATACTAGGCCAACATGACGAGTCTGCCGAAAAGAGCATGCCATTTATTACCTTAGCAAAAAGTTTACCGACTGTGAGACCCGATACTCACTGCTCGAGAAAAAGTTGTTGTGCTTTGGTGAGGGCTGCTCGCCGGCTAAGGCAGTATATGTTGACTCATACCACTCTACTGATATCTAAGATGGATCTGATCAAATACATCTTTGAGAAGTCTGCTTTATCTGGAAGAATAGCTAGATGGCAGATGATCCTAACGGAATATGATATACAGTACACGACCCAAAAAGTTATAAAGGGGAGTGTACTAGCTGACTATCTGGCTCACCAAGCTGTCGAAGATTACCAAACCATGAGGTTCGACTTCCCCGACGAGGATATCATGACATTGGACAACGTTAAAGATTTCAGACCATATGACAGACCTGTACAAGGATCTCGATGGACCATGTACTTTGATGGTGCCTCTAATGCACTTGGCAATGGTATCGGCGTGGTACTCATTTCTCCAGAAGGTTTCCATACGCCTTTCACTGCTAGGCTTTGCTTCAACTGTACCAACAACATGGCAGAGTATGAAGCTTGTATCTTTGGTCTCAAGGATTCTATTGACTTGGGAATCAAATCTTTGGTTGTGTTTGGGGACTCAGCTTTGGTCATCAGTCAGATCAAAGGAGAGTGGGATACTAAACATCCAAACCTCATCCCTTACAAAGAACATGTCTTGACATTGTTACCACATTTCGAGCAGATTACCTTCGAGCACTTCCCGCGAGAAGAAAATCAGCTAGCAGATGCTCTAGCTACAATGTCATCCATGTTTAAACTTAACTGGGATAATGAGGCTCCCCAAATCACCATTGAACGGATGGACGAACCTACACATTGTCACGAGATTAATACCGAAGAAGTAGTGGAGCGACCTTGGTTTCATGAAGTCAAAAGGTATCTCGAGGCTCAAGAATACCCTGAAGGAGCTTCAGTCAACGACAAAAAGTTCTTGAGGAGGTTCTCGACGAAGTTCTTCTTAAGCAATGGTATACTATACAAGCGCAATCATGATTGCATTCTGCTTCGTTGTGTGGACAAGATTGAAGCTGAATAGATCATGGATGAACTGCACAATGGTACCTTTGGCACTCACTCTAGCGGACATACGATGGCTAAGAAGATTCTACGAGAAGGCTATTACTAGTCTACCATGGAAGCTGACTGTTATCAATATTCCCGCACTTGTCACAAATGTCAAATCCATGTAGACAAGGTGCATATACCTCCAGTTCCTCTCAATGTCTTAACAGCTCCTTGGCCATTCTCTATGTGGGGAATCGACATGATTGGAGAGATCAAGCCTACGGCATCCAATGGACACCGTTTCATTTTGGTGGCTATTGATTACTTCACAAAGTGGGTCGAAGCATCTTCCTTCGCATATGTTATAAAGAATGTTGTTGCCCGCTTCATCAAGCAGAATCTCATTTGTCGGTACGACATCCCCGAAAGGATCATCACTGACAACGGTACAAACGTTAACAATACTATGATCACCGCCTTGTGCGAGCAGTTTCAGATTCAACATCACAATTCATCTCCCTATCGGCCAAATATGAACGGTGTTGTCGAAGCTGCTAACAAAAATATCAAGAAGATCATACAAAAGATGACAGTCACCTACAAGGACTGGCATGAGATATTATTGTTTGCTTTGCACGGGTACCGTACCACGGCGCGTACATCAACTGGGGCAACACCCTATTCTTTGGTATACGGCATGGAAGCTGTTTTGCCTATCGAGGTTCAGATTCCCTCCTTGAGAATCATGAAAGATGCTGGTTTGAGTGAAGACGATTGGATTCAGACCCAGCTTGATCAACTTAACTTGATTGATGAAAAGCGACTTATTGCTGTTTGCCATGGTCAGACGTATCAAAAACGAATGATCAAGGCTTTCAAAAAGAAAGTCATACGCCAGGTATATCAAGTCGGAGATCTTGTAATCAAGCGGATCATCTTGCCGCAAAGTGATCCCAAGGGAAAATGGACTCCTACCTACGAAGGACCATTTGTGATAAAAAACATCTTTTCTAGTGGGGCAACGATCTTAACCACCATGGACGGTGATGACCTGCCGCACCCTGCGAACGCAGATATAGTTAAAAGATACTACGCATAAATGACCCGCTAGGTTGATACACCTAGGCAAAAAAAGGGCATCCCGGTGAACCGAAAACCTGAAAGGACGGTTCATGCAAAAGTTAGGGATAAATTAAAAAAAATTGTACCCCCGGCAAGTTGAAAACCCGAAAGGGCGACTTGGGCAAGAAAGGGTTTCTTGGTGGATCAAAAACCCGAAAGGGTGGTCCAGGAAAAAGTTAGGGAATTAAAGCGTATGACTATGTCTCGTCGGATCACTTTAAGGACAATCTCTTCACAGACAAGCTCCGGGCTTCTGATCAACTCAATCATCTTCGGACGAAGCAACGAATGGACAAGAAATCCAGAGTTACGAAGGATATAGCAGAATGGGAACCCCATGAAATTTTCACACATAGCCATCTTTCTTTGTATAAATTTTTCTCATTTTTTGACAATGTTCTCTTACTAGGATGTTTGTCTCCTTTGTACAAAATACTTACATAAAGTTAATACAGAGATACTTCAAAGTGCATAAAACTATTTGTATTTTCCTTTTTACACTTGTGTTTTATTTGAAAATGTCCAATGATTTATTAAATAAGCATATGCATTTGAATATAATCACATGTTTACAAATAAACGAAATGGGAAAGAATAATTACTGACAGGTTAAAAGTATAGGAAAACCTCTTTAGGCTATTCCAAGAGAAATCCCCTGCAGTATATCATCTAGATCCCCAACGGAGCTACAACCTTGAAATGCATATCCCCAGCGGAGTTATAATTTCAAACCCTTAATTCCCATCAGAGTTAAAACTTCAAACTCCCAATCTCCAGCGGAGTAAAAACTTTGAACTACAGATTCCCAGCGAAGATGAAACCTTCTTCCCCAGTCAAGTCGAAGTTTCCAACTATCAATCCCCAGCGAGAACCATTCAGTTTTCTCCAAATTCCCCAGCAAGTTGTCTTAAAAGTCTGAGAGTTAACCAGATAACAGTTAACTTTTATCCCCAACCTAGGATAACTCCCCAGTAGAGTGGCATACAACCCAAACTCCTAAACTTTTTCCAAACAGGAATAAGCTTTTTTTTCCCCAGAGTCTTGAACTTGCTCTCTAGCAGTAAGCCTTCTTCCCCACAGAGTTTTTACTCCTCAACAGAATGAAGATTCTCATTCTTGATTCCCCAGTGAAGTTGCCAGAGTGTTCATTACTCCCAAGCATGAATTTGTCAGAATTTTTAATCCCCTACAGATCGAAGATTCTCATTCTTGACTCCCCAGCATGAAGTCCCCAAGGATTCAAATTCTCCAGGAGATTGAAGATTATCATTCTTAGTTCCCCGCAGAAATCATCAGAGTTTTCCCTATTCCCCAGCCGAGTAAGGATTCCCGTTGTTTTACCCCCAGTAGAGGTCATCAGAGTTCTCTGGATTCCCCAAGCAGATTTCTCAAACAGTTTGGCATTACTCTCACAACAGAATTTTGTCAAAGCTCCAACTTCAAGACATGAAGGATTCTCACATCCCCACGGAAGTTGTCAAGGATTTTTTTTAATCTCCAGTAGTGGTCAAGGATTTATTTTCCCTGGCAGCAGACAAAGATTTCATTATCCCCAGTTATCAAGGATTTATTTTCCTCAGCAATACAGCAAATTAGCTTACATGCGCATACATTACATTCATATATCATAAACATTGATAAAACACATTCTATTGCATCATACATTTCATGCAACATAACTTTGTGCTTCAGCTAACATTTTACCCTTTTCAGGATAAGATTAATAGTTATCTTTAACAGATATTCAAAGATTTCAGATACAGTACAGATACACTCCAGACACGAAAGTCATTCTGTTACTCATTCAGATCTCTTATTCAGATACAGTACAGATACACTCCAGGCACGAAAGTCATTCTGTTACTCATTCGAAATTCAAAGTCAAGATATAGTACGGATACACTCCAGACACGAAAGTCATTGTGTTACTCATTCAGACCTCAACGTCAGATACAGATTATATACGCTCCAGACACGAAAGCCATTTTATTTCTCATTCAGATTTAACTATCAATTTCAAGTTCAGATACACTCCAGACACGAAAGTCATTCTGTCACTTATTCAGATCCCCGATACAGTTCAGATACACTCCAGACACGGAAATCATTCTGATACTCCTACAGATCTCAACTTCAGATACAGTACGGATATGCTCCAGACACGGTTGCCATTATGTCACTCATTTTGGTTTTCCCTAGCTCAGATACACTCCAAACATGGAAGTCATTCTGTCATCTATCCAAGATACAGTCCAGATACACTCCATACATGGTTGCCATTCTGTCACTTATTCTGACTTTTCCCCAGCCCAGAGATGCTCCAGACACGGATGCCATTCTGTCGCTTATTCAGATTTCAGATTCAGATACAATACAGATACACTCTAGACACGGAAGTCATTCTGTTATTCATTCAAGAATCAAATACAGTTACAGCTCAGATACACTCCATACACGGACGCCATTCCATTGCTCATACAGACTCAGTCTCCAGATAGAGTTCAGACACGTTCCAGACAAGGATACCATTCTGATACTCATTCTTTTGACTTACTACATGCAACTTAGCAGATATTCTTGGATGGCATCTTTAAGCCCATCTCCGACAAGATTCTGTCACCTCTCCCAAATGGCATCTTTAAGCCCATTTCCTCAACTACAATTTGACGAGTGCAAATTTACGGGCACTCTAATCTCCAATCATCTTTTACCTTCGAGTCACGAACGGCAAACTCGCCAATCTAACTCTTCAGGTTCAAGAAGATTGAACAGGGACAGCTGTTGTACCCCAAAATTTTCCCTCTCACTTTATCAAGATTCTCCTCACAAGACTTCTTGGATTCAAGACTAGATTAGGGTTTGCTCAGCTCAAGACATTTCCTTGCACTGTTAACCTGAAATTAGGGTTTGAGTTTGCACAAGGATTTTTGGACTTTCAAAGCCTCATATAACTTTCATACTTCATGTTAGACTCCTAAGATTGCTCATACCAAGTTTCAAGCCTTGAATCACATTTTTGCCCAGTCAATTGGACAGTTGACCTAGAAATCAGCTGTATTGGGGAAAAAGTCAACCATGGCCAATTTATAGTCAAACCTCATAATTTTTTATCCAAATCAACATTATAGACTCATATGAATCATTTGATCAAGTTTGGACTACAACTCCTAAATAAATTTGATCAGATCATCAAAAGGGCAAAATGGTCATTTTTAGGGTTTTGACTGTAGAAGGGAAATTTCAAATATTTAACCTAGCCAATGGAAAATTGGGTTCAAGCATGGTTTCAAGGACTCAATTGAATCATCTTGACCTAATCACAAGGTTCAAAAGATCTCAAATGCATTGGATTGACAGATGAATTTTCCAGTCAATTGATCAAAAATCGACTGTACACTAAAAAGTCAAACTTTGACTTTTTGGTCAAAATCAAGTGCCAAGGGTCATTTTTCATCAAGATGTGTCAAAACATGAAACTTGTTCACCAAGAAACCTAATTTTGAAAATTAGGGTTTAAGTTTGAAATTTTTCATAACTTAGAAATTTTCTTATTTTTTCCCAACTTTTCCCAACTTTTTCACCATGATGAAATTGGATCCAAACAAAACTTCCAACATGAAAGTTGTAGTCCTCCATGAAATCTACAACTTTTATTCACAAAGTTTTCCCAAAATATTCTTGGATCTCAAGTTATGATTTTGTGAATAGGGGTCCAAAAACTTTTTAACTTAGTGAAATTTTGCCCTAGTTTAGGCAGATTTTTGACCTAACTTCATGGCAACTTTTCACCTAGTTCCAATTGGAATCTTAAAATGCATTTCAGAGATGTATTGTAGAGCATGTTACAAGCTTTCCAAAATTTCAAAGAACTCTCCAAAATCATTTATGGTTAGGGAGAATCGAAGGAATGAAAATGGCAATTTCTCACTTTTGTCCATGGCATTTTTCACATTGATACAAGTTGCAAATATGTCCTAAGCATGCTTGTACTTGTTTTACAGGTCTTAATCCTTTTCACACTCCTTAATTTAATGAAAATACATTGGACAATGGCATTGTTCTGAGTTATGGAACTTTGCACAATGAATTAATCCATTTATGGCATAAAGGTAACAATACCATTTCCATAAAGTTTGCTTTTTGCAACTTTGTATTCCTTGAGCATTGAACCTGATCTTTGGCTACAAACGAGATCCAAAAACTTGAGGAAAATTACACCAACTATGTTCAGACCTCAAGCTAGCCTGTACAGGCTTTGAGCTTTGTCAACTCACTTTTGCTTCAAAAGCAAGTAAGCTTGCAAAAAGTCCATAACTTGAGTATCTGTTAAAACCAAGTCTTGGCATCATTTCAAACCACTTCAGCATATTGTAACAATCCTAAAACGCGATTTGCTAAGCTCTAAAACACCCTCTAGCACAGAAAACCCCATTTCTGCCCAAAATAGGGCAACTTCTGCAAACACCAAGCCACTTCCATATTCCCTCGTGCGTTTTGCTTGGAACCACTTCAGACACATTCCATACATCACACCTAAACTATCCAAGCCATTGTTCAGCAACTGTAACCTCATTTTCAAGCTTTACCATTTTCAATTTTTGAGTTTGCAGGTTGACTTCTACAAGGAGATTCAAGCCATTTCAAAGCAAGTTGAGCATTGGGAAAGCTTGAGGGAACTTCAAGCAAGCTCACGAGTACATCAGGCCTCACTCCAAGTTGCTACATTACCATAGCCAAACTCAACTGAACAAGGTAATTTTCAAAGTATTATCTCCTTATTTAGGCATCATTAGGATTAGGTTTGTGAAGCAAAAATGTAGTCTTTAAGATGCTTGAGCTGTACATATGTGTATTTCTTATTTATATTAACTGAGCTAGGAGAATTTGGATGATGAACATGCTGAAAAAACAAGGTCAGAATTTAGGGCCACTAAAATTCTCTCTGATCTTTGAGAGTTAGGTCAAGTTTTTTATATCATTGGAATCGTGTGATGATGAGCTACATTTTTCATGTTATACATTTTTGATTTTATGCAAAGAACAGCAAGAACAGGTTTTGAACACAGGGCGCACGCGTTTGGCTCTGTTTAGAGGACAGGGATGAAGTGAAGTGGGCCTGGCGCGCTTGGGCTTGTTTCTTCCTGCACCCCCTGTTTACTTCCTGCACCCCCTTGGCCCATTTGATATTTTTTGTATTATTTTTCATTTCTTTTATATTTTATGACTTTATTATTTTTTTTCTTGAACATTAAAAAACCCAAAAATATTTTCTTAATTTTTGAATTTTATTTTATTATTTTTATTATTTTTTTTGGCATAAAAATAGTTTATTAATGATAATATACTTTTATTTTTTTTAAATAAAACTTGTAAATAATACAAAAATATCATATATTTTATCTTTATCATTCATACACTTTAAATAATATTTTCATACAATATTTGATTTTTTAACATTTTGTATATATTAACATTATTTTTCCTAAACAAAAAATGGACAAATAAATAATATTAGAATATATTTTCTTTTAAAACTAAAACTAGGGATTTCACCATTTCAAAAATAATCATTTTTATTTTCTTATTTTAGAACTTAAATAAATTTATTTTTACATACATAAAAATTAATACAAAAAACATTTCTTGCATATTTATATTTTATTGCAAATTTATATATTTGCTTGTTTATTTATTTGTACAAATAAATTCAATTTGGTTGTAATAGTTTTATGGTTTTATTTTGTGCAAATACCCCCTATTCAAAACTTGTATCCCCCTCCCCATAATATTGTTGTAATAGTTAGATTTACTTTTACGTAATTTACTGTATTATATGCATGATAATAAATTAGGGTTTTGTATGCAAAAGACCAAAAATCAAACAAATAGCATGACTTAACACAAGACAAAAATGCATGAAAAATGACAAACACATTGCACACAAGCACCCCTAGGGTTTCATCCACTTTGTTGCCTTAAAATGGTCATGGTATGCATGTTAGGTATCTTGGTAAAACAAAACAAAACAAAACAAAAAGATCATAGTCCCTCGATGATGCTATCTTGGTTGCCTAAACAAATATGATTTAGTCCCTCAAAAAACTTTCTAAGATACTTGGAAATATTGTTATCATGGTCA
The DNA here is from genome assembly GCA_948472305.1 of Vicia faba. Lineage (NCBI taxonomy): Eukaryota > Viridiplantae > Streptophyta > Magnoliopsida > Fabales > Fabaceae > Vicia > Vicia faba. The sequence goes on along the minus strand of OX451736.1, from coordinate 644,887,980 downwards.
TACGATGACCCACGCCCGTCCCGTTTAACATCCAAAGATAGGGTTGTTTACCAAATACAATGGTAAATCAACAACATCAAAGGAATAAAAATGTGTAGGAAAGACTTTTGATTAGGGTAGACAACTCCTAGTTACTTGATCAAACTTGCAAACCATCATTGCTATTTTCAAAAACACATACACAATTTCAAAACAATTTCAAAACAATTTCAAAACAATTTCCAAACAACTTTCAAACATTGAAACATTTTTCAAAAGACAAACATCTTTGTATACCTTCTTCAAACAAGAATCATTACAAAGATTGCCAAAACGTTGGCTACTTTTCAAAATACTTTCAAAACACACAAAGCACCATTTCAAACAATTGAAAAGCAAAAGCAACTGATCTAAAACAAGTAACTAAGAGCCCATGGAAAACCATGGATGAAAAGGGTGCTAGCACCTTCCCTTTTCATAATCTACCCCCCGAACCCAAAAACAATATCAAAGGTCTTTCCTGTGCTTTTTTACCTTTCCTTTTGGATAAAATAAAAGTCGGTGGCGACTCTTGCTAAACCGCAACATTTGCAAACACAAACGCAAAACCTCAAGTCAGTTCTCCCACGGCATCATAGTACTGCTTGTAAAACGCAGCAGCAAGGTCCTCCCAATTACGGACGTTAGCTCCTTCTAGAAGATAGAACCACTCAAGTTGAGTCCCTGAAAGACTATATTGAAAAAAGTGGATCCAGAGGTTCCTGTCAGCGGTATATAGTTGAATCTTTCTAACATACGAACGGAGGTGTATCTTTGGGCAAGAGACCCCATCGTATTTAGCAAAGACTGGTGCTTTGAACTTATGGGGAATCACCACCCCAGATGCTAGACCCAAATCATAAAAGTCCAATCCAGGTATCTTTTGGATCTCTATCGCACTTAACCGGTCTTCAAGTTGTTTATACCTATCCTCAGCCAGAGGATACTGGTCTTCATCAAAGTCAGTCTCGTTGTTAGAAACCACAGGGCTAGGAGCCCTCCTTTCTTCTTGGTTCTCCCCCCCTTCAGATGAGTGGGACAGATCAACTTCGTCTAGCAACCTATTTCCAAACCTATGACCCATGTTCAGAAGGACCGTCTTCTTCTTCTTCTTCTTCTTCTTATCCTTCAAGATAAGTGTCTTCAGATCTTTCTGCCCCTTGGCCAGGTTCATGAACATTTCCTGGAACTGAGCATTTTGAGCTTGAAGAGCCTTAATAGCTTGATCAGTGGATGTTTCAGCAGACATGATGCTGAAATAAACAGCGAAGAAGATAAGAGACCTATAAGGGTACCTGTGATGAGGTGCATGGGAATGAAATGCATATGATATGATTTCAAAGACTTTAGGGATTCAAATTCGTAAACCAAAATGAAACACACTTTTATTAGATTAAAAATTCAAAAAAATGTTTGACAAATGCCTTTAAGGCGTTACAAAGAGAAAAACTGTAAAGTAAATCAAAACTAGAAATAACAAAAGACATCAGCGCTCCCATGGTCGTGTTCCGTTGGTGCTGACATAGTCATTGAGGACCTTCTCATTCTCCAGCTGCCTTGTAAGCTTTAGAATCTTCCGTTCTTGTTCATGATACTTTTCTCTGTAAGTATCCCGCTCTTCTCTCAACTGGATCCACGGCCTCTTCAATGACCCAATGTCAGTAGGCATGTATGGATGGAGGACAGTATGAGGAACCCCTTCTTCATCAGCATGTTCCACAATTACCGGTAAGACTGCTTCGTATGGCATCCCTAGCTTTTAAGCACAGGCCCGAACCCACCGGAGATACAGTTCCATTGGAAGAGAAGTCTTCGCTCCTAGCTCATGCAGATCAGACCTGTTAACCCTATTCCAAGCTCGTATGAACCTGCGACGATGTCCCTCAACATCCCCTTGGAAGTCAAAGACAATACTCGGAATTAGCAACTCATGAGGACCGTCCTTTCGAGCTCGCCCAAACTGTCGTAAGGCCAGACAAGGATTATAGGTGATCCCTCCCCTAATTCCAAGCAAAGGAACATTGGGGTATTCTCCGCACCGGTTAATAACAGCTACTTCTTCCATATCTTTAGTGCTCCAGATGATGTCTATATGAGCCAGGGACATAATTCTGTAGGCCCAACCGATACCTTCCTTGTTCTTCAAAACAGATTTGGAGAGGTGAGAAAGAAACCACCTCGCCAGGAATGGTGCACGACACATAAGGGTTCCCCGTTTCAGAGCAGTACGGGCATAAAGAGCATGCAGGATGTCACCTAATAGAGTGGGCACCGGATTACGGGACATGAAGATCTTCACTGTGTTCACATCGACGAAAGAATCTGAATTAGGGAACAAAACCAGACCATATATAAGAAGAGCCAGGATGTCTTCGAATGCTTGAAAATCCAAACTGTCCCAAAACTGATTATCTTGATCAACCAAGAACTTAGACAAGAAGCCTTTTGTCCCACTCCGAGTCTCCCAGTTAGAAATTACCTCAGCCTTTGTCAGATGTAGGGCTGTAGCAACATCCTCTGGCCTAAGAGCTTTCTCCCAACCTGTAAATGGCGTCTGCTCTAGTATAGAAATACCAAGTAGATCAGAGAACTCCTCCAAAGTAGGGACCAACTGATAGTCCAGGAAGGTGAAGCAGTGGTGCAATGGGTCAAAGAACTGGCACAAGACACTCATCATTTGCTCATCAATCTTGGAAGTGACCAAACTAAGGAGGTGACCATGTCTTCTGACAAAGGAAGAAGTATCTGGAACTTTGGAAACCAAATCTCTAAGATGAGTAGGAATCTGTACAAAGCTGATCCGAAAAGTGTTTCTACGCATAGAGGCCATGACCTACAAAACAGAACAAAGATGAATCCCCTTTGTCTTTGAAATAGGTTAGTCTGATGTAAGATGCGTGCAATGCCATGATGCATGATGTCATGATAGAAACACACCACAAGTATTCACAGACAGCAAACATGGTAAGGGCAAGCAAGTCACACAGTAGCCCTTAGATTTCAGGCTGGCATGGAGTTTAGGTACTACCCTCTTTCAGTCTAGTTGGTTCGACCTGTCCTAGTAATAGTAATCGGGTTTTAGAGGATCTCAATATCACTGACCACCATCGATCGGTCATAATTCCAGTTTGGCAACCTTTTCTTGCGGCCGGAATCATCGCGAGAGTTTGGTCTCAAAGAGTGTAGCATATTGCTACTTTTCTATGGCCAAGTTGGTCAATTATAGGTTCTAAGGTCAGTTGGTGCTTAATGACCCCTTAGCTGACCCATATTCTCCTTGTTCCTCCAAAAGGGATATCGGTACAAACTAAAGTGCCACACCAATGTAGCTACTATTTCAACTGTATCAGTCTACACCGTACAGTTCCCTCACAGTCTATTGCTACTTACCTAAAAGGTATCCCCAGATCCGGGTTAGGATCTATAGTAACTCTGATTCAAAACCACAAGGATAAAGCATACAAATTAAGCAATTGAAAACATTATGATGAACTATTCCTAAGGTACACCCCACTTATTAAGTCCCCAGCAGAGTTGCCAGTTCTGTGATACGGTGGGAAGAACTGACTGTTTTTGGAATGCTGGTTCGCGTTTTACATTTGTGTTCGCAAAATGTCGCGGTAAGCAAGAGTCGCCACCGACTTTTATTTTATCCAACAAGGAAAGGAAAAAAGCACAGAAAAATTCCTTTTTCGAGATATTTCTGAGTACGGGGGGTAGATTATAGAAAGGGAAGGTATTAGCACTCTTTCTATCCGTAGTTATCTACGGGCTCTTAGGTGCTTGCTCATCATTTTCAAAAAATTGTTTTCTTTGTGCTTGTGGGTTTTGAAAAGTTTTTGTTTTAACTTCGATTTAACTCTTGCGTCTGTCTTTAAGAGTGTAATGAAGTATTTTGAAAACTTTGTTTATAAAGGAGTGTAAGTGTGAAAAAAGTTTGTTTTGGATGTGCAAGTATCTAAGAACTAATCTACCTACTCGAAAAAGGAATCGTTCTAAGTTTGTTTCCTTTAGACGATGCTATCCCACTATTAGTGAGTAGGTAGCACCGTCGTTGGAGTTTTTAGGGTCAATTCGAAAGAGGGACATATGGTCACTAAAGCAATGTTAGGACGTCTTAGCGATAACCCTAATGTCTTAGATCATTTATTCGAGGCAACAATATCCGAGGCAACCATTTTAAGGCAAATATGATCTTTGGACAAGAGGGCGACCTCTAAAACAACCTATACTTAATGACCGTTTACGAAGGCAACCAAGTGAGGTGTACCCTAAGAGTGCGCATGTGCGAGTGTGTTGATTTCAGTTATTTTTATCTTTGCATATGTTTAGGGTGATCTAACTAATTTTAAATTAAACATTCATTCTTGTCATGCAAACTGTATTATCAAACATCTAGCAGTTGCATATTTGTAGAAATTAAAGGTGCGGAATTTAAACTAAATTAGTACAAGGAGTCGGGTATTTACATCGCCAAAAGCAACCCTTTGAAATTTAAAAGCGGAAAAATAAATATCCTAATTAATTATTACAAACCGGGAGAAGATACGTTAATTGGATAAAGAAAATAAAGTGCGCGATACGAAATTAAATCGAATGCGAAATTAGGATTTTGACCCTTTTAAAAGAAGATGTTTTTGTTGTTTTTAGTTTTAAGAAAAGAAATTAAATCCTAAAATTAAATGCTAAATTAATTATTAAATTAATTAATTAATGAAAAATATTTAATGACATATTTTTGGAGTTTTTGTTAATTTAGGAAAGAAAATAAAATAAATAAATCAAGGTTAAAACTTATTAATTCTAATTAATTTTAAATTATTTGCAAAATAAATTAAAGTTACCTAATTAATCAACCTAATTAATTAATTAATATTTTTTAATGAAAAATGAAATTCTGAAATTTAATTGGGTAAAAAAATATTTTTGATGATTTTTTTTAATAAAAAGAAATTAAGTTATTGGTTAGTGATTAAATTAAACAAAACAAAATAATTAAATAAAACAAACAAAATATTAAAAAAAAGGTAGAGAAATGGGCCTGATTTTGGGTGTGTGTATAGCAATTTTCTGGCCCATTTGTGAGGATCCAGTAGACTTTTGTGATCCCCTGTGTATGCATTGACTTGGCCTTTTGGTGCACCTCCAATACTGGCCACGAGATCTGGCCATCTGGCCATCTGGCATGCTGGATGGTGAATGTCCATAATGGATGCTTGGCTTGAGCGCACACTGAATCACTTGAAATAAATTGGAAAAATAACAAATGCTAGAGGCAGGGATCGAACCCCTGACCTCCAGCCTCTAATGCCCTGAAATCATGTGTGGCAACCACTAGGCCATGTGGTTCTTATTGTTAATAATATACAAAACAATGATAATATAAAAAAATGAAATATAGTGGACAAAAATAAAAAAGGCACGCTGCGTTCAAACCAACCAATGGGGTCTGGCCACGCCTTCATCCCTGTCAAGGCACCGTTGCTAAAAGTTCAAATGCCTATACCTACGAACAAATGTCCGTCGCTACAAGCATGTCCACTCTCCAAATCTCGTACAGGCCATGGAAATGAATTCTAGTACCATGGTTGAGTTCGTCTCGTCCTCCTGATTGCAACCATGGCCATTACAAAGGCCAATTGTACCTGAAAATAAAAACCCCAAAAGCAAACTCGAAACCATAGCTATGGTGAATTTCGATTCAGTCCAGATAAATGAAATTGGCTATTGGCAAAAGCTTGCAAACATCATAGTGATCAAGAATATGCAATTATTTTTCATTATAGATGCAAGAATGAAGTTTTTCGAATTCAAGAAAATGGTGGTTCCGTGAACGACTTACAGTGCACTAGAGGGCTCGAGAATGCCATCTTTTGGTTGATTTCTCTTGTGGATATTTCCAAGAGACGATTGGGACAATTGCCAAGCCTTGAGGATGTCTCTAAGTGGGATTTTGATCTCACACTTTTCTTTGATTTTTTCAGATTTTGTTAGCTCTCTATGCTTGATCTCTAACCTTCTTTTTGGTATGCACATAACCCTTATGTACCACACAATGCATTAGGGTTGATTGCCTTGCCCAAATCTTCCTCTTTCACTAAAATTGATATTTGATTTGATCCTCCTTTAAAGCTTCCCAAAATTGAATTATTTTGAATCTTTTTGTACACAATTTCCTTGATGCGAATTTGGAATGGTGCTATCTACCCAATGAAGCCTGAAATCATCAAAAGATCTTTGGTTTTCAATAATTTTGATTTTATTTGATTTGTTTTGATTTAATTCAAATTAATTCAAATAAAAATCAAAACAATTAATAAAAATATGATATGGACACATGGCCAAGGCTAGAGCACGTGGGATACAATGCCAACTCAAAACAAGTGAAAAAGAATGGGCCCATTTGGCAAAATTTGAAGTTTTGGGCATAGTTGACTTTTGGCAATTTTGCAAAAAGGTCAACTTCAAGAATGCATAAATTCCTCAATTTTGACTCTTTGGAGGTGTTCTTGGACTTTTTAGAAATCTTGAGATTTCCTCTAATCAACCCTTTTGGTCTCATCTCAATTTCATAATCCATTCTCATGTATGAAGCTTTGACAAAAAAGGTGTTTTTGTTGACTTTTCAAAATGACCTATAATGTCCAAATTCATAACTTCTTGTGAGTGCATATTTTGAACTTTCGAGATGCATTTGGATTGTAGTTAATTGCATCCTTTTCAAAATTAGCTTTGGATGGGTCATTTCTCATAAAGTATGAGAAAGTTATGCTTGGTCAAAGTTGAGTTGACTTTTCCTACAAAATCCTAATTTAGCAACTTTTGAATCTTGATGAATTATGAGCAATACTTGATGAATCATGATAAAACCTTGATCAAATGATGAAATATACTTCAAAATGAGGATGTTGACCAAAAATCTTGAAGTTTGACTGTATGTGGGCCACAGTTGACTTTTGCCCTAACACGGTTGATTTTTGGGCCTTTGAGCAATTGACTGAGCAAACTTTCTCTGCAAGGCTTGAAACTTGACATGGATGGTCTTGAGAACATATTAGGACATTGGTGAGCACTTGGGGTCACTTGGACTCAAGGATCTTGATGCAACATAAAACCCTAATTCTGGGTAGACTGCCTTAGGAGAGAGCTTGTCTGGCCAACCCTTGGGCTACCTTGAGCAATTTGGAGATCATTCTTGAAATGTTTTGAGAAATATGGGAGGGAAAATTTTGGGGTACAACAGGTGTCTTAGTGGTTTCCCTCCTGTCTGAAAAAGATCAAATGTCCCATTCAAATGTTGCCTCGGAAATGTTGCCTCGAATATGATCTTAAGACTCTAGGGTTATTACTAATTTGTCCTAATATTGCTTTAGTGGTTGTACGTTCCTTTCGAATTGACCCTTACAACTCTAATGACGGTGCTACCTATTTATCAATAGTAGGATATCGTTGTCTAAAGGAAAAAAGAATAGAAACGATCCTTTTTCGAGTAGGTAGATGCTAGTAGGTACTTGCTCAAATCAAAACTTTTCACACTTACACTTTTCAAACAAACTTTCAAAACAAACTTTCAAAACAAACTTCGTCACACCTTTGAGGACTGATACAAGGGTTATCACGAAGTTAAAACTCTTTTCAAAAAACAAAGCACATACACAAGAAATTTTAAAAAGATAAGCAAGTACCTAAGAGCCAATAGAAACCCATGGATAGAAAGGGTGCTAACACATTCCCTTTCTATAATCTACCCCCCGTACTCAGAATATCTCGAAAAGGGATTTTTCTGTACTTTTTTCCTTTCCGATTGGATGAAATAAAAATTGGTGGCGACTCTTGCTTACCGTGACATTTTGCAAACGAAAAACGCAAACCAGCGTCAAATAGTCGGTTCTGCCACCGTATCACAAAAGGTCTTTCCTGATCTTTTCACCCTTTCCTTTATTCGATAAAAGAAAAGTAGGTGGCGAATCTTGCTATCCGCAAAATTTGCGATAAAACGCAAAACACCAAGTCAGTTCTCCCACCGTATTACATAACTTGCGACTCTGTTGTGGATATTAACTAAAAGTGAGGTTACCTTAAGAGCTAGATCACCTTTGTTGCTTTATTGGTTTTCCTTGTTTGCTTTACATTTTGGGTTTTGTTTTGGTTTGTTATTTAAGATCATATACCTGGATCTGGGGCATATTAGGTTAGTAGAAATATATCGTGGGGACTATGCGGCATAATATTGACATGGTTGTAGCGATGGCGATGTTAGTGTGACATATTTGTTGGTACCGGTGTCCCTTGAGTTCAGTCAAGGAGAATACGGGGCCCCTGTGTGGTGTCATGAAGCACTAACTAACCGTAGAACCTTAGTTGAACAACTTGGCCATTAGAAATTAGTGAGATAGCTGGCTTTGGTGCAAGACTAAAATTGGTTGATACTCGATACTACACTCATTGAGATCTTACTTTGGGGATATTTTGACCGCGGTTTGGATGCTTGAGCTAAAACAATGCCCAATGAAGAAAGATCAGTGAATTTGAGATTTCTTAGAACCCGATTACTTTTTAAGACAGGTTGAACCAACTAAAATTCAAGAGGGTACTTACCTATAAACCCCATGCAAGCCTAAACCTAAGCCCTGGTGTGTTTTATTTGTGTGTGATTATTTCTTCATGACATCATAGCATAATGCCATCACATTTTTCACTAACCATTTCAAGTACCTATAGATTTATCTTTGTTCTGTTTTGTAGGATATAGCTTCCACTCGCAGAAATGCCATCTGAATTAACTTCGTAGTGGTACCTCCTCAACTAAAATAATTAGCATCAAGGGTTCCTGAAAGTTCTCTATTCACCAAAATATATGGTCGACTTCTTAATCGGGTTACATCAAGCTTTGAATAAGACATGATGAGGGTGCTCTTTCAGTTCTTTGACCCTGTACATCATTGTTTCACCTTTCCCGACTATCAACTAATGCCCACAGGGGAAGAATTACATCAACTATTAGGGATACCAATCCTTGATCAAATTCAATTCACCAGTTTAGAGGAAACTCCAAAACCTGAAGTTATTTCCAAGGCCTTACATTTGAAGAGTTCTGACATTGTAGCTAATTGGGAGACAAGAAGTGGGGTTAAAGGCTTTTTGGCTAAATTCCTGATTGAGAAAGCTCATCTATTTTTGTATGCTTTGGATTTAAAAGCTTTTTAAGAAGTCTTGGATCTTCTAATTTATTGGTCGGTGCTTTTTCCTAACCCTGACCAACTCATAGATGTGAATATTGTCAAGGTTTTTCTTTCTCGTAACACTGTGCCTACTTTGCTTGGAGATATTCTACATTGTCTTCACACTCGTACCATGAGGAAGATAGGGTATCTTATGTATTGCATTCCATTTTTGTCTAGGTGGTTTATTTCACACCTTCCTCGATCAGTATTGAAGAATGAGCAAGGCTTGAGGTGGTCTCAAAGGTTGATGTTACTCTCTCATTAGGATATCCATTGGTGTTCTCGATCTCAAGAAGACATTACTATCATTTACCATTGTGGGGAGTTCCATAATGTTCAACTCTTGGGAATTAGGGGAGGTATTACTTATAACCCTTCTCTAGCTCTATGACAATTAGGCTATGCTCGAAGAGATGGTCCCCATGACGCACTCATTCAAGGTATTGTATTTGACTATGAGAACGATGTTCAAGTTTATCATCGAAGGTTTGTGCATGCTTGGGGCATGGTAAGCAAAGTTGATAGAAAGACTTTGGGGCATAAGAATTCCATCCCTCTTGAGCCTTATCTCAAATGGGTACGATCTCGTGCTCAAAGTCTCATGATTCCATATCCTGCTATTCTACCAATAGTTGTGGATCCTGTTGTCGAAGGGGGTGTTCCTCATACCATTATCCATCCTAGCATGCCTACCAACCTCGAACAATTGCAAAGATCGTGGATTCAACTCAAGGGGGAACGAGACACCTTTGAAGCTCGATTCTATGCAAGCAAGAAGAAAGTGTTGGAGCTCATAAGGAAACTTCATGAGGAGCAAAGCTTGAATTCCTATATTTCACCAAAGAGGAAGCGCCCATGGGAGACTTGAGTATTTTGTTTTAGGATTTCATTTTGTTGTCTCTTTGAGACCTTTTGCTTTTTCATTGTAAGCCCAAGGGGCAATTGTAATCTTGGAACTTATTAATACAATTGTTGCGTTTATTTCCTTTTTGGCTAGCAAATTTAAATTCCTTAAGGTCCTCGAAAACATTTCATCTGCATAGCATGCATCATATCATAAGCAGCGTCTCTGATACAGGTTTCCTCATATCTTTGCTGTTTATTTCAGTACAAGATGGATCTTGTGATCGGTGGAAATAGAACTGACTGTTTTGGAATGCTGGTTCGCGAAATGTCGCGGTAAGCAAGAGTCACCACCGTCTTTTATTTTCTCCAACAAGGAAAGGACAAAAGCACAGCAAAATTCCTTTTCGAGATGTTTCTCGGTTCGGGAGGTAGATTATAGAAAGGGAAGGTGTTAGCACCCTTTCTATCCGTGGTTATCCACGGGCTCTTAGGTACTTGCTCACTATGTTTTCAAAAGATTTTTGCTTTTCTTGTGTTTGTGGGTTTTGAAAAAGTTTGTTTGAAAACTTCGTTTTAACTCTTGTATCAGTCCTCAAGAGTGTATGAAGTGTTGGTTTAAAAACTTTTGTCAGAAAAGTGTAAGTGCGAAAAGTATTTTTGTTTTGAAAGAGCAAGTATCTAAGAACCTCTACCTACTCAAAAGAAATTAAGTTGTGTAAATGTCCTTTAGACAGTACTATCCCACTATTGAGAAGTAGGTAGCACCATCGTTGGAGTTATTCGGGTCAATTCGATTATAGGGACATGTGTGGTCACCAAAGCAATAGTAGGACGCTTTAGTGGTAACCCTAATGTCCTAGATCCTTTTTTTATCCGAGGCAACCGTTTCGAGGCAACTGGATCTTTAGACAGGAGGGCGACCTCTAAAACACCCTATACTTAATGACCACGTCGAGGCAACCAAGTGAGGCGTACCCTAAGAGTGGCATGTGCATGTGTGTCAGGTTTCATGTTAAGATTATCTTGTACATGTTATTGCAGTGAGCTACGGATTGATTTTATTTTTCAAGCAAGTCTTGCATGCATAATTAACAATTAATAATTGCGGAAAATAAATTGCGGAAAGTGAATCTATGCTATTACAAGGCGTCAGGTATTTACATCGCCAAAAACATAACCCTTGAAAATAAATTGGGAGAAAATAAAGAAAGCGATAAAAGTCCTAATTATCTATTACATTCTCGAAGCAGATACATAAATATAATAAATATGCGCGCAAAGAGATTGAATCGGGACGAGTCTTAGGGTTTTGACCCTTTTTGAGAAAAGAAAGAAATTTGGTCCTTTTTTGCATTTAATTAAATATTAACCCTAAAACTAATTAATCAATTAATTAAAAAAAAGTATTTTTTTTAGTTTTTATGTTTTAATGAAAATAAAATAAAAAAAAAATAAAGTCAAAAGTTAGTAAAACCCTAATTTCTATATTAATTTTATTTATCGTGGAAAAAATTAAAGTTAACCTAATTAACTAAATTGATTAATTATATTTATTTACAAAAAATAAAGTGAAATTAATAAATAATAATAATAAAAATATTTACATTTTTTTATTTTCTGAATTTTATGATAAAAAATATTAATTAGGTTAGTTAAATAAATATAGTAATAATAATAATAATAGTTAGTAAAAATAAAATAAAAGAAAAGGAAAATAAAAAGAAATAATAAACCAGGGGGGTGATGGGCCAGCTTTGGGGTTTTGTTAGCAATATTCAAGCCCAATAACACTCAAGCCCTTCTGACTTTCTGGATTTGCCTACGCGTGGGTTGACCAGGAGTATGGTGAGGATCATCTTATGACCACTGGATTTGTGATTGTGGCCACTTGGCGTGCATCTGGATGAGGCGTATGGTGAGACTTGCTTGGAGTGTTGTATATAACTTCCTGAAATAAAATAGCACAAAGGGTTTGGGGGGACCTGGGATTCGAACCCAGGTCCCAAGGGACTATGCATGTGCGCTTCAACCAACCGAACTGCCTTGTTTATTTGTTAGTGTAATAAAGACTAAATATAATATTCATAAATCAATTAATATGCTAGCAAAACAAAAAAACGCGCTTTAATTTTAAATGGGCCAATCATGCTGCAACACATCATCGTCTTCTTCATCAAAATTGCTGGTTATTTACCTGCGGATTTTTATCCGCAGGAAGTTTCGTAGGCCTTTCCTAAAATCGTCCCTAGGCTGCAAAAATTCATTCCAAGGCCATGGTTGGTCTCGTCTCCATCTCCTGATCACTCCTGTACCAATTATGGTGACCAATTTTACCTGCATTGAAAACGCCTAAAAAGCAAGCCCATAAACCCTAGAATCTGGTATCACAGTATAGGGCATAAAAACAAAATTGAATATTGCCATTAGGTTAGAAATCAAATAAGGAACACAAATATGCCAATGCTTTTGAGAAAAAGTGCAAGAATAGAGGATCACGATTCCATGTTCAGAGGTCCATTCTTGACAACTTACAGCGCTGTTCAGGGGGTCTTTGGACGTGGTATTGATCGCGTTAGCTTCAATGGACGGCAAGGAAGAAGGCTACGTGCTCCTTTGGGTCTGAAAACACCTGCAATACTGTTCTTGATCTCCCACTTTTCCAACAATTTTTCAGTTTTGCCTTGGCCGTTTTAGCAATCCTTAGGTCGTGTGTCCTGTTGGTACTGCTTGCTTATGTATATGAGAACAAAATTAGGTCAAAAGCTGGGCCTTAATCCATGTATATGAGAGAATTAGGTTTACACTTTCCTCCATTGATAACCTTTCCAAATTTGAATCAAATCTAAGATTTTGTGTACACATAAGCCCTAGCACGAATTGTTTGGTTAGCACATGATATATGAAAGTTGTATAAATCATAAAGATACTATTTCATTGATTTTTAGATTTTATTTGAATTATTATAGATTTAAAATGAATTAAATCAATAAAAATTAAATAAAATAGAAAAATAAATGTTTGATCCTAAAATTAAGCATGGGACACGTGTATGGCATGACAAGGCTGAATCAAGTGGAAGAAAGTGGGCCCTTTTGTCAAAAATTGAAGTTTTAAGGATAGTTGACTTTTGCAAATTCATGAAAATTTCCCAACTTCTCCAATGCATATCTTGCTCAATTTTGATCATATGAACATGTTCTTGGACATTTTGGAAAGGTCTTGAAGTCCTCTAACCAATGCCTTTAGTCCCATGTCATTTGGATTTACCAATATCAAGTTATGGTCTTTGACTTAAAGTGCATTTTTGTTGACTTTTGAATTTGACCTATAATGTAGAAATTGATAACTTTTTGTGAGAGCATTTCTTGGACTTGGGGTGTGAAGATGAGTTGTAGGAAATGTCATTCCCTTCAAGATGAGAATTGGATGGGATTTTTCTGATGAACCATGAAAAAGTTATGCCCTAGTCAATATATAGTTGACTTTTCTACTGTCCCAAAATAGTAACTTTTTGCATCTTGATGATTTTTGAGCCATCCTTGTGGAATCATGATCAAGGCTCGATCAAATGATGATTGTGAGATCAAAATAAGATGTTGACCAAAAATTTTGACTTTTGACTGCAAAATGACCATTTTGCCCCTCTAGTTCACTGTTGATCAAATAGGGCTTTTGACTGTGCAATTTGCCACTGTGAGTCTTGAAACTTGACATGTAGATGCTTGACAATGTATATAGGAATATGGGACTTGTTTAGGCCATTTAAAACCTCAAATTCCTTGAAGGAAACAAAACCCTAATTTTGACTGGCTTAGGAGGCATTTTGGACTGTGCAATCCTTGAGTAGACTTGAGCAATTTGAAGATGACCCTTGACATATCTTGAAGAATATGGGAGGGCAAATTTTGGGGTACAACAGCTCTAAAGCAAACCGTTAAAGATTTGCAAACTCAACATGGTCAGTTCCAAGAGACTCTTCTCAACTTAGCTAAGGGTCAGCAAGAAATAATGGAACTCCTTGTCACCAAAAATAAGACTAAGTAGAGGGTTGTCATCCTCAACATTAGAAGAAGGTTCAAGGGGCCCACCAGACTGGATCAAATAGAAGAGGCTTCTTTTGAGGAAGAAGACAATCAAGACGAGGATGTTATAAGCACTAGAGTTGGGGGTGGAAATAACCAAGTTACTAAGGACTAAGACTATTCCGGAGAGCAGTATCCAGTGGCGGATAAAAAATACAAACAGCTTGAAGACCGACTTAAGGCTGTGGAGATCCAAACGGTGCCTGTTTTAGACTTTGGTGACTTAGGCTTGGTCCCTGGGGTGGTCATTCCCCACAAATTCAAATTTCTTGTCTTCGCCATGTCCGATGGAATCTCTTGTCCCAAGATGCATCTGAGGTCTTATGTCTGCAAGATTCAACCACACACCACTGATAGGAAGTTATGGATGCACTTCTTCCAAGAAAGCTTATCTGGAACACAGTTGGAATGGTTCTATTAACTTGAGGGACTAATATCCACACCTGGGATAATCTAGCTGTTTCCTTTTATAACCAATACTAATACAACCCTAATCTTACACCAACTCGCATGCAGTTGCAGAATATGACTATGGGTTCAAATGAAGGCTTTAAAGAGTATGCTCAAAAGTGGAGGGACCTGGATGGAAGGGTGCCACCCCCATTCATTTACATAGAATTAGTGGACATGTTTATGGGCACCTTGACGGGTCCATTCTTTAATTTACTGATCATGAAATCTTCTTCATGGTTTACTGAGTTAATTTTGACTGACGAGCAAGTTGAAAGCGGAATCAAAAGTGGAAAGATCCAAATGGCCTCAACCTCTAATGCTGTGAAGAAACTATTTGTTGCTAAGAAGGAAACTAATGTTGTTTATAAACAAAGGAGTCGTTTCAATAATGATTGTTGATCTTGTGGTTGATCAGAACCTGGAGAGTGGCCGAAGGATGATCTTTAGTCGGGCTGAAGAGAGAGAGGGTTGTACCTGCAAGGTATTCCAACGATCAAGTAAGAGTGGGAGCAAGAAGGTACTAGCAAAGTATCAGGTAGTGAGTAGTGAATATGTGATACCTGGCCCTCATAAGTGTGAGGGTTTATATACTGCCCCTGGCGCATGGCCATTGGTTCCTGATTTCCCGCCTAGATATGCGGGTCCAGAAAATCAGGTAACTGCCAAGACTTGGTCAAACCAGGCAGATGTGCTCATAACTAGCAGTTGGTTCTGGGGAGGAGGCTGGTTGCGGGCATATATTTGGCCAGTCCCTAGTGGTCTGCATGATGCTGGTGTCAGGAAGGCTGAGAAGACGCTCGACGGGCATCTTGGATCGGCGTTGGACCAGAAGGGCAAGAGGGTGACATTGCCTAACAGGTATAGGCAGTTCGGGTCACGGTTAGTGGGTGGCACCTATGAGATAACTTAGACTGGGCTCACTCAAGCTTTCGGGCCAATCCAGAACAATTGTTATCAGTTGGTAGGAGTTGTATTGATTTCAAACTCAACCCCAGTTCAATGACCACAACAATCAAACAATCAACAAAGGCCTGATGCCCCGAGGATGCCATTCACTAGAATTAACATGTCACCGTCTCAAGCTTCACAACACTTGTTGAAGGTGGATTCGGTAACACTGCGAGATCCTCCTCCAAACCCTAATATTGCCTCTCCCAAATATAACCCAAATGTGAAATGCGCTTACCATTCAAATAGTCATGACCATGACACCAACTGTTAGACGTTGAAGAATAAGATCCAAGATTTGATTGATAACAAAGTAATTGAGTTTGACCCTC
The DNA here is from genome assembly GCA_948472305.1 of Vicia faba. Lineage (NCBI taxonomy): Eukaryota > Viridiplantae > Streptophyta > Magnoliopsida > Fabales > Fabaceae > Vicia > Vicia faba. Next base: position 644,872,077 of record OX451736.1, on the reverse strand, counting down.
CACAAACCCCTAATTGATTACCGCCCCCATGCCAAATCATGGAAAGGTGTTAATGTTGTTGAAGATGTCTCCTTTGTCTCCACCATCGATGATTTGACTACTCCATTATTGAAGTTGAACATTCATTCTTGCATTTAAAGTCCTTTTCATGAAGAACACTTGATCAAATCTTATACATATGTTGCATAATCTTTCTTTGTATGCTTATAACTTGTAAATCACTACATAATTAATTGTTTACACAATAGATTGAGTTATGATCCAAGTGATTAAGCCATTATCCTAAGAAATTTTCCATTTTTGTAAGAAAGGCACCATTGCCATTCTTGAAAAGTGACTTTAATCACAAAGTCAACTTGTCTTGAGCTTCTAACTTGTTTGTTCTGATCACACTCAACATGTATGCTCAGAAGCAACATGTTTAAATCCTCTAGCCACCCTACAAGTCCTTGTACTATGCATTGGAACAAAGTTTTTCAATCTTGCTTCAAAATCAAGTCACATGGCCATAACATGTGATTTCTTGTTTCTGATCATTTTAAACCCTCAAACCTTTCCTTTATAAATAAAGAGGTCATTTACAACCTAACACACGAATGCACAAGCCTTGAAACTCCCTCAAACACTCCCAAACTCAGAATTACTCTCAAACTCCATTTTTGTGGCATTTCTGACTTTGAACGTCCAACTTCAAATCCATTTGTGCATTTTCCATTTCAATTCTTCAAACATCATCCACACACTATATAGAAGTGATCCAGGACCCTGTTACACAGCTGTAACACCTCCATCTCCATCCTCTATTTCCAAAAACAGAGTTCTGCACATTGACTTCTCGAGGAAGATTCAAGCCCTCTCAGCATAAAGTAAGCTTTGCATTAGCTTCCTAGGAGTCCACTGAAGCTACTCAGATCATCACAACACTTCCAGGAGTTCTCAAACTCAAAACACGATTTCCAGTTTTAAGGTAAGTTTTCTCAACTTTGAACTTCTCATACAACCATAATTAATAGTTATTTTGTAAATATGAAATATAGACATCATTTCCATGAAGCTAACCATGTCGTTAGTTTTCATTTGTCTTTCCTGAGTGATGCGAATTTTGAAGTTGAAATTACAGGGGGAAAATTAGGTCTGAATTTGGTACCAACAGAAATTCGTGTTCATCTTTGAGTGTTAGCTTAAGTTATTTAAATATTTGAAATCGTGATGAAATTTCTAACAAGTTTGATGTTTACATTTTCTGATTTGGTTGAGAAATAAGCAAGTCTCAGGATTCAAAAAATGTTGTTCTGGTTCTGGCACGAGGAAGAAGAAGATAACACAGTCAGAAACGAGTTTAAAATATATTTAGTTATTGTTGCCTTAACTAATGGATGTATCATGACCCTAGGGGTTAAAGCGCGCGTCTTTCACCCTTAGGACCTGGTTCGAGCCCCAACGTCGCATTTTGAGATTTTTCACATTATTTTTTTGTTCTGTTTTTGCTTCTAGCACGCCTGGCCTTTGTTTGACTTGGGTCAAGTTCATTTTTTCTTCAGCATACCCCTTGACTGCTTCATACCACCTGGCCCATTATCATTTTTTATTTCTGATTTAAAACAAACAAAAACTATCTTGTGGGCCTAAAACCAAAAACATTTCTCCACACCCCCATTTACTTTTTGAACACTCAGGCCCAACCCTTTGTTATTTCTTTTATTTTTTATATATATTTTATATTTTCTTTATTTATTTTATTTAAATTAAAATACAAAAATATATGTTTTCTTAAAATAATTAGATTAAAAATGTTTTAATTCTTTTTATTTTATTTTACTTCACTTATTTTTAAACAAATAAAACCTCAAAAATTCTTATTTTCTAGATAACTAAATTAGACTTAGGGTTTATTTTTTAACTAAATTAGACTTTAGGTTTTGTTAAATAATTAATTAACTTATCTTGTAAATTAATTAGTTTAATTAGGTTAATTAAAACTTTTTCCATAAAAATCCATAAAAATGATTTTCTTTTCTCTTTTCTTCATCTTTACATTTTTATACATTTTATTATTCCGCATTTACAATTTATGTAACTGTCAAAGCCTTGTAATAGTAATTAGGGTGTATTTTACTTGTCATCCCCATTTGTAAATTTGTATCCCCCATCCCCAAAGCATTGTAATAGCTTAGGATCTTTAAATTCCGTAATTTATCACTTTCCTTATTATTGCTAGTAATTAGGGTTTGTATAGCAAGATTAAAAATCAATACCAGAAAACCTAAATTCAAGATAAATACATGAAAACAAAAACACTTTGCACACTTACACCTCTAGGGTAACCCACATTTGTTGCCTCGGATATAAACGGTCATGTCCGTCAAACATGGAATGTTTTTGCAAAGACCCTCTATTAAAATATTGCAGTCCCTCAGGGACCCTTCAATGTTGCCTTCGGTAAACAATCTTAGTCCCTTACGGAAGTTGCTAAAACATCTTACAAGTTGCCTTCTATGACCATACGATGACCCATGCATGTCCCTCATATCCAACGATATGGCTTTCCACCAATCAATGGTAAAATAGAACTATATAAAGGAGGAGGAAAAGAACAAAGACTTTTTGAGTAGGTAGATTACTCGTAATTGCTTGCTCACAAACAAAACCATTTACACCTTACACTTTCAAAAACACTTTTCCAAAATAAACATTTTGTATACATTCTCAATGATACGAGAATCATTACAAAATTGCCTTACAAAACATCTTTTCAAACATTCTCTTTTAACAAATATTTTCAAAACCAACACTTTCTGAACGAAGGCGTTTTCAAAATATTTTCAAACTTACACAAACACAAAGCATTTCAAAGTGAGCTAGAAATTAAGAGCCCATAGATAACTACGGATGAAAAGGGTGCTAACACCTTCCCTTTTCATAACCTACTTCCCGAACTCAAGAAAATTCTCAAAAGGTCTTTCCTGTTCTTTTCACCCTTTCCTTTATAGGATAAAAGAAAAGTCGGTGGCAACTCTTGCTATCCGCAACATTTGCGATAATATGCAAAACACTAAGTCAGTTCTCCCACCGTATTACAGTATGGATATCACTATCTAAGGGAGAATGAAATGTACAAGAACAACCTTGAGTGGGTAGAACTGTTAATTGCTTGCTCACAATCTCTTCAAAACAAAACCTTTCATACAACACTTTAAAAATATTTTCAAAAAAATACTTTGTATACATTCTTGAGGACGGATACAAGAATCATTACAAAGTTCACCTCACATTGGCATTTCAAAATATTTTCAAAACACACACACAAAAAAGCAAATTTTAAAAGTGAGCTAAGCGATTAAGAGCCCATAGATGATTACGGATGTAAAGGGTGCTAACACCTTCCCTTTTCATAACCTACTACCCTAACTCAAAATCTATCAAGGTATTTCATGTTCTTTTCACCTTTCCTATATATTGGATAAAATAAAAGTCGGTGGCGACTCTTGCTATCCGTAACATTTGTGATAAAATAAAAAATGAAGTCAGTTCTCCCGCTGTATTACACACTCTTCTGGAAAGTAATCTTGCTTATTCTTTAAATTAAGTAGATATGGTTGTAGCTGTTGGATCTTCCATAAATGGAGAAACCCTAAGAAACATTGGGGTTGTAAAAGAGATAGTTATGGAACCTACTGAACCATTTTCTTCTAAGGTAATGAACATAAGGATTTGAGTTAAAGGTTTACTCGAATATCTACTTGATCGATCTTTAGTGATTAATCCAAAACCCTGTGTAAGAATTTCTCCTTCTAAGAAGCAGAGGAAATCCTCTAAGAAGTCTAATGTTGAATAATCTTCTGCAAAATCCTTGAAGGTGAACATTGTCAAGAGACAATTGGTGATATCTGACGGTCCTGGTGATTCTAGATCTTTAAAAGTTTCTAGAACATCCAAGTCTTCTTCTACTTTTTGTAGCCAGAGTATATCTTGATGTTTACAACAAGCATATATCTTCTAATGATGTGATTATTTCATATGTTCCTCATCCATCCACTTTCACTATTCCACCACCTATTCTAACTTTTGTTTCCATTTTTGGAACAACTTCCGCTTCCCTCAAGAAAAATCCAAAAAATTTGGAAGGCACTTCTTCTAATCCTACAAAAAACCCCTCAGAATCCAAAACCCTCTGAAACCATCTCTTCACCAAAAATATTTATCATCCCTCAACCATCATATATAAATATAATCCATTTGAATCTCCCATCCCACCTCTTCAAGACCCTTCTCCTTCATACTCTAAACCTAAACATCATATCTTTGATGTTCAAGATACTCTTGAAGACTCTATGTCTGAAGAAGATATCTTGAAAATCATTGTTATACTAGATAGAGACCCTTCTCCTTATTCTGGAAAACCGTTAGCTCACTTTGTTAGAACCAACACCAGACCTATACCCTTGGATGAAATAATTTACCATTTTGGACTCTATGCTCATAACTCCTTAAGATTTGTCTTAAGAAGATATTCTAGCAGGGATCCAGATATGACAGATGATATCTGGGAAACTTCAGAAAGTGGGTTGATGTCAACTCCATAACCATGCAAGCCTATTGTTCCTTTGAAACTTTTAGAAAACATAAGGAATGTCTCAATGCTACAACCTATGCATTCCTCTGTGTTTGCATGCTCCAGAGGCTCCAGTTTTTGAATCTAAGCAACAGGGTGTTGTCTCTGTTGGTACTTCAGAAGTTGTTGTTGCTATATCTTATAGGTTTGATTTGGCTTTGGTTGATGTTCAACCTTCTGGTTCTAAGGGAAAACAAGTTATGGATGCTGAAGAGCAGCCAACTGGGTTAAAGACAGTCTTGGATAAACAGCGAGAAGAAAATCTTCCCATCCATCAACGCTTGGATAAATTTGACAAGAAGGATTGCTGCTCAGGAGGCTTCGTTCAAGCAACTGTTAGATGAGTTGATGCAATTTATGGAAAAATTTGACAAGAAGGATGCTTGAAGCCTTATCCCTTTGTCTTAGAACATAAGAATAGTTTTTACTTTTGTTTCTAAAATAATTGTATCTTTATCCCTTTGGTTTAATGAAAATTTTATTTTGTATTTTAAATCTTTTTGATTTCTGACAAAGGGGTGATATATGTTGCACCCCAAAATTTTCCCTCTTCATTTTACCTTATGTCGTTTATTTTTCATCATACATACTCATGCATTCTCATGATAGGATCAAGATATCTTGGTTCCCAAGTTCTTCTACAAGTTATAAAGGATGACTGTTTTGTAAATCAGTGCAAAAGGGGGTCTCATATTCTCAATATTTGAGTTTCTCAAGCTACAAGGGTTTCTTATATTTTAAGACATCTCATTTTTCCCATGGGATCATTAGAAGTTGGACATTTGCAAAATTTTGAGAAGAATCACATTTCTACTATTCATCTCTCAGATTAGGATTTTTGATCAATTGAAGTGATTAAGGCTGGAATGAGCCAAATTCTTAAAGCATCATCTTCCTATATTTGAAGCATCTTGGTTAAAGGAATTTCTCAACATGTCGTGAGGAATTAGGGTTTTTAAGCTTGATCATCATCTCCTAACACAAAGGGCTAAATTTAGGGTTTTTATTTTAATCGGGAATTATCTGACTTTTTGGGAAAAACTTGATTCCATGTTTCTCTACATGTCAATAAGCACCTATGATTGAAATATTGATCATCAATTTTGAGTGGAAGAGGTTCAATTGATCAAAAGGGGCAAAACAGTCATTTTGACTAAAGTCAACAAAAGTCAACTGTTGACCATGGGGGCTTTTGGTCAACCATCAATTCAATGTTCCTATTTTCATATTCCATGATCAAAATGGGCATAAAATAAATAATAAAGATTGATTTGAAGATAACTTGATGAAGAAGTTACTTGAATATTTGAAAAAATTCTCGTCTCCATAGTACTGAATTTTGACTTCTCATAACTTGCTCATTTTTGATCCAAATGGAACAAACTTTACATGCCTAGAAAGCTTGAGAAAAATCCTACAAGATTGTCATTGTGTGTCCAAGTCCCAAAAATGAAGAGATTTTGAGTTATTAAGCTTAGAAGTTTCTGAACACTTAGAAATTTTGAGGTTTCAACTTAGAAGTCCATCATCTTCATGGTAGTTTTTTAGGGTCAAATTGGCTTCAAATTAAAAAGTTACAAACATGAAAGTTGGAGTTTATATCCTCTTATTAACTTTTGATTCAAGAATCATCTCAACTGATCAAGTATGGAAGGAGATATAATTTTTAGGATAAGAGGCATTGAGATGGAAAGATTGCTAGCAAGTATGCATGCCAAGCCTGACATTTCATAAAATAGTTTGTGTGTACATGTTCATTATCATTTTCCTCTTTGAAATATTCATTATTTTCAAAAGTGTCCAACATCAAAGATCAAGATCCATGTGTTATGTACAACTTTGCTTCAAGAATTTTCTCAAAAGGATCCATACATTTTAAGATATGGTCATGGGAAATGGAAGACATGAGGCTGAACTTTTGCCCAGCATTCAGGGACTGTCACGCGTGTTCCAGGCCAGGATTTTTGTCAAACAGGTGGAGGGAATTGGTTTAAGTTAATTTTTCTCCAAGATTTAAGTATTGTTTGGTTTTGTAATGAACATCAAACTTGGGGAGGGCATTGTTACCTTTATTTTTGTTTCAGGTTGTATCTCATTTTGATGAATATAATTAAAGATATTGAGATTTAAAGTCATGACCAAAAAAATGGGAAGGCACGATACTTGCATGGTTTATACATCAACTCATGTGCCTATTTTCTTTTTGAGGCTAACTTCATGGCAAGTTTACATGGTGATCCAGGATCCAATTCTAATTTTTCTTAACATGAAAGTTGTTGATCTTAGTACCAGATTTCTAATGATCCAGGTGGTAGTTCAATTAACCAAGATGTGGAGGAGATATTAAGAGGATAAGAGAGATGGTCATAGAGTTGACAGGATGTTGATGTTTTGTCTTAAACATGTGTATACCATACTTCTGTTTGCAGCAGGCCTTGATACTATGCACCATCACCCTTGTGTCTTTACCTAAAATAAAATAATATGTTTCACATCACGCATGCACGAAAATACTCCTTTTTGACAAAATCAGTAAAGTGTGCAAGGTTACTCAAATACCCTTCCCTGTGTGACTTTTTTTTTACATCTCACCCTCACACCATCCATGATTTCTCTCACACCCTCTCATTTACCTCAAAACATAGCGTACCTCACACTTATATCACATGCTATTTTTTCCAGCTTTCCGTTTCTACCCTTAAAATCAAACTTCCTTTGCACTCTTTCTCACTCTTTATAAACACACACCATTCTCTCATTCACACACACTCTGGATCACAAAAATATCACACACAAGGCTCCACTATCTCTCTATCTCTATCTATCTCTCTCTCTCTCTCTCTCTCTCTCTCTCTCTCTCTCTCTCTCTCTCTCTCTCTCTCTCTCTCTCTCTCTCTCTCTCTCTCTCAATTCAAAATATTCTTCTTCCATTTTCTTTCAATTTCCTTTCTACATCTCTTTACTCTTCTTCATTTCATCATCATTGAAGCTAAGAGATCAAGAAATTAGGGTTTCTGAAGTTCTAAAACCAGAGGCATGGTGAATTTATTTTTCTCTTTGAGGTAAGTTCTCTTTGAGCTCAGTTCTCTTTGAACTTAAATCTATCATTTCAGTTTGCATTTTCATCATGGAGCTTGTTCATAATGATTTAGCTGGCCAGATCTAAGATTTGATGTATTGTGTGAGATTTGTTACTTGAATTATGCTCTGAAAGTTGTGTGAAAATTGCAGGTTGCAGAAATTTATTGCTCACATTTCTACTTGATCTTGCATCATTTGAAAAATCTATGATCATTTTGTTGTTCCTTGTTATTTTGTGATGAATTTTGATGTTTGGATCATGTGATTTGATTGAGAATCGAGTAAGAAATTTGGGTCTAAAAACTAGTTAATAAATTTGCATTTTAAATTCATGTTCATGTAGTGACTTTAGTGCGTCATTATCTCTATAATTCATGCATCATTTGATAAATTTCTTATTTCTATTGCATTCTGCACATTTTGATCTTGAACTTTGATGTTTACATCACGCACTTTCATGGAGAAACGAGAAAGTTATGAAACTCTGAAAATGGCATGGTGAAATTGGAAATGAGTTAGGGTTTCTTGTTTTGGTAGGATTGATAATATGGTGTGATCTGATTGAACATGTCTAAACCTCTTTCGTAGCGCTTTTTGTTTAAAACAACTGTAATAGCTTTTGATATATTTGAATTTTTATTCATTTTTAATTGTTTTCTCCAATTATTTTTGAATATTTTCTTTGATTTAAAAAATTTCCAAAAAATATTTTGAACTTCATTTTTAGTATATTTTCATATTCTGAATTTTATTTCATAATTTTGTCATTTTTAGATGATTAAATAATTCATATGAAATAATTAGGTGTTTTAATCATCTTTTAGGATTTTGATTTTATTTTAGGATTTTAATTAAACTAAAAAATTTCACAAAAATTGTCTTGAGTCTCTTTTTGATACTACTTAATGAAAATAATTTTTTCTTATTTTTATAGAAATTTGTGGCATGCTAATTAAATAAATTGGTTAGTGATGTCATCCTTTTTGCTAATTTTGTTACAAGTTGCAATAATTTCTGTTTTGATTTATCCTCTTGTGATAAAATTCAGAAAAATATGTTTAGTGTTCCTTATATATTGATCTAATTGTTCATGATTTTTAATTGAATTTATATTTCAGTTTGCTTATTTTTCAAAATTGTGCAAGTTAATTGTTGTTTTTGGTCATAATTCTTGCTTAAGCCTAAAGAATCTTTTAATTCTCCAATTTCCCTTACTTAAAAAAAATCAAAGAAAATATGTTTGATATTCTTGGATGAATTTACATCATAAATTTTTTTTTTACTTTTAAACATTGATCTATCATTTTTAACAAATTTGTTTTGTTAAACCTCTCTAATTTGTGCCTTTTGCTAATTAGTATTGACAATTCCCTATTATTTTCACCCTTTCAAGTTAATACAAGAACTTTAAACCATGTTTATTACTTTTATAAATCTTTAGGAAGCTAGTGTTAAATAGATATTAATTTACAAGTCATTTTCCTATTTTTAACCTAGTTTTGACTTGGAGGTATGCATGGGATTTTTCCTTGACCAAAATTCTTGTATTTGAGAACTTGTATGCATAGTTTTAAGCTAATTTTTGGTATAGGGTATACTAATGACTTGGTACTATTTTTATTAATTTCTCCCAATTTTTGCATGCCTCTAACTTCTTTTGCTATGATTAATAATTGCGTGCTTCTTATAGCCCTCCCCTTGTGTACTTTATGCATGATCTTCTTGCATTTTTGTGTGATGCTTGTTTACTTTATTCTATATGTTTTGTTCTATTGACTTGCATGCTTTTACCTCCTTCTATGAATGTCCCCTCTTCATCTAATCTCCTTCTTGATTTTCCTTTTGCTTTAGGGTTGATTTAGGATTTTGCTTTGACCTAGTTTGTATGCTTTGGTGTTTGTACCATGACCCTTGTGTCTAATTGAGTTTTACCTTGACTATTTGGTATGTTTTGGGTTTTATAACATGTCCATGTTTACTTTCTCTTCTTCACATTACTTATTTTATCTCACATGATTGCTTGTTAGCATTGCATGATGACTTATGTCCATTTAGGGGTTTCAACCAACTTTCTTACATGTTTTGATTGTGAATATTTCTCAAGTTTAGATGTATGATGATGATGAACTTCACATGTATTCACTTTTTATGTGTATGTTATTTCATCTTCTTAATCCCATCTCACCTTCTTATGTTCCCTTGATTGCTTATCTTTGCTTTCTACTTCCTCTTCTCCACTTCTTTTGGTGTGTTTAAGAGTTTCATCTCTTGTATGTATTTTGTAACATGGATGTTGTGTGTGCTTGATGTATTATCATCCTCATCTTTATATTTTATCATCTTTCTCATGCTACTTTATGTCTTTCCATCTTGATGCATACATGATGTTTTTCCATCCTTGTTAGATGTTTTGTCATCTATACTTGATACATGTTTCTTGATGTTTTGTCATATTTGTGTGTGATGTTTTGTCATCCCTCTCCCTTTTTATTAGATTCTCCTCTTATATGCTCCCCATAGGGTTTTCAATTCACTCTTTTCCAATTTTGAATTGAATAGACCTTAGGATCTCTACCCATGCATGACAACATTAGGTAGATATTTCCCCTTTTATCCTCAACTATAGGATCAACAATGTATGATAACTTTAGGGATATTTTGTTAGTCTTCCCTTATACTTTTCTATCTCTTTTGCATTTGCATCAAGAATAAAACTTCTTCTTCTTATTTTCAAATTCTCAAAAAACTTAATAGTTACTGATGAGAATCACATCTTTGTCAAGAATGGGAAATGATAAGCGGGTTTCTTCTCGATCTTATTGTTCTTTCATTCTTGGTCTTTGGTGTGGTTCAAGTCTCAAAAACTCCTTTTCATGGATAAGTAGAGAAGTGGCTAATATCTCTCTCTCTTGAGGTCAACTAGCTACCATCTTCAACAAAAACACCAACCAATCCAAACTCTTTTTTTTTGGACTTTCTCTTTCTTTTAAAACCTTTTTCAAAAGGGCGTGCTTCCCCGACATCATTCATTAAAAAAACATACAAAAAATGGAAACTATTGAGCCGAACTACGGCACTCTGATTCCTTAAAAGGGATATGTAGGTATTATATCGTGGGGCCTAAGCAAGCACAACTTTGTAAAATATTCCTTCTTTTCCCTGCATTTTATTTCACATGCATTCCCTTTTAGCATTAAGCTTTATACATAGATTAGATACACCCCTAGATTAGAACAAACATAAATGGATCTTGTGGAGTACCATATATGAGTGGGGTGCTAATACATTCCCCTCACGTAACCGACTTCCTTACCCGATCTCTAAGGTCACAAGACTGTGATTTCACCCTTCAAGTTTACTCGATGTTCACCTTTCCCTTTTGGTGGGATAAAAAACATTCGATGGAGACTTAATTGAGTTTCATCTCGATGATTTGTCCAGTTATTTTAGTATAGTATATGATTTTGATAGTATCTATTCTCAGAATCTTGAACCCAAACATTATATAATGATTTTGCTTCTACCCATATGTTTGATGTATGATTTAGGAACTTTGTAAAAGTTCACTGATTTTCATAGACATGTTAATTGGCTATCAGAAGATTATTATCTGACAATCAAAAGATAAGATCAAGATGCATGAATTATGCTTGGATGAGATAAGCATCTGAGAACATTGCATTCGTTGGAAGTTATGAACTTTCTAAAAATGAATCATACCCTGATACTATGTATTCTTCAGAAATTGGGGACTTTCTGAGTGAATAAGGTTAAACTAGGCTATGATATAACATATGTTTCAGAAATTCTAAAATTCTTGAAAATATGGTTAAATCAAGCTTTGATACCCCACACTTTTTAGAAGTTGTGAAATTTCTGAAAGTAAGATAATCATGTTTTGATAACACCTATTATTCAGAAGTTTAGAACTATCTGAAGGTATGGTGATCAGACTCTGACGCTTCAGAAGTTGTGAACTTTCTGGAAGCTTCACAAAGTTGATCTGTTACTAAGAATTTTTAAGAAGTTATGAACTATCTTTAAAATTTTCAATGTGTGCTTTGGTAACATTTGCTCCATTATCACAAATTTGTTCAGGAGTTGTTAACTATCTGAAAGTTTTGTAACCAGGTTATGATAAACAAGACTCTGATACTTCAAAAGTTATTAAATTTCTGAAAATGTAGTAAGCCTGCTTTCATTTAGGTATCGTTCAGAGATTGTGAACCATCTAAAGATGTGGCTAACGACATGGTCTAAAGAAATGATCTAAGACATTTTCTAAGACGTGGTTAGAAGACATGATCTAAGACATGGTCAAAAGACATAATATAAGACATGGTCTAAGACATGATCAAAAGATATGATCTAAGACATGGTCAGAAGGCACGATCTAAGACATGGTCAGAAGACATGATCTAAGACATGGTCTAAGACATGGTCAAAAGACATGATCTAATACATTGTCGGAATACATGATTGTTAATTCTCTATTTTTAGGATTGGTATTAATTTTAGTAAAACAAATATAGAAGCAATATGCTAGACATGGTGTGTTAACTTGCTAAACAGAAACATGTTGAGCAAGAAGTCCTATCTTATGAAGCAACATATTGAATTGAAATGTTTCAACATATGGAGCAACATGTCAGATAAGATGTCATATGTAAGGTCATACAACATCGTGCCTGAGCTGAGCTGGATTAGTGAATTCAATTATGATTTGACAAATGCAGAATATTCTGGGAATATTATGCAATATTATGTGGTGCTGATTTATAGGTCAAGAAGAATCAAGTTAGAATATTGAATAATATGTAGTTTCTAAATATGGATATATATTAGGAAACTAATGATTGAAGACCTTGTTTGTAGCATAAGTTTTTGCTGATTTGTAACAACTAATGTGTTGTGATTAGGAGCCCAAATCCAGTTGGGAATAGGTTATAAATTGAATGCTTGTAACCTAGGAAATGCATGTGTTCAAGATGTAGAAGTCTAGGGCTTTGAGGAGGGCCTTATACCTAGGAGAGTCTTAGGCAAAAGTATAGCACGGGTAGTGATTAAGTTAGAAGTTATAAACGGGAGAATTTAGCTTCCAATTGATACTATCATAGTGGACTTGATCCTGGCTTGGTATGCCTCCGGAGTAGGAGAGTTGCTCCAAACTGGGTTAACATATCATGTGTGTTACTTATGCTTTTTAGTACTGTTTTTATATGTTGTATACCTTAACTGTGTGTTTTTAGTCAAATCAGATGTCCCAACATGTCATAGGACATCTGTGTTCTAATATACTATAATTTCAAATGGTATAAGAACATGCATCATGTTCTATTTCTGGGTGAGATCCTGGGATGATACTTTCTGGTCATGGGAAAGGAAGAAGGTATCTACTGAAAAAGTTGTTTGATCCTGGATAAGTTTTTATTGTGGTTTAACGGTCCCTAGAAGTGGAGGATGGACTGTTCATGATAGGGTGTGTATTGAACTTGTCTGTTGTTATCAGGCTTGTAGCTTTGGTGGTGAGCTGTTGTGTTAGGTTTTATTTATTTTCAAACCTAGGTTGTTTTGTTTGCACCTGGACTGTGACGATTGTGTGAAAGGTTTTGTGTTGTGCCTGATGGATGTTGAGGAACATTTGGTTTGTTTTTTTGCTGCATGGTATCTGTTGTAACCATGGTCAGAATGACATTAGGGTTTGGTCTCCTCAACAGGTTTATCATATGGTAATGGGATATATGTAAGACTATTTCAACCAACTTTGTAAAGTAGCCTTTGATACTTGAGTTTTATTTCTCAAGTCTACTCATAAAGGCACTTTAGTGTGTGGTCGATGTATTTTTTTTCAAGAAACCTGTCACTTATTTGATAGATTATTCAAGAAAGGAAAGAGTCGGGTATTTTGGTTTCTAAAAAAGTCTCCCTAATTCTTGACCTAATTAGGAAAGTTACTCTGAGTCTTGCTGTTGTTGGTGTAGCTAGAGCTTTGATTATTTTTTAAGACCTTGAAGGTGATCAAGGGATGTTTTGATTTTCTGGAAACATTGATGGTTTAAAACCAAGTTCAGTTTTGTGTTCCAGAAGAAGGGAACTACCATCCTACCAGATGTTGGGATATTATGTCAGCAGGTGTGCAGCTTCCTGTTGAATAATATATGCTCTAGGTGCTAAACAAATATGTGATGATCACATATGTTTAGAACATACTCCTTATATGGAAGAGGATGCATATGGGTTGTGTATCTTAGATGTTTTATCCAGAAAATATGTCTTAGATTGGTGGGCTGGTTGAATGTTAATTAACTAATTGGTTACTTGTTGGTTCAGTTTATTTCTGATCCAAGTTAGTAGAAGTGTAGAGGATGAGCTCTAGTGTCCAGTAGAGTTGTGTTATCTCAGTCGAGTTCCTTGTACATAAAGGTCAAATTCCAAGGACATTCTCTCTCACATGTGGTTTATTCTTCTGATCAAAGAAGCCAGGTTTGTGTTGAATCTTGTTTATGGCCATAAAACATATTCTGCTTGAGAGGAGTAATGGTAGTGTGCACTAATCACTTTTTATACTGCTATTAAAGGAGGATAACATATAAATTTCAATGTGTTCCTAGCAGCTGGTGAAGAAAAATCCCTAATATAGAGTTGGAGATTCTTGAAGAAATGTGAGATTTAATGTCTTGACATCCTTGTATTAAGAATTTATTTTTCTCAATATGATTGGTTGTGTTTCTCATTAACAGGATATAAGTTGTTTACTCAAACTTTATATCACTTATCAAGTCTATGAGAGCATGGAACTCTTGTTTTGTTATTGTGGAAAGGTCTTTTAAGGGTTGTGTGCATTGGAGATGTTATAATCGAAATTCTATGGTTGATTGGTGTATGAACTGTTAGAGTGTCATCTGAATCACATAGGATGATAATTTCAGATTTCTGTCTAGAGTAAGGAGAAGGAGTTTGTTTTGGAACCAAAGGAGTATGGTTTCCCAGTATCTGGATGAGAAGTTTCTCCTTCAGCTAGAGTTCAGTTATGTGGAGTCTTCACATAATGGAACATTTATTTTTGCAAGGATTGAAGGGCATCCTTGTGTTTTGGAAGATTGGGAGAAGCAAACTTAACCTGAACAGTCTGCTTGTGACGTATATGCCATGGTTTTTGAAGTCTGCTCCAGATACCTGTTAGAGGGAATCTCCTCTTTAGGTGTAGAAGAATGGAATCTAACACCTCAAAGTCAGACATGAGGTTTGTCTTTATTAGAAGAAGTTTTCTTGAGGTGTGCATGCTCTGCATGTTTTTGGTCTGAGTTTGAAGGTTGATCAGCTACTGACGGTTGATCCTCTCGCATCCCTTGCAAGAGTGGTGTATGGATTACTATGGGTATTGTCTCCAAAGCCATAATAAATGATAAAGTCAATGTGATTTTTACTGATGTCGGAACTGATGTTGGAACATTATTTTTGTTCTTTGCTTCTTCAGCCAAAGAAGTTTTTGGATTTGTTCATGGTGAAGTGTAAGGTCAAGCCAATGTCCTAATTTGGTAACAGTCAATGGTGTGAATAAGTCTCATGAATGTTTGTCATGAAGATAAATCGGTTGGTTCTAGAGGTGTGCAAAAGAAGAATGTTAGACCAAATTTCCTACCATTTGATAGAAGGTAGCCTTATCTGACTATTGCAAATACTCATATGGGAGATGAGTATTTGTCTGTCCTCTGTCGAGGTTGTGCATGTGACTGATGGTGAATACTTTGACAGGACCTGAGTATTTATCTGATGTGTTGGTGTAAGTCAGCAATCTGAACCGTGTGATTCAGAAGGAGTATAGAGAATTTGTTTTTCTTTATGTGGTTGTGTTTGGAAGATACTCGGGTTTGGGCATATGGAATTGGATGCTCAAGCATGATTTTCATAAGTGGAAATTCTAACTATGTGGATTAGAATATGAATATTTTAATCCTGTCTATAGTAGTATGTCAGGTGATTGCATGACTACTATTTTTGAAGACTTCACTAGTATCATCAATACTAGTGGATGTAAGGGTAGAAGAATGTTATCAGATACTGAGATCTAATCTAAGTAGGATATTTTGAAAGGTATTTTGTCTTCTGCTACCAGTAACTCCAAGAAGAGATTGGGTTTGACTGGATCTTAGTAAAGCTCTTAAGCAAGCTGAGAATTTGTGGAGTTTGTGTTCAACTAGAGCATTAGTTATCCATGACAGGGGGAGTTAAGTACTTGTCCATGGATTGTTGTTGAAATGGTGCAGATTTATGTTGTTAAGACATGTGAAGTTGGTTGATTGAATCAGAAGTACACATATCTCTCTAGTGGTTAATATTTGTGTCTGGAAGAATTTATTTTTCTTTGAAGGGACTCTCTGAGGGTCTTTATTGTTGAGAGATGTCACATATGTGATATTCTGATGGTTTGGTGTGTGTTACAAAGTCTAAGTGAAAGGAGTACACTTAGATTCCATTTGAAGGCATTGTGTTTATGCTTCAGAACATCTATGGATAATTTTGTGAAGCATTTTTAGATCGATGGTTGAAGATGTGTTGGTCACGGGTTTGTGTATTCAAGAGAAAGAAGACTATGTCTGACTGGATGTCAGAAAAATTTTCAGGACATGTTTCTTGTGTGATCAACAAAGGAGTTTTATGGAAAGTATGATCAAATACATGTCAGAAGGGAGTGTGTAAAGTGTGTTTGAATGTGCATGTGCATGTATTAAGACTATTTCTTTTCAGCAGAAACAATCCATAGCTAATAAAGTCATTCAAAGATTTTTTGCATGATGCACATTAATTTTGGTGGTAATTTCTCCTCAAATAACGTTTCCTTTTGACCAAGACCACTGCTACAATCAATGATTGTTATTTACCAAGCATATTTAGCTACTTATAAAGGTTAATATTTTCCTCTTCCACCTTGTGAATGTTCTGAGTTTTCACAATCTTGATGGGTTTTGTTCGAGTATGGTTTAGTTATGTTTGGGTTTGGTTTTGTGAGAGCCTTCTTTGTCAATTTTTGGCCAAAAAGGGGGGAGAAATGTATTGTTAAGATGGATCT
The DNA here is from genome assembly GCA_948472305.1 of Vicia faba. Lineage (NCBI taxonomy): Eukaryota > Viridiplantae > Streptophyta > Magnoliopsida > Fabales > Fabaceae > Vicia > Vicia faba. Next base: position 644,855,314 of record OX451736.1, on the reverse strand, counting down.
AGATCTAGAGTTTTCTCTTCCATATATGTTACAAACATGTCGAATAGGATGTCTGGTCCTATGTCTGTTTGGACTTGTTTTGTGACTTGAGATATGAGTTATGAACACAGTTGTGACCTGTGTTCTGAGTTACCAGAGGTGGTGGTGATTTTCCCACGTTGACTGGTGGTTGCTGATTAAAGTCTAATAAAGGGTTCTCTTATGCCACCATTGGTCATCTATGACAAGATTAGGTTCCTAGGTTGAGGGGGATTGTTATCTATCTTCTTCCTCGTGTACACCAAATGACTTCAGGACTTTCTACTCTTTTATCATGAGGTTGTTGTTCATTGGTCTTGAGTTTTGTGCTGCAATGGAGTTTCTATGAAGATGATGTCGAATATGATGTCATAAAATCATTATGCTTGTGAAGTCTGCCTCCATATTGCTATGTTGATGTGTTTAGTAGTTACTGAAGACTACAGTTGAAGAATTGTATTTTTGTTTATTGTTGTAATCTGGGTTGTAATTTTTATGATTTTTTTTAGCCAAAATTTGCCAAAGGGGGAGATTGTTAATTCTATATTTTTAGGATTGGCATTAATTTTAGTAAAACAAATATAGCAGCAATATGTTAGATATGATGTGTTAACTTGCTAAACAGCAACATGTTAAGCAAGAAGTCATATCTTATGAAGGAACATGTTGAGTTGAAATGTTTAACATTTGGAGCAACATGTCGGATAAGATGTCCTATGTAGAGTCATACGACATAGTGCTTAGCTGAGTTGGATTAGTGAATTCAATTATGATTTGACAGATGCAGAATATTCTGGGAATATTATGAAATATTATGTGGTGCTGATTTGTAGGTCAAGAAGAATCAAGTCAGAATATTGAAGAATATGCAGTTTCTAAATATGGAGATATATTAGGAAACTAATGATTGAAGACTTTGTTTGTAGCACAAGTTTTGTTGATTTGTAACAGCTAATGTGTTGTGATTAGAAGCCCAAATCCAGTTGGGAATAGGTTATAAATAGAATTCTTGCAACCTAGAAAAGGCACGGGTTCAAGATGTAGAAGTCTAAGGCTTTGTCTTTGTGCCACTCACTAAGAGAGTTGGTATTGTTCTCCTCGAAGCTGTGAAGCAAGAGTGAGTATTATTCTTGAAGGAAGCTTGTAAGAAACTCCAAGTTGTGTTCTTAGTTAGGAGAAAACTTATAAACGTTAGAGTTTAGCTTTGAATCTTGACTAGGTATTATCATGAAAGTGTGTCTTCTGTGTTACCGTCAAGGAAGCGTTTCTTCTTGTTTATGTCCAATCGTTGTCTGTTATTGAAGGGGATTTGATGAGGGCCTCATACCTAGGTGAGTCTTAGGTAGAAATATAGCACGGGTAGTGATTAAGTGAGAAGTTGTAAACAATGGAATTTAGCTTCAAATTGATACTATCATAGTGGACTTGATCCTGGCTTGGTATGCCCCTAGAGTAGGAGAGTTTCTCTAAACTAGGTTAACAATTCATGTGTGTTATTTATGCTTTTTAGTACTGTTTTTATATGTTGTATACCTTGCCTTTGTGTTTTTAGTTAGATCAGATGTCCCAACATGTTATAGGACATATGAGTTCTGATACATTAGAATTTTAATGATCTAAGACATGGTCAAAAGACATGTTCAAAGACATGGTTATTCAAGAAATGGTTCAGTTGTGAACCTTCTGGTGACATGATGCTTTGCACCTTCTTGTGGCATGATTCAAGTTTCTGGAAAAACCAGTGAATTAGTTCTGATGTTTGATGCGAGTCATCAAGACAATGACTAAACAGGTTCTGATACTTTAATATGTTCTGATAGTAAGCCGAGTTCTAAGATGAAGACCAGACATTTCTATTCAGAACCTGGTGAGACTTCAATGGAGAAGTATTTCTTCTTTATGTTACCTTTTACACTGCAAAATTCATTTTGTGAGTCTTTGGCTCAGGGGGAGACTCTTAACAAGCATAAATTGAATTTAGGGTATTAACAGATTTAGGGGGAGTTGGTTAGCTTTTCTTAATTTTCATTCTATGAGGATTACCCTGTATGAATTGTTCTATTAAAATACATGGTTTTGTCGTCATCAAAAACAGGGAGATTGTAAGAACAAGATTGGTTCTACATCTGGCCTTATGTTTTGATGATAACTTTACATGGTATCTTTGAGAACAATTATGTACGCTAATGGTTTTTGTCTAGTGTGTATATTTTTCTAAATAGGTTGTGACTCTGGTAAGAAGGTGTGTGATGTCATAAAGTTATGAACTCAACACTCTGGAAGAATACCTTTGGTGTGTTACAAAGTAAGTCAAGATTCTGGAATGCTTCTTATGCAACAATTCTAAGGAATGTTAGTACAAGAGCTTCTGATTGTGACTTTGCAAGGAAGCTTTGGAGGCCTTCTAAAACTTTACTTTGGTTGTTCTAAGTTTTGAAGATGCTGAAGACATGTTTCTACTAAATGAGTTCTGAAGATATGAAGACATTCTTCTAAAGACAAAGTGCTAAAGACTCTGAAGACAAGGGTTCTCTGAACAAGTTCTGAAGACTAAAAGACTTAGGTTCTGAAGATGCAAGTTTTGTTCCTTCTACAACATGTTTCATCAACATTCAAATTAGAAGACTCTGAATATATAGAAGATAAATATCAAGACTAGGGATTGCGTGTGAAGGTGAGTATAAAAGAATAAAAGCACACTGTGATATCTACTCTAATAGGGTGGCGTAAGGACAAATCTTTGTGTACTTGTTATCCACCATTCCCACCATGACATTGGGAACAAACCAACTAATTTTTCATTTCCTATTCTACCCTCCAATAGATCTCCTTTTCAGCTATAAAAGGAGGACTTGGAAGAATTTGAAATCAACGAATAAGTTTAACAAAACTAAACTAAAGTGCTTCAAAAACTCTATTGAGATATTCTTTGTATAGTTGTGTAAATAAGCAAGATCCTTATGATGGCTACGGTCCTCCCATAGATGCTACTGGGAAGAAGCTTGAAAGGAAAGCTATGACTGAACAACAAAAAAAGGATTTTAAGAATCATCATAAAGCAAGAACCATTTAGATGAATGTTATTTCTTATACTGAGTATGAGAAGATCACAAATAGAGACTCAACTAAGTCTATATTTGACTCTCTCAGAATGACTCATAAAGGAAATGATTAAGTCGAGGAAACCAAGGCTTTTGCCTTGATTCAGAAGTATGAAGCCTTCAAGATGGAGGATGATGAAACAATTGAGAATATGTTCTCAAGGATTTAAACCTTAGTTGCAGGACTGAGAGTTCTGAATAAAGGATACTCTATGTTAGATCACCTGAAGAATATTATAATAAGCTTGCCATCCAAATGGAGGCCTATGGTAACTGCGCTCAAGCTTGCAAAGGATCTAAACAACACTTCTCTAGAGGAACTCGTGAGTTCTTTAAGAAGTCATGAGATTAAGCTAGAATAGGATGAACCTTATAAGAGAGGGAAATTTGTTGCACTCAAATATTTTAGAAGACCTGAGAAGTCCAAAGCTCTTAAAATTGAAAAGATTGAGGATTCAGAAGAAGATTTTGATGAAGTTGAAGATGAGTTGTCTTTACTGTCCAGAAAGGTTAACCATCTCTAGAAGAGAAATCAAGGCAACAAATTCAGAAGTACTAGAAGGACTGGTGGTCGCTTCGAATCTACTTTTGATCAGAGGAAGTCTAGTGGAAAAGAAGTCACTTATTATGAGTGAAATGAGCCAGGACACTACATGAACGATTGTTCCGAAATTCAGAAGAATAAGCCCAAGAAGAAAGCTCTCAAAAGCAAGAAGAAAGGGTTGATGGAAACCCAGGATGATTCTGATTTTTCATAAGATGACTCATAAGAAGAACATGCTAATGTGGCACTGGTGGTTCAAGTTAGAATGTTTGATGAAAAGATCCATCCAGAAGATGAAGCAAAATCTGATTCCGACACAAAAGAGGTATTCTCTAAAGAGTTATTTTCTGAACTTACTCATTTTGAATTAACTTATTCTTTAATTGAAATTCTGGAAAAATACGAGTTACTCAAGATTAAGTTCAAGGAACTTAAAATGTCCCATAATCCATATCTTCTGAAAACAATAAGCTTAAGGAAGATCTCCTCATTTTTAATGAAGACATTTTTTTCTCTTAAAGATGAGAACACTACCCTCAAAGACACGAGAACCCCTTCATAAGCTTCTAAGAGTACTGATGATGTCATTAAGAAATATGACAAAGCTTTTTAGAAGTTCCTAGCCAGAAGCATAGGAAGAAACATGATAGCTTCTATGATATATGGCGTGAGTAGAAATGGGACCAATGGTGTTGGTTATTGTTAATTCTCTATTTTTGTGATTGGAATTATGTTTGGAAAAAATAAATTAGCAGAAACATATTGAAATAAGATGTTCTATCAACTGAAGAAACATGTTAAACAAGTTATCCTATTCATTATCATTCGATATCGCGCATGTGTACAACTAAATAGTTGGATGTTTTTAGTTTATTACATATGCAAAATATTCTAGGAATATTATGATATCCAATGTGGCGCTTAGTTTATGGATTTAAGAGATTCAAGCTTAACTCAAGGAGTATTCTTAGTTTCTAATTATGGATATAATTTAGGAAACTAATGATTGAAGTCCTATTTTTATGCAGAAGTCTCTGCAGATTTTTAGCAGCTGATTTGCTGCGTTTTTGAAGCCCAGTCTTGTCCAGAAGATTGCTTTAAACAGATTGTTACAAACCTAGTTTATGTGTGGAACTTACTTGTGTTTTTGTTAGGGTTTGTGTGTGTTAACTTTGAGCTTCTCTAATATCATCTTGATAAAAGAGTAGGATTGTTCTATTGAGTTGTAAGTTCTGTCAGTCATTCCAAAGCTTTTAAGCAGTGAATGATTATGTGTTTTTGAAGGTTGTCTTCTAATTATTTTGAATTATATTCTTGTCACTATCTTTTACTGAAAGGGATTTGAGAAGGGTCTCATACCTAGGTGAGTATTAGGTAGAAGTTAAGCACGAGTAGTGATTAATTGAGTGGATTATAAACTGGTGATAGTTTGTTGTGGGTCTATAAATTGATACCACTTAGTTGATTTCGTCACTAGCTTGGTAGCTTCTAGAGTAGGTGTTGTTGTACACCAAACTGGGTTAACAATTATGTGCATTCCTTTTTTTTTCCTACATTGCTCTATTGTTTTACATTGTTCATTGCATTGTTGTTCAGAGATCAATGTCTCGACATCTCTTAGGACCTCTGAGATCTGACTTCCAAAATTCCAGTTTTAACTCCTATGACAAATATAATTTTGATAAGGAAGAGAAAAATAATACTATTCACTCCCATTTTGTCTCTGTTGGGTTTGTGCCAAAAGAGAATGGAAAAGAAAAAGAGAAATTTGCTTATGAACCTAAGGAAAAACCTTTAGCTAAACCTTTGGCTAAACTTTCTCATTTTAATTCCTGTAAATATGATTATTTTGTTGATAAACCCATAGTTGTTAATAACTCTAGAAGAACTAACAAGAGAGGACCCAAGAAATTATGGGTACCCAAGAAACAGATAATTTATGTGGTAGATATTCTAAGCAGCTCAGTTGAAACACCGGTCATGGTACCTGGACTCTGGCTGCTTGCTACACTTGATGGGAAGAAGGCATATGTTCTAAAGCCTGGAGTTTAAGGCTGAAGGCGTCGTGGTTTTAGGAGGTGATCACAAGGGAAATATCATAGGCTCCGGAACAGTTGGTCATGAGTGAATTCTCTTGATCTCAAGGATAAGTTTTCTCTTTTTTCATATGCTCTTGTTTACCTTGAATTCAAAAAGCAAATCTTAACAAGTTTGATTTCTAATCTCAAAGATGTATCATGGTAGGATATTCCTGGTGATCAGTTGTGCTTGAAATATATCATATGGAGAATCATGCCATCAACCCAATTTTTTTAAAGTTGATGGGTTAGTAACCATGAAGGGACTACATTTTCTTTGATGACCACTTCAAGGTTGTCTTGCCTTGGGAAGAGTATCTTTGTGATCAAATAATGGGATTCATGATAAAGGAGTTGGGATTTATGATAAAGGATATGATGATAAGGAAAATCTCTAACTTTTGAACTTTATTGGCCCATCATAGGTATAGGATACCCCATATAAGGGTAGTTCGAATAGTCTTCCGAATTAATCTCTATGAATATCAATACATATTCCTTTTTTATATGAGTTTAGAGATAGATCTTTAAATTGGAGGTTGGAATAAAACTCTCTTATAAGATTTTAGAATACTCAATCTGATACTTTTGTAAAGAAATCCCTTAGCAACCCTTGGCAGAAATAAACATACGACTTTAAGTTATTGAGAAAATGTGCTTCCATAATAGCATGTCGTATCACCTTTTTGGTTGGATATTACCTTCTTTTTTTTTTGAGATTGATCCTTCCATGAAAAATTCCCTTCATTAAGAATTTCCAAAGTGGACGCTTCTTGTTGGATCCATTGATGATACTTATGGCACAATGTAAAACTAAAACAAAACACAACAAGAAGAAAGAAGATAATGATGTAAAAGGGGAGATATCACAAACATCAAAAAATCCTAGAAGATTTGGCTCAAAAAATATTAGAACCAAATACTTATAAAGCAATTCATCTAATTGATTATTTGTATGCCCTGATCGATTAGGTACTCATGATTTTAAAGATTTTGCATAATGATCTGATTTGATTTGCTTGGAGGCGAAGATACATTATGATTTGATTTGAAAATTGAAACACAAGTAACATCTAATCAATTAGACTAGTCGATGATCTCTTTTGGTTTTTTCTTACTTGTTATTTTTTGGTCATGGGTTGAAATTTTGGTTTGCTATATTTATTTTTACGTCCTTTTTCATTATGGTTGCAACTATTTCTTCAAAAATGCTAGAAAAAGATGCATTTTATTAGTAAATATAATTTTTAAATGAAGAGAAAATAATAAACCACTTATTTAGTGGATTAATCAGAGTTTTTCAATTATTTAACTTCTAAGAATTTACTACCTTAAATATCAAGTAATCTTAATATAAACTCTCCCTTTCGTGGGAACGACAAAACAATGTCGCAAATCCTTCTCTATGAATCATTGGATACGAGAGTTGGTTAAACCTATAAGATATATAGATCCATTAAATAATTATCATCTCAACCTACTAAGAGGTTAACCGACCATCATAGATCATAAGTTTTGGTATCATCCTCAACAAAAATTTCTTAGATCACACCCGTTGACATACACCACCACTGGACATTCTTGGATAACAACCTTCAATATCAAACACTCCCAAGAATACCATCTATAATTAAGGTTATACATATAAATTTATATAGCTTCATTTAATACACACTAATGCTTCATTAAAATTGCAAAACGCCCTTCCAAAACACACTAGATTTTCACCTTTAGTACCCAAATCTTCTTCGGTCCTAGTGCGTTAGTAGTTTTAACAGGTATAAGGTTAATAACTTTATACCTTCATAATTTATCAAAACAAAAATCTCTCTAAGTGACCAAATCTATCACAGTAAGAGCATTTGTAAATAAGTTGATTTAATTTCTTCCTATTAGAACTTTTATTATGTGATCTACTAGATTTAAATCCTAATCCAATTTTATTTAAGGAAGCATTTGATTTGATAGAATCAAATATAGGTTGTGTTTTCCCTTAGTAAATTTAATTATAGTTTCATGCATATCTTTTACTTCCTTTTTTATCGAGACACAAGTCTCACATTTTCCATGTTGGTTTCTAAAATTTTAGCCTTTTCATAACTTAGTATTTCATTATTATTTTCTAGAAACTTGATGTAGTCTTTAAGATATACATTACCCATTTCAATCTTATTATGTTCCTTAATTAACTTAAATTTTATTTTAAACAATTTCTTGTATGATAACTTTGTTGCCTCACATTCATCTTCCTCGTGAGTAGCTTTCAAGCAAACTTGTTCATCTACTTTGTTTGAAATGATTCTTTGAAGGTCCTACCAGAGTTTGGTTCTTCGATATTTCACCTTGATGTTGAGTCTCTAGATGTATTACTCATTGATACTTCTTTCTTCTTTTGAAGATTCAACTGGATGAAACTTCTTCTTATTCATATTCTCTTCTTGATGAAGTTTCTCCATTTGACGTTGAATCTTCCAAGGATCGTTCAACCACCAGGACTTTTCTTTCAAAGGATGTTACTAGAGTTTCTTCTTCTTCTTCTTCTTCTTCTTCTTCAAATGAGTTATTTTATTGAAGTTTATAGATATTCTTCTAGGTTTTAGCTCATGCCTTCATTTTTTAATAGTTAAATAAACTCATTTAATTTTTCGACGATTTCTTCCTTCTTGAATTTTTCCTGAAACTTATAAACATTAATCTCTTAATTTAAGGATTTAATAGAATTTTTTATTCTAATTCTAAATTATTAGATGTTTATTAGAAAAAAAAAGTTCTACAATTATTTCCAAAAATTTTAAAGGTTGAAAAACATTTGTGAAATAAGCATTAATATTCATCTTATTATCCTTGTGTGTTCATTCTCTCTTCTTCATTACTTGGAAAAGCTCTGTATATTTCAAGATTTTCCCATATTTTCTTGGCGGAATTACAATTAAGGACATAGATAAATTCATTTTCTTTTAAATACATGACTAAAAAAATTTATTTTTAAAATCAATTTTAAACTATCACTTTTCCTTTACGGGCCAAAGAAGATCGGTTTTATCTACTACTTCCCACAATTCAAGATCAAACATTTGAATGAATATTTTAAATATAGCTTTCCACAATTCAAACCTATAACCATTAAACAATAAATATGTGTTTAGGAAAGTATCTAGTTAAAGATTGTGTTGAACATCATCTTTCTCTTGAGATTATTAGTCTTTAAACATGAGTTATACTCAGATGCCACTTGTTGGACATGTGACTATGTATACAAGAAGGGGGGGGTGACTTATGGAGGTTTGAAAATAGTTGATTTAAAATAAAACCATTTACTAAATAAGAGTTTAAAAACATTTTAAAAAATAGTTGAAAATGTAGTGTAAATTCAAAGTAAATCATTGGAAAATGAAAAGATAACATAAGAGAAATAACACTAGAGATATATACAAGTTTAGTCAAGAAGACTTAATTTTGTCCCCAAAAATGATCTTAGAAGTATCCATTATGCTTGAGAGCTTTTAGAAGGTTATGTCCATGAATCCCCTTATATAAGGAAATTAAGTTTCAGTTTAACTTCTAACCAAACAACAAATATGGGATAAAGAAGTTAGTCTTCCCACCAAATGGAGATTTTGCACATGCTAATCTCGAACTAAGATGAAGTTTTGAGTTGACTATCCTCCAAATAGAACCAGAGTTTTATAATGGCTGACCACAAATCGAACCAAGATTTATATCAGGATGATATAGAATCTATTGAATTTTTATGTGAGAAAAATATGAACGATTTAGAAAGGTGACGAGAGAAATGAAAAATGAGGTTTTTCACATTTTCTGGATGTTAAGAAATGATAGATAAGCTCTCTATTTATAGGAAAAACATGGTGTAAATTTGAAAATAATTCATGTGTCAAATTAATGGCCTAAACGATTAGGCAATGTAAATAATCAATTGTTGTGGCCCAAAATGGAAGGTTTAGATATAGAGTCGTTGTCACTCATTAAAAGACTACCATGATAATTTATAAACTTCATTAGGCATTATATAATTTATTAGAAATATGTTGTACCCCAAAATTTGCCCTCTCATTTCTCAAGATATTTCTCACAAGGGCTCCCAAAAATTCAAACCTACACAAATACATTTAGATTTTTCAGCATCAAGATTAAAGAGGAAATTGCTAAAAAGGGACAAAGCATATGAAAATACTTTTTTTGACAAGATTAAGGGAAAAACAAGTTCTCTTTGATTTTACATCCTTCGATTTGGCACTTTGGCTCCTTCGATGTAGGCTTTGGTTGCATCCTTCATTTGGGCGTTGAATTCCTTTTGGGCAAGTTCATTTCATGCTTCGATTGGGGCATGGGATTCATTTGGGCAAGTTCATTTCCTGCTTTGTTTAAGCACTATAACATTTGTGTAAACCTTTCGTTTGGCCATATAGCCTCTTTCCTGCGTGTTAACCAAGACTTATAAGGCAGAATTTCCTACCATGTTAACATACACAAGGCCAAAGTCACCCTTTGAAGCAAGTTGTTACAAGCTTCGACAGGGAAACACTTCTCATCAAATAGCTTCAATTCACAAGGAAAAAAACCTCCTGATGATGTCCTTCGATTCACGAGACCAAAACCTCTCTCCTGCCCTCTTTCGATTACACATCTTGCCTCCTGCAGGCCTCCTTCGTTTGGGGCAATGGCCTTCCTAGTGTTGCAAGCTTCGATTGAGCCTTTCATCCCCCACACGCATCCTTCGTTTGGGGTGTGTGAATCCTTCAGTACAAGTTTCTGGTCACACTTTTTCGTTTGGGCATATGGTTCCCTTCATACAAGCCTTCGTTTGAGCAAGAATATCTTGCATGTTTGCATAAAGTCACAAAGCAGGGACCTCCTGCATACACCTTTTGTTTGGTAACATGTTCCCTTGCAGGCAAGTTTGAGTGGGCAGTATCCCCCTTGGAAATGGTTTTCTTTAACACACAAATTCTACACTATGCCTTTGTCTCATGCGAAAGAAGTACCATGGTGGCATATTCGAAGGACTTGTCGGACATGTTTGAATGTCCCAATCGAATGACATATTTTGTTGACCCACCCCAGAAGCATGTATTTGGACCATTCGAAGGAACCCACGAAGGGTCTGGTCGAAAGACACTTATTTGGGCCCCTTCAAAGGATATCTACATGAGCCATTTGAATGACCCTTCGATTTGAAAATGGAAATGCTTGTTGAAGAATCTGGTCGAAAGACAAGGCTAGGGGGTCAAGACAAAAGGTTGAGATGCCAAAGGTACTTGTTGACCAAGTCTCATGCGCTTCCATATTCAGGCCTGATACACTGGCCATAAAACTCCAAAACTGCTGCACAACAGTCCTGCAACACTGCCTTTTTCCTTGCACTAAAATGGCATACAAACACTGCCCCTCGAAAGCTACAAATACAACATGCCTTGTTTGTTTAAATCTTTTGTTTTCCCTCCTAAAACATCAGCTCAGACCATCTATGAATAAGAGACTCCACCGTACATGTTAGGCGCTCCTGAAGGATTGCAAGGGAACACTTATGAAAATTCCCAAAATTCTCAAACACTTCCCAACAGTTTTTCAAACACTTCTGAAAAACTCAACTCCCTTTTGTTATAAAAAAGAACCTTCGATTCACCCCCAAGTGACCATCTAACTAGACTTCGAACCACTTCCCCAACTACCATACAGTAGCCCTTTTAGTGATGCCATTACTTGTTATAAAAAGAACCTTCGATCCACTAACACAACCTCTTTCGATTCAGTGACTGCTTGCACAAAGTGGTAACTGGATTAGTCTCAGGAAGGCCCTAACGAACTCCCATTCTCCACCAAGGAAGGTACTTGCAGTTTCCTTCGATTTAAGAACTTCAAGAGGTAAGTTCCCTTCAAACTTGAATCTATTATATTTTAATATCATGTGCACATGCCAATAAATAAAAATGTAGATATTTAATATAGGGAGCTTGACCATGTTTTAGCTTTCGATTCTGACTGCCCATATGCTGAAAACTCAACTCTGATTAGTTAGGCTTTGGACTTTGAGACCCAATGATTTTATGCTAACCCGTGACCTGTAGTTACATTTGAATGTTGCATTTTAAGAATTTAAGACAAGTTCATTGTGCCTTTTGATTGGCTAAATGCTCAAGCCTTTTGAATCATAACCTGAGGGTCTAGCATACTTACAGTCGAAGGAGTCAGCAAGGATCCTGTGATGAAGGACATAACCTTGCTGCCTCCAGGCCTCAAACGAAGGACAGAACATTGGTGCCTCCAGGCCTCAAACGAAGGTTAGAACCTTGTTGCCTCCAGGCCTCAAACGAAGGACAAAACCTTGCTGCCTCCAGGCCTCAAACGAAAGACATAGCCTTGCTGACTCTAGTTCCAAATCAAAAGAGGTCAAAAAGTGCATAATTGAAGGATGCTTCTGCCTGAATCTAAAGAACTCACTTTTCTTCTTTTTATTTTTATTTTTATTTTGCCTTTATATTTTGTCTTTATATTTTCTTGCTATTTCAATATGGTTGTAATAGTGTAGGATTTATTTTTTGCATTTTTATTGCTTTTATGTAAATGTTAGTAACTAGGATGTATGGAAAGATTAAAATAACAAGTAGATAACCAAAGGTTCAAATGACAAATTGCATGCAATCAAACACACTATTCACACACATGCACCCCTAGGGTAATTCCACTTGTTGCCTCGGAAAAATAGGCATGTCCCTCGAATATGTGCATTTTAGCAAAGACCCTCGATAAAAGATCGTAGTCCCTCGATGACCCTCAATATTGACTTCGATAAACGATCTAGTCCCTGAACGATATTGCTAAAACTTCCCATAGGTTGCCTTCTATGACTATACAAACGTCCCACGCCCGTCCCTTCACATCCAATGATGGGGCTTCTTACCAAATCAATGGTAAGATAGTAACATCTAAAGGAAGAGGAAAAGAACATTAAGACCTTTTGAGTAGGTAGGATGCTCCTAGTTGCTCGCTTTCTCACAATAAAAACATTTTATACACCCACAATTTCACTTTGGAACATTTTCAAAAGACAAAACACTTTATACGCGTTCTTATAGAGACGAGAATCATTACAAAGACATTTTTTAAAAATTATTTCAAAAAACACACCACAAGCACATTTTCAAACAAAAGCAAGTGATCTAGCAAGCAACTAAGAGCTCGTAGATAACTACGGATGAAAAGGGTGTTATCACCTTAATTTTTCATAACCTACACCCCGAACTCAAGAAATAATCGCGAAAGGTATTTCCTATTATTTTCAACCTTTCCTTCAGTGGATAAAATAAAATTCGGTGGCGACTCTTGCTATCCGCAACAATTGCGATCAAGCCTTGAATCAAATTTTTCCCCAGTCAATTGGACAGTTGACCTAAAAATCAGCTGTATTGGGGAAAAAGTCAATTGTGGCCAATTTACAGTCAAACCTCATAATTTTTTATCCACATCAACATTATAGACTCATATGAACCATTTGATCAAGTTTGGACCATAACTCCTCAAGAAATTTGATCAGATCATCAAAAGGGCAAAATGGTCAAAATTAGGGTTTTGACTGTAGAAGGGCAATTTCTGATTTTTCACCTAGCCAATGGAAAATTGGGTTCAAGCATGGATTCAAGGACTCAATGACATCATCTTGACCTAATCATAAGGTTCAAAAGATCTCAAAAGCATTGGATTGACAGATGAATTTTCCAGTCAACTGATCAAAAATCAACTGTACACTGAAAAGTCAAACTTTAACTTTTTGGTCAGAATCAAGTGCCAAGGGTAATTTTTCATCAAGATGTGTCAAAACATGAAACTTGTTCACCAAGAAACCTAATTTTGGAAATTAGGGTTTAAAATGGAAAATTTTCATAACTTAGAAATTTTCTAAGTTATGAAAATTTCTTATTTTTTTCCAACTTTTTCAGCATGATGCAAATGGATTCAAACAAAACTTCCAACATGAAAGTTGTAGTCCTCCATGAAATCGACAACTTTTATTCACAAAGTTTTACCAAATGATTCTTGGATCTCAAGTTATGATTTTGTGAATAAGGGTCCATGAAATTTTAACTTAGTGAAATTTTGCCCTAGTTTAGGCAGGATTTTGACCTATCTTCATGGAAATTTTTCACATAGTTCCAATTGGAATCTCAAAATGAATTTCAAATATGGATTGTCGAGCATGTTACAAGCTTTCCCAAATGTCTAAGAACTCTCTAAAATCATTTATGGTTAGGGAGAATCGAAGAAAAGAAAATGGCCATTTCTCACTTTTGTCCATGGCATTTTGCACATTGCTACAACTTGCAAATCTGTCCTAAGCATGCTTGTACTTGTTTTACAGGTCTTAAACATTTCCACACTCCTTAATTAAATGCAAATAAATTAGACAAAGGCTTGATTCTGAGCTTTAGAGCATTACACAAAGATTTAATCCAAAAATGGCAAAAAGTTAACAATACCATTTCCATAAAGCACACTTTATGCAATTTTGTTTTCCTTGAGCCTTTAACCCAATCTATTGCTGCAAACCAACTCCAAAAATATCAGGAAAAGTGTACCAACTATGTGCAGACCCTGAGCTAGCTTGTACAAGCATTTGCCTTTGTCAACTCACTTTTGCTTCAAAAGCAAGTAAGCTTGCAAAAGGAGCATAACTTGTGCATCTGTTAAAACCAAGACTTGAGACCATTTGAAACAACCCAGCATATTGTACCAAGCCTAAAGCACAAGTTTACAATATCTCAAACACCCAAATACACCAAAAACTCCATTTCTGCCCAAAACAGGGCAAGCTCTGCAGAACCCAAGCCAAAACCAAATTCCCTCGTGCGTTTTGTCTTGAACCATTTCAGATACATTCCATATATCACACTTAAGTTGTCCAAGCCCTTCTCAAGAAACTGTAACTTCATTTTCAAGCTTCACCATTTTCAATTTCTGAGTGTGCAGGTTGAGTTCTATAGGGAGATTCAAGCCATTCCAAAGCAAGTTGAGCATTGGGAAAGGTCAAGGGAACTTCAAGCAAGCTCAAAAGACCTTTAGGCCTCACTCACAACTCCTACATTGCCATATTCGAACTTGACTGAACAAGGTAATTTCCAACTTTCTATCTCCTTATTTAGACATCCTTAGGCTTAGGTTTGTGAAGCAAAAATGTAGTCCTTAATGTCCTTGAACTGTACATATGCATAGTTCTTATTTATATTAACTGAGCTAGGAGAATTTGGATGTTGAAGTTGCTGAAAAAAATAGGTCATAAATTAGGGGCACTAAAATTCTCCCTGACTTCTTAGAGTTAGATCAAGTTTTTTATATGGTTGGAATCGTGATTTAACAAGCTACAAGTTTCATGTTGCAAGATTTCGTTTTTAAGCACGTATGCAGAAGTTACAGTTTGAATAAGGGCGCGCGCATTTTTCTGTCTGAAGGACAGGGATGAAGTGGGACATGGGTTGGGCCTGGCTTGCTTGACTTTTAACACCCCCCTACTTACTTTTTGCACCCCCTTGGCCCATTTATTATATTTTGTATTATTTTTCATTTCTTTTGTGGTTTCTGACTTTATTTTTTTTTCTAAATATTAAAAATCACCAAAAATATTTTCTTAATTTTTACATTTTTATTTTATTATTTTTTATGACAAAAAACAGTTTATTAGGTTAAATACTTTTACTTTCTTGAACAAATTTGTAAATAATATTAAAATACTTACATATTTTTATTTTATTATATTATATACTTAAAATATTATTTTCTCACATATTTTATTTTTTTAACATCTTTGTATATATTTTTATTTATTATCTTGTACATAAATAATAATAGAATATATATATATATATATATATATATATATATATATATATATATATATATATATATATATATATATATATATATATATATATATATATATATATATATATATATATATATATATATATATATATATATATATATATATATATATATATATATATATATATATATATATATATATATATATATATTTTTTTTTTTTTTTTTTTTCTTTTAAAACAAAATTAGTGTTTTCACCCCTTTCCAAAAATAATCATTTTTTATTTTCTTATTTTTAAGATATAAATAAAAAAAATTTACATACATAAAATAAATACAAAAACATTTGTGCATATTTACATTTTATTATATATTTAAATAATTGCTTATTTATTTATTTGTACAATAAATTCAATATAGTTGTAATAGTTTTAGGGTTTTTATTTTGAGCAATATCCCCTTATTTCAAACTTGTATCTCCCTCCCCATAATAATGTTGTAATAGTCTTAGATTTACTTTTACGCATTTTATCGCTTTCATATACCATGATAGTAAGATTAGGGTTTTGTATGCAAAGACCAAAATCAAACAAATAGCATGACTAAACACAACACAAAATGCATGAAAAATGACAACACAATGCACACAAGCACCCCTAGGGTTTTATCCACTTTGTTGCCTTAAAATGGCCATGGTATGCATGTTAGACATCTTGGCAAAACAAAACAAAATAAAAAGATCATAGTCCCTCGATGACGCTATCTTGGTTGCCTAAAAAAATGATCTAGTCTCTCAAAAAACTTGCTAAGATACTTGGCAATATTGTTATCATGGTCATACGATGACCCGCGTCTGTCCCGTTTAATATCCAAAGATAGGGTTGTTTACCAAATGCAATGGTAAAACAACAAAATCAAGGGAATAAAAATGTGTAGGAAAGACTTTTGATTAGGGTAGACAACTCCTAGTTATTTGATCAACTTGCAAACCATCCTTGTTATTTTCAAACACACACAACACAATTTCAAAACATTTCCCAAAACAAACTTTCAAACATTGAAACATTTTTCAAAAGACAAACACCTTTGTATATATTCAAACAAGAATTATTACAAAAGCACCATTTAAAACAATTGAATAGCAAAAGCAAGTGATCTAAAACAAGTAACTAAGAGCCCATGGAAAACCATGGATGAAAAGGGTGCTAGCACCTTCCCTTTTCATAATCTACCCCCCGAACCCAAAAACAATCTCAAAGATCTTTCCTATGCTTTTTTACCTTTCCTTTTAAATAAAATAAAAGTCGATGGCGACTCTTGCTAACCGCACAAGTGCGAATGAAACGCAAAACCTCTAGTCAGTTATCCCACCGTATCACAGAACTGGCGACTCTGCTGGGGAATTTGAATTCTAAAAGTGGGGTTACCTTATGGTTTTAGATCACCTTTACATGCTTATCTTGCTTGACTTGAGTGCTTTACATTTGGTTCTATTGTTTGGGTTTGAATCCTCTATCCGGATTTGGGAAACATTCATAGGTAAAAAGCAATACGTTGTGGAAACTGTGTGGGGTATACCGACATGGTTGAAGCAATAGCTATATTAATGCAACATATTTATGGGTACCAGTAGCCTTTGAGTTAATCAAAGAGAATACAGGGCCGCTGAGTGATATCATGAAGCACTAATGGACTTTTAGAACCTTTACTTGACCAACTTGGCCTTTTTAGGAGTAGTGAGATGACCGGCTTTGGTGCACTCCGAAGTTGGTAGATACTCGATACTACACTCATTGAGGGTTGTTTTCTTGGAATATTTCGGTCGCTAGTAAAGTGGCTAAACTGAAACAACGAACACAGAAAATAATCCAGTGATATTGAGCTCCTTAGAACCCGGTTACTATTTATTAGGACAGGTTGAGCCAACTAAACTTCAAGAGGGTACTTACCTATGAAACCTCATGCAAGCCTGAAACTAGGAACTTGTGTGATTTGTTAGTACATATATACTTGTGCATAACATCATGGACATCATGAAGCATCATATGCATCCACTAACCATTTCAAGGATTTGGAGTTTCATCTTTGTTCCTGTTTAGTAGGTAATGGATTCACTTCGCAGGAAAACCATTCAAGTCAACCTTGTAAGAATTCCTCCTCGACTCAAGGAGCTAGCTTCAAGGATTCCTGAGAATTCTCCGTTCACCGAGAGACATGTTCGTATTCTCAACTTAGTCACTGCCAACACTGAGGAGGATATGCTGAAAGTTCTCTTCCAGTTCTTTGACCCTTTGCATCATTGCTTTACATTTCCTAACTACCAACTTGTGCCTACTTTGGAGGAATTTTCTCAACTCTTGAGGATTCTTATTATCCATCAACTACCCTACAACGGTACGGAAAGAGATCCAAAGCCTGAAGATGTTGCTCAAGCCCTAAACTTGCAACCATCTGTTATCATAGGACATTGGGAAACCAGAAGTGGTGTCAAAGGTTTCTTGTCAAAGTTCTTGTTTGAGAAGGCCCAAAGCTGCTGGAATTCATTGGACTTACAAGCTTTTGAGGAGATTGTATCTCTTCTCATCTATGGGATGGTCTTGTTCCCTAATCCTGACCAACTCATAGATGTGAGTGCTGTCAAAATTTTCATGGCTCGCAACCCGGTGCCTACATTGCTTGGGGATATCCTCCACTTTTTTCACACTCGTACAATGAGGAAAAGAGGTGTTCTCATGTGTTGCACTCCTCTACTAGCAAGATGGTTTATTTCTCATCTTCCCCAATCAGTTTTGAAGAATGAGCAAGGTTTGAGGTGGTCACAATGATTGATGACTCTTACACATTCAAATGTTCATTGATGTTCTCGATCCAGAGAAAATGTTATCATCATTGATCGTTATGGGGAATTCCCTAATGTCCCTCTACTTGGCATTAGGGGAGGAATCACTTACAACCCTTGCTTGGCTCTGAGACAGTTTGGGTATGCCCGAAGGGATGGCCCACATGACATGATGATTCCAGACTTGGTTTTCAACTTTGACAATAATGATCAAGGACTTCGACAAAGGTTCATCCGAGCTTGGAGGATGCCCAACAAGGTGGACAGTAAGACCTTGGGACACAAGAATTCCATCCCCCTTGAGCCTTACCTCAAGTGGGTACGAACCCGCGCCCAAAGTCTTATGATGCCTTACCCCTACATTCTCCCTGTGATCAAAGAGCCTGTTATGGAAGGAGAGGTTCCATACACCCTCCTACATCCTGACATGCCAACATCACTCGAAGATTTACAAAGGAGTTGGATACAGCTCAAGAGAGAGCGCGATACTTTTGAAGCCCAATTCTACACAAGCGAGAAGAAGGTTTTGGAACTTACTCGTCAACTTCATGAAGAGCAGACTCTCAACACCTACATTGCACCAAAGAGGACACGCAACGTCTTTTTACCTTAGAATTTTGTATTATTTTGCCCATGGGGCATTGATGTACTAACAAATCCTATCTTATTAATATGACCTGTGTTCCTTTTTGCTTAAGACAAATTTGAATTTCTGAATCCTTGAATGCATTACATGAATACATATCATTCATCATATGCATAAACAGGTCTTCACACCAGGTTTCCTTATCTCTCTGCTGTTTATTTCAGCAAGATGGATATTGAGCAGAGAGTCAAAGACTTGCAAGTGCAGAATTCACAGTTCCAACAGCTACTCATGACCCTAGCCAAGGGGCAAGAGGAGCTCAAAACCTTGCTGGAAAAGGAAAAACGGAAAAAGAAAAAGAAGAGGGTTGGTGTGGCTACCATGGGTAGAAGATTTGAAGGTCAAGCTAGAAGGGTCCTGGATTTCCCCTCAACATCTGATGAAGGGGTGAGAAAGGGTAAAGAGACTGCAGTGCCATCTGACTCTGAGAAAGAAGAAGAAGAAGAAGAAGAAGAGGATAAAGACTATTCTGAAAAGCAGTACCCTCCTGCAGATGACAAATACAAGAATCTGGAAGAGCGTCTGGAAGCCATGGAGATACAGAGGGTTCCTGGGCTGGACTTTGAAGAAATAGGGTTGGTTTCTGGCATTGTAATTCCCCCCAAGTTTAAGGTGCCTATATTTGCTAAGTAAGATGGGTTGTCTTGTCCAAATATGCACCTGCGATCTTACGTCAGGAAAATCCAACCGCATTCTTCTGACAAGGACCTGTGGGTATTTCTTCTATGACAGTCTTTCGGGGACGCAGTTAGATTGGTTCTACCAGCTAGAGAGATCTGATGTGCATAATTTGTAGGATTTGGTGGCCGCTTTTTACAAGCAGTATAAATATAATACGGACTTAGCACCAACCTGTACTCAATTACAGAGTATGGGCATGGTCTCAAATGAAGGTTTCAAAGAGTATGCCCAGAAATGGAGAGACTTGGCGGGACGAGTACAACCACCCCTGTCTGAGAGGGAGCTAGTTGATATGTTCTTGGGTACACTGTCAGGTCCCTTTTTCAATCATCTGATTAGAAGTTCGTCTGCGGGGTTCACCAAGTTGATTCTAACTAGTGAGAGAGTTGAAGCCGGCATAAAGAGCAGGAAAATTCAAAAGGATGCATCTGCTTCTGCTGCCATCAAAAAGACTTTTCCAGCAAAGAAAGAAGTATCAGCTTTCTACTCCCAAAGAGGTCAAGGAAGAGTTGAGCGCCGGCCAGCGGTGGGAGCCGTAATGATTCAGAAGTCTACAGTTGATCAGCCTAGAAACAATCAACCCAGAACCAACTAAGCAAGGGTGGAAAGGCCTGCACAGCAATTCACCCGGATAAACATGACTCCAGCTCAGGTTCTACCCTATCTCTTAAAGTTAAACCTTGCAAGTTTGAAAGAAGCCTCGAAGAATCCAAATACATCTTCTCCTTACTACCATTCAAACGCCAAGTGTGCTTATCATTCAGATAGCCTGGGGCACGACACCAACAATTGTTGGGCCCTCAAGAATAAGATTCAGGATTTGATAGATGCTAAAAAAGTTGAACTCGACGCCCCTGAAAAGTCAAATGTAATCTCTGCCCCAATGCCAAAGCATGGCCACAATGCCCATGCTGTTGAAGAAGATCTTTTTGTTGCTACTGTTGATGATTTGATGACTTTGCTACCGATAATCAAGTTGAATTTGCTGAAGGCTGGGATTTTCCCAGGTTGTGAAGAAGATTGGTGCATTTGTTCCTCCTTACCAACCGACTGTTCGTTGTTGAAGTTAGGCATCCAGCGCCTAATGGATAACCAAGAAATCCTTTTTGAAAAGACTCCTATTACAACGACTCCTATCAATAATGTTTCGATAATTACCATATCCGCCAATCTTTCGAAGGTCTCCAAAAGACCTGTTAAGATTACATCCGATCCGAAGATTGTACCTTTGAAGATAACCATGCCGGGGCCCGTCCCGTACAAGTCCAACAAATCAATATCATGGAACTATGGGGGAGAGATCTTTTACCACTGTATTAAACAAATTGAATCAACTTAAGAGAGTTCTGATGAAGAGACTTCCGACATTGGAAACATTGTCGGAACGAGCAAAATCATCCGCTGTGGAAGAATTTTCTCTCCGGAGACTGCCCCTCCAAAGGAAATCTTCGGACCCTCAACTACTCCTAAGGTCACCCTTGTACCGGTCAACTTATCTGCGAGAACTCCAATTATTGAAGAAGTTGTGACTCTTGTGGTTGTCCCCTCTGCTACTGCTGATGATAGAGGGAAAGGGATCTAAGAAGAGCCCGTCAGGATGAGGGCTCAGTCGTTGATCATCCCTGAAACCTCTCAAAAAGAAATGGAAGAGATTTTGAAAATAATAAAGAAAAGCGATTATAATGTTGTTGAACAACTGGGGCAAACCCCCTCAAAAATCTCGATGTTGGCCTTGCTGCTTTGTTCAGAGGCTCATGCCAAAGCTTTAATCAGATTTTTGAAGACGGTCCACGTGCCACAGGAAACCTCCGCGGATCAGTTCCAAGAATGTGTAGCTAGCCTAACAGCTGACAATGGTCTAGGATTCTCCGATGCTGATCTAACAATTAAAGGGAGAAAACATAATGACGCTTTGCATGTCTCGGTGGAATGCAGAGGGACTACTCTAGCACACGTTCTGGTAGACACTGGTTCATCGCTGAATGTCCTGCCAAAGAAGGCATTGGATAGGTTGGATTATGAAGGCCTAACCTTGAATCCTAGAAATATCATTGTTAGAGCCTTTGATGGTTCTAAAAGGATGGTCCACGGGGAGGTGGACATCCCGATTAAGGTGGGAACTGAAACCTTCAACTCCATATTCTATGTGATGGACATTCGTCCTTCTTATTCTTGCTTGTTGGGAAGACCATGGATTCACAATGCTGGAGCTGTCACTTCTACTCTGCATCAGAAGCTTAAGTACCATGTCCAGGGGAAAATTGTAACTGTTCACGGCAAAGAGGAATACATGATAAGCCATCTTAATTCTTTCCGCTATGTGGAATTAGATGGCGAATTCATCGAAACCCCCTTTCAGCATTTTGAAGAGGTAGCTCAGGAGATTGCGGCAACCAAGATAGTGTCTTCTATACCCATGATTACCATACCTCCGCCTTGGATGTCATCTCTCAAAGATGCAAAGGCTGTGATTGAAGAAGGAGGAAGCACAATCTAGGGGAAGCTTCCCGATTTTCCTTTCAAAATCGATAAATTCGGCTTGGGTTTCATTGCTTCTACTCAAAAGGTTGTACACCGCACCCGTGTTGGGAGGCCACCAGTGAAGATCACCCATCATGGAGTCAATGCTTTGGAGGATGGTGAAGAGGAGAGCAACTTGGAAGACTGGATTTTCCCTACTGTTGAAGGAGAACTATGCAATTGGGAGGCAAAGGACTTTGTTCCCATTACTTTCATAAATCAGTAATTTATCTTTCAAACATTTATGTTGGTTTGTAATAATTCTTAAACAATTCGTACACTTTTAACCTTGTGCCTTACCCGAGGTGCATAGGTCCATTTGTAAGGGTTTGATTTTTCATCTTCATATGCCATTTTAATGAATCATGGACGTTTTCACATATAAACTTTTGTGTTAATTTTCTTTCTTTTTACATTTTATTTGTTTAAAGGTGGTTATCCCTTACACACACCCACACTCACAAATGCAGGTA
The DNA here is from genome assembly GCA_948472305.1 of Vicia faba. Classification (NCBI taxonomy): domain Eukaryota; kingdom Viridiplantae; phylum Streptophyta; class Magnoliopsida; order Fabales; family Fabaceae; genus Vicia; species Vicia faba. Next base: position 644,832,580 of record OX451736.1, on the reverse strand, counting down.
CCCTTCCATTCCGGATTCCATGGGTAACAATTCGGCTATGGCCTTCAGTGACTCTGAAGATCTGGTCTACCATGCCGAATACGAAGGCGAGGAAGATTGTGAGGTGCCGGGAGAATTGGCTAGACTGCTACAACAGGAAGAAAGGGCTATTCTACCTCATGAGGAACTGTTAGAGACAATCAACTTGGGTACTGAGGAAGACAGAAAAGAAGTTAGAGTGGGTGCTAACCTAGAGCCAAGTATCAAAGAGCGCTTAATTCAGCTGTTGAATGAATATGTTGAGATCTTCATCTGGTCATACGAAGACATGTCGAGACTTGATACAGACATTGTGGTACACCGTCTACCCACAAGAGAAGATTGTCCACCAGTTAAATAGAAAGTTTGCCGCATGAGGCCCGACATGTCAGAAAATATCAAAGCTGAAGTTATGAAGTAGTTCAATGCTGGTTTTCTTGCTGTTACTTCCTATCCATAATGGGTTGCTAACATTGTGCCTGTGCCTAAGAAGGACAGCAAAGTGAGAATGTGCATGGATTACAGAGACTTAAAATGGGCCAGCCCTAAAGATGACTTTCCACCTCCGCACATTCATATCTTGGTTGACAATACAGCTTAACACAAGGTATTTTCTTTCATGGACGGATTCTCAGGCTATAACTAGATCAAAATGGCCCCTGAGGACATGGAGAAAACTACTTTTATTACACAGTGGGGTACGTTCTACTACAAAGTGATGCCATTCGGACTGAAGAATGCTGGGGCAACCTATCAACGCGCCATGGTAGCTTTGTTTCATGATAGGATACATCATGAGATAGAGGTCTACATAGATGACATGATAGCCCGTTCACAAACTGAAGAAGAACACCTCGACCATCTGCAAAAGCTGTTTGTCAGGTTGAAAGAGTACAAGCTCAGACTAAACCCTAATAAGTGCACATTCGGAGTCAGGTCCGGTAAACTCTTGGGTTTCATTGTCAGCAACAAAGGCATCGAGGTTGATCCTGCAAAAGTCAAAGCTATACAAGAAATGCTCGCTCCACGCACTGAGAAGGAGGTTAGAGGTTTCTTGGGACGCCTAAACTACATTGCAAGGTTCATTTCTCACCTAACATCTACCTGTGAACCAATCTTCAAGCTGTTGAAGAAAGATCAGGTGGTTAAGTGGAATGATGACTGTCAAATTGTTTTTGATAAAATCAAGGAGTATTTGCTAGAAACTCCTATCTTGATGCCTCCCGTCGAAGGAAGACCGCTAATCATGTATCTGACCGTCCTAGAGAATTCAATGGGGTGCATATTGGGCCAACATGACGAGTCTGGCCGAAAAGAGCATGCCATTTATTACCTTAGCAAAAAGTTTACTGACTGTGAGACCCGATACTCACTGCTCGAGAAAACTTGCTGCACTTTGGTATGGGCTGTTCGCCGACTAAGGCAGTACATGTTGACTCATACCACCTTGCTGATATCTAAGATGGATCCGATCAAGTACATCTTTGAGAAGCCTGCTTTATCTGGAAGAATAGAAAGATGGAAGATGATACTCAGAGTACGATATACAGTACACGACCCAAAAAGCTATAAAGGGGAGTGTGCTAGCTGACCATCTGGCTCATTAAGTTGTCGAAGATTACCAATCCATAAGGTTTGACTTCCCTGACGAGGACATCATGACATTGGACAACATTGAAGATAACAGACTATATGATAGACCTGAACAAGGATCCCGATGGACCTTGTACTTTGATGGGGCCTCCAATGCACTTGGCAACGGTATCGGCGCGGTACTCATTTCCCCAGAAGGTTGCCATACACCTTTCACAGCCAGACTTTGCTTCAACTGTACGAACAACATGGCAAAGTATGAAGCTTGCATCTTTGGTCTCAAGGCTGCCATAGACTTGGGAATCAAATCCTTAGATGTGTTTGGGGACTCAGCTTTGGTCATCAGTCAGATCAAAGGAGAGTGGGATACTAAACATCCAAACCTCATCCCTTACAAAGAACATGTCTTGACATTGTTACCACATTTCGAGCAGATTACCTTCGAGCACTTCCCGCGAGAAGAAAATCAGCTAGCAGATGCTATAGCTACAATGTCATCCATGTTTAAACTTAACATGGATAATGAGGCTCCCAAAATCACCATTGAGCGGATGGACGAACCTGCGCATTGTCACGAGATTAATTCTGAAGAAGTAGTGGACCGACCTTGGTTTCATGAAGTCAAAAGGTATCTCGAGGCTCAGGAATACCTTGAAGGAGCTTCAGTCAACGATAAAAAGTTCTTGAGGAGGTTCTCTGCCAAGTTCTTCCTGAGCAACGGTATCCTATACAAGCACAATCATGATTGCATTCTGCTATGTTGTATGGACAAGGTCGAAGTTGAACAGATCATGGCTGAACTGCACAATGGTACCTTTGGCACTCACTCTAGCAGACATATGATGGCTAAGAAGATTCTACGGGCATGCTATTACTGGTCTACCATGGAAGCTGACCGCTATCAACATTCCCGCACTTGTCACAAATGTCAAATCTATGCAGACAAGGTACATATACCTCCAGTTCCTCCCAATGTCTTAACAGCTCCTTGGTCATTCGCTATGTGGGGAATCGACATGATTGGAGAGATCAAGCCTACAACATCCAATGGACACCGCTTCATTCTGGTGGCCATTGACTACTTTACCAAATGGGTCGAAGCAGCTTCCTTCACATCTGTCACAAATAATATTGTTGCCCGCTTCATCAAGCAAAACCTTATCTATCGGTACGGCATCCCCGAAAGGATCATCACCAACAACGGTACAAACCTTAATAATACTATGATCACCGCCTTGTGCAAGCAGTTCCAGATTCAACATCACAATTCATCTCCCTACCGGCCAAAGATGAATGGCATCGTCGAAGCTGCGAACAAAAATATCAAGAAGATCATACGAAAAATGACAGTCACCTACAAGGACTGGCATGAGATGTTACCGTTTTCTCTTCACGGGTACCGTACCACGGCACGCACATCAACTGGGGCAACACCCTATTCTTTGGTATACGGCATGGAAGATGTTTTACCTATAGAGGTTTAGATTCCCTACTTGAGAATCATGAAGGATGGTGGTTTGAGTGAAGACGATTGGATTCAGACCCGACTTGATCAACTTAACTTGATTGACAAGAAGCGACTTACTGCTATTTTCCATGGTCAGACGTATCAAAAACGGATGATCAAGGCTTTCAATAAGAAAGTCAGACGCCAGAAATATCAAGTCGGGGATTTTGTAATCAAGCGGATCATCTTGCCGCAAAGTGATCCCAGGGGCAAATGGACTCCTACCTACGAAGGACCATTTGTGAACAAAAACATCTTTTCTGGTGGGGTAATGATATTAACCACCATGGACGGTGATGACCTGCCGCACCCTGCGAACGCGGACATAGTCAAAAGATACTACGCATAAATGACCCGACAAGTTGAAAACCCGAAAGGGCGACTTGGGAAAATATGGGCATCCCGGTGAATCGAAAACCCGAAAGGGCGGTTCAAGCAAAAATTAGGGATAACAAAAAAATCTGTACACCTGGCAAGTTGAAAACCCGAAAGGGCGACTTGGGAAAAAAAGGGTTTCCCGGTGGACTGAAAACCCGAAAGGGCGGTTCAGGAAAAAATTAGGGATAAACAAAAAAATTTGTACACCCGGAAAGTTGAAAACCCGAAAGGGCGACTTGGGAAAAAAAGGGTTTCCCGGTGGACTGAAAACCCGAAAGGGCGGTCCAGGAAAAAGTTAGGGAATTAAAGCGTATGACTATGTCTCGTCGGATCACTTTAAGGATAATCTCTTCACAGACAAACTACGGGCTTCTGATCAACTCAATCATCTTCGGACGAAGCAACGAATGGATGAGATATTCAGAGTTACGAAGGCTATAGCAGAATGGGAACCCCATGGAATTTTTACACAGCCATCTTTCTTTGTATAAATTTTTCTCATTTTTTTATGACAATGTTCTCTTACTAGGATGTTTGTCTCCTTTGTACAAAATGCTTACACAAAGTTAATACAAAGATACTTCAAAGTGCAGAAAAAACTATTTTCCTTTTCTCCTTTTTAAACTTGTGTTTTATTTGAAAACGTCTGATGATTTATTAAACGAGCATATGCATTTGAATATAATCACTGTTTACAAATAAACGGAATGGGAAAGAATAATTACTGACAGGTTGAAACTATAGGAAAACGTCTTTAGGCTATTCCAAGAGAAATCCCCTGCAGTACATCATCTAGATCCCCAGCGGAGCTAAAACCTTGAAATACATATCCCCAGCAGAGTTATAATTTCAAACCCTTAATTCCCATCAGAGTTAGAACTTCAAACTACCAATCCCCAACAGAATAAAAACTTTGAACTACATACCCTCAGCGAAGATGAAACCTTCTTCCCCAGTCGAGTCAAATTTCCAACTATCAATCCCCAGCAGGAACCATTCAGTTTTCCCCAAATTCCCCAGCAAGTTGTCTTAAAGTCTGAGAATCAACCAGATAACAATTAACTTTTATCCCCAACCTAGGATAATTCCTTAGTAGATTGGCATACAACCCAAACTCCTGATCTCCCCAGTAGGATATCTACTCCCCAGCAGTATAGCTATTCCCCCAGAGTTTTCACTTACTCTCCAGCAGGAAGCCTTCTTCCCCACAGAGTTTGTTTTACTCCCCAACAGAATGAAGATTCTAATTCTTGATTCCCCAGTGAAGTTTCCAGAGTCTTCATTATTCCCTAGCATGAATTCGTCAGAATTTTTAATCCCTTGCAGATCGAAGATTTTCATTCTTGACTCCTCAGCATGAAGTCCCCAAGGATTCAAATTCCCCAGAAGATTGAAGATTATCATTCTTAGTTCCCCGTAGAAGCCATCAGAGTCTTCCTTATTCTCCAGCAGATCAAGGTTTTCCTTTGTTTGATCCCCGGTAGAGATCGCCAGAGTTTTCCCTATTCCCTAGCCGAGTAAGGATTCCCATTATTTAACCCCCAGTAGAAGTCTTCAAAATTCTCTGGATTCTCCAAGCAGATTTCTCAGGCAGTACATGGCATTACTTCCCCGAGCAGAATTTTTGTCAATACTCCAACTCCAAAGACTTGAAGGATCCCTATCCCCAAGAAAGTCGTGAAGGATTCTCACATCCCACAGAAGTTGTCAAAGATTTTGAACCTCCAACAGCGGTCATGGATTTATTTTCCCCGGTAACAGTCAAGGATTTCATTATCACCAGCTATCAAGGATTTATTTTCCTCAGCAATACAGCAAATCAGCTTACATGCAGATACATTACACCATATATCATAAACATTGATAAAACACAATTTATTGCATCATACATTTCATGCAACATAACTTTGTGTTTCAGCTAACATTTTACCCTTTTCAGGATAAGATTAACAAGCTACTAATATACATTCAAGATAAAGCTTAGAGATGCTCCAGACACGGATGTTATTCTATTGCTTATTCAAATACAGAATTCAGAGACAGCTTAGAGATGCTCCAGACACGGATGCTATTCTATTGCTTATTCAGATTCAAAGCTTAGACACAGCTTAGAGATGCTCCAGACACGGATGCTATTCTATTGCTTATTCAAAGTCAAAGCTCAGAGACAGCTTAGAGATGCTCCAGACACAGATGTTATTCTATTTCTTATTCAAATACAGAATTCAGAGACAACTTAGAGATGCTCCAGACACGGATAATATTCTATTGCTTATTCAGATTTAAAGCTCAGAGACAGCTTAGAGATGCTCCAGACATGGATGTTATTCTATTGCTTATTCAGATTCAAAGCTCAAAGACAGCTTAGAGATGCTCCAGACATGGATGTTATTCTATTGCTTATTCAGATTCAAAGCTCAGAGACAGCTTAGAGATGCTCCAGACACGGAAGCTATTCTATTGCTTATTCAGATTCAAAGCTCGGATACAGCTTAGAGATGCTCCAGACACGGACGCTATTCTATTGCTCATTCAGAATCCAACTACCAGTTACAACTCAGATACGCTCCAGACACGGACGTCATTCCATTGCTCATACAGATTCAGTCTCCAGATACAGTTCAGATACGTTCCAGACACGGATACCATTATGATACTCATTCTTCTGACTTACAACATTCAATTCAACAAAAATTCTTGGATGGCATCTTTAAGCCTATCTCCAACAAGATTCTATCACATCTCCAAATGGCATCTTTAAGCCCATTTCCTCAACTACATTTTGACGAGTGCAAATTTACGGGCACTCTAGTGTCCAATCATCTTTTACCTTCGAGTCACGAATGACAAACTCGCCAATCTAACTCTTCAGGTTCAAGAAGATTGAACAGGGGAAGCTGTTGTACCCCAAAATTTTCCCTCTCATTTTATCAAGATTTCCCCTCACAAGACTCTTTGGACTCAAGACCAGATTAGGGTTTGCTCTGCTCAAGACATCTCCTTGCACTGTTGACCTGAAATTAGGGTTTGAGTTTGCACAAGGATTTTTGGACTTCCAATGCCTCATGTAACTTTCATACTTCATGTTGGACTCCTAAGATTTCTCATACCAACTTTCAAGCCTTAAATCAAATTTTTGCCCAGTCAATTAGACAATTTACCTAAAAATCAGTTGTATTAGGGAAAAAGTCAATTGTGGCCAATTTACAGTCAAACCTCATAATTTTTTTATCCAAATCAACATTATAGACTCATATGAACCATTTGATCAAGTTTGGACCACAACTCCTCAAGAAATTTGATCAGATCATCAAAAGGGAAAAATGGTCAAAATTAGGGTTTTGATTGTAGAAGGGCGATTTCTGATTTTTCACCTAGCCAATGGCAAATTGGGTTCAACCATGGCTTCAAGGACTCAATGGCATCATCTTGACCTAATCATAAGGTTCAAAGGATCTCAAAAGCATTGGATTGACAGATGAATTTTCCAGTCAACTGATCAAAAATCAACTGTACATTGAAAAGTCAAACTTTGACTTTTTGGTCAGAATCAAGTGCCAAGGGTCATTTTTCATCAAGATGTGTCAAAACATGAAACTTGTTCACCAAGAAACCTAATTTTGGAAATTAGGGTTTAAAATGGAAAATTTTCATAACTTAGAAATTTTCTAAGTTATGAAAATTTCTTATTTTTTTCCAACTTTTCCCAACTTTTTCACCATGATGCATTTGGATTCAAACAAAACTTTCTACATGAAAGTTGTAGTCCTCCATGAAATCTACAACTTTGATTCACAAAGTTTTCCCAAATGATGCTTGGATCTCAAGTTATGATTTTGTGAATAAGGGTCCATGAAACTTTTAACTTAGTGAAATTTTGCCCTAGTTTAGGCAGGATTTTGACCTATCTTCATGGCAATTTTTCACATAGTTCCAATTGGAATCTCAAAATTCATTTCAAATATGGATTGTAGATCATGTTACAAGATTTCCAAAATGTCATAGAACTCTCTAAAATAGTTTATGGTTATGGAGAATCGAAGAAAAGAAAATGGCCATTTCTCACTTTTGTCCATGGCATTTTGCACATTACTACAGCTTGCAAATCTGTCCTAAGCATGCTTGTACTTGTTTTACAGGTCTTAAACCTTTCCACACTCCTTAATTAAATTCAAATACATTGGACAAAGGCTTGATTCTGAGCTTTAGAACATTACACAACGATTTAATTCAAAAATGGCAAAAAGTTAACAATACCATTACCATAAAGCACACTTTATGCAATTTTGTTTTCCTTGAGCCTTGAACCCAATCTCTTGCTGCAAACCAACTCCACAAATATCAGGAAAAGTGTACCAACTATGTGCAGACCCTGAGCTAGCTTGTACAAGCATTTGCCTTTGTCAACTCACTTTTGCTTCAAAAGCAAGTAAGCTTGCAAAAGGAGCATAACTTGTGCATCTGTTAAAACCAAGACTTTAGACCATTTGAAACGACCTCAGCATATTGTACCAAGCCTAAAGCACGAGTTTACAATATCTCAAACACCCAAATACACCAAAAACTCCATTTCTGCCCAAAACAGGGCAAGCTCTGCAGAACCCAAGCCAAAACAAAATTGCCTCATGCGTTTTGTCTTGAACCATTTCAGATACATTCCATATATCACACTTAAGATGTCCAAGCCCTTCTCAAGCAACTGTAACATCATTTTCAAGCTTCACCATTTTCAATTTCTGAGTTTGCAGGTTGAGTTCTATAGGGAGATTCAAGCCATTTCAAAGCAAGATGGGCATTGGGAAAGGTCAATGGAACTTCAAGCAAGCTCAAAAGACCTTCAGGCCTCACTCACAACTCCTACATTGTCATATTCGAACTTGACTGAACAAGGTAATTTCCAAATTTCTATCTCCTTATTTAGACATCCTTAGGCTTAGGTTTGTGAAGCAAAAATGTAGTCCTTAATGTCCTTGAACTGTACATATGCATAGTTCTTATTTATATTAACTGAGCTAGGAGAATTTGGATGTTGAAGTTGCTGAAAAAACTAGGTCAAAAATTAGGGGCACTGAAATTCTCCCTGGTTTCTTAGAGTTAGATCAAGTTTTTTATATGGTTGGAATCGTGATTTAACAAGCTACAAGTTTCATGTTGCAAGATTTCGTTTTTAAGCACGTATGCAGGAGTTACAGTTTGAATAAGGGCGCGCGAATTTTTCTGTCTGAAGGACAGGGATGAAGTGGGACATGGGTTGGGTCTGGCTTGCTTGACTTTTGACACCCCCCTGCTTACTTTTTGCACCCCCTTGGCCCATTTATTATATTTTGTATTATTTTTCATTTCTTTTGTGATTTATGACTTTATTATTTTTTTTCTAAATATTAAAAATTACCAAAAATATTTTCTTAATTTTTACATTTTTATTTTATTATTTTTTATGACAAAAGATAGTTTATTAGGTTAAATACTTTTACTTTCTTGAACAAATTTGTAAATAATATTAAAATACTTACATATTTTTATTTTATTATATTATATACTTAAAATATTATTTTCTCACATATTTTATTTTTTTTAACATCTTTGTATATATTTTTATTTATTATCTTGTACATAAATAATAATAGGATATATATATATATATATATATATATATATATATATATATATACATATATATATATATATATATATTTTTTTTTTCTTTTAAAACAAAATTAGGGTTTTCACCCCTTTACAAAAATAATCATTTTTTATTTTCTTATTTTTAAGATAAAAATAAATTTATTTTACATACATAAAATAAATACAAAAATATTTGTGCATATTTACATTTTATTGTATATTTAAATAATTGCTTATTTATTTATTTGTACAATAAATTCAATATGGTTGTAATAGTTTTAGGGTTTTTATTTTGAGCAATATCCCCTTATTTCAAACTTGTATCCCCCTCCCCATAATAATGTTGTAATAGTCTTAGATTTACTTTTACGCATTTTATCGCTTTCATATACCATGATAGTAAGATTAGGGTTTTGTATGCAAAGACCATGTAGGTGTTTAGTTATTGGCATGCATTTTTGGTAAAACCAGGTGTGTGAATGTCATGACTGATGTCATAACATTCTAGTTTATTAGGTACTGATTTATTAGGTACCTTTGCAGAAAAATAATGGCATACAGGTGTTGCTGTTTATGAGTGTGTATCTGAGCATTTTGCAAAATGATCACATTTACCAAAATCAGTAAACAGGATTTTTGATGTCATAACAAATGTTAAGACATCCTGTTCTGATTTAGCAGTTATGCAGTTTGGTTAATTCTGAGATTTTTCAGGAAGATGACTCATTCTTTCCAGAACAGAATCTCTCGTGGACTTTGGGTTAACCTAGCTCAACCCTAACCTGGTTGATAAAGTCTTGTGACCAAGTCTTAAGGTCAAACGGAATTAACCCTAGCTTTTTGTGGAAACCCTAACTGAAGCAACAGCTGCTATATATTCAACAGGGCTGCTGTTTGGAATTTATCCTTTTTTGAAAGAAGATCATTTAGGAGCTGTATAGTTTTAACTATTGTAATCCAAGCAAGTATCATTGTGATAAGTGACTTGGAATAGGTTTTAATTGTAAGGGTTTTGTATCACTCAAAGCTTTGAAGCAAGAGTGTTTTGTGTCTCTTGACTAAAGCTTTGAAGCAAAGTCAAGTTAGGTTTATGTACCACTCAAAGCTGTGAAGCAAGAGTGTTTGTGTTGCTTGATTAAAAAGCTGTGAAGCATAATCAAGTGTATGTTTTGAAGAGTGTCTTCATTAATTCAGTAGTCAATTATTTTAAGTATCACTGTTGTGATTGAGGGGGAGTGAGTAGGAACTCAGGTTTAAGTTGTACTTAGATTGAAGTTGCATTGGGTAGGTCTTAAGTGAAGGAGATAAACTGGTTAGTTTATTCCTGAATTAATATCTCTTATAGTGGATTTCTTCCCTGGCTTGGTAGCCCCCGGAGTAGGTGTTGTTGCACACTGAACTGGTTAAACAATTGACTGTGTTCTTTACTGTTTTTGTATTTACTGTCTTATAGAAAGTCAGATACGGTGTCATAACATTGAACGTGACATTGAGTATCTGCAGCCATAATTTCAATTGGTATCAGAGCAGGCACCCTGCCTGTATTACTGGGTGAGATCTAGGGATATCACTTTCTGGCACTATGGACAAAGAAGGAGTTTTTGGAAATAGACCACCCATTCTGGATGGAACAAATTATGACTACTGGAAACCTCGTATGATTGCCTTCTTAAAATCTCTGGACAAAAAGGCTTGGAGAGCTGCTGACAAAGGATGGAACCATCCCACCATAACTGAGAAAGATGGGACAATCAGTCTGAAGCCTGAGGAAGAATGGAGCAAAGAAGAAGATGAGTTAGCCCTGGGTAATTCCAAAGCTTTAAATGCCTTGTTCAATGGAATTGATAGAAACATATTCAGACTAGTACATCAATATGAACTGGCCAAGGAAGTTTGGGACACTCTCAAAACTACCCATGAGGGCACTTCCAAAGTAAAAATGTCAAGGCTTCAGATGTTGACTACCAAGTTTGAGAATCTAAAAATGATGGAAGATGAAACCATTCATGAGTTTCACATGAACATCTTGGAGATTGCCAACACCTCAGGAGCATTGGGAGAAAAGATGTCAGAAGAAAAACTGGTGAGAAAGATTCTCAGATCCTTGCCTAAAAGATTTGCAATGAAGGTAACTGCTATAGAAGAAGCCCAGAATATCAGCAAGCTGAAAGTGGATGAACTCATTGGGTCTCTTCAGACTTTTGAGATGGGGATCACTGAAAATGTTGACAAGAAGAACAAGAGCATAGCACTTGTATCCAACACTGAAGGTGAAAACAAGGAGGATGAAGAAGAAAATATTTCAGAAGCTATATCCATGCTTGGAAGACAATTCAACAAACTCATCAAAAGAATAGATCCAAAGTCAAGGTCTAATGTTCATAACATCCCCTATGACATTGACAGTTCCAGCAGAAGACCAAGGTCAGAAGAGAAGGGAAACCAAGGCAGGGGAATTCAATGCCATAGTTGTGAAGGATATGGACATATTCGAGCTGAATGTCCTACCTTTCTTAAGAAACAAAAGAAAGGAATGACTGTTACCTGGTCTGACTGTGATTCAGAAAGTAATTCTGAAGAAGAATTTGCCAAACTAGTTACTGCACTAACTGGTGTTTGTACCTCTGAAAGTGACACTAGTGATGAGGAAGTGACATTTGAAGAACTGGCTGATACTTACAAGAAATTGTGTATCAGAAGTGCTGAAGTTTGTGTGCAAAATGAGAAACAATCAAAACTCATCATAAAGTTGGAGGCTGAAAAAAGGGTAGACCTTGAAACTATAAGTCATCTAGAAGGGGAAGTTCAAATACTGAACTCAAAACTAAACCAAATGACCAAATCTGTCAAGATGCTGACAAATGGAACAGACAAATTGGAAGAAATCCTTCAGGTTGGACAAACTGTGGGAAACAAGTCTGGTCTAGGATTTGTGGCAGCAAAGAAATCTGGTGCAGACAAGAAGATCAGGTCTAATAAACAAATGTCAAAGCAGATGTCTCGACATAACTCTCAACATCAGGAACAGAGACATATGAAGAAAAGGTACCAAAGATGGAGATGTCATCATTGTGGGAGGTATGGCCACATAAAGCCTTTCTGCTTCAAATTGCATGGATACCCTAATCAAAGCTCAGGTGTCAAACCTAAGACTAAAAAGGTACCACACACTCCTCAATGGAAGAAAAAGGCTATTGCCCTGATAGCCCACACTTCCCTGAGAGTCTTTGCAAAGGAAGACTGGTACTTTGACAGTGGGTGTTCTAAGCACATGACTGGAATCAATAACCTCCTCAATAATGTGAAACCTCACACCACTAGTTTTGTGACCTTTGGAGATGGTGCTAAAGGTAAAATCAAAGGAGTTGGTAATTTGGACTGCCCTGGAGTTCCAAGTCTGAATGAAGTACTACTGGTAAAAGGCTTGACTGCTAATCTCATTAGTATCAGTCAATTGTGTGATCTAGGATTCAAGGTCAATTTCTCAAAATCTGAATGTCTTGTAATTAATGAAAAACAAGAAGTTGTAATGAAAGGAGTCAGATCTAAAGACAACTATTACTTGTGGGAGCCTGAGATCACAAATTTCTCCACTGTGTGTTCCATTGCCAAAGAAGAAAAAGAGGTGAAACTGTGGCACCAGAAACTTGGCCATCTTCATCTAAGAGAAATGAAAAGGATTATCTCCATGGAGGCAGTCAGAGGGATTCCAAGACTGCAAATTGATGAAGGGAGAGTTTGTGGTGAATGTCAGGTTGGTAAGCAGACTAGGATGTCACATCCAAAGTCAAGACATCTGACCACCTCTAAGGTTCTAGAGCTTCTTCATATGAATCTGATGGGACCAATGCTGGTGGAAAGTCTTGGTGGAAAGGGATATGCCTTTGTTATTATGGATGACTATTCCAAATTCACCTGGACTATCTTCTTTAGGGAAAAATCTGAGGTGTTTGAAGTTTTTAAAAAACTGTGCAAAAGAATTCAAAAAGAAAAAGAAGGCTGTATTGTCAGAATCAGAAGTGGTCATGACAAGGAATTTGAAAACAGCAAGTTTTATGAGTTCTGTTCCTCAGAAGGAATTAGTCATGAATTCTCTTCTCCTATAACTCCTCAACAAAATAGGACCATACAGGAATCTGCCAGAGCTATGATCCATGTCAAAAGACTTCCTTTTCATTTTTGTGGTGAAGCTGAATACTTTGCAGATAGTAGTAGCTGTTCTCAAATTATCTGGATAACACAGATGCTCTCTGAGTATAATGTCACACAAGATGTTATGACATTGCACTATGACAATCTGGGTATAATTAACATTTTCAAGCACATTGGTATTAGTCATCACTTAATCAGAGAACGTGTAGAAGAGAAAACAATTAATCTGGAACATGTTGCCACTAAGCTTCTACTGGCTGACAGTTTGACCAAGGATCTTGATACAATTCAATTTGAAGACTTGAGGGGCAAGTTGGGTATTTGCCAACATGAGAAATTATAGCAATTAATTTTGCTTAAAACAAGGGTTGAAGGAGTTATTTTTGTTAAGTCTATTTTTAGTGGGTTAATCATATGTTTTCCCAATTATTTCAAAATTATTAAGAAGTTGAATAGACTCTCATTTGCCTCCTACCTCTCTCGACTTTGCAAACTATTCCTTTCTCTCAATCAAAGTTTTCTCTCAAATTGCTACTGGTGCTCTAAGTCAATCAAAATGTCTCAAACATCATCTTCAACCAAGGCGACCACTTCATCTTCATCATCTGACCAAGATTCTCGAGCAATCACCACATGCATAGATTCTGAAGTCCTGGAGATCACTCCTCTCAGAGAAATGGAAACTGACCCCTCCAAAGTCAAAAAGCTGAGAACTAGGCATGCAGGAAGATCTCAAGCTACTGCTTCCGGTAATCCTTCTCATCCTTCTTTTTCTGTACCAAATAGGGAAGGATCAGCTCAAGTACATCAAGAAATTGCTAGGCTTGTTACAAGAATACTAAGCGAAAACCACTCTGTACCAGGGATTTCTGTCCAATTAAATCAAGAATCAGCAAGCCCAAATGTTGAAGCAAATGCAGATGTCTCTGAGAATGTTGTGACACCAAATGAAAACATTCAGAAATCATCTGAAATCCTTGATGATATTCAGAACCCTTCAGAGAAGACTGTTGATCCACCTGTTATTGATGTGGATGAGGAATACTCGGACAATGAACTAATTGCCAATGTAAACCCTAGCATAGCTAGGAGAATGATGAAAAGAAAGGGTAATCAGAATGCTGCAAAATGTATGACCAAAGAGAAACCTGCTGATAAGAAATCCAAGTCTGAAGGCAAGACTGGGGTAGAATCTGTGAAGACTGGTCTGTCCAAAGGGAAGGTGAAAGCCCAAGTGCATACTGGAAGACAACCAATTACAAAGAAGAGAAAAGAACCTAAGTCTTTTGATTCTGATGAGGAATCAGAATTTGAAATTGAGGCTGAAGAAATTTCTATCAGAAGGAAACTCCCTTCCAGCAAAATGGCTAGAGTTCCTGAAGTCCCAACAGACAACATCTCTTTTCACCACCCTGACAATGCGAACAGATGGAAGTATGTTTTCTTGAAGAGAATAGCTTTAGAAAGAGAGCTAAACAATGGTGCCATGGATTGCAAGGAAATCATGGACCTGATTAAAGCTGCTGGACTGATGAAGACTGTGGTAAAATTTACCAAGTGCTATGAAAATCTGGTCAAGGAGTTCATAGTTAACTTATCTGATGAATGTGCTGATGGAAGGTCAGCTGACTTTGAATGTGTCTATGTTAGAGGAAGAAGGGTTAATTTCTCTCCATCAGAAATTAACAAATTTCTTGGAAGATCAAATGAGGCTTGCCCTGAATTAGAAGTCACTGACAATGAAGTATGCCAAACCATCACAGCAAGACAAGTCAAGTGCTGGCCCTTGAAAGGCAAGCTGAATGCCAGCAAACTAAGCATGAAATTTGCCATCCTGCACAAGATTGGTGCAGCCAACTGGGTCCCTACAAACCATAAATCAACTATCTCCACAGGATTGGGGAGATTTATTTATGTTGTGGGAACCAAGACTGAATTTGACTATGGCAGGTATATTTTTGAACAAACTTTAAAACATGCTGGTAGTTATGCTGTCAAAGGCCCTATTGCCTTTCCCTCCCTCCTTTGTGGAATTATCCTTGCACAATACCCTGATATCCTGGTGGCAAGAGATACTGCTTGCAAAAGAGCTCCTACTCTTGGGTTACACTACAAGCTTTTTCAGGGATCTCATGTTCCTGATATTGTTATAACATCAGCTGAGACATCATCTGTAAAGACTCAGTCTAAAACATCTGATGTTATAGCTGTATTGAAAGAGACCTGCAAAGAGCTGGAGACTAGGAAAAAGACTCTAGAAAACCTAATTTCCAGGTTAGAACAGGAGGAGGCTGAAGGAAACAGAAGGGAAGAGGGTGCTGCTGAAGATCAACTCAATACTGAAGAAAGTAGCTCCTCTGAAGGTGACAGTGCTTAAAGGATTGGTGGAATTGATGTTGGTTCCTGGTGGAGTTTGCAAGTGTGTTCAGATTTTAGTTGTTGTTTTTACTACTTTGTTTGGGATGACTGTATAACTTTTAAGAACATGTATCTTTGGCCCATTTGTGGCTAAAGAGGGGGAGATTTTCTGTGGTTATTTACTTGATAGACATTCTATTTTTCTGCAGTCATATTTATTCTGTTGCTATCTATTCTCTGATTGCTTAGGGGCTTTAGCCAAAAATCTGCCAAAGGGGGAGTTTGTAGGTGTTTAGTTATTGGCATGCATTTTTGGTAAAACCAGGTGTGTGAATGTCATGACTGATGTCATAACATTCTAGTCTATTAGGTACTGATTTATTAGGTACCTTTGCAGAAAAATAATGGCATACAGGTGCTGCTGTTTATGAGTGTGTATCTGAGCATTTTGCAAAATGATCACATTTACCAAAATCAGTAAACAGGAATTCTGATGTCATAACAAATGTTAAGATATCCTGTTCTAATTTAGCAGTTATGCAGTTTGGTTAATTCTGAGATTTTTCAGGAAGATGACTCATTCTTTCCATAACAGAATCTCTCGTGGACTTTGGGTTAACCTAGCTCAACCCTAACCTGGTTGATAAAGTCTTGTGACCAAGTCTTAAGGTCAAACGGAATTAACCCTAGCTTTTTGTGGAAACCCTAACTGAAGCAACAGCTGCTATATATTCAACAGGGCTGCTGTTTGGAATTTATCCTTTTTTGAAAGAAGATCATTTAGGAGCTGTATAGTTTTAACTATTGTAATCCAAGCAAGTATCATTGTGATAAGTGACTTGTAATAGGTTTTAATTGTAAGGGTTTTGTATCACTCAAAGCTTTGAAGCAAGAGCGTTTTGTGTCTCTTGACTAAAGCTTTGAAGCAAAGTCAAGTTAGGTTTATGTACCACTCAAAGCTGTGAAGCAAGAGTGTTTGTGTTGCTTGATTAAAAAGTTGTGAAGCATAATCAAGTGTATGTTTTAAAGAGTGTCTTCATTAATTCATTAGTCAATTGTTTTAAGTATCACTGCTGTGATTGAGGGGGAGTGAGTAGGAACTTAGGTTTAAGTTGTACTTAGATTGAAGTTGCATTGGGTAGGTCTTAAGTGAAGGAGATAAACTGGTTGGTTTATTCCTGAATTAATATCTCTTATAGTGGATTTCCTCCCTGGCTTGGTAGCCCCCAGAGTAGGTGTTGTTGCACACTGAACTGGGTAAACAATTGATTGTGTTCTTTACTGTTTTTGTATTTACTGTCTTATAGAAAGTCAGATACGGTGTCATAACATTGAACGTGACATTGAGTATCTGCAGCCAGAATTTCAGACCAAAATCAAACAAATAGCATGACTAAACACAAGATAAAAATGCATGAAAAATGACAACACAATGCACACAAGAACCCCTAGGGTTTCATCCACTTTGTTGCCTTAAAATGTCCATGGTATGCATGTTAGATATCTTGGCAAAACAAAACAAAATAAAAAGATCATAGTCCCTCGATGACGCTATCTTGGTTTCCTAAACAAAAATGATCTAGTCCCTCAAAAAAACTTGCTAAGATACTTGGAAATATTGTTATCATGGTCATACGATGACCCGCGCCTGTCCCGTTTAATATCCAAAGATAGGGTTGTTTACCAAATGCAATGGTAAAACAACAATATCAAGGGAATAAAAATGTGTAGGAAAGACTTTTGATTAGGGTAGACAACTCCTAGTTATTTGATCAACTTGCAAACCATCCTTGTTATTTTCAAACACACACAACACAATTTCAAAACATTTCCCAAAACAAACTTTCAAACATTGAAACATTTTTCAAAAGACAAACACCTTTGTATATATTCAAACAAGAATCATTACAAAGGTTTCCTAGACAAAGGCCTCTTTTCAAAATACTTTCAAAACCACATACAAAAGCACCATTTCAAACAATTGAAAAGCAAAAGCAAGTGATCTAAAACAAGTAACTAAGAGCCCATGGAAAACCATGGATGAAAAGGGTGATGGCACCTTCCCTTTTCATAATCTACCCCCCGAACCCAAAAACAATCTCAAAGGTCTTTCCTATGCTTTTTTACCTTTCCTTTTGGATAAAGTAAAAGTCGGTGGCGACTCTTGCTAACCACACAAGTTCCAACGAAATGCAAAACCTCTAGTCAGTTCTCCCACCGTATCACATTATGGTTCCTTATTTGGGTTTGTTTCGATCCTCTTCCCGGATCTGGGGGCACATTTTTAAGTAAGTAGCAATAAGTTGTGGAAACTGTGTGGGGTATACCAACATGGTATAAGCAATAGCTGCATTAGTGTGCACATTTGTTGGTACCGGTAGCCCTTAAGTAATCAAGGATAATATGGGCTGTTGTGTGGTGTCATGAAGCACTAACTGACTTTAGAACCTTTACTTGAACAACTTAGCCATTAGGAAGTAGTGAGGCAGCCGGCTTTGGTGCAGTCCAAAGTTGGTTGATACTCGATACTACGCTTATTGAGACCATACTTTCGGGATATTTCGGTCGCCAATAAAGAGGCTTGCGCTGAAACAATGCCTGATGAAGAAAGATCAGTGATATTGAGATTCTCTAGAACCCGTTTACTTTCTAAGACAGGTTGAACCAACTAAACTTCAAGAGGGTACTTACCTATAAACCTCATGCAAGCCTAGACCTAAGGACTTGTTTGATTAACTTGTGCATATCCTTGTACATAACATCATGACATCATACCATAGCATTTTAGACTAACCATTTCAAGGATTTTAAGAATCATCTTTGTTCTGTTTTGTAGGACATGACTCTCACTCGCAGGAACACAATCCAAGTCAACCTTATACGAGTACCTTTTCAGATCAAGGAGTTAGCTTCAAGGGTCCCTGGGAATTCTCTGTTCACCAAAAGACATGGACGACTTCTCAACTTCGTTACCTCGAGCTTTGATGAAGATATGATGAAGGTGCTTTTCCAGTTCTTTGACCCTTTGCACCATTGCTTTACCTTCCCTGATTACCAGCTTGTACCTACTATGGAAGAATTCTCAAAATTCTTGGGAATTCCTATACTCAATCAACTACCTTTCAACGGTACTGAAAGAGACACAAGCCCTGAAGAGGTTTCCTGAGCTTTACACTTGCAACAATCTGAGGTCACAGATAATTGGGAAACAAGAAGTGGTGTCAAATGGTTCCTAGCCAAGTTCTTGTTGGAAAAAGATCAATATTGTTGGAACACTCTGGATTTACAAGCTTTCAAAGTAATTTTGGCTCTTCTTATCTATGGGATGGTAATATTTCTAAATCCTGACCAACTTATAGATGTAAATGCTATCAAAATTTTCATATCTTGCAATCCAGTGCCTACTTTGTTGGGAGATGTTGTACCCCAAAATTTTCCCTCTCATTTATCAAAACTTTTCTCACAAGATCTCTTTGACTCAAGACTGGATTAGGGTTTGGTCAGCTCAGGACATCTCATCTTGCACTGATAACCCAAAATTAGGGTTTGAGTTTGCACAAGGATTTTTGGATTATCGATGCTTCATATGACTTTCAAACATCATTATGGACCCCTAAGATCATTCATGACAATTTTCAAGCCTTGAACCACATTTTGATCAGTCAATTGGACAGTTGACCTAAAAATCAGCTGTATTGGGGAAAAAGTCAAGCATGGCCAATTTACAGTCAAACATCATAATTTTTTATCAACATTAACATTTTAGACTCACATGTGTCATTTGTTCAAGTTTGGATCACAATTCCTCAAGAAATTTGGTCAAATCACCAAAAGGGCAAAATGGTCAAAATTAGGGTTTTGACTGAGGAAGCGCAATTTATGATTTTTAACCTAGAAAATGAACAATTGAGTTAAATCATGATTTCAAGGATTCAATGGCATCATCTTGACCTAATTACATGGCTCAAAACATCTCAAATTCATTGGATTGACAGATGAAATTTGCAGTCAACTGATCAAAAGTCAATTGTATACTGAAAGTCAAACTTTGACTTTTTGGTCAAAATCAAGTGCCAAAGGTCAGAATTCATCAAAACATGTCAAAATCTGAAACTTGTTTATCAAGAAAACCAAATTTGAAAATTAGGGTTTGAATTTGAAAATTTTCCTAACTTAGAAATTTTCTAAGTATAGAAACTTTTCTTATTTTTTCTCAACTTTAGGCCATTTTTTCACCAGGATGCATAATGATTCAAGGAAAGTTCCCAACATTAAAGTTGTAGACCTCCATGAAATATATAACTTTTCTTCACACACTTTTCCCTAAATATGCTTGCATCTTAAGATATATATTTATGAATACATGGTCATGAACTAAATAACTTAGTGAAATTTTGCCCTAATTTAGGCAGGTTTTGGACCCAACTTCATGGAAAATTTTCACCTATTTCCAAGATGTATATCAAAATTAATTTCAAAGATGAGTTATAGAGCATATTGCAAGCTTCCAAAAATGTCCAAGAACTCCTCAAGATCATTTTTGAGTAGGGAGAATCAAAGAGATGAAGTTGGCAATTTCTCACTTTTTGTCCAAGCCATTTCATGAAGAACAAAGTTGCAATCAGTACCTATGCTGCCTAATCCATGCTTTACAGGTCCCAAACTTGTTCCTCACTCCTTAATTAAATGCTTACTCATTTGACAAAGCTTTTATCCATGCCTTAGAACCATTATCCAAGTTGCAATTCCATAAATGGCATAAAGTAACCATTGCCATTTTGGAAAAGCACAACTTTTGACACTTCCCAATTCTTAAGCATTGCACTTGTCTCCATTGTACACACAAGTATCACGGGTATAAAGTAAATTGTACAAGCTGATACCAACCCTAAGAGAGCAAGTACAAGCATAGCAAGCCTTGTCCCTTCACTTTGCTTCAAAAGCAAGAAAGGTGGCCAAAAGGCTAGAACTGGCACATCTGTTGAAGGGAGGATAGAAAACTAATCTTATACTAATATACAAACATAACACAATACAAAACACAAGGAGTCAGGGCCTGAAACACTCCCAAGCATAAAAACACCAAAAATTTGTCCAAACTTGCAGTTTTGGCATAAGCACACCAATCTCTCATTTGGCTCGTGCGTTTCCATTCTTGATCATCAAAACATCTTACATACTTGATACCTAGCCAATCCAAACCTTCATCCCTGTTCTGTAACCACTTTTCCACCATCTACCATTTTTGCTCTCAAAGCTTGCAGTTTGACTTGGCCAAAGAGTTTCAGGTACTTTCAGAGCAAGGCAAGGGTTGGAACACATTCAGGGAAGTTCAAGAAAGCTCAAGCAAGCATCAGGCCTCCATCAAACTCACTCCAGTTCCATCCACGATTCCAACTGAAGGAGGTAAAATCTCAAACTCTATCTCCTTATGCAGGCAACCATAGGCCACGATTTGTGAATAAAAAATGTAGTCATCATCACAACGAAACTGTACATATCTTTATCTTGCATTGATTTTACTTGAGTTGAAAGAATTTGGAATTTAAAATTTCTGAAAATATTAGGTTAAAATTTACAGCTGTTAAAATTCTCTTTGATCTTTTATTGATAGTTCACATAACTTATATTGTTGGAATCGTGAGTTCAAATACTACAACTTTCATGTTATGAGTTTTCATTTTCATGGAAGTATGAAAGAGTTACAAGATGTCTGGCCAAGCTTGAGGAAGAAGATGAAGTACAGGGCAAGGACTTGTTACATGTTATCTTATTTTTGTTTCCCTTAAGACAATGGATGTATAGCCACCCTAGTGGCAAAGTAGCGCGTTGGTAATACCCATGTCTTTGGTTCGAACCTGGGCGCTACTTTTATTTTTCACACTTTTCCCATTTTTCCAGTTTTTGGCTTTGTGCAGGTTTGGGCCTCCATAGTTTGGGCCTTCATTTTTAATATATATTAAATATTTTATTTGATATATAAAAATCCTAAAAAATGTAAATTTCATAATATTGCATTTTATTTTATTTTAGTTTATTTTTTCACATAGAAATATATTTTATTCTTAACATATATCATGTATTTTCTTAATAACTTGTAAAATATAATCAAGATATATTTAGTTTAATTTATTTATTTATTTTTCATTTCATACTTATAAATATTTATTTTTTACATATATAGAAATTTTATACTTTTATACAATATTATTTATCATTTTAATACAAGAAACACATAAAATAATACATATAAGAACTTTATTTTCTTTAAAAAAAAATAGATATTAGGGTTAAGACCCCTTCTAAAAAATTAATTTTGTTTCCTTACATTTTTAGGCTTAGATTTAAATTTTTATTTTACATAAAAAAACAAAACAAAAAAATCTTTTATTACATGTACATTGCATTGCATTCTTAAATATTGTATTGTATTTATTCTAATTCGTACAAATTTGATTTGGTTGTAATAATTTATTTAGGTTTATATTTTTGCAAATCCCCATTCAAATTTGTATCCCCCCCTCCCATAAATTGTTGTAATAGCTTAGAAATATTTACATTACGCAATTTATCGCTTTATATGCCATGATTAGTAATTAGGGTTTGTATGACAAGAACAAAACAAAGCAAAATAGAAAACCCTAAATATAAGACAAAATCAAAGCCTGAAAATAATACACTTGTACACAAGCATCCTTAGGGTTTCTCCACTTTGTTGCCTAAAACAAAAATGACCATATTACGCATGCGAAGTATCTTGGCAAAACAAACAAATATAAATATCATAGTCCCTCGATGACGCTACTCAAAAAGTTGCCTTACAAGATGATCTTGGTCCCTCAAAAAATGCTAAGATATTTTGCAACATTGCTAATCATGGTTATACGATGACCCACGTCCGTCCCTTCTACATCCAAAGATAGGGTTGCTTACCAAATCAATGGTAATACAAAAATGTCAAAGGAATAGAAAATACATAAGAAAGACATTTGAGTAGGTAGATTGCTTCTAGTTACTTGCTCTATTTCAAAACAATAATCCTTGCTATTTTCAAAACAAACACACACATTTCAAAAACATCTTACAAATATTGAAAAACATTTCAAAAAGACAAACATCTTTGTATACATTCTTACAAACGAGAATCATTACAAAGATTGCCTAAACGAATGGCCTCTTTTCAAAATACTTTCAAAACCACACCAAACACAATTTCAAGCAAACAAAAGCAAGTGATCTAAGCAAGTAAATAAGAGCCCATGGAAAACCATGGATGAAAAGGGTGCTAATACCTTCCCTTTTCATAATCTATCCCCCGAACTCAAGAAAACATCTCAAAGGTCTTTCCTGTGCTTTTTCACCTTTCCTTTTGGATAAAAGAAAAGTCGGTGGCGACTCTTGCTAACCGCGACATTTGCGGTAAAACGTAAAACACCAAGTCAGTTCTCCCACCGTATCACAGGAGATATCTTGCATTCTCTCTATTCTCGCACCATGAAGAAAAGAGGAGCCCTCATGTGTTGTACTCCTTTGTTGGCTAGGTGGTTTGTTTCACATCTCCATCGATCTGTTGTGAAGAACGAGCAAGGCTTGAGATAGTCCAATAGGATGATGTCACTCAAACATTCGGATACCCACTGGTGTTCTCGATCCTTGGAGGACGTTACTATCCTTGACCGTTGTGGGGAATTCCCTAATGTCCCTCTTCTTGGAATTAGGGGAGGTATCACTTATAACCCTTGCTTAGCTTTGTGACAGTTTGGGTAGCACGAAGAGATGGTCCACATGAGGCACTCATCCAAGGTGTGATGTTCGACTACGAGAGCGATGATCAAGCCTACCGTCAGTGGTTTATACGAGCTTGGAGACAAGTGGATAGTAAGACATTGGGACACAAAAATTTCATTCCCCTTGAGCCTTACCTTAGGTGGGTACGAGCTCGTGCTCAGAGTCTCGTAATGCCTTACCCCTCCATCCTCCCTGTTATCATGGAGCCTATTGCTGAAGAAGGTGTCCCGTATACTGTCCTTCATCCCAACATGCCTACCTCTCTTGAAGACTAGAAAAAGGATTAGATTCAGCTAAAGGAAGAGCGAGACACTTTTGAAGCCCAATTCTATGCCAATGAGAAGAAAGTTCTGGAACTCACCAAGTAGCTTCATGAAGAGCGGAGTTTGAATGCCTACATTGCACCGAAGAGGATGCGTTCAACCTTTTTGTCTCAGGAGTTTTTTGTATTTTATTTCTTTCATTGTAAGCCCAAAGAGGCATGATGTACTCGAACTTGGATTTATTAATACAATGTGTGTTTCCTTTTTGTCTAAACAAATTTAAATCTCTAATTTCCTTGAAATCATTTGCATATGCATTTTCATTCATCATAACACAAACAGGTTTCTTACAACGGGTCTCCTTATCTTTCTACTATTTATTTCAGTGAGATGGATATTGAACAGACAGTAAAGGATCTTCAAGCGCAGAACACTCAATTCCAACAGATGTTCTTGTCTCTAGCTAAAGGACAAGAGGACTTGAAGGCTCTTATGATCAAAGATAAGAAAAGGAAGGAGAAGAAACCAGTTGGCATCTTGAATCTGGGAAGAAGGTTCAAAGGACCATCCAGGCAAACTCTAGATTTCGCAACCTCGTCGGGAGAAGGAAATAATCAAGAAGGAAAGAACAAGGAAAGAAATGACCACCCAGAGTCTGAAGAAGAGGAAGAAGTGGACTACTCTGAAGAACAATATCCCCCAACTGGCCATAAATACAAGCAATTGGAGGATCGCATCAATGCTATGGAGATCCAAAGGGTACCTGGGTTGGATTTTGAAGAGCTAGAACTTGTCTCAGGGGTTGTCATCCTGCAGAAATTCAAGGTCCCCACTTTCTCTAAATATGACGGTGTCTCTTGTCCAAAGCTGCATTTAAGGTCATACGTCAGGAAAATTCAACCCCATACTACTGATAGGAACCTATGGGTACATTTCTTCCAAGAAAGCTTGTCAGGGACGCAGTTGGATTGGTTCTATCAGTTGGAAGGAACCAATATTTGTAATTGGGAAGATTTGGCCACTGCTTTTTACAAGAAATATCAGTATAATGCTGACCTAGCTCCAACTCGAACACAACTGCAAGGCATGTCTATGGGTGCTGGTGAAGGTTTCAAAATTTATGCCAAAAAATGGAGTGATCTCGTGGGAAGAGTCCAGCCCCCTTTATCTAATAGAGAATTGGTGGATATGTTCTTGGGCACATAGTCTGGTCCATTCTTCAACCACCTGATCGGATGCTCTTCGGCTGGATTTACTGAACTAATCATGATTGGTGAGCGGGTAGAAGCCGGTATTAAGAGCGAAAAATTCAAAGGGATGTATCCTCGAGCCAGATGAAGAAACCCTGTACCGGAAAGAAAGAGTTCAGAGTTGCTTATGACCATAGGAATCAAAACAAAATTGAACGCCGCCCGACGGTAGGGGCTGTTATGATTTCCAATCCTGTACCAAATCAACAGCGAAACTATTAACGCAGACCAGAGGCGCCCATGAGACGATTCACCCGGATCAACATGACCTTGTCCCAAGTTTTGCCACATCTTTTGAAGTCCAATCTGGTGACCCTAAAGGAAGCTCCAAAGAACCCCAATATTGCTTCTCCCTGCTACAACCCGAATGCCCGATGTGCCTATCATTCTGAAAGTCTGGGGCATGATATAAACAATTGTTGGGCCTTAAAGAATAAAGTACAAGACCTTATTAAAGCGAAAGAGATTGAGTTTGACCCCCCAGAAACACCTAATGTAATAACGGCGCCAATGCCCAAACACGGTCAAGGTGTCAACGTTGTTGATAATGACTATTTTGTTTCCTCTGTGGGTGATTTAACTACTCCCCTTTTGACTATTAAACGAAATCTATTGCAAGCAGGTCTGTTTCCGGGTTGTGATGAAAGCTGGCACTTATGTATGTCTCTACTAGATGGCTATTTGTTACTGAAGATGGGCGTCCAGTGCCTGATGGTTAACAAAGAAATCATGTTCGAGAAAGTTCCTCTTTCCAGAAATTCCTATGAAGATGTCTCAATAATCACCAATTCTGACAATCTTCCCAAGGTCTCCACTAAAAGACCCGTCAGGATTACATCTGTTCCAAAGTCCGCTCCCCTAATCATCACCATGTCGGGGACAATACCATATTCTTCGGATAAAGTTGTTCCCTGGAACTATGGGGCTGATGTCTATTACCATGGCGTCAAGATAAAATCTATTAGCTATCAAAGATAAAGTTACGAAAGACACTGATCCTAACGTCGACAATATCATTGGGACCAGTAAGATGACAAGAAGTGGAAGGGTTTTCTCCCCTGAGATATCTCCAAAGACCATTGCTACTCCTGTAATTATTCTCGCTACCGCTCATACCAGCATTCCCAGTGATACTCCCGTTGATAGTACTACTATTATCCTGCTACCGAGACAAGGGGAAAAGAGGTATTGTTTTAGCCTGTCTAGAAGAAGGCACATCCAGAGGTCATTCTTGAAGCTTTTAGCAAGGAGATGGAAGAGATACTAAAGATAATCCAGAAAAGTGACTATAATGTTGTAGATCAGTTAGGAGAGACCCCCTCAAAAATATCAATGTCGGCTTTGCTTTTATGCTCTGAGGCCCATGCCAAAGCCTTAGTAAAATTTCTGAAGACCGCCCACGTGCCCCAAGAGACTTCCATTGATCAATTTGAGAATTGTGTGGCCAGTTTAACTGCTGATAATGGACTAGGTTTTTCTAACGCTGATTTAACTCCCAAAGGAACGAAACACAATGATGCCTTGCATGTTTCCATTGAGTGCATGGGCACTACATTAGCCCATGTTCTGGTGGATATAGGTTCGTCGCTGAATGTCTTACCCAAGAATGCTCTTGACCGGCTAGATTGCGAAGGACTCACATTAAAGCCTAGCAACATTGTGGTGAGGGCCTTTGATGGTTCTAAAAGAACAGTGCACAGAGAAGTAGAGATCCCTATCAAAGTTGGAACTCAAACTTTTGATTCGACCTTCTATGTGATGGATATCCTCCCATATTATTCTTGTATGTTGGGTCGACCCTGGATCCATGAGGCTGGTGCCATCACTTCTACCCTACATTAGATGTTGAAGTACCCAGTCAAGGGAAAGATCATCACAATCCATGGGGAGGAGGAATACATGGTTAGCCACCTGAACTCTTTCAGGTATGTTTAAATGGACGATGAGTTCATTGAGACCCCGTGTCAGAATTTTGAGGAGGCCCCGCAAACGGTTGCGGCAACCAAGACTACTACCAAGACTCCTAAGGTTACCGGACCTCCATTGAAAATGGCCTCTCTGAAGGATGCTAGAGCATTAGTTGAGGAAGGTAGATGTACCATATGGGGTCAACTTTCGGATATTCCCTATAAATCTAACAAAATTTGTTTGGGTTTTACTGCGGAGGCCCAAAGAGTTGTTCGATGTTTTCGTGCTGGGGGACCACCTTTATGCATCAGCAATCAAGGAGTCAATGCATTGGAAGACAGTGATGGCAGTTGTGACGTGGACGAGTGTATTTTTCCAACTATCGACGGAGGACTCAATAATTGGGAGGCCAAAGAATTTGTCCCTATTACTTTTATTCAAGAGTAATTGTCTTTTAAAATTTTTCGGACTTGTAATATTTAAACAATTTAGACTTTAAAACCTTGTGTCTTACCCAAGGCACAATGGTCCATTTGTGAGGATTGTTATTTCATCTTCATATGTTATCAATAAATCATGGACGTTTTTACATGCAAATTTTACGCTCTTTGTTTTCCCTTTTTACCTTTTATTTTATCAAAGATAGCTATGCTCTTACAAACACTAACATATCGAAATGCATATCAACATCCACTCAGGATCTCATGGGTAAAGATTCTGTTATGGCCTATTGTGACTTTGAAAATCTGATCTACCAAGCCGAAGACAAAGGTGAGGAAGATTGTGAGGTACCATGGGAACTAGCCAAGTTATTACAATAGGAAGAAAGGACCATACAACCCCATGAAGAGTTGGTTTAAACAGTTAACTTAGGTACTGAAAAGGACAAGAAAGAAGTCAAGATAGGTGCCAACCTAGAGCCTAGTGTCAAGAAGCGCTTAAATCAGTTACCACATGACTATGTTGAGGTCTTTGCCTGGTCATATGAAGACATGCCAAGACTCGACATTGATATCGTGGTCCATCATCTGCCAACAAAAGAAGACTGCCCTCCGGTAAAACAGAAGGTCCGTCACATGCAGCCATAAATGTCATAGAAAATCAAGACTGGAGTCATGAAGCAGTTCAATGCTGGATTCTTAGTTGTCACCTCCTATCCATAATGGGTCGTCAATGTTGTTCCAGTGCCTAAAAAGGACGGTAAGGTACGTATGTGTGTGGATTACAAAGACTTGAATAGGGAAAGCCCCAAGGATGACTTCCCACTTCCCCACATCGATATTCTGGTTGACAACATCGCACATCATAAAGTATTCTCCTTCATGGATGGTTTCTCCGGGTACAACCATATCAAAATGGAACCTGGGGACATGGAGAAAATGACCTTCGTCACACAGTGGGGAATGTTCTGTTACAAAGTTATGCCATTTGGGATGAAGAACATTGGGGCAACCTATCAGCGTGCCATGGTAGCTTTGTTTCATGATATGATCCATCACAAGATAGAGGTCTACGTGGATGACATGATAGCCAGATCTCAAACTGAAGAGGAACACCTTGACCATCTGCAGAAACTGTTTGAAAGACTGAAGAAATACAAACTAAGGCTGAACCCGAATAAATGCACTTTTGGAGTGAGGTCCGGCAAGCTCTTAGGCTTCGTTGTCAGCGACAAAGGTATTGAAGTGGACCCTGAAAAGGCAAAAGCAATACAAGAAATGCATGCTCCTCGCACTGAGAAGAAATTCAGTGGATTCTTAGGATGGCTAAATTACAACTCCAGGTTCATTTTACATCTAACCGCTACATGTGAACCAATCTTCAAATTACTGAAGAAAGATCAAGTGGTGGAATGGAACGACGACTGCCAGGATGCCTTCGACAGGATCAAGGAGTACCTTCAAGAGCCTCCCATTTTGATGATGCCGGTTGAGGAAAGACCTTTGATCATGTACCTAACCGTTTTGGAAAATTCAATGGGGTGTGTGCTGGGGAAGCATGATGAGTCTGGCTAAAAAGAGCATGCAATATACTTCCTCATCAAAAAGTTTACCAACTGTGAAACCAGATATTCACTGCTCGAGAAAACTTTCTGTGCCCTGGCATGGGCTTCTCGCTGGCTAAGATAGTATATGCTGACTCACACTACCTTATTGATATCCAAGATGGATCCAATTAAATACATATTCGAGAAGCCCGCCCTCTCTAGAAGAATAGCAAGATGGCAGATGGTCCTGACTTAATACGACATTCAGTACACTACCCGAAAAGCAATAAAGGGAAGTGTACTAGCTGATCACCTGGATCATCAGGCTGTGGATGACTATCAATCCATGAATTTCGAATTCCCGGATAAAGACATCATGTTGGTAAACAATTGAGAAGAACTCAGACCATATGACAGACCTGAACAAGTATCCCGATCGACCATGGTTTTTGATGGAGCTTCAATGCACTCGGCAACAGAATCAACATTGTAATCATATCCCCTGAAGGTTGTCATACTCCCTTCACTGCTAGGCTGTGTTTCAGTTATACCAATAATATGGCGGGATACAAAGCGTGTATTATGGGTCTCAAAGCTGCCATAGATTTGGGAATCAAGTCCTTAAGTGTATTTGGAGACTCATCCTTATTCATCAGTCAGATCAAAGGAGAATGGGACACGAAGCATCCTAATCTCATTCCTTACAAGGAACATGTTTTGATATTAATCCCACATTTTGAGGAAATTACCTTTGAGCATTTTCCACGAGAGGAAAATTAACTAGCGGACGCGCTAGCCACTATGTCATCCATGTTTAAAATCAGGTGGGATGATGAGGCTCCTCAGATCACCATTGAGAGGATGGACGAATAAGCTTATTGTCACGAGATTGATACTGAAGAAGTAGTGGACAAGCCTTGGTTCCATGAAATTAAGAGATATCTCAAGGCCCAAGAATATCCGGAGGGAATTTCAGTCAATGATAAGAAATTCCTGAGAAGGTTTTCCACTAAATTCTTCCTCAGTAATAGAGTTCTCTATAAGCGTAACCACGACTCTACTTTGCTTCGATGCATAGACAAGAGTGAGGCAGATAAGATCATGGATGATTTATATGAAGGTACCTTTGGAACCCATTCTATTGGGCACACGATGGCTAAGAAGATCCTACGGGTAGGATAATATTGTTCCATCATGGAAGAAGACTGTCATCAGCATTCACGAACCTGTCACAAGTGTCAGATCTATGCTGACAAGGTACATGTGCCTATGGTTCCTTTAAACATCCTGACTGCTCCTTGGCCATTCGCAATATGGGGAATTGACATGATTGAAGAGATCAAACCTACAGCTTCTAATGGACACTGCTTCATCTTGGTTGCCATTGATTACTTCACGAAGTGTGTCGAGGCAGCTTCATTCGCTTCTGTTACCAAGAGCGTTGTGGCCCGATTCATCAAACAGAATCTTATTTTTCGGTACGGTATTCCAGAAAGAATCATTACAGATAATGGTACTACTCTCAATAATACTATGATCATTGCACTATGCGCGCAATTCAAGATCCAGCATCATAACTCTTCTCCTTATCGGTCGAAGATGAATGGCATTGTAGAAGCCGCTAATAAAAACATCAAGAAGATCATACAAAAAATGACAGTGACCTATAAGGACTATCATGAGATGTTAGCATTTTCCCTACACGGTTACCGTACCACGGCGCGTACGTCAACAGGGGAAACTCCTTTCTCTTTGGTATACGACATGGAAGTTGTCCTACCGATTGAAGTCCAAATACCTTCTTTGAGAATCATGAGGGATGTAGGGTTGACTTAAGATGAATGGATTCAAACTCGACTTGATCGGCTGAACTTGATTGATGAGAAGAGGATTATGGTTGTCTGCCATGTCCAGATGTACCAAAAACGTATGATTAAACTTTTAACAAGAAGGTCAGATGTCAGGTATATCAGGTTGGACACCTAATAATCAAGTGTATCATACTGCCACAAGGTGATCCCAGGGGAAAATGGACTCCTACATACGAAGGATCATTTGTGATAAAGAACATATTTTCTGGTGGGGCAATGATCTTAACCACTATGGACGGCGACGATCTTCCGCACCCTGTAAACGCAGGCATAGTTAAAAGATACTACGCATGAAAAAGAATCGCTAGGTTGACTGGCCTAGGCAAAAATTAGGGATAAATACAAAACAAATATGTACACCGGGCAAGCTGAAAACCTGAAAAGGCGGCTTGGGGAAAAAAGGGTATCCCGGTGGACTGAAAACCCGAAAGGGCGGTCCAGGCAAAATTTAGGGATTTAAAGTGTGTGACTATGTCCCGTTGGATCACCTTACATCCAATCTTCAGTATCAATCGTCAAACTCAAACGATTATAATAAATCCAATCAGCTTTGGACAAAGCAGCAAGTGGATGAGACGCTCGGAGACATGAATGCTATAGCAGAAAGGGAAACCCATGGGATTATTTCACATAGATGTCTTTTCTTTGAATCAGTTTTCATTTTTACGACAACATTCTCTTACTAGGATGTTCATCTCTTTGTACAAAAATACTTATTCAAGTTAATACAGAGATATTCCTTTAAAAGTACAACACTATCTGTTTTTCTTTTACTTTCCTGTTTTGTTTGCAAAAATGTCCCGTGATTATTTTTGAACATATGCATTTAAACGTAATTACTGTTTACAAATGAACACATAAAAAAGGAAAACTAAACAGAAAGAAAATTATTAATGGCTTTAAGAAAAAGGATAATATCTATAGGCCATTCCATAAAATCCCCGCAGGTACTTTCTCTAACGGAGCAAAAGCAAGGACATCTTGCTACAGGATCACTGGCGTATCTCCAGTATGCAGCCTAATGGTATCTTTTGCTTTCATATCCCCGATGGAGCAAAACTTCCAGTTACGGCTCCAAAGATTCCCCAGTGAAAATCGCCCAGCCGCTCAGAATTCCCCAACAGGATTTCACCAAGTCCACAAGCAATGCACGGCGTTTTCCTTCCCCAACAGAGTTTACTTATCTAATGATGGAAAACCATCTATCAATACTTCAATTTCAACAAAATATGAAGGCTTACACTCCATATTCCCAACAGCAGTCAGGGATTTATTTTCCCCAATCTAAACAGCACTGCAGCAGAACAACTAATATGTGCATACATTGCATTCATACATCATAAACATCAACAACACAAATGCATATATCGCAATCTCATTTATTTTAAGAAACATCATTACACCATGCATTTCATACATCATGGCATTACATACAACTAACTCTTTACCTTTTCAGGAAAGATCAATCAATAGAAAATTATCATCAACAAATTTTCGACGAGACAAGACAACTATCTGTGAAAAAATCAATTGTAGATCAATTCCAGAAATAGGATAGGGTGACTATCTATATGACGAATATTCAAGACCTCTGTTGGTTCAGTTTAAATCTCTCAACGGTTTATCCTGATTCTTTCCCGTTGACATTTTCTCTGGTTCAGATAAATCGCTCCAAGATTTATTCTGATTCTTTCCAATTAAAGAATATTCAAGACCTCTGCTGGTTCAATTTAAATATCTCAACGGATTATCCTGATTCTTTCCTGTAGACATTTTCTCCGGTTTAGATGAATCTCTCCAAGATTTATTCTGATTCTTTCTAGTTAAAGAATATTCAAGACCTGTGTTGGTTTAGTTTAAATCTCTCAACGATTTATCCTAATTCTTTCCCATAGACATTTTCTATGGTTCAGATAAATTGCTCCAAGATTTATTCTGATTCTTTCCAGTTAAAGAATATTCAAGACCTCTGCTTGTTCAGTTTAAATCTCTCAACGGTTTATCCAGATTCTTTCCCGTAGACATTTTCTCTGGTTCAGATAAATCGCTCCAAGATTTAATCTGATTCTTTCTAATTAAAGAATATTCAAGACCTCTGCTGGTTCAGTTTAAGTCTCTCAATGGTTTATCCTGATTCTTTCCCGTAGACATTTTCTATGGTTCAGATAAATCGCTCCAAGATTTATTCTGATTCTTTCCAGTTAAAGAATATTCAAGACCTCTACCGGTTCAGTTTAAATCTCTCAACGGTTTATCCTAATTCTTTCCCATGGACATTTTCTCTGGTTCAAATAAATTGCTCCAAGATTTATTATGATTCTTTTCCAGACCTCTGCTGGTTCAGTTTAGATCGATCAATGGTTTATCCTGATTCTTCCCCAGTAGACACTTTCTCTGGTTCAGACAAATCACTCCAAAGATTTATTCTGATTATTTTCCAGACTTCTGTTGGTTCAGTTTAAATCTCCTAATGATTTATCCAGATTCTTTCCAGTTAAAGATTATTCAGGACTTCTGCTGGTTCAGTTTAAATCAGCCAAAGGTTTATTCTGATTCTTTTCCAATTGAAGTCAAACTTAGACTTAGTTAATTTCTGTCAGCAATCACCTTTGTATGGCATGTCTAAGCCCATCTCTGACAACTCTCCATCAGTTCTCCAAATGGAATCTTTAAGCCCATTCATTACACCTCAACCACAATATCATCAAGTGCAAATTTATAGGCACTCTAGTGTTCAATCAGCTTCCACCTTCAAGTCACAAATGGCAGATTCGCCAATCTAACTCTTCAGATATAAGAAGATTGAACAGGGGCAGCTATTGTACCCCAAAATTTTGTCTCTCATTTCTCAAGACATTTCTCACAAGGGGCTCCCAAAAATTCAAACCTACACAAATACATTTGGATTTTCAGCATCAAGATTAAAGAGGAAATTGCTAAAAAGGGACAAAACAGGTGAAAATACTCTTTTTCACAAGATTAAGGGAAAACAAGTTCTCTTCGATTTTACATCCCTCGATTGGGCACTTTGGCTCCTTCAATGTAGGCTTTGGTTGCATCCTTCATTTGGGCATTGAATTCCTTTTGGGCAAGTTCATTTCATGCTTCGATTGGGGCATTGGATTCATTTGGGCAAGTTCATTCCCTACTTCGTTTGAGAACTATAACGTTTGTGTAAACCTTTCGTTTATCCACATAGCCTCTTTCCTGTGTGTTAACCAAGACTTACAAGGCAGAATTTCCTACCATGTTAACATGCACAAGGCCAAAGTCACCCTTTGAAGCAAGTTGTTACAAGCTTCGACATGGCAACACTTCTCATCAAATAGCTTCAATTCATAAGGCAAAAAGCCTCCTGATGATGTCCTTCATTTCAGAAGACCAAAACCTCTATTCTGCCTTCTTTCGATTACACACCTTGCCTCTTGCAGGCCTCCATCATTTGGGGCAATGGCCTTCCCAGTGTTGCAAGCTTTGATTGAGCCTTTCATCCCCTGTATGCATCCTTAGTTTGGGGTGTGTAAATCCTTCAGTACAAGTTTTTGGTCACACTTTTTGTTTGGGAATATGGTTCCCTTCATACAAGCCTCCGTTTGAGCAAGAATATCTTGCATGTTCGCATAAAGTCACAAAGCAGGGACCTCCTGCATACACCTTTCGTTTGGCCACATGCCCCCTTGCAGGCAAGTTTGAGTGGGCAGTATCCCCCTTGGAAATGGTTTTCTTCAACACACAAATTCTACACTATGCCTTTGTCTCATGCGAAAGAAGTACCATGGTGGCATATTCGAAGGACATGCTAGACATGTCTGGATGTCCCAATCAAATGACATGTTTTACTGACCCACCCCAGGAGCATGTGTTTAGACCATTCGAAGGAACCCATGAAGGGCATGGTCGAAAGACACTTATTTGGGCCCCTTCAAAGGATATCCAAATGATCCATTCAAATGACCCTTTGATTTGAAAAAGGAAATGGTTGTTGAAGAGTTTGGTCGAAAGACAAGGCTAGGGGGTCAAGATAAAAGGATGAGATGCCAAAGGTACTTGTTAACCAAGTCCCATGTGCTACCAGGTTCAGGCCAGATACACTGGCCATAAAACTCCAAAACTGCTGCACAGCAGTCCTGCAACACTACCTTTTTCCTTGCACCAAAATGGCATACAAACACTGCCCCTCGAAAGCTACAAATACATCATGCCTTTTTTCTTTAAATCTTTTGTTTTCCCTCCTATAACATCAGCCCATGCCATCTATAAATAAGAGACTCCACCACACATGTTAGGCGCGCATGAAGGATTGCAAGAGAACACTTGTGAAAATTCCCAAAATTCTCAAACACTTCCCAACATTTTTTCAAACATTTTTGAAAAACTCAACCCCATTTTCTTATAAAAAAGAACCTTCGATTCACCCCCAAGTGACTATCTAACTAGCCTTTGACCCACTTCCCCAACTACCATACAATATCCCTTTAAGTCATTACATTACTTGTTATAAAAAGAACCTTTGATCCACTCATACAACCTCTTTCGACTCAGTGACTGCTTGCACAAAGTGGTACCTGGATTAGTCTCAGGAAGGCCCCAACAAACTCCCATTCTCCATCAAGGAAGGTACTTGCAGTTTCCTTAGATTTAAGAACTTCAAGAGGTAAGTTCCCTTCAAACTTGAATCTATTATATTTTAATATAATGTGCACATGCCAATAAAGAAAAATGTAGATATTTCATATTGGGAGCTTGACCATGTTTTAGCTTTCGATTCTGACTGCCCATATGCTGAAAAATCAACTCTGATTAGTTAGGCTTTAGACTTTGAGACCCAATAATTTTATGCTAACCCTTGGCCTGTAGTTACATTTAAATGTTGCATTTTAAGAATTTAAGATAGTTTCATTATGCCTTTTGATTGGCTAAATGCTCAAGCCTTTCGAATCTTAACCTGAGGGTCTAGCATACTTACAGTTGAAGGAGTCAGCAAGGAGCATGTGACGAAAGACAGAACCTTGCTGCCTCCAGGCCTCAAACGAAGGACAGAACCTTGCTGCCTCCAGGCCTCAAACGAATGACAGAACCTTGCTGCCTCCAGTCCTCAAACGAAGGACAAAACCTTGCTGCCTCCAGGCCTCAAACGAAAGGCAGAACCTTGCTGACTCCAGGTCCAAATTGAAAGAGGTCAAAAAGTGCATAATCGAAGGATACTTCTTCCTGAATCGAAAGAGCTAACTTTTCTTCTTTTTATTTTTATTTTTATTTTGTATTTATATTTTATTGCTATTTCAATATGGTTGTAAGTGTAGGATTTATTTTTTGCATTTTTATTGCTTTTGTGTAAATATTAGTAACTAGGATGTATGGAAAGATAAAAATAACAAGTAGATAACCAAAGGTTCAAAAGACAAAATGCATTCAATTAAACATACTATTCACACACATGCACCCCTAGGATAATTCCACTTGTTGCCTCGGAAAAACAGTCATGTCCCTCGAATATGGGTGTTTTAGCAAAGACCCTCGATAAAAGACCGTAGTCCCTCGATGATCCTAAATGTTCCATTCGGTAAATGATCAAGTCCCTGAACGATATTGCTAAAACATCCCATAGGTTGTCTTCTATGACTATACAAAGGTCCCACGCCCGTCCATTCACATCCAATGATAGGGCTTCTTACCAAATCAATGGTAAGATAGCAACATCTAAAGGAGGAGGAAAAGAACATTAAGACCTTTTGAGTAGGTAGGATGCTCCTAGTTGCTCGCTTGCTCACAATAAAGACATTTTATACACCCACAATTTCACTTTGGAACATTTTCAAAAGACAAAACACTTTGTACGCGTTCTTATAGAGACGAGAATCATTACAAAGACGTTTTTTTTCAAAATTCTTTCAAAAACCACACCACAAGCACATTTTCAAACAAAAGCAAGTGATCTAGCAAGCAACTAAGAGCCTGTAGATAACTACGGATGAAAAGGGTGCTAACACCTTCCCTTTTCATAACCTACCCCCGAACTCAAAAAATAATCTCGAAAGGTCTTTCTTGTTCTTTTCAACCTTTCCTTCATTGGATAAAAGAAAATTCAGTGGAGACTCTTGCTATCCGCAACAATTGCGATCAAAACACAAAACACCCAAGTCAGTTCTCCCACCGTGTTACAACATATAATCTAGAAAATTAGACAATTTATTTTTTTCAAATTAAGCACACAATCCCATGATGAATTGGCTAAACCTCGTTTTTTTGGTGATTTTAATTAAAAAATGAGAAGCTTCTTAATGTTTTTGGTGTGTGTGTGTGTGATTTAGCCATAATATTTCCAAAAATGCTAATTTGAAGCAAATTCTAGTGTCCAATGTGAGTTTTTTTGAAGTAACATTTGATTTTTTGTGATTTTATCTAGGGATGACAACGGGTTGGATCGGGTGCGGGTTTCACACTACTTAAACCCGTACTCGATATCACCACCTGAACCCGAATCCGAACATGAACCCAAACCTGAACACAAAGGCTATTCATGTGATAAAATAACACCCACACCCACACCCATTGGGTTGGGGTTTTTCCACCCAAATTCGAACCCGCAGCACTAGACAAATATACACAAGATTTGCATCAATTGTTTTTTTCATCAATTGGGCAAGATAAGTGAATTTTACTCTGGTAAGAATTTTAAAATCAAGTATCATCAAATCTTGTAACTTTACAAATCCTATAACTTTACAAATCCTATAACAATATTTTACAAATCCTGTAACTCCAGAAATTCTTGTGTAATTTTATAAATTGTAAATCCTGTAACTGTTTTTTCATCAATTGCAAATACATTATGCATTCGAGTAACACTATACACTATGCATCATAATTTAATCAATTTCATTAGAGTAACTGTTTTTTCACAAAACTTAATACACTAACACAATACATACACCTGCAACTTTAATTCGAGCATCTTTCATCAAAAGCGATCAATATTTAATCAAGTTGAATTGCAATCTCAATTTGACAAACAATAGACAATGCAAAAAAAAACATAGATTATAGATTATGAATCATCATACAACAGATCAAAACCTATTAAGTACCAGAAACACTAAATTTACAAACACCAATTTTCCAACAAGATAATTCATTCTCACAAGAAGATCTTACTTATTACCATCTCCAATGGTTTTACTATCTACAACAATTTTAACTTTCCTATAATCACCATCCAAACCTTGCATAACACATCCTTCTGGAACCATAGCACCACGTTTATTGCCAAAGATTGTCCACAAATAAAGCACATTGAATGTTGTCAAAGCTCCACAACCAGTACCAAACATCATAGCAGCAATAACTCTTAAAAAACAATCACTCGTTGTCCCATAATAATGGATCAAATGGTTTTGAATTCCCATTTTTACTCAACCTTACTTCTAACCTCATTGAACTTTCTTCATAGTCAATCCAAGTATACATCTTTTCACCCCTTATTAGTCCCAAATTGCTAACATATATTTTACTTGAAACACCATTTCTAATCAAAATCTTTTCATCCCTTATTAGTGTTTTTTCACAACACTATTAGAATTTCATCAATTCACAAAATTTAATCATTTGTTAATCTAAATGAAAGAAGAAACGAACCGCGGTTGAAGAAGAAACGAACTGGGTTTCGAAGCTGCTGAGTGAAGGAGACGGAAGAGTGAGTAACGGTCGCGGTGCCTGTGAGTGAAGGAGGCGGGTGATCGAAGGAGGAGTGTGTGACCAACTGGCGTGGCTGAAAGAAGATTGATGGAGGCGTGCGTGAGGCGACTGTCGACTGGCCGAAAGAAGATTGATGGAGTCTGTGTGTGAAACTGTAAAATAAAGGAATGAGTGAAGTGAAAGAAATCCTAAATTTTTAAGCTTTTATATATATATATATATATATATATATATATATATATATATATATATATATATAATTTAATGTCTAAACGAGTGTGGTTTCAAGTGTAAGTTTTACACTATCTAAATCCGCACCCAAAATATCAAATGGCATTAGAATTCAAATCTAATCGACTCGAATTTCCATCCGTTGATTTAAATTCAAATACAGGTAGAACCCACGGGTTTGGATTTGTCAACCCTCCGTCTGTCATCGCTCCCTAATTCTATCTGCTAGTGAGAGTTATCCATTCCCCATGCAAAATACTTTCATGATATGCACCATCATTATTATGTGGCAGCTTTTAATTAATTGTATT
Organism: Vicia faba; assembly: GCA_948472305.1. NCBI lineage: Eukaryota > Viridiplantae > Streptophyta > Magnoliopsida > Fabales > Fabaceae > Vicia > Vicia faba. The sequence continues at coordinate 644,793,645 of OX451736.1, read as the reverse complement.
TTGATCTGTACCATATTTAAAGGAATGATCCAACCTTCACATTTGGTGAAGCGAATTCTTGTATCCAATGGGAAATCGCAACGTAATGACCGAATAACATCCATGACTCATTTGAAATAACATCTCCTTTATCTGTGATTAGATCAAATTTAATCATGTAAAATATGTTATCTAATATTTTTTCCAACCGCTTAACAACACAACAATATTGATCCATGGAGTACACATTTATTTAAAAATAGCATAATCTAAATAGCCATCTTTAAAGTAAATATTTACATGGTTTACTATTTTTTGTCCCAAATGATATAACACTTTAATGTGACATATAAAAGATAAATAAATACAACAAACTTTTATTGTCTTTCTCTACTGTTTCAATTATATGGTCTATCTTCTTCCTTCGAAGGTGGAGCCCACGGTAAAGGAGTTATGGATTATAACTAAAATTGGAAAACGTAAAAGCATCAACATGTGTTGCTTCTGCCTCAATGGACGTTTACCAAAAAAAACTGCATTTTCAAATCTGACGCCAAGCAACATCCCAAACCACGGTGCAAAATCGGTTTGTTGTTCTAAGGCCCACAACGTCTTGAGTGGAAAACATTTTCGTTGGTTTTTGTTATCTTAATTGAAAGTGTTTTATACGTAATTCAATATATATATATATATATATATATATATATATATATATATAAAAGAATGTGAGAATGAATAAGAACCATTAGATTTTATTATTAATGGTTGAGATTAAAAGATATTTTTAAATTTTGATTAATGATTTTTTTTTTAATGACACATGATTTAGTGAAAATCACAATTTAATCTCAATCTTTTCTTTTTAAATCTAATAGTTCTTATTCATTCTCATATTTTCATATAACTTAATCATTCTCAATATGTTCTTTTATATATATATATATATATATATATATATATATATATATATATATATATATATATATATATACTTTTATTTTAAATATTATTTTAAGTTTATATATTATGTTAAATATATTTACTTTTATTTTCTTAAAGTGTACAAAAATGTAATAACATGTACACGAAATTTACTCATTTGATAATTGTAGTACCTCAAATTCTGAGATTGAGGCTTCTTGCGAAATCGAAATCGGAAGTCCGGAAGGCCTCCAACGATGAGAAAACACAAATATTTTGCATTATGCAATAAGGAGTCGACCCATACTTAGTTGTTTGCAAATTCAAATTTTCCGTCCTTTTGGAGTCGACACAAATGTCCCATAGATCGACAAATTAGTCCCATGGGCCGACACATACTGAGCACAATTTGAAAAAACAGTCGTTTTAACTTAAGTTGTATTCCCCGACGATTTTGGCCATAACTTTTGATACGTAAGTCCAAATGAGTTATGTTCGAAGCATTGGAAAGCTAAAACAAATTACTATCAAATGGAATTATTTTTAGAGGATAAATGTGTTGTGATAACATGAGTATTTTATGTGGATTACATGGGTTATTGATGTTATGTTGGCGATGATGATAATTAATAACTTTGAAATTATTTAATCGAGTAAATGTTGATTGATGAAAGTTTTGACGTTGTATTGAGAATGAATTATGAGCTATGGTGATGTTATGATATATTGAGTATGTCTAATTGTGATTGTTGTGTTGTTATATGTATGAGAATATAATTCGAATGAGAAGAATTGTTGCATGTTTGAGTTGCTCTGAGTTTATGTTATATATATATATATATATATATATATATATATATATATATATATATATATATATATATATATATATATATATATATATATATATATATATATATATATATATATATATATATATATATATATATATATATATATATATATATATATATATATATATATATATATATATATATATATATATATATATATATATATATATATATATATATATATATATATATATATCTTTTCAAGTGGAGACGACCTGCAAAGTACTTATAAATATTTTGACACTCGAGTTAGTATTGATTGAGATATTTTTTTAGGGTTATAGAGTTTGTATCTTGAGTGATTATAATACTAAGCTTATATAACCTTGAATTATGGGTGTTTGCCTTGGATCAGAAAAAATCTCAAACTGGAATACTTAATACGCTTCAACCCTTAGTGTGTCTCTTTCTACAACTCTTACATCAAAACTAACTAGTGGAATTGCAAAGTTATTAGATTAAAAATTGTTGCGATTCAGAGTAAGATTGTCTACTTCCTAAAGTTTCTCATATAATTTTAGTTAGAGTTACGGGTTTTGTATTCTACAAATTCTAGAGTTTACATTTCCACTTAATTTTTTGCTTCACGTTAATTTACAATTTTCATTGTCTCTCTTAGTTTGAGTTTTTTATTGATTTAGTGATCCATCATTATATTGTTGTTTATGTGTAATTGTAACACTCATGGCTTCTATTTTTTAAGAGTTTGTAACATCATGAAACTTTTGAAGGTTGTTAACATCTTGAAACCATTGAATATTGTTTCGCTTCATCAATTGGTATAAATTTTTCTATAAATAAAGACATTTTTTATACATAAAATGTATACGAAAATTACAAGTTTCAAGACTCAAATATTATATTTAAGTCATTCCTTTATTTTTCTAGTGCACAAGAATAACTAAGGGAACTTTATTTTGTAAAATATTGTTGATGGATATGTTTAATGTGAATGTGCGATTCATGTTAAGATTTCTAAAGCATCCTGAAGGGAATTTTCCATATTACCCATTTGCATCCAATTTTTCTAAATTGGTAGGAGCGAATAGAACCTAAAACTTAGTATGAACACACACTTTAAATTTATTTTGTGCAACTTTTATCATATCATTTTCATCTTCTTGTTCATGTTTTGCAACAAGTCTCTAAACAACAACAAAGAACTCTCAC